>OZ026857.1:27500517-28100517 GCA_964023215.1 Eledona agricola | reverse complement strand
AGCCGCTGCCCGATTATGCTTTCCTAGTGGCACCTCGAGATGTGATTCGATCCTGAACAATGGTGCAGGCACTCAAACGGGCGCGGAATAAGAAATAACACACAACGACATTTATTTAAACATTTTTATTGTAAAATGACAAAGAATAAATCTAAAAACTCTCAGAATAATAATACGTTTGAAATAGATACAGTATTTATCGAATACATGATAGAGACGATGTGTAACCGAAAGGACCACCCACACAAATGAACAAAAACGCGAACACAAGAGGAACAAAAGGGACCGTCGCTCGTCTATGATTCGTTTGTTAATAATAATACTGTCGTGGCACTCAATTCGAAGCCAATCAATCAATCGTACGTGGAGAGAAAAGAGGAAGTTGGTGCCGTTTCGGTGCAAAAGATATCAATCATTAAACGGTACTCGATAAAAATCCAAATTGTGCCCATAGTTTAAGCTAAATTTAACACTACGTTAATCTAAAGTAGTATCTAAGTTGTTGTAAATAGTAAGAGTATATTATGTGTATGTGGATAGATAGATATACGCAGCTATGTCAATATTATTTATGCTCGAACGCAACAGATATTATTTATTCAATGATTTGTTTTAGTTGATCCCACGGTCAGGCACGATGCCCATAGCGTTTGTTTGTTCCATTTTTTAGGGCGTGTGCCAACGCTCATAAATCTATTTTACATCAATCACAAGAGAGAGGCGCGTCTGCAAATAACCGCTTCACACAGCCGAACATATTTTTTTTTGTACGATGATGGGAAATTACCTGCAGATGCCTCGATTTCTATCCCACCCCTCTCCAGAAACCAACAACGCCTTTGTTCTGGAAACGAATGGGTCGCGTTTGTAGTCCATTTTTTGGAAGAAACACGTCTTGGGGAATAAACGAAACGATAATACAAAGAAAATGTTTAATCGTCAAACAAAAATAAAACAGTAAATGCATAAAGTTCACACTAATCAAAAGAAAGGTGGAAACGAATCGAAATAATAATTGCAAAAAAAAAGGAAACGGACCTGAGAAGCGGAAGTAACGAACGATTCGAGAAAGAAGAAATCAGCTTTGCTCGTTGAAAGACATATTGTGTGCGCGTCGAAACACATGAAAAAATATAATATTCTTCAACACTTAGTTCAGCAGTCACGAGTATTGTGTAGATATTGACTTTGGATTTGGCAAATGCATAATGCGATATGTCTCTCGCCGGCGCGATTTTGATTAAGAGACAACCACTGAAATTTAGATCACGCGTCTTTGCTTAAACAGTATGATTCTATGATTGTCAAGTGTATAATATAATAATAATAATAGTATATAGATATAGAGAGAAATATATACCGTTATCGTTTTATCAATAGGTTGCAGATCTGGCGCGCCCGCCGTCCTAGAAAAATAAAGAGATTCAGCGTAAATGATCGGCGACGCGCGCCCCAGATCCGGCGTATGAATCGTTTTCTCGGATCTACAGGAGAAACACATCCATATCTCTAGGGTACATCTACACCCTGTGGTTTACCCTAAACTAATCACTGGCTAAAAACTACAGTACGCTAATTTGTCCGCGACGTCCTAACAATACTAGCCATTTAATACTAGAGGGGGCGACGGGACCGCGCGATGCTCAACGTCGTCCACCCGATCCGTCGCCCCCTAAACAACTAACATTCTATAAACTTACAAAAAATAACATCGCGGCGATTGATCCACATAATTAAATCACCTACTTCGCCTAGTTTTTACCTGTTCTCCTCCTGGGTTTCTTATTCGAACATATCATTTTTTCATACTACAACCACATTAAAGCCATCCAATACTGAACGCGCAACGCAACAAATCGCAATAAAATAATACGTCGTCTTTTCGTCGTCATTCTTCAACAACAAAACAAACAAATACTTAAAGATACAAACTAGAACTAACACACATCATTAAAAAAATACTAAAATCATACTGATCTGTCGATAATACAATAATAATTATAATAATAATAATAGTCAAAAAAGCTTAACCTGCCTCGATACAGTCTATTAATAAATAAGCGCTGCAATGATAATAGCTAGCACGTCGTCGCTGCGACATGACAAATGGAATGAATACTGTGCGAACCGATCTTCTGCTGATTGCTGTTCCTGTTGTTGGAGCATTATATGCTGGACTTTGAAAACGAGACTCTCAAATGATTCGATTCGGAGAGCTGGTAATTGTGCATTCTGATTAATGCTTCAACGGCCTCTTCCATGCTGGGCAGCTGGATCAGCGCCATTTTCTTGTCTTTGCTGAAACATTGAAAATTCCAAATCAAATATATGTCGTTTAAAATAAAACACATGTGAGTGCGTCAAAATCGCATTGTTCATTTACCAAAATCGTCTCCAACTCTCGGAAGCTTTCAATTTATATTCAACGTAAACAAAAACTGTTGGATTATTGGAACGAATTCGAAATATTGAATTTCAATTTAATATAAATATAAAACTCCGCTACGCTGCGAATGGTCGCACAAGTACAGGAGGCCCACCTTCTACATTTTAAAATATATATTTTTTAAATTCGTGCACTATTTTGATTATTCCTCTATGCGGTATTTCGTATGCATTATAAGTACCAAAAAAAATACCTTACTGCTTTCTGCAATGTTTCACGGTAAATAAATTAATATATAAATTTTAAATTAATGTATGCTTCTTCGATGCAAATTTGTAAAACTCTAAAAAATCAAAAACCGCATTTCTTAGTTATTATATGCACCAACCATTAATCAATCAAAGATTATTTATAGAAATATTCACCACGTACCAATCGTACGTATCAAGTGACATTTGTAAACAACATCTTTATGTATTTCGTAATTTTATTTGAAAATCATTAATTATTGTTCACCGATTTCTACAAAGAAAATTTCTAACTAGTTTTCGTATCATCAGTTTTATATTATGCCTTGTACTGCGTTCATTAAGAATTTCAAATGATTACAGAGGCAGGGAACAGATAGCACGATCCTCGGCTATTTAGCTTGGTTACCTTATGAGTGGCTCCTTTTTATTGTAACCGAAATTTTAAGAATTCGTTCTTGCGATTATCATAATCCTAGCTTTATGATTTTCCGAATCAATTCCCTTTGTTGCATCGGCCAACAATTCAGCTCTGCTATTTTCGCCACGGCTCCGTATAGAATTACGGGAAAATTTCGTCTCGTAAACATTTTTACGACTGTTTATTTTTACAATTGACTTTCAGCCACACTGTTTGATGCCTGACGTCAACTCTATTACGGAGACAACAACCGGAAGCGATTCGCTTTCATAATAAATCCGTACGATTTTCAAATGACAAGTCGTTCAATAATGTGATTATGTAATGGTCCGCGCCACCCTCGCACTATACTCACGGGAAGAATTTGAAGGCCTTCACTGTAAACCCGTTCTTGGTGAAAGCGTCTTTGATGTCGTCCTCGTTGATTGTTGCCGGGATGTTGCTGAGATGAAGAGTGGACGACGGCGGGTAGATATTCTGGTAGTTCTTCGAGCCCGGCTTCTTGAACCTGTGCAGCGGACTCTGGCTGTAGTCTTTGGTGAGGCCGGCGTCCGGTTGGCCTTCCTTGGGCATCTGGACCGACTGGTGTTTGCTCAACATAACGCGGATCGTTTTTCCGAACACCTTCAGCTTGTCCATGTGGGTGATTGCTAAACAATAGGCAATTAAAAATCGTCTCGGATCCTTCCGAACGAAACAAACATACCCAGATGTGCTTGGTGCGGTTCCGCCAGCTGAACCAACGCCGAATCTTTCTTATTGTAGAGGATTTTCACCCTTTGCACGTCTCCGTATACACCTGAACACCAGAAAAACGTACATTAGTCTACGTTTCCGTACGGCTCCGTTCGAAGAGAACACGCACTCAGTGACAGAAAAGATGTTTCATGTAAAAATCGTACACAAAACATGCAAAAAATAGACCCTACACAAAACGAGAGGAACGCAATAAACGAATCCTTGATCTAAGCGGAAGCTTCGATACAATTGTAAATAAACATTACAGGAAACGGAACAAAATAAACGCAACGATGAAATTGAAAAAACTGAGAGTAAAAATCGGGGCCCGACTTGTCGGCAATTCATCGAATCGCCCACAACTCGTTCCTTCGGAAACTCTGTTATTTTAACCACATACCGAAAACTACGACTATAACGAAATAAGTAATAAAAAAATTAAACTGCGACAACAGGCGAAGAAATATTAAAATGTTATAACGTTGTGAAGCGTTTATTTGCTGTTAAAAGAACAGAGTCGTCGAACGGCTCGATATAATTAAGTGTGAAAACATACCAAATAGTGTAAAGAGAGCATCAGGCGTGACCGTCTACGAGAGAGAAAGATGACAGGAGGATGTAACGTGGCACAAAGAGGTAGCGTTGCCACCGGAGGGGCAGCAAATGTAAAAAAAGAATAATCAGCATTAGATTTTATATATCATGTACAACATCATGTTCAACTAAAATAACAAAATGTATTGAATTGGTTCTGTGCGAATACAGTTCACTTGATTTATTAAACCCACATGGATCGACTGTAAAGAATCTGAAGAATCAGAAAGAGGGACAAACTCATGGCAAATTTTCTTCTGATTCATGCTCGTAATAAAATTGCCAATTTTGAAACAAAATATACATTAAAATAATTTAATATCGTGTGCTTTTATGTTTCATGCGTGTTATATTGTGTTTCAATTTTATATGAGGAATCAAGAAATTAACTAGCTTCACTTAAATAATGTAAATTTTGTTTGTTCAACTGAAATTAATTTGAAAGAAAATTTTGGCGGTCCGTTTTAATGACATAATACCTATAATGGTAATACTTCTTACTGATTCATTCGGTGCTAAAAATCAAAGAAAGGTGCACCTACACCCGTGAAC
Source organism: Eledona agricola (assembly GCA_964023215.1). Lineage (NCBI taxonomy): Eukaryota > Metazoa > Arthropoda > Insecta > Coleoptera > Tenebrionidae > Eledona > Eledona agricola. The sequence goes on along the minus strand of OZ026857.1, from coordinate 28,095,578 downwards.
AGTAAGAACGTAAGTAGACTTACGGATTTACATTTACTAATCACAAAACAAACTAAACCTCCTAATATATAGCAATGTTAAGAATACAGACAAACACAAGACAATGTTAAGGCAAATAAAAATTACACACCACTTGGAATCAATGACCCATATAAAATCTATAGCGGAAAAGTGGTCGGGCTGTGAAGACGTTACATGGAAAGTATCGTAGAATTATAAAAAGTGATGGATGACATTAAGAATAATATGCATGCAGTTAATAAAAAAGGGGAACTGCATCCTGACGCAGAAGTACCAACTAAGTGAAAAAGTAAAATCAGAAACACAATAAAAACAGACTACCTATTAGGAGGACGAAACGTTTTTACACACACAGATAAAATCACACTTTGTTAGACTATATATTACATTACACATATAATATAAAAAAACACGTAGATTCAATAAAGAAAATTGTCATATAATATGGAGGTATGATAATTTGCCCCATGGCCTGGGTTTGAATCCTCGAATAGCCAGTGGCGGCTGGTGCTAAAGGGCACAGGGACACGTGTCCACTGATGTTACATGATATCGTTAGAATACTATTGAAAGATAAAAATAATAATCGAGCTTAATTTAGTAAATTGAAATTCTGAGCTGGTAACAGTTTTTAAAAATATGCTGTTGAAATATTCTGAGGTTTTAAAGAAATGAAAGTAATTAACAAAAAAAAACTTTTACCATGAGTTGAGTTACCCGCATTCCGTTTATTGCACTAACGATGACATCAGGAATCCATGTGAGTATTAGTAAATCCGATGTAATTATTAAAATGATTAGTCGTTGCTAATAATATTAATCGTGAACTGTACAGCAATCTGACTGGAATGGGTCGTCGTATTGCGGAAATGCACTGACCTCTTCGTTGAGATTACTAACGAGCAAGACCGTCGCCAGCGCCAGTCCGGGAGCGGCCATGCCTCTCAGCCCGGGCGCCGTTTGTCCGAGTGCGAATCCGCCGAGTCCCGGAATTCCTCCGGCGACGCCGCCTCCGTACGGCGTTGCCAGCGTCGACGCCAGGCCGTGCATGAAGGGCCCGCTGAGGACTCCCGGCGTACCCGCCAGGATCGAGTCGGCCATGCGTTCCCGCGCCAGACGCGGCTGCGTCGCCAGCAGAAGGATGTCGGCACCCAAACCGCCTGCTAGACCGCCACCCAAGTTGGCGAGTTGGTCGTTGGCGTCGCCAGTGGGCAGGTTCGGGTTCGTGTAGTCGCGCGACTTGTCGTTGTTGTATTTCACGTTCAGCGACGACATCTTCGAGTAGTCGATGCGTAACGTGCAGCAGCTGTTGTAGATGTTCTGACCGTCGAGGGACTGTTTGGCCGACTGCGCCGACGCCGTGTCCGGGTACTGGATCAGGGCTTGGAATGAGTCTGAAATGCGAACGGTTACAAGCCAAATCGTCATAATTCACCAGCGATGGCGACACCGAGCCCTTCTCTTATTTCCAGGCTAGAAGCTGTTCGGTGTCACCGGTCGCAGGAGTCGGCGGCGATCACTTACTGTTTTTGGTGAACGTGACGATTTTGAGTACCTTTCCAAATCGTTGGAATATCTGCACAATAAATATCAAATTTATAATATTATGTGTTTGCACAATAAATATCAAATTTATAATATCATATGTGTTTCTTTATCGTGAACCTGCATTTTACTGCACTTACCAGATGCAGAATATCGAGGCTGATAGGGTAGATCATGTGTTCGATGATGACCCTCAGCACAGTGTTAGGCCCACCTTGAATGTCTTGTCCGTTGGTGACGGGGGTGGCGGGCGTAGAAGTCGGGGTTATCGAATTTTGTGTACCCGTGAGGGCCTGAGCGGCTTGAAGTGCTGCCTGGGCCGAAGCGTTCTGCAAAAAATACAAAAATTAAACCAATAAAATCACGTCGTCGAACTTTTTTTCGTCGCCTTTTAAACACACGCCGAATTCGTGTCAATCACCGCGGAATAAAGTCATTCCATTGTTCGTTGCCTTTGCATTTCGTTTGAAAAATATGGTAATTCGAGGGAGGAACTCGAAAGAGAACGGAAAGTGATGGCGTTCGGAAATGGATTTCTTCGCCGAATAACATTATGCATTTCTTATTCGCGCCGCTTTAATTTGGCGTGAAGTTTACGACACCCGCTTATTACTTTTTTTTTATAAGTGTTGTATGATTGTATCCAATTAAGCAATTAATTTTATTGGGTCGGAGGAATGTAAATATTAGCGTAAATTTATTGTTGTTTTTAGTTTCGGTGGGCTTAATTGCCTTCCGTCACCTCCTTAAGACGAGATGTTTCAGACTAAACCCATCCACCAGCAGACGCTTGATTATTTTACGACTTCAAAGTATTCTTTGATTTTCTCTCTGTTAAAGCTTCGTAATATTTAATCGAAACGTCGAGCGGAGGAGGCGCGCGATTAATTTCACGTCCGTTCAGATGTTTCGCAACTTTGCCAAACAGTTTAATTGATCAAATTGCGGGGAACGAGATTCTGCACTCTCTACCTATACTACAAACTTGAGACTTGAGACTCACGGACGCGGCGTTTGCAGTTCACTTTCCCGATCGGATATGCATCCGATAATGCGACCGTTAAAACAGGCCCTCTTTAATGCCGAATCAATTGGTTAAATCTTGTGTTTGTCAAAGCGACGACGCAAACCAAATCACTATCGATTCGATAATCAGCGACAGGTGAAGCGGTGATGCGGTCAATACGCATACCACGCCACCCCCAGCGGTTTCATGCAAACCCCTACATCTACAGAAAAATTATACCAATCGGTCTCTTGGCCAACAAATTCTACACACTCAGTCCTCTGTGATCCCCAGTTTTTTATCTGACAACCTCCTACTCAGCTCTTCAGTTGCTTACATGATTATTAATTCGAATGGGTCACATTCTTACGTTTGGACAAAAATTAAATAACTTTTTGTCATCGTCACCAAAGAGATTAGTTCTCAAAACTTTTATTTGCCTCAACTGTGTCTTTCGTATATTTGTTAAATGTTTCGTGACAGCATCCGGAATACATATTTGCGTCAGGATCTTTTATAATTGCTGTACAAGCCTTTGCGTCAGTTACTTTTGAGATACTGCTTACAATACGGAAACAGAAAATATTCCGGTTAATGTGTAACGATCGCTTCCATGCTCCATCTCTCTGCAGCCACCTACGTCTTCATCTCGTAGTTTGGAGTTTTGTTGACAAACAATATAGTCTACGATTGATATTCTCTTCCATCTATTTCGCCGGCAGTGATTACCTGTTATTGTAGTTGCGGCCGTCGCGAACGCTTCCTCTCGACGTAACCACAACAAGACACTGTGAAAATTAGCAGGCATTAAGGAGTCGGCGCTAACGAGCCGCTTTTCATCTCGTAAACGTCTCGATTTCCGCGCTTTTCTCCTCAACGTAATCGCCGAAAATCTTGCTTCGATCACGAGCACTCGGCGCATTAGAATAATTGCAACGGCCGCTATTGTTTTCCAAACAAAAGAAGAAATCACAACGGAGGTGTGACGTATGCGCCGAAAAGGCAAACTTTTTGCTGCAACTTTATTCGAAACCCGATCCCCGCTTTTAGTGGAGTGGAGGGTGCGATTGACCGGATCCACGAAAAATGCTTGTAAACATTTGCTCAACGCTCAAGGGCCTCGGAGCGGCCGGATTCGTGTGAAAGTCGCGTCGAAGGTGGGGCCGGCCGCCGGTGCGGTTTTAAAGTTTAAATTCCTGAGCGCGCGGGGCGGTCATAAAATAATTAATCTCGGATTTTTCCCTTAATAACGGCGATTGTGACGTCGAGCGAGCAACTTGAAACACTTCAAAAACAGAAACCTCCGAGGGATAGCCGAGCAACTTTTCCAGAGAAGCTTTGTGTGCGGAGTTACGTCGCGAAACTTTGTTTGCTCCAAAGTATATACACACAATGGAAACGATGCCGAAAAAACCACCAGTGGCAGCCCGCCCCGTTCCGGTTTAGGCGTGATTTTCAATTTTTAATGATCGAAAATCGCCCCGGATTTAATTAACTCGCACCGGCAAAGCCGCCGATATACGCTTTTCAGCGCCGAATTAAACACTGATGATTTTTAATTGAAGCCGCCTCTTTCTTGGTGCCGCTGCGATCATCGCCGGCCGACTTTAATCAGAGACTCCGGGCCAGCTCTTTTGTACACCGTTGCCGTATTAAATTACTAATTCTCGTTCGCTAATTAGTAATAAACTTGTCAAAAGCGCGCACTTACGCTCAGTTAATCCAACATCCCCCTGTTAAAACTGAACTCGGGGCGTCTAAAAATATATGTATTAAGATAATCAAAAGAAGCCCACCTCATCAATAAAACAACGACGGGGCTGCGTCGCTCGATTCAATCGGAGGCATGGGCCTTGCATGGCATTGTAGCTTTAGTTTTGCGGTTTTGCGCTCCCGACGCTAAAACGAACGAAATTGATGGCGGCCTAATTAGCTTTTTTGTTGTGTGTTTTTATTTTAATGTGCAGCGATGAAACAAGATCAAAACGATGAGTGAGGGGCGGAAATTGCCGAATAAAAAGAAACGCTCGTTTTTAATGAAGATTGAGAGTGCGATTTCGGCTCGGCCGCTTTTCGTTTGCTCTTTATAACAAGAAAAATGACACAAAAAAGTGTACTGTATTTGTCATCGCAGGGTTCGAATCAATCCAAAAATCGAAGCCTTATCCCGTAAATTTCGACGCCTCAAATTTATTCGGAGCACGACAAATTCACGATTATTAATTGTCGAAATAATTGCGGCCTGACGTAAACATTTCAGACCGTTCCGTTTTAAGTGTAGCAAAATAATAAACGATCGACGCAGGAAATCCCACGATTTATTTACTGCCACGAAGGCGCACCAAGTAGCGATATCTTCAACGTTCCCTCATTTTCTAATCCGGTAACCAAAAACGTAATTCGAGGTTAGAGCTTTCTGATCCGAAACTACCTCCATAAATTCGACTCCCTCCGTGTGAGTCCCGAATCCGAATCTACCTTATCGACCCCAAACTTACTTATAATTACATCCTGAATCCGGCGACGAACTCACAGCCACCAATCTGGTCGCATGCGACGGTGCGAATAAATAAAACTTGGAATTGTCTCCAGTGATTTGAAAAAAAAAAACACCCGGCACTACTTTGCACTTTGAAATTTGGTGGTAGTCATTAGGCGCGGAAAAGACAACGAGTGCTTGCTTCTTATTGTGCCTTAAAAATTCTCGACGCTAATTTGCCTCCGAGACGGAGCGGTAGCGGATCGTTGCGGCGCATTGACAGTTTAGTGCTCTCTGGGAGCGAGCGAAGAAGATGCTTATTTTTAATTGGCGCCCCGCTTTAAACGCTAATTGGGCACTCGCTTGATGAGGCGGAACGCCCGGAAGATCTTTACTCTTCACTTACCGCGTTCGAATGGGTTTGGTCCGTCTTTAGTTCCTTGTGGTTCGAGTATTGTACGTAGACGGCTCGGCCGCGCAGCTGGGCCATCGAACTCGAGAAGTAGTTGACCATGGTGGTGGCCGACGACTCCTCGCTCATCTCCAGGAACGCCTGGTTCTTCCCTTTGAGCACCAGCACATTGGTCACCCGACCGAAAGGTATTCCCAGATGGACGATCTCGGCTTCCGAGACGTCGTTCGGAATGTTGCGGATGTGGATGACGCGTGACGGTTTGCCGACGTTCTGTTGCTCGAGCTTCACCTGAAATACACATTATCTCAAAGCCCGATCCAAGAATTTAATAACAACTTAACGTCCATCAAAAATTTTAGCCGTCGTCGCGTCATAAATATATACAAGAAATTGCGGAGAATTTTCTAACCGTCATAAATAAGAAAGAGCCGGTGCGCGGATATTAATTATCGTTCATAAAGAGAGAAAAGTAATTTTATGTGTTGTAGATTTTTAGCGGCGCAGCGGCGCTTCAACGAACAAACTTTGTCTATTGTCTATTGTGCTTTATTATGAGATCTTATCGTAAAAACCCATCGAGCGCTTTCCTCCTCGCAACCAAGATAAAAGCTGGTCGGAGTCGGCAGCGCAACAGGCATTGTTCTCTGGAGTTATCCCGCAGGTCCTCTCCTTGTTTCCAGGTCCCGAACGATTCGCAACGAAAAATAATAAAAAGTTGGACGAGCACGAGGAGAACGACCGCCTCCCGCCGATTCGATGATCCCCCATTGTCCAATCGGTTTTTAATCAGGACGCGATTTTTGTTAAATACAATGCCTTTCGATCTTTTTTTCGCCGGCAGAGGATTTAATACCGACATTTTCTTTTTAAATAATAACGGGATTTCCTCGTTTCTTTTTCTATTATCGTACGTCGACAATGCTCCGCGCTACAATGAGCAATCCCGAGAGCGAGTTTTCCCTTCATCTCGAATTTAATACATTCTTAATCGACGTCGAGGCCGTCGTCGTCCTCGGAGCACGTGCGGGTCGGAACACGCCATCAGTTTTATTGCGCTTAAAATTTTACGAAAATTCGCACCTGAGAAAGGGAACTCGCCCGACACACGTCCGCCTCCACTCAAAAATTGCAAACGTCGCCCATCCTATTAGCAAATGAGTGTTTTATGTGGGAGAGATTTCGAAAATTTTACGCCGTCAATTATTCAAGCATCCGCGGATTTTTTTAGGGCTCTTATGTTTGACGAAATCTATTTGAGATAATTGTATTAAGGCTATTGTTGATCTTCGGACTTTATTTTAAACAAAGTTTCATAATCCATCTTTTAACTTAATGATCTTCACATTCTTTACAAATATCGCTTAGATAGATCAACTTTAAAAAGACTGCGGATCTGTGAGGTAAATAATCCGTGGCCTTGACCTGCTGTGTCAGATCAGAAACAATTAAGCTCGCAACTTTCCAGTCCATTTCCATCAAAAATTGCGTGCGTCGACATCTGCGGCACGTGATGAAGGGTTCCGTCTTCCATTAAATTACAATTTAGCAGCAGATTTAGTTGTTGACATGATGGAACGGAACAGGGAACAAAAAATCGACTTGCTCGTTCTCAGTTAGACTAATATTTATTAATGAAAATCCGAACGAACGCACACGTCAAATGAACGGCAAACAATGGGAGGTTCAATGATCCGTCAAAAGCTGCATTATTCATCTGTTACGTATGAGCTTCCGAATGAACTTTTTCGTGCAATAATTAAATGTTCGCATCGCATCCGGACACGGACCTGGCAATCAGAACACTTCCAACTCTTCGTCGGAAATTATTTTTAGCTTTCCGCCCGAATGCATTTTCACAATATGCGCTCGTAAATAAAACAAACGCCGGTTGCCAAAAATTCACCAGAAAACCTCGAGGACGCGTGCAGTTAAAAATTTGTGCGTGTGAAATCTTGAATAGAAATGTGATGGGTTCTTAATTACGGGACGCTGTGGCGGCGACTTTGTCCACCGCGCGTCCATCCGGATAAAGTCCGGCCGGATGATGAATCGATTTTGGATTATTGGTCCGGTGAAATCGTGCGTGAAACGGGCGATACGCGTTCGCTGTCATAAATCAAATAAATCCTGCTTCTTCTTACCTTTTTGGCGTTTTCTTGGTTGTTGTTGTCGGCGTGGGGCGCCGAAGGAGCCATCACCGACACGTTCGACTGGGACAACAGTTCTTCGCTTCCTCTCTGCAAAGAGACATGCAACAATTAGGATATTGCTGCTTTATCGGCTGGTTGCATAGCAATTAAGTTGGAAGAAGGAAAAACTGTTACAAGCAAGCAATGCCGGAGCGAAGGGAATAGGGAATGCAAAGACGCTTTGCGTCGTACGTCTCGGATGTGTGCTTTATGTATTTAAGAGTAATCCCGGTCATGAAAGGGATTCGTCGAATCCGGAACCGAAAACGAAGAAAAGGGAAGAGAGAGAGTATGCATAATATGGAATCGACAGGAAAGCGATTATATTTCCTGTATGAAATTATATTACCAATGAACATTTCCGTTTCGTCCCTGTTTTATTATGAACATGTCTCGTATTTATCGCCCGCCCGTAACGAGATTAGTTCTAAGTACGGACGCGCGAGCGAATTTGCATAATGGCGAAAAAATTCAGCCGCCGAGTGCATCTCTGCCAATAAACAACTCCTTTGGAGAAATAAAATCAAATAATCCGGACGATAATTCGGTTCGCATTCGAAACGAGAGAATTCGTCGTCCGAAATCGGCGGTGTATTTAAATAGAAAAAGTTTCTTAGTTGCGCGGGACTTTTCTCATATCCACAGATTCAATTCTTGTAGTTCGTTTCGTTAAACCACTTAAAAGTTATATTGCTGTTAAAAGTAAAATTTAAGCTTTAATCTCATTTAAAAAATCCACAGTTTTTTCCCCGGGGGGATCGAAATAAATAGCTCTCGGTTAATCTAAATCAAAACAGACCCCGCAATACTATTTATTTGCTGCGTCGAATTTGAATTCAACACTGTTTTAACGAAACTCCAACCAAAACAGACGCATCGAAATTATTTTAATATGAGTTTGCATCGGGAAACTGGCAGACAGCTTTTTCGCCTCGTGTTTTCCTTCCCTTTTATTTCAGCTTGTTCGACACGTGATGATCCATAAAACATCTTCTAGTCGGAAGAGCGTGGAAGCGAAGTGGATACATCTAGCGATTACGCTGCTTTACCAGAAATTACAAGACGCGATACGTTTACAGTCGATTGCTTGTCGTCGTCGGTTCGCGGGGATGATTTCACCCCTCCGCCTAATGACGCGAGCGCGACGTGTTTGTGTTGTCTCAGAGTCTCTGGCACATTTCTTTCTTTCGTTTCAGTCGGTGGCGCAGTGCCTACGTCTGATTCGGAATTGGATTTGTTCCGGGTTCGGGGTTGATCCGCGCCGTGCAAAAGCTTTTAGCGTCGCGAAACTGGAACAGATGTAAATGAAGTAACGGAACGCGATTTGTTCGCCGCGACGCTCGTCGATTCGCCCTTAAAAATTTCCATACATTTGAAATTCGACATAAAGTGGCTTCGGCGGCGGCGATGCGTACCTGTGCGTCGGCGAAATCAAAAAACCGGAAACTAGATGAAAATGAATCCAGCTGCAGGCCCAACCCGGAAATCTCTGCTCGAGAAAATTTGCGGATAATACGGCACAAAAAGTGGAAAACCGTGCGCTAATGGGTCGTTCGTTTTCAAAGGCAATTAAAGTAGTTGCAAACAAAGTTCGGTCCTAATTGATTGTGCAATTGCGATCGGGCTCGGTGGCAAAAAACGGCTTTATTCCACCACCGGACCCTAACTTAGACATCATCGACTTGATTCATGTTCTCAAACGATATGTAAAAAAGGAAATATTCGTCAACACAATTATTGTGTAAATAATTAGACCAGAGACCATTTTCGGCAAAACAATATTAAATTTAAGTATATGAAAATTAAATTTAACAAATCTCAAGATGGGGATGCATCTGTAATATTGTGTCTAAAACAAAAACTGGCGTTTCTAACTAACTAAAAACGAATTTGTATTTTGATGGTTGCACCTTGAAAGAGGTACCTTACACCAAATCTTTTCATCTTGCTGATTTCAAATTGTCACTAGTCTCTGTCGGAATTTCATAGAATCGATTTCATTATTTTAGGCAAGCTCGTGCGTTCTGAAAGTCAAAACTGAAAAGCAAGAAATTTCTTGAACCGACTTGAAAGTCAGGTGCAAACAGAAACCCTCCCCCAACCACGCCACTATTTGCGTTCGTTCCGCGAAAAGCGCAATTTCCACTCACCCCACCCAAAAACAAACTCCATACATTAGCGCACGTGGCTCACCACTACCACCGGAAGCCGCCTAAAAGTGTTTACTCTCCGATAAGTTTTTCAACTTTCCGATCGCGCGGCTCGTGCACATGGCCGCTCCTCGACGTCGTAAAAGCGTCGTTTTGTAAATCAGAGCCCGGCATTTATTTTTAGACGCCAAACAACATCTCCCTCCGTCTTGTCGTGCATAAACCCGGAGGTCCCAGATGGCGGGCACATGGACGACGTCAGCGACGGCCAAAGCAAAAAGGCTTTTAGGCGAGCCGAGCGCGCGTCAATCGGCGTCCCGACGCGATAATAGGGCCCCACTGCCCGGCTGCTCTACGTATACGATGAAGAGAAGGGAAGATCGTTTTGGAGATTTCGACTCGCTCATCAATTTCAAATAAGTGCGATAACATTTGTGTGATAAATAAAATCATTGAAAGTATTGTGGATTCATGATGAAATATCCTCGGTATTGAAGCGTTGTTATAAATTTTCGGGTCGCATAATAGGTTTTCGTGGAACGATCAAGCAACAGATGCAATACTGAACGCCAGTGTATGAGGCGCTAATAATAAAGCAGGGGTCAGCTTGCACGTAAATTTATTAAGCGCCGCCGCGCTTACGTGGATATAGGTACCTATCAACCGGTTGCTTTATCGATTCCGGGCCGGGGGTAAACAACACAATTAGAAGGCCGGGAAAAGTGGATCCGGGGGTTCGGAGGATGACGACGTAACCGACCGTCGTCCTATTAATTTCGTAATCTTCTTAAATCGTGCTGACTGCCGTCGGATTCGATTCCGGACGTTTATAAAAGCAGGAGGGATGGCGAAAGGGCTGCGAAGCTCCGATAAGAAAATGCAGGTGGTAGAGACGAAAAGGCTAGAAAAGGTGGCAATGCGGACGTGGATGGGCCACCTGTTGGCGACTTCTTGTACAATTGTGCCTCATACAACAGCCGATTTGCCTCGCCACGAATTAAAACTGTTGTCGGCCACAAATAATTGTGACGCAGGATAATAAAAAAAATGTATTTTTAAAGTTGTAACGATTTAGACTTTGGTCTTTCACCCCAAACGGGCAACTACTACTGAAAGGTAGTGCAATGATTTGTGATTCATTAAAAGTGTAAAAGTATATGTCTGTATCTTAAAGGCAAAAGGTTGTATCTCCACAGTTGATAGTTTTACAGAGAATAGCTTTTTACTGAACTGCTAATACGGTCGAGGAGATACGATATCTCATTTACAAACTAAGCTGAAAAAACGTCATAACTTTGGAAAAAATGGAGATGCGACCATTTATCTCAAGGTACAAAATTGTATTTTTTTCTGTGCTTTGTTCGGCTCCATTCAATAAATAAAAAGTAGCTGTAGGAGAAACAATACTTAGAACATCTTAAGAAATTTTGCAGTAGATGCCACGAAAAATTACAACGAAAAAAAGCAACCAACGAGGAACACGGAGTTTTATTTAGATAAATTAATTGACCCTACCAAATTTTCTTTCAATTTCGTGTGCCGAACTGCCCATAATATTTGCATGTGGGGCTCTAATGAGCAGATGTTGATAACAACAGAACAATTACCGAAAAGGGCGAACGTGTCGGTTCAAAGGAGGTGCCCGGATAAAAAAAAAACATCGACGTCCAGAGATAAACAAATTTCCTTACTCACTCCGTCTATTTAATTTACCCGACATTAGCCGTAATTAGTTTGGCATTTCGCGCGGTAAACGTACCCGCAGCCGTCGACGTCTTTTCAATGGTAATTACGAATCAGCACGTATGTACATTTCTCAAGAAACTGAAATGCATATCAACTTTTTCGGTGACGGCGTCTTGTCCACACAGATGCACAGACTCACTTCAATTTCATAATGGAATTAGATGAAATCTTTTACGAGTCCCTCGTTTTTGCCAAAGCGCAGAATTGCCCATAATAATCACATAAATGATAATAATAAGAAAAGGAAGACGTCGCGCATGTGTCCGCCATAAATTGCCCGCCTCTTTGCTGCTACAAAGTTGGGACAGCGACGATGTTCCCCGGGAAAAATTAACATTTTCTTAATTGGTGGAGTTCTCGTTTCTTTTAAACGCGGGATGTAATTGCGGCCGGAGGCGAACTGGCAGAGTTCCGCCCGCCCGACCTGTACCTTACTCTTTTTTGATATCATTATTATGAATTTAATTAAATCCATGCACCAATTAGCGGTGGAATCATTGCGCTCGTTCCGCGTCCTCTTTTGCGAAAAAATATACGGCTGCAACGCGCGGTAATTAACAATTAAAATCCGAGTAACATTATCCGACTGTTTACGCGCACTAATTACGTTCGTTGCATCTGCATTCGGTTTCGTGAAACGGAAACGAAGAAGTGGAAGAAAGGCGTTGAACACGACTCCCGCCGACCCTACCCTATCAGTGCTTCTTCCCTTTCATTCGGATGTGTTGCTTTATTCACAACTTGCTCACACATTTCGCTTCAATCGCGTGCTTCCTAATAATATTTATCAACCTTTCCTTGTTTTCGTTGCCCTTTAGCTGAATGTTTACAAGGTAGAAAGTAATTTTTTCAACTAAGCTGCAGGTGATACGGCTGAACGACGCTGACCTGCATCTAAGAATAACAACAAAACCGTGTTCTATTAAAGTATCAAATGGCGCACCAATTAGATTTGTCATCTCTATTTGCGACCCTTCTTCTTCACCAGTCAAATCACGCACGAACAGGACGACACCACCGGACGAAGCTCCGAAAGAGGACGAGGAGGAAACGGAAACGAGGCCGGCATGTCCATCAGGTCGGAATACGTTTTGCGAATAAAAAAAGAAGGATACCGCGTGCAACGCCATTAATTATATTTCTAAAGAAACAGGTCGGGTTTTGTGGAGAGATTTATGTGGCTCGGCTCGTAAAAAAATTATTTCCTTTTCAATTTTACACACTCCATTGGTGGCAATAAAACCGAACTACATGTCATTACGATCGTTTAGGTTTACTGCACTGGAATCGATCGATACCATCGAGGAAAAATGCTAAACTCGTACAAAAATATGTGTTTGGAGTGATGTCGAAGATTGTTCTTCGCTGCGGATGCTGCATTAATCGTACATTCTTAAAAGAGCCACCTCGAAGCGAACGCAAGTCATCGTCTTATTGAAAGCGATAGAAACATTTTTACGAATCATCATGCTTCGGCACTTAGCGGAAAACGCAACTAATGTTTTTCAAGTTTAGAAGCAAAAACTTGTAACCTAGGCCGCCTTACTGAAAGTGCATGGGCACACAAAAAAATTCAATAGTACAGAAGATGATTTACCTACTAAAAAGAACGCCAAAGCAGTTCTACTGGGAAAACTGTTAGTTTTAATTAATTACCGAATTTGTAAATTTATGGTTTTTTCACCTTTCAAGTTGATAACTTTTTACAAACTCATTTGATTTGGTTGGAGATATATTTTTCAGCTTCAGATGTTAACCATAATTATTTCAGCCGAGTTTGAATGGAAACGCCCAATCTCCGCTTTTTAGGAATTTTTTACTTGAAAAAATGCACCTGACTCGGCTAATCACAGCAAAGGCTTGTGACTTTTTAGGACTGTTAGACCGTGATTGGCTACGTTCTTCGGATGGGGTATGGGCTTCGGTGCCTGAAAAACTCTGAGCAGAGCCAATCATGAATGAGTTGAATTTACCGCACCTCATCTTCGTTTATTTGCCAAGCCGTTCTGTGCGGGTTCGGTCTTTAGTCAGATTTCTATTGTATTTTTACAATTTTAAGATGGATAAATTAGCAACCAATGTAGGTGTGTTAGATAACGATGATATGAGTTCAATTAATTACATTATCTATTTTTAAATAAATTTAAATTTACTCGTCTGAGTTGTGTCGGATAAATTTTTCGTCAGAAATCCTCTAGTTCCTCGTCCAGACTTGAGTTGTTTTTTGATTCAGTTGGAAATAATACCTCGAGAGTTTCTCAATTCTTGTTCCAGGAAATGTAAATGGTAGTTTAATTTCAAACAATTGTTTTGTTGGCCATATATTTTATTTTTGAATAGTGCTAAAGATATTTAATCAAAGACGGAATTTTGCCCTGTTCAAAATTTAAATCACTTGAGCGCCATACAAAAAGTCAGGATCATACTATACAGCATATAAATTGTATGATTAAACAAACAAAATATAATACATTTAATTGATTCAGCACGTCAACTGTAAATTTAACACATATTTTATTATAAGTGGGTCACAAAAAATAATAAATATATTAAAATGTTTATCTAGTTTTATTTATTTTTATGCAGTCGTTTAAAATTAACAAGAATTAGTGTTTCGCTGATACGATGAGTACTCCTACTACTAGAAGTGAACAAAATCTACTGCTTACGTAAACATGCCGAAAATGCCCTATCATTCCTTGCTTCAAACATTTTTAAACAAGCATAAAGAACGCGTTCTACGAGTTCGAAAACAATTCAAACAATGGAAGTGATATAACAAAAATCACCAAACCAGATGTGCACCGCTTAAATAAATTATAGCAATAACAAAACGCTTAACTAGTAAAATTGCAGCTTTCGTAAGCGAATAAAGTGTATGAAAAATGTCGATAACCACAAAATATACGTAAATTTCACTAATGCTTATTGTTAATATCAACGCCCCCACAACCCACCTAAATAAAATATAGAAATTTTGATCATTGAGTAGTAGACAAAAACATTTTTAGAGAAACCATACCTCAGCACAATGTCCAATATAAAAAAATTAAATGATTTCAAAGCACAACATTAAAACTTGCAGTCTCGTTTAACGCGAATTCGGGGCGTCCTTTGCGAAGCCCTGGAAAAAAATCAAGACATTTCCCTCACCACCTCCTTTTTCTTTCGCATTCCTTGGGAACGCTTTCACAACCAGCTACGAGCTGTTGCATTTCGCAAAATTAGTCGCGTAATTTGCATTTTTCCCGGTAGTATTAAAATGACTCGCATTAAGCATTCCTTTTTAAAAAATATATTCGAAACCATCCAATTAAATTGGAGCGTTCTCGAGGATAAAAGGCAAAAAGATCCGCTTCGTTATCCCGGCTCGAAAATAAATAAAATATCATTGCAAGATTTAAAAAATGCGTCGGACTTGGAACTAATCCGAAGATGGGGGCAAAACCATCGAACGGGAGATCCGTCTTTCCGCTCTAAACAAGTGCACGGGAGCCCAGTTCAGTTCCCATCTATTTCCGTGCGCTTTTTACGGTCGGCGTGCGTAGGAAGTGATCAGAAGCGGAAAACAAAACGGTTTTACATGTTATAATTATACGTGTTTCGCAACACGAAGTCGTGGAAGAAAAAACGACCGTACCTGCAGAGAAAGATAAAATCTCCCTCCCGAGCTTTTTAGGTCATTTGTTTCCTTTAGTATTTACGCTATTTTTCCGGCTGAAAAGTATAAGTAGAGAAGAAACCCACCGACTCTGCGCATTGCATTCGAGGGACGGAAATGACGCGAAAAATATTATTCGATCGGGGGCAACAACAGCAATCCCATAAAGGCTTGAACATGGTCGATGCAGGCGAAAGAAAAACGTGTAATAAAAACGAACAAACAACCCTAGGCTCGGCGACGAACGAAAAAGAAACGCAAATCTCATCTGTTCCGAATTAAATAAACACTGAAATTCATACATTTACACGGTTGCGTCTCCCTCGACGAAGAGCTCGCGGGGACGACGTTAATTATTTACGTTTTCGTTCGGAGGTGATGTAAATTCCGGACACCGTCTCGCCTCCCTTCGCTCTATTTTATTTAATTCAATCTTTTCGGCGCGTCGAAATCATCCCACAACGACGACAACACCGTCGCCTAATTTGACATCTGAAACGAAGCTTCCACCTTCGGCCAAGCTCCGGCCATCAATCGAACACAAACACGCAATAATAAATTAAATTAAAGCAATTAGCATCGCACTCTTACATTTTCTCGGAGAAAAATGTGTTTTAAGAATTAAGAATTTGTGATTTAAAACCGGAATCAGTTACAACTAAAACATTTCAAAAAAATGAATCCAAACTCGTGCTCAAAATGTATGCATTATCTGCAGTTTGATTCTATCTTGATGGTTTCTGCATAAGAAAATCGCATATTTACGTCGAACGCCCCAGGAAAAAATTTTGGGAAAAGAAAACAGTAAATATGGAGTAGCAGGAATAGATAAATGTGTTTGATGTATTACTAGTGAGGGGAGGTATTAAGTCCACCAGCATCACGATTATATTTATAAATTTCAAATAATCCATTCATAAGAGCTTGTTAGAGAACGTTCTCTTTCATTCCTACCAACCATGTTTTCAACCATAATGGTCGCACGGTACGTTGGTCTTTCTTCCGTTGAACTTGCTCTTCACCTAGCCTTGAAGATTACACAAAGACACGCGAAACGGATGAGTTTTATCAAGTCGACGACGTGGGACGATTACACCGGACTACCGGAACAGGCCTTCAACCTCTCGATAGTCCGGGCTTACTAAAGCGGAACGCCAATTTGCACCTTCTTCAAACGCACGATGCGGCGCATCCGCCATTTTGTTGTTCATCGAATAAATTGAACACTGTGTCCGGACGTCTTTGTTCCGTGGATAGCGGCTCCTTAATTCTTTACGCGTTTCACCAGATGTTAAACGACTTCTTCGAGAAGATGAAGCACGTTTACAACCGACTTAAAAACACGATAAATCTCCGCCGATGCGCCGGATTAAAGAAACATGACAAAACGACGGAAACGCGGCGCGGTCAAGGCCGTCCGTCCACCAGAGTCTTCGAAAAAGCTCTTCGCGGCGATGCTGCTTCACGGTACGTCAACTCCTAGCGATCGTATTAAATCCGGCAGTGGTGGCGACGTCCTTGAGGCCGAGACTCTTCGATTACCGCGAGCTCTTTGTTGGTGTTATCTTTGATGTTCGATTTCAATGCGCGTCGACTTTTTAATAACGTTGAAAGCGCCCGATGAAATAATACTGACCTTACCGCCCTACGTTCGATAGAAAAGGGTAACAACGATCTCGACGGGAGATAATACGTACCTGTAACAGAAACGGCGTGATTAATGGACGGATCTCAAGCTTGGAGAATCGAAGGGCGAGAGCGAGAGCTCGAGCCCACACACACCCACTAAACCCGACGACGACTCTTGAAATTCCTTCACCTCGCCTTTTAATTACGCATAATTACACCGGCGGAGCGTGTCCGAGCCGGCTAATTGCTGGAAACGCATGTGAATCGCTCCGGATTTTCACGGCACCATGAGAATCACGCAATTAAGAAAAAAATAATCAAGGTGATTAAACTCGGTGTTGAACGCGCGTGGTGTTATTCGCTAGAAAATTCACGCTCGACGGAGATTCCTCTTGGATAATCCTACGGAGGAACGTTCTGGGCAACAAAACGAACCTTCGCCGTTGCCACGACCGACCGAAGCGGCAAAGGTCACGCTCCGGTGAAACACAAAAGTTGCGCATTCCGAACGAACGTTCTTATCGGAATTGTTTTCTATTTGGTTCGAAAGTGAAGCCGAACAGAATGAGTTGTTGCGGTCTGTCGGAAGGGTAAAATCAATCGGGAGACAAACGACAGGCCGAGGTGAGCGTCGGAGATGGTGTCGTCGTAAATTATCGCGGAAGGAAATTAGCGGGTTGGTTGTAAACGTCCTCGTACGATTTATCGGTGTTTATTACGGGAACGACCTGTTTTCCGAATTAAAATGCGACCTCGCCGGTGTGAGGAATCTATCGATAAGAACTAATTTCGGCTTCAGTCGTTAATGTTCTATAAAGAGACATTATCGCGATATTATCCTGACAAGCACTGACACACACCTGGAAACGGAATTTAAATGTCACTCAGTTTGAGCTTCTTTCATGCGCCCGACTACAATATTTCAGAAGAATGGACGTGGAATACGAAATATAGAAAACACATTTTTGATCTTGGCATAGTAAACATAATCTTTATGAATCAGCCTCGTGTTTACATCGCCACCAAATAAATGACAATGTTGCACCATCAAACGGAGAAGAATTTAGTACAAAGTAAGCAGCAGGATTTGTTAAAGTTTCTAAAAATGTATGATTTATATGTGTAAAGATCCTTCAAAGGCGGTTAAAAATGTAAACATATTTGTTGACTTACGATAATAATATTGTCAATAAAGTGTTATTGTGAAACTGTGGTACACCTGTAGAGTTGAAAATAATTTTATGCGGTTGTGGATGTTTCAACGGAAGGATGGAAATTTCGATATGGAAGGGTTCATAAGTAATTGATGCCTCACTATTTGCACTGTTTTTATTTAAAATTCTGGAAATGTAAATATAATCGAAATTTCATATGCAACTAAATATAAAGCGCTTATACTAGTTATGAATTAAAAAAATTGTAGTTAATTATGTGTTATATAAAAATAAATAAAAGAATGGGTAAAGTTTCTGAATAAGGTCGTAAAACATTAATACCAAATTTGTAGTATGAAATTCTTGAAACGTGAAGTCCGTTCCTGCACTTTTGCGCCCTCCTAAACCAAATTTGAGGACGCGTGCCCTCTTCAAATCGTGTCAACCGAGACTCTCCTGTTTATTTCCCGCTTACTCAAAAACAAACAGCTTCGCCTCAGACACGCCGAGCAATCCTTTTAATCTTCTTCGAGTAAACGGTGCTCGGGGTTGAACATTTGAAGTAGATTAGGGGCGGTTTTGATTGAGCGTCTAGCGGCTGATGATTGGTATTGACTTTTCTCTGATACCTCCTGACGGGCCGCGATGATGGGAATATCTCAATTCCCGGGAATATGGGGGCGTGAATAACGCGAACTTGCCTCGTTCCGTCTTGTGATTGATTTATTAATATCGTCGTCGTCGCCGGAAAAATTAAGCGAAGTGAGTGGTGGAGTAGTTGGGGATTTAATTAAACGAGGGAATCCCGTTGCAACAATCGCGACGCGGGACGGGATATGATTAAATACGCCGAGGAAAGCAAATAAACCGACGGCGACGACGAGAAGTTTTCGAATGAAAACTTTAGCGGGAGCGGGAAAAATTGTGCCGATATTAAAAACGCGTTTAACCCGACCTGGGACGATTCGCGTAACGATTTTCTTGAAAGGAGGGCAATTGCTTATTTGTTGTCGTGATTGCGACAAAAAATGCGACACGAAGGATCGCCTCTTAATCCCGGAAAATCGCACCGACGCGTTAATTGTCGCCCACTGAATGGTAATTATCAACGAGCAACGTCGCCTCACAACTTTGGTTTGCAAATCGGCGCTGCTAATTAGAAGAAAAACAAACAAATGTGGATTTGCACGAAATGAATTTACAAAGAATTAACGACGAATATTTTGCGCGCCTCATTTAAAAATTATAATCAAACCCGACAGCGGGCGAAAAATGTTTATTGTAGTCGCCCGATGCGGTTTTTAGTTATTTAATTATTCTGCTGAAGCGTTACGCTCAAAGGTGAATTTTGTTAGTTATAATTAAAGCGGACACGTTTTGGTGTGTTCGAATTACAAATTTAATTGGACATCCAACAAATTTAAATTCGTTTCGCTCCTCGCATTAGTTTTTCATTTGTGTCCCCGCTCTCGCGTGATTTTCGCAGAGGGACGGAAATAAGACTATTCTCCCGCTTCCTGTTTGCAATACACATATGAATGAGCTTAAAAGCTTTTAAAACTTTTTAACTGTCGACCCCCTCCTTTCTTCGAATCCTCAGAAATAACAAATTCGTTCAAATCGCCGCTCAGTTCATTCGTATTCCACGCGCACTTTTCTGGAAATCTCTTTCCGCCCCGCACCCCAATTAATTTCTTGTTTTATCATAATCTGATAACTTGCCTGTGGGGCATTTTGTCGAACTAATTTATACCTTCAAACTTCTCGACTTTGGGGAGTTTCGAGCTAAGTGTGTGGTATACTTGGTGTATTTAACGAGAGATTTTCGGTTAGTCGCCCCACGTTTCTTCCAACATTCAATAGTCGGATCTCGCTCGGTTAAACGTTCCATTTTTCATTTCATAGTTTTGCATTTACAATTCAATTCCTCATGATATTAAATCTTTCATTTATTGAAATTGAAAACCTTCTCAAACAAGCTTTCTCGACTTAAGTTCCATGAAATAAATGCACTTTCTTCAGCTCCTTCGTATTTATCAGCCGCCCAATTCGGGCCACCGCAACGAATCAATCAATTGCATCGAAAGCGGCCGAAAGCACAACAACGCACGCCGCTGTCTAATAACAAAATTCCATCACTTCCGAACCACCTTTAACACCACTTTCCACTCGGCATGAGACGGTTACTTCCTTCCCATTGTCCCTCTTCCACTCGTTAAATTTTCATAACATTTTCCAACATTCAAAGATGCAGAGGAGAAACTGCCAATAGAAGCAGGAAGAACAAGTGGAGTTTTGTGAAACCATAAACGTCGAGATTTGGTAACAATAAAATACTGGATGATATGTAGCTTTTAATTCTTCGATAGAAAATATTTCAAATAACACGCATTGGTAACGTAATGAAAATGAAATGAAACCAAGATGATGAGAATAGTATCTGAACTAAGTGAAGGAAATAAATTAAATTGAGTTCTGTAAGCTGAAGCATGGCCTCAAATTACGATAAGTAATTAAAACCAAAAAAAAAACAGTTGGTGGAATTGTCTGTTCATGTTCTAAAGCACTGACTCGTTTCTCTGAACAACTTAGAGTCCGGGAATCTAGCCCGAACAAATGTTTATATCCTCGATTCATTCAAAATGTTTTTCATTACCAAAATTAAGATCCAAATTTTGCAAGAATTGTTAATGTATATTTAGCAGGATAAATCCTTCAAAAATTGCTTCGTTACAATCCATGTGAGTGCTGAATTACGAGATTTCAGGGCAGAGTATTAAATATTTACATAGTAGAAAGAATATGGACACGCAATTGCCTTGAACATTTTGCATTGAGCATGTCAGAATAAAACGTTGTAGTTAATTTTAAAAGAGCTCGAAATATTTTAACGGGCAAATGTGGAGCAACCCATTTTCTTTGGGTATTTTCTAATAGAAAATTAATTTAATATTATCAGTTTCCGTCCGTTTACGATGCATCGTTTTGCAGATAATCATCCACGACGAACGACGTAATGCGAAACAGTAAATAGGTTTTTCTATCGCACAATTTCTTACTAACAATAAAATATCCTCTCGGCGATTGGTTGAAGTCACGAAGAAAAGCAGCTACCAGTTTTACCGTTAAAATGAACAATGAGAAAGGTGCAGATGCATGATCGATGGAAAACATCGGAATTTTTTTTCCAAAATATGTTTTCGTTAATGTTTATGACTGATGAATAAGATATGTGTGTAATTCCACAATTACTACAAGAAATTTTGATACTATCCAAAAATCTTGACCGTGCAATAAAAATAAATTTAAACGCTTATGACTGATACTCTCTTCGATCTTGAAAACATTAACAAAAATCATAAAATAATTTTAAACTGTGATGGCTTATAATTCTTTTAGAAGAATATTGGAATGTCGTTCTTAGGGTTAGAAAAGACCAAGTAAGCTTTAAGGTGGATCACAATAATTTTTTATGAAAGGTATAATGAAAAGACATAAAAAGAAAGTACAGAAAATTTTAGAATATACGATCAGGTTATTATGAATATGCCATAAAATAGTCTTCCAAATGCGTATTACATAGATGCACTATTTTCTAGCCATTTTCGAAATTATTCTGCGTACCTACCTAACTTATTCGGAAATAACTAAATGTAGGGTATATAAAGGAAAAGTGTTTCAATGATTTAAATAATGGTCGATTGGTCTATTGAGAAATACAAGGTAGATGATATACTCTAAAGACTACCTCGCTTCTCTAAGTACTTAAATAAACCACAAACATTTCTTTAAAATACATGTGCGGCGGCGATTAAGTTTATACTGGAAGTCTAGCCGATAAACGCACTTTGTGCTTTATTTTCTTGATCCGATTCGAAAAGAATAATTTTGAATTCAATTCGCAGACCGTTCTCAATTTTCTCTCCAAATCTCAAAAACTTTAAGGACGAGACTGGATGTGTCCTCGATCGTGGACCGTTAATAAATGTTTAATCAAACAACAATTACCGGGATTGCCGACAAATATTTTATGTGCGTTATGGCCGTAACATAACAACGCCATCGCAACGACCAAATATTTAACCGCCAAACATGGCGCACCGGCGATAACAATTAGCGGCGTAATTGTCGTTCCGCCGTAAACATTTTTTCGGGGAAAAACGGAAGACCGAAATCTAAACTGGAAATTGTAGCAAAACATCAACAACATCAAGAGCAAGATGAGAAGAAGAAAATAGATGTCTTACCATGTCGTAGATGTATTTTTCGTGCGGCGGCGGGTTGTCAAAGTAGTTGATCTCGGTGTATCGGTTGACGATGAGAGTGCTCGGGGCGGCCAGATGATGGTTAGTGTACATGTGCGGGGGGGCACATTGGCCACAGGGACAGGGCACCGGACACGGGGCGGCGGCGTACGCAGTCGGAGGAGCGGCGATCTCGGGACAGGGCACGACGGGACACAGGGGCACTACGTAAGGGATTTGGCCGGGGGCGTTGAGGAAGTACGTCGTGATTGCTGCAGTGTACTACTATCGGAGTGGAGGAGGAGATTCGACTAACTTCGATTCGACTAAAAATTCGATTGTCTCGCTCAACCTAGCAGCGCCTAAAAATGCGCTCGGGATTGTCTCTTATAATTGATTTTTGGTATCCTTTGCTTTATATTGCACGATTGTCTCCGTTTACGCAAATTCAACTACTTTTCTTACGCTTAAGTGTGTGTATAATTGTGTATATGTATATTTTATTATTCTGTATATAAATATCTCAACTATAAATACTTTGATTACGATCGATAGGTAATAATAATAATAATATTAATTAATGATAGAACAACCGAGCGATAATGATATAATAACGTATAAACTTTGCTTCCTCTTTAGATAAAATATTTGTTTTGCTTTGCTTAGTCGTATTCGGTAGTTATTAACCTAGAGATATGTATTTTACACGAATTTAATTTAATTCTTATAGAAAGTGGATGATATTTGATATGGTTCTTTTTGGTTTGGAGAAACGGGTGAATTGCTTGATAATACTGAACGAGTTGCACACAACCTTCACGCCGAATCTGATTCGGCACTCGAGATTAGAAAGAAAAACAACAACAACAACAACAATAACAACGACGCTTGAACCGATTGTCTGCACCGAACAGTGAGGATATGTTCGAATATAATTGAAACGCGTAGGAAGGTGAATGTGTATGTGTGTGTGTGTGTGTATATGATGTGTCGAGTGCGAAAAATCTCCTACCGGTAATGTATATAGAATATATTATATATTTATTTTTATTTATTTTATCCTTTTAAATATATTTTATACACAGAGAAAATGATTGTCTAAGACATAAACACCACGAACATCGAATTAGTGATTATTCAATATAACATGCAGTGTGAAACGTGACTGATCGATCGATTAATTAATTAATTAGATAACTAATTGAGTCATTAATTAATTAATATATTGACTTGGTTGCGAGTGAGACGCGCGGCGGTCGCGTCCAAAAAATATTGCACTGGGCCCTTCGAATCTTATTACTTACTAACTAACTCTAGTAATAACGTACGAGATAAATAATGTATAAAGCTCGTCGCGGAGAGTCGGTCTCGTTGAGGACGGTGTTGTGTGTTGATTGTGTGTGTC
Source organism: Eledona agricola (assembly GCA_964023215.1). Classification (NCBI taxonomy): domain Eukaryota; kingdom Metazoa; phylum Arthropoda; class Insecta; order Coleoptera; family Tenebrionidae; genus Eledona; species Eledona agricola. The sequence goes on along the minus strand of OZ026857.1, from coordinate 28,071,934 downwards.
TGTCTGTCTCTGTGTGTGTGTATGTATCTACGACGGGTTGGCAACGCGATGCCCGTCAACAACTGACAGTAAAGAAAGAGTATACGGCGAGCTGCTCGCTCTCAGGTCAAGAAACTCTTCGAGGAGGAACGCCGGTTGGGGTCGTCCGTCCGGCGATGCTCCCGACTAATTAATTAGATAAATAATCTACGCGCCTATCACACACGTACAACAAACTTACTTTACTTACACTTAGTTAGTGATCATTGATTGTCGTTAATTCTTGGACAAGACGCGTCGTCTTTGCCTTCAAAAACGCCAAAATCATAAACAATGAACCGACAAACACTATGATACAATCTCGTCGTAAAAATATAAAACTCACTTCTTCTCGTTTTGTACTAAAAGGAACGTCAACGCGGATTTGATTCTCTTTTGATTGAGTGTGCGTCTCGAGAAACAATAACGTGGTGGCGGTCTGCGAGTGACTGATAAAAATTGCTTGGATTTTACCTTGGTAGTCGGCGAGTTCCGACGACTGAAAGATCAGATCGAACACTAAATAGAGCACTCGGACGAGAGTACGAAAATGATGCTAGAGACCAAAAAGATTTCGTGTTTGTATATTTATGTGACGTGAGAACGTAATAGATTGGCGTTGATTGATAGCAGCAGCAGAAAGACGGACGCGTTCTCGTCGGCTTTTGACGCGGATTATTCTTGCAAATGTCTCGTCGTACGACACAAGGGACTGCAGCTCCCCGGAAGGACGTGTGTGTGTGTATGTGTGTATGTTGAGGATGTGTCTAGTGAAGGACCGGTGACAGAGTGAGTAGTTCGTAGGAAGTGTTAGAGGTGTGGACCGCCGCACTCGCTGGCTTTCTCGCCCGGACTGTGCCTCTGCCGACGACGTAGACCGGCACCAAGCAAAAGCCGTCACGGACCTGCGCCATGGACGCGGACCCCATCCGTGCCGCCGTCCCGCACACATCGCATCGATACAACCTGATGCATGCCGCCACCGCCACCGCCACCTGCACGCGACTAACGCCTCCTCTAGGTCGACGGCGACGCCGCCTCTACATCTCCCGGATCTCTCTCACTCGTTAATTATCTCACGTGCGTCGCCGCCGATAACATTATTCTTATTAGCTGTTTATTTTTTCGACTAATGCGTGTTTACCCAATAAATTTCCGAAATAATAAAGACGCCATCCTTTTTATCCCGTGCTAACGCCGCCGCTATAAATCTCGACGTATCATCGACTCCACCCAACTCTCCCAATATATAGATGTTCTAGTCTAGTCTTAATCAAACTTCGATGTTAACGGTTAAACATTTTAAATAAAAATTTAATTAAAACTAAATTAAATCGTGTTATTTTCAAACTGCATCTTCAGCAAGTAGACACTGTCATTGAGAAATACTTTTGTTACTATTCATATAGTTCATTTGTTCGTTCAGAAGAAACTTGTGTGTTTTGATTCTTCAATTGAGATCAACTATAAATTTACGTTATTCTTCTTTCTTATTAAATTTATTTGCACCTTTGTATATCTCAAATAACTCTTCAACCCAGTCAAAAAATATTTAAGATTTCCTTTAATGGATGCGTGCTTTACTCTCAAGATATTTTTATGTAAAATATAAATTTATATAACAATAATTTATAATCATCTTGATAAATTAAAAATACGCAATGAAATAACGAGTAACAACGGATGCGGTTTGATAAGGGATCAGAAGGATATCTCAGGTGGTGTTAAAATAATCTCCAAAAGAAACTCCTTCAATACACTTTAAAACTGTACATACGAAATGGTTACCTTTTCCAAATAACAATACTTGAATTATTTCTAAAGTTCTACAACTCTCTGTTACAATATTTTGCTGTAATAGAAGGTATTATTATACTTCTGATAAGAGAACCAGAAGAAATCCCCTAATAGTGGTGGTCAATAAGTTTTAGCAACTCGGATAATTATGCGGCTATCAAAACATTTTCTCAGGCCACCAACAAATGTGATAAACTGGTTGAAAATATCCATTCTGAGAGTCATCATCTTTTCAACAAAAGGGCTGGTTCCAATTATTATTACAATTATTGAAATTGATTTTTCGCAAAAATCATGCAATAAAGCAGCCAAGAACGTGTAAAAAAAATGGGTTTCACAAGTACACCAATAAAATTACCTTCTTCTCAATGAAGTCACATTATTGCGCAAAATTTATGCATATCGTGTAACAACAGTACATAAAATGGTGCTCGCTTATTATCCAAGACTGCAATTTTGTAGCTGGTTTATGGCCATAAACAATGCGATGCAACTATGCGAATAGCAGTTTTTTTCTGACGAATCATTGTTACAAAAATGTGGATACACTCATTAAATCAGAATACCAAAGTTTGTAGAAAAGTCATATCCCCTTTTCGCTTCACCACTTTCATTTAAAAATTACAGACACTTGAACTTTTCAATTTTGATCACCAAACATTTCGCTTACAACATATTCTCAGTGTATCTGAACGCTAATTTTGAAGTTTTCATAGCAGTGACGAATTCTGTCCTAAGTTACCCTATGATAATTTCAAATCTCATTAAACATCGTCTATTTACATATACTTAGTTAATTAATTGGCACATATGCTCATGTACAAAAAATGCACAAGAACATTGGCAAAATACTTGTGTAACCTCATACGGTAAGAACAAATAACGTAAGATTTCTTGTGGCGGGAACGCTTGTTGGTAAAATAAATAACCACTGGATCGGTACTCATGAAATCTTAAAAATGCAGGAAAAACAAAATTCCAAAGAAACCAGCTAAAGCATGATTTTGCTTAAACATATCCGTTTATTTTCTTCCTTCGAGTAAAATGTCGATCGGCGACTTGTTGAACGACGGAAGCGGAACCATAATTATTTTTCCATTCTCACACTACGCGTCGGCTCATTAACATTAAAATATCGACTCCCAAAGTCGATAATGTAGTTTTAATGGCTGGGGACAAGGTAAATTGGTCGACGCGAATACAAGCTTTCAAATTAAAATAAAATTTTGTTAGATCTCATTGAATCGAAAACGTACGACACTACTACTAAGAACCGCACTTAATAAAGAAATGAAGTATAATTTGTTTTTAATAATTTTACGAGTTGGAAACAATTATTTGCTTATGATCTAATGATATTTTTAGTGAGAACGAACAAATGTTCAACATTTTAAACCAACGGCCAACAGATGGATTTACAATGGAAGCATAATCTCTCGTTTGAATTGTCCGCGATATAACCGATCTAACATGTTTCGTCCACTTGCTTTTCCGATTATCACCTAATAGTTTGTTCACAAGACTCCAGAAAATTCTGGTTTGTACACCGATGAAATTATTTTATTCATATCAAATATTAGGTGTCAAATGTTTTCATGATAAAATATGCAAATTTGGTATAAAATGATCAACTAAAATATTTTCAGTGCCCCGACAATAATTTATTTAGAGGATTATTAAACATTAATGCACTTGCTAATTATCCAAACGGACGAGTTATGCCTTTATTTATCGCCTTATTCAAATTACCGCAGTTTACTTTAAATCGTGGTCTTAAATCCAGTTTTAAAAACTCCAAGTAAAAATTGTGTGTTTGGATGATGGGTATTATTAATCGACGAACTGCCCCAACACGACCGTCAAATATTACAAATTACACAAACATCCTCCTCCTTGGGTGTGGACGGCATTTTACGAATCAAAATTGATTGGTCGGGCATACATCCAGATTTGTCTCCGTCTTGTGTAACTCAAACCTCCGAGCCACGAAATGATTTTTCCACGTCTAGGTCCACGTATCCTTTAAAATGGCTCGGACAACACGGAGAGATTTTTGGGAAAAAGCTTGCTTCCAGGCCGTGACCATCGTCGATCATAAGCCGGAGCTTTGGCGGCGACTCGCCCGAAAGGGGATCACGCCGCGACGCCGTCCTTAATGCCTCTGTTTCTCCTTTTACCTTTTTTCGTTCGCTCTCATCTCTCAGACGCCCCGGAGAGATGGAAATCCAGGGTCTGCGATGCCGGTCAAGGAAATGTCCGCATTTGCGATTTTGCAATAAAAATTGTTCCTCATGCAATATCTCCCCTTTTTCAATTAAACAGAAAGCTTCCGCGCCAAATTTGCATAGTTCCGCGTCCGGAGACGGCGTAGTATCTGATACGTAAGTGGCACGATAAAAAAACCAAGTCAAACAAAGTGTGCAAAGTCGGAAAATAATGGCAGTTATTTCAAAACCACGAGAGCGTATCCGCGGCAACGCGAAGTACACGAACCAATTCAAGAATTAAAAGCAAAACGCAAGCTCCGGACACAATGTATTAATAAAAACCGGGAAGATAATTAGTGCAGAAAAAAACTAATTGGATTCACTTTACCGGCGGCGCAAGGAAAACGTACGTGTCAGGTGCACGCGTTTGTTACCTGCCAATTGGCGGCCGGTCCCGGATAAATCTTACGTTGCCTGCCTTCGTCGGAATTCAAATCGACGATCGCTTTTGATGAAGAAAAATGCCCCGACGCGTCGCAAATAAACACCACTTCGAATATTCGGTGGACCGATTTTACTCGTCCCGGTCAGCATTAATTAATATGCTGGATTTCGTGGAAGCTGTCTACCGATTTAATTAAAATTTTCAGCAAACTGTATTTTACACAATAAACACATGATGCTAGTAACGAGAAGGTTCGGCTCCTAAAGCACTCTTATTTCATTCATGGAGGTATGTCAATGAGATGGTTTATGTCAGCCTTAGGTATCTCATCAACCCAAACTGCGTTAATTCACGTGCGAAGTTGCTTTAGAACCCTTAGGGCCGCAAGTGGTATGTTCAAGCGAACTCGAATTATGCCGTACGCATAGTCAATTGGCGGCAAGTCTGGCAAGACGAAAGCCACGCTATTAAGTGATCGTCACTCTTCTTGGAAGCTTGGTTATTTAGTCAAAAACTTTTTGTATTGTAAAAAAGTGATTTGGCGAAGGATGGAAATAGGCAATCACACAGGTCTTCACCATTCAGTAAGAAAAATTTAGAGACAAGAAGAAAAACAAGATACAACAACCGGCTGCAACACAGCATCAAAATGATGAAAGACTGGCAGAAAGTGGGTTCTGACACCTGAGATCAAAAACCAGTGGCGATTGGTCAGGGGAGGCAGAGGCTCCCCTGCATCAAGTGATGAATGAATCCGTTGCAGACTTTGAAAAGTTATGATTTTTTTTTTACCTTTCAAAAGTTGTTAAAAATTTACAAATAACACTTGATTTGTTTGGTCTTTTTAGCTTCAGATCTTAACAATTATTATTTCGACCGAATTTTAATGGAAACGCCCGACCCGTACTTTTTATGCATTTTTTGCTTGAAAAAATACACGCCACTGCACAAATCACAGCAAAGACATGGCTTCCACGCTGACTTTTTTAGAATTTCTAGCTACTTGATTGGCTACTTTTTTCGGATAGGGTATAGCCTTCGGTGGCGTGAAAAACACGACCTGAGACAAAACACTCCTACTTATTTATACAATGATGGCAGCACATTTAACCGATCGGCAAATTAAAATTAAAATAATCGCTTCTCAATCTATATTTATTCATTGTTACGCTCATTATTTAAACTTAAAACAATGCATGAATTGAATCGAAGAAGAAAGATTTATTGAATCGTATCGTATTGAAGATTAATACTTTTAATAAAAAAATTATTGGAATGAATACCATCAGACAAGAAAAATTAATATATTTGTATGGCAGTAATTTCAACTGAGAAGAAGCATGTCAGAAAATTCAATCAAAATACAAAATTTAAGGCCATTAATAACTAAGTAATTAAAAAAACTTCCTGCCTTCGCTAACAAAATGATCACGAGCCGCACTGTCAAAAAGACATCATCTTTGATTAGTTCGCCAAATGGTCATTTAGAAGTGAATTTGAATACATTTTACTAACGTGTAAAAAAATAACTGTATGTCACCGATTTTATAAAATAACGAAAAAATGTATCCGCAAGTTCTAGGTGGTTGTTTTTACGTAAATCATCATATTTCGCAATCAATTTGGCTCCCATTTCCCAACTTCAAAAGAATGCGAACGTCGAGCGTTTACGTTTTTAATTAAGTTCGTGCCAACGAAGATTTTTTGTTTGAGTTTCTGTACATTTTCCGGTCCCGGTTGTTGCCAACAACTTCTTTCGGATTGACTATGTTGAGTTCCACTCTGACGGTTAATTTTCAATACGGTTGTTCACCGCACATATTCCATTTTATTGTTATAACCGCCGACGTTATTAGCAATTCCCATTTGTATTCATCCAGAGGTTTACTCGCCGAACCGAAAATAATATTTATTAAATTTTATAATAATTGTTATTTACGAAGAGAACTGTAATGTCGACGGGATTATTACCGCCATAAAATGCGAGCGAAGCTAAAACGGGCACAAAACGTGGCAGCTGACAGCATTCAAATCCCTCGTGGTCATCGATGTCGTAAGATGGGTGAATGGACACGGTCTAAGACATCGACGAAAACGGGAACGTTAGCAGCCCATTTAAAAATGAAACATTTCAATTAGAGTACCTATATTATTTAAGTAGGCACACCTACATAATTTATGCGGAGTCAAAAAGTAATTTGGAAAAATATTTTTTAAATATTAAAACATTTACAGAATTAGAAGGAAACACAAGACAATAAATTATTTTATTTTATTATTAAATATTCATACTCGATCTTTTGACAATCTGTGCGAGCATCCAGTGCAAAGCTCTCGTTGACCACATCTTGTTCCATTTTCTAATTATAAATTTTGGCACTCCATACTTTATGAGAAAGAGGTGGAGTTCTGGGCGCATTCATTCATGTTATTCTTGTTATCACAATTCTGTTTGGCTCGACTATTGAAATCAGAAATTGCAGATAAGCAATGAGAATGAAAGTGGAAAAAGCAGCCCCCAAACTAACAGGGGATGAAGTAAATGGAAAACGTGGTATGTGGTTGCAAAAAAAAAGAAGCAGAATCCGGTCCAATTACCGACGTTTTATCAGACCCCCATCATCCCGACTATGCGCCGCTAATATACTTATCGAATTTCCCAAACCGATCGGTAATATGATTTAGATTAGACACGAGCGCCCTCCGCCGCAACGTCAACAGACGAAGAATGACTACGACTCGTTAATAACATTGGAGCGCGTGTGATGTCGAAGCGACACGCGAAGTGGCTGTTCCGCTTTGTGTGTGTCGGCCACACGTGAGCTTCAAGAGACGCAATTGATCCGATTCCAGGCGAGCACAAAGCTTTCCACTCTAATTAACAGTCAAGCGCGCGCGACAACCAAACGACTAAACCGGACGACGCTTTAAGCTCCGGCGACAATGGCGAAGGCGAAAGAAAAGCACGCGTCCTAAGCGACGGGGAAAAGGCACCCGGCCGGCCATCATCCTACGTCCCAGATTGCGGAGGAACAGGCACGGGACAACGCTAAATCTGGCCTAAGCCTAAAATCGAATACAACCTTCCTACGTCGTCTTCGGATCCCTCTTGGAATATATTCACTGAAAACACATTAAGCGCGAGACGAACAAAAATCCGAACGTTAAACGCTCTCCAGAACTATTATTCTCTGACAAAAGGCTTCATAACGTACTTAAAACTAAATTAATTATGTTCATTCATTCTTTGCCAACAAGAGAATTAAGGCTGCCAAATGGTGTTTATCTTTGAAAATAAAGTCGAGCTGCTCGTATAAATTTCAGTTTAGTTATTTTCGCGCATTATGTATGATGAAAATTATTGGACGGCATACGTTGGCGGCGCTTCGAAAAATAATCAATCTGCTCGTCCGGAATGCTTGCACGCAAAAGTTCAACGATTTAATTTTCGTAATTAAATGTTTAATTAACTTTGTGTTTATGATTTTTTGCTGCATGTAATGAAATACATATTGGGTCCAATGATGCTCAGAAAAAGGAGGGGGTATTACTGGTCGATTATTATTTTTATACATCCGAGAGTCATTCTCAATTTTTTAGTTGAGTTTAGTATTCATTTCATCATTCATTGAAGGACAAGCTAAAACACAGTATTTATATCATTTCAGCAACTTGTGACCTCGTTGTCCAGCTTTATTAAAACGATTTTATCCGAAGCTCTTCTCAAGACACGCCAACCCTTTAATCCCCCATGCTTCGGAGTCATTCCTTCATGGATAACTTCTAACCCATTGTTTGCTTTAATGAGAAACTTGGGATGAGATACTCAAGGTAATATTACTCATTTTAAAAGTGAACAAGTTTCGCACAAAAACCATCCAAGAATGAAAGCTGCATAAATTTGAAACAACTCTACCCCACCCCCAACCCAATACAATGTTGTATTATGCAATGAAGGTATTTTATAAAACTGAAAATTATTTATCAATAAAAACTTCAAACAGTGAAAAATAATAACAGAACGATAGCTGTCGATCCTATAGATTTTTTATTCAGTTACAAAGAACACGACCGGTCTCTTAAAATATTCTAATCTTATAAAATATATTTCCTTTGATTTTCACAATGGATCAAAATTTGAGACAATAAATAATTGTCCCCCAATTTCGTTTCAATTAGTTTATTATATATATTTATGCGACATTTCCATAAATTATCAACTATTCTTCACATTATTCTAATTATAAGTTATTATCGTATTAGATTAGGTATATGAAAAAACTTATACCGCTACTTTTGCTCAGTATTACCATCTAAGACTCGCACAATTAATAAAAATAAATAACGATTGCTCTATGATCGTTTTTTGATGTCGTTGCAGAATGACATCTGTTTATTTTGCACAATGCGTTCCGTTTCGAGAGAAAAAGCATAAAATCCGTGCCCCGACTGAATGTGTTCGCTATTTTATTTTTGCATCTTTTGTCAATACACATATTTTGCTTTCATATCGGAGATTCTCTTTAAAACATGTTTACCGATAAAAATAGCAAGCAAATCCTGCATGCGATTTAAATCGTGCCCTTCGCCTATGTTTACCCATAAAAGGAATTTAAATAAACTGAGCGCACGTCCAGCCTTCCTTGACCGCCGCCGCTTCCCTCTCGCATCCCCAACGAAGCGGTGGGATGAAGGAAAAGGGGTTAGTCGAGCACGGGAGGGTTGTGCACCTGTGGCGGCGCGTTGCCAGCCTCACCTGTGCGCGCATCAATACCTGCTGTAGACGACCTGCGCATCACTGCCCCACCGACCCCCCTTTACGACACTCCGGTGACTGACAAAGATTTCCGCAATTAACGCAACTGAGCACGCACCCCACGTACAAAAATTAAGCTCCAAATTATGTCTTAGCAGGATAAAAATTTGTCTTCGGCCAGATTAATGAAAAAAACAATTAATATTTTCAAATTTAGTTTCCACTTCAACATAATCGTCTTTAAAAGGCTCCGGCGCAAACAACCCTGAAATAGTCCTCCCTAACATCTGCAAAAACGCGCAGCAGCAGTCGCTTAAGGATTTGAAAAAAAAGCGAGTAAAATATCAAGTTTTTTGGAAATATAGAAGTTAAATCTGCGCTGTAGTGTGCTGGGTTGTTAATAAATAAGATTACATTTACCAGGTTATTGTTTTATTGACGACAAAATACCTCCGTTGCGTCGGTCATCCAATATCAGTGTGCGATACGACGTTTGAACCGAATTCAATTGCTCGAAGGACTAAAATATACGATATCGAAGTACGCATTGAATTGATTGAATTGAATTGCTCAAAAGACCAAGATGAATTTGAATATGAATAATTAGTGGAGAAGGTATTTCTTGGTTGAACATTTATTTACAACTTAATAATAGCGCTCCTATTCGAATTTACACACGTATTTAGACCCAGATATGCAATAAGGAACCAACCAACAAATGACCAAATAATATTAATTTTATTAATAAAACCGACCGTGAAAGCCTACAACACTTTCATAATATTGAAATAATTGATTTTGCAGTGTTAATTGGCAATAAACTATATTTTTTTAGATTTATAACCGAACCCAATTTGCACATTTTTGCGAGATAGATTAGAGATAACACTCAAAATACGGAAAATCACTCATAGAACTGGAAAATGACAATGAAGTGGAATTATGAGACGGGCAAATAAACGTCTAAATAATAATAATGGACGAAGTGAGGACCAAAATTTAATAGCAAGAGGAACAGAGAGCTGTGGCAAATCAACTAAACCAACAGTGGCGGATGAAAACCGCGAGCAATATGGTTTGGATTGACCCGTGTGCTGTAACATAGACAGCTAGATAGCTCACCCCGTCTATTAATTACACGAGTTAATAATTATTATAAACTCAACAGTTGAAAATTGCGAGCGGTAATTGTATAAAGTTACTGTAAAAAAATAACTTCTGCTAATACTACTAAACATTTTCTCGGTCTGAATGCCGTGATCGGTGAGCGTTAGCATATAGCTAGACGGAACTGGAACGAATCCTCTTCGTTCTTCATCCCCCGACGTACGTCGACACAATAAAACAATATGGTTATCGTTACACAAACGGGGCGGTTAATGAATCGCATTGTACAATGGCGCGCCATCAATCAAAAAAGCTCGAGGTACATTATACGGAAAACGAGCTGGGGGTGACGGACGGGAACGTCCGGGAAAAAAAGCCCGGGCAATCTTTATTATTTACACGTCCATAAACATCACCATAACCTATAAATGACACGACGCAGTGTTCAGGTAGGAAGGACATTAAGGCGCTCCGCGAGGGTAAAAAGCGACGGAGGTGGGGTTGCGTTTTTCGTTTAAACGACGCCCATCTGTCGACCTGTTTGTCTGTCGCTGTTCATAATGCGGCGCCGAAAAAGACAAAATTTCTATAAAATGATGATGTAACCCATTAGACACACGTGCCGGAAGCAAAAGCCACCCCCAGACCCTGACGGCATTACGAACATCCCTTACTTCAATAATGCACGGCGATGGTAAGCTCCGGCCAAATCGGATTCGATCTAATCCCGTGTGCAAATTCGCCTATCAAAACATTTCTTCTTTCGGTCAGCGCGCTAAGTGATGGATGCGGCGTCGCCGTTAAATATTAAGCCGGTTGCGTATTTCATGCTTAAGAAGTGAAAAGAGGGCGCCCGCCGTAAAACATGTTTTTGAAATAAATATAACCCGGAAGAGCGGTGGCCGCGCATCGTACGCTGAGAGAATAAAACGCAAAGAAGCGGCGACTCGAAAATAAGAATTTATCTCGATAAAGGGCATAAATCTAAACGGACCGAAATCAATTTGGGTGCGACCGCCTGACCAATGGTGGAGGCGCAAATCCACCACCGGACCGCTAACCGGATCTTTAGCCCCCGAGACCATAAAACATCAATTTGGATAAAAAGAGCGCAAAAGAAAAAATCCGCACCGTGGGGGATTTATTACGCGCAAACATTCCCGACTCTAATGGGGCCCCGACTATTTTCGGCACGTGCTCCGGCGGTGTACCCGGCGCATCCGCCATTTCTCGTTTCCAATTTCGACACAATCTCGGATCGTTTCGATGGCAATCTTCGCTAATTGATCGGTCCGCGCTAAACGCCAGGAATTTCCAATAACACTCGACACACCGCAACACTACAACGGGGTAGTGGGTGTAGTGTCATTGTCATTGCGGCGACGTCCTCGATTGAAGATAGCCGGACACAGAACTATGATGAAATATATACAGACTGATTTGATTCCTTCGAACGGCAAACTACTAAACGACCACGTTTTTGCGAAAAAACTCGATAAAAAAAATTTTACATTTCAAATTCGCACGCTTATTGTTTCTCATGTTAATGGGAAACGGCGAACTATTTTGTGATTTTACGGAAGCAACTCATGTTTAAAACAAACCAATTGCGAATAGAGAACGCGACAAAAGTTATAAACCTAATTATTTAATTCTTGAGTCATTAAAACAAGCTTCAATCCCGGGTTTTTGATTTTTCAAGGATTGACTATATCTGAAAAATTTAACTTAAATCCAGTTAACTCGTCGTATAATTTTACAAAAAAATAATGGGTCCGTAGTAAAAAATTATGTTATCGATTCTACGACGACAAGGTTGGGAACGTAAAATAAAAACAACCCTGTATAAGCACGCCTGCATCGAAATCCATCAGAGGTGGAATGCATAAAATTGGGCGAGTAATAAAAACGGGAGAAGCGTGAATAATTCAGTCGGGCCAGCGAAAAGGTGATGGTCGGACAAGATAAATACGCACGTCATAAAAACAAAAAACAGTCATATTTCTGAAAAGAGGGCTTGCCAGGTGATTCCCGGGCGGGCTTCGAAAGGGAACGGTCCCGAGTTCGTTAAGATCAGTGGGGATTTCGAATTACGGACGATTTAGTGCAGGATGCCTTATGCGCCCGAAGAGGCCGATAGCTCAGCGGTTATGGAAGTCCTCGAGGACCGCTTGAAAACATCTCCGAACCGGAACCGGAAAACGCGACGAATATATTCGGTTGTTGTACGAATAATGCTTCCAGGCGCTATTAGCGAAATTTCAGTCAGCCGATTCCACTTCTTGGTCGGCGTTTTGGCGTGTTTCTTAGCTAGTGCTCGATTAAAATAGGATTTTACATATTTAATCCAAGATGCAGATTAAAATATTTTCTTCACCTTCAGGTTGTAAAAAAAACACAATTGTTATATAAGCGATTTTATCTCTTTTATTTGCAGATATATGGTAAAACAAAATGTCAGAAATAGAATTATATTATAAGTATATTATATGCTAAATAAAACTTAGATGAGTTTCTCACATCATTGTGCATTCTCTTTTTTATAATACTTTAATAATGTCTCGGGAGACCGCGGTCTTGATGTGGGCGAACCGCAACGATTGGAAACGCAGACGCCTCCTTCGTAGGGGTTGCATAGGTAATTAGGCAGCAGAAGGACGGTCGGTTTGTCTGATGTGCGGTCGGGTCTGCGTTTTGTCGGTGACAGATCGTCGGGCACGAGAGCGTCTGTCGCGTTTAGGTCCCCCTAATTGATGGACGACACCCCCGAGACGCTTTACCAGCCCGCTGAATCCGAGCCCGAAAAACGACGATTCCCAAAAAACATATTACGCTGCGGTTCCCTAACCTTTGCTCCGAACTTCCAAAGTTGCGAGTTGAGGCCGCGCTACGGGCGCTTTTACAATCTTACCACGACTCCTGTTATAATTACGGCCCGGAGTATTAATCATATCAAATACTTATCGAATTTCGTAGCGAATCTATCGCAAAGTGGGTTAGTTAGTCCGTAGCGGTAACAATACACCATTTTTCGGCGTTTTCAGTGACAGACAGAGTAATTAGGAAGCAACTCGGGCGGACACAAACACGACGACGACGACAACGCTTTGACAATTGTTTGCTTTATCCGATTTAGAGAGGCAAACGCCGAAATCCACAATTTTGCAGCGTCGGCGCCGAGGGTTTCATTAAATGTGATCAAACAGAAAAATTAATAATCGAACCGGAAGTCGATCCGTTGCGATTTTAATTAGTTTCGGATCGCTTTGTCACAACGAGAAACGCGCTCTCCTGCTTGCTCGCAACAACTGAATGGTACTCTTACCTTAATTCCGATGTGGATCGGATAATCCGTCTGGCCGTTGATTGTTGGAAGCGTCTGAATGACCGGGACGATTGGCAACGGACAGGACATCATATTGTCAGCCTAAAATGACAAAACGCTACTTTAATTAAAGTCGAAGAAATCGGCAAATCGAATTTCGAAATCCGCTTCGAATCGGATAAAGTTCGTAATATCTTAAATTCTATTGTTTATCGAGTTTATTTTGCATCATACGACCGCAACTGGAAAGTAAAAATAACAATACGTTTATTACACAATAGAGCTGCAATTATAATACCGTGATCCGAATAAATATAGCAAAATAGAGCGAAAAGGCACAAAACACCCTCATATGCAAAAAACGTGTACATTAATTCGTAGAGTCACCGCCCCCCACACAAGGATCAAACAACAAACGCGGGCCAACAACGGACGTTTGCTTTTCAAAGTGGGGGCAATTTTCGTTTTTCGTTTGTCGCCGCGGCAGCGAGTTACATTTATCCATGCGAGGAGACGCAACGAAAAATAAATAAAATCGTACTTCTGCGTGTTGCACGGGACGTAACGGCTGAGATCCTTGTCAGGAGCAGCGAAGCGCTTTAATATGTAAAAAGCACTTGACGAGCGGAATAATAAGCCTTTTTCTTCGTCCCGCTCCGGTCGCGTAATCGCGTTAAAATTTTATCACCTACTATTTGCAGTCGCCGACTGCAAAATCCCGCCGCCGATTCAACTCCGCCTCGAACACAAATACTAGTACGAAATTTAATTATCGAGTTAATAAAGCCGGATTACCATAAATTCGGAATAAAAGTGGAAGGATTTGAGTTTTTCGCAACAGGTGTTCCCCGCGTCCAGCAGCGACTTTCTGCTGCAACAGATGTTCTCTCGGCTGGAAGGACGTCGCCGACGTCGAGGAGCAGCGCTAATAACGTTAAAAACGCGCCGAAAAACGACTTTTAAATTGCAAAACTTTTCACATTTCAGTTTCGAGTTGGCGACATCATCATCATCATCATCATCGTCACCATCCTACTCTCTCTTCGTCAACATCGCGCGTGCATTCCTGATAAAAGTTAATAATTTCGTTCCGGCCGATCTTCGTGAAAAATTAATCTCTTCTTCTCCCCAATTGTTTTACTTCTTTAATTCAATTCCAAGTTTGACGAGCTTTTACATATTTATAGAAGCGCGTCCGCTCGCTGCCTTATATTTTTTTAATATCGAACTTCCGCCTCTTCCACCTGATATTATTAAACCAATTAGCGAAGCGTTCGTGGGAGATTCTTGTTCGCTAAGGAATCGCACAATCGTGTGGGAACGCAACGACCGGCGGTAACAACGTCGGGGCGAATCTATTAACGGCCCAATTAAAAAGAACAACAAGAAAGATGTGGAAAAATCGTGCTCCAGCGAAAAGAGTAAAACCGCGGACGTTTTCCATTAACAAAGAGAAACAAGAAATGGAAGACATTAAAAAAACAATCTGTACATTGGATTTCCATACGGTACCGAATAAGTTGATACGAAGACGACTAACTTATTCATTACGTTTAAATTAAATACCGTCGGATATAAATTCGCTCGTTCTGCGGATCTCCGACTCTACGTTTTTCATAAATTCTTGAGCGAGGGCACAGTCAAGGTGGATTCGCCATTATTATCAAAAATTTATTGTTTCTAAACCGTGACCGACGACCTGCAAAGTAATTGCAATTAAAATGCAATAAATTCATTACGCACATGCATTATTTAATCCTAACTGTATGTGGTTTCAGATTGGAATCTAAATTTTTGATTTCTTAATAACATTCCAAGACTTACGCTTTACTTGCTTGCTGTAAAATTTAGTACCCGGGCTCATACGATAATTGCTTCACACAGAAATTTCAGGATCAAATTGCTTACGTTATTTTCAAAATACCTTAAATTAACAACAATCAAGTTTCTGAAAAGTAAAAACCTACACCTCTAAAGAGGTGCTTGCGATTATTTGCAAATACGCTTACTGGTATTTAATTTTTTTTTAATAAAACATTATTTATCTAAAAAATTTAAAAAAATTTTAATCCTAAAACATGAGTTAACGTCGTTATGTTGTCCTATATTCAATTTTAGTTGCGTTTGTTTATGAAAAATATATGGAATTGCGGAATTCGATATATCACACCGATCTTCTATAATAAACTTCCACAAGGAACCAAGGAAATTACTAAACTACAAGAATGTAAGGTGTCTTTTAAATGACTGCTTTTATAATAAAGAGGAATATTGTGTGTGAATCCTTGTGTCTCCAATATTTAGGTATCTACAAAACATCTTCTAATCTGTACCTATAGATACTTTGGCATCTGACGTTTTCCATAAAATATAATATAAATGTAAATAATCTACTAATTTTTCTTATTATCATATGAATGGAATTTGTGAAACAGCAAAAACTGATCTGCAAAAGATTGCAAATTTCTTTTATCAGTTAATCTTGTGTGAGAAAGAGAATCAACGAAATGAAAAAAAAAACAATACATTTTTGCAAACTTTATTCAACTACGTATTTATATTTACAGCAAAATATAACAATTAGAATTTCTATTCTACAACATTAGACTTCAATTTGAGATATCCAAAATGAAGTTGCAAATTGCAGTCCGGTCACCAGACTTTTTTGATACGCATTCGATATGCACGTTTTTAAATCGTATTAATGAACTGCGCCACCCGCGTATCCTTTTGGGGTTAAATCAGTGAGGAAGCCCGGCGCGAAAGGCTCTCTGGAACCCGTCCAAAACATGCTAATTGATGTTGCGTATCACCTCGCGCGGTGTCGAGAGAAATTCGTTACCGGCATGCGGGTCGCTGAAATTTCCTCCGACACTTAATCATCACTATCTCATAAACTGTCTGTTCTCTGTTCCTCACGCAGGATCCCCAGGTTAGGTTATTTTCGTTGGTGGTGGTGCCGTCGAACTTCGGTTCCTTCTCCCTAATTAGCCGACGATTCGGGCGAGAATGACAGATGATGATGGGACGTGGTCCCGGCCTAATGACTGCCCCCGGAACGAGCGAACGCCACGAACAGGGCTCCGGTTCGGGCCTTTGTTGAGAAAAACGAAACGTATTTGTTAACGAGCCGGACGCGACAGGAGGTGTCTTTCGAAGACCACGGCGCTTTGCGAAAACGGAATCGTCGCGACGCACCGCCGGCACTTGACAGATCCGGTCGCATTGTTGACGACGTCAAACAAGTCGATTGCCCCAAACCTAATCCTCTTATTGCAAAAACAATCTGCTGCCGATATTAAACCGAAATCGGAAACGAACTTGGCACCGCACTGACAGCCTTGCAGGTAAATAAATCCAGCCTGCCAAAAATCGGTTCCGAAATTTCGAAAACAACGAATCGTTTAGTCACCACGTCACACACCTGTCATGTTCCACTCCATTTTAATTTCGTTGAATCTCGCACAGATTCACCGAAAAGTTCGCCTAATCTCCTCAAAACTTAACCCGTACGACAAAAACTCTAAAGTCCTTTTCCATATCCCTGCGCTGGTTGCAAACAACAACAACAACGTAAGCGAAGCTTTCACTGTAGTTTTTTCGCAATTGTATATTCACTGCGCGCCCGGATTATTCCGAGAATGGTTTTTGCTTAAATGGCTGGAAATTTCAAGTGCTAAAGAAGATGGATTCGTTGGCGGTGCGCAACCGAAGGAAACGCCGAAGACAAAGCCTAGTCACGATGAGTGTCACAAAGTGTCTAATCAAGCTTGCTTGAAAAAAAAGGATGGGGTTACAAAAACGATTTTTTTTATTTTCGATTTTTCAGAAAAATAAATTCTTGATAAAATGGCCTCTCAAACTCCTAAAAACCATTTCATTTTTATTCAAACAGTCGCAGTTTTATTATTTTATTTTTATTGGAAAAATTTCGCCGGAAATATTTTCATCGATACTTAATAATAGTAGGTATACAAATATATTAATATTGAGTATCCAGGAAAGAATTAATATTTTATCGATCGATAATCGATTTAGCAACGCGTGAATTATCCTCGCTGTTAATATTTTTTCCATTTTCCTAAAGTTATGGCAGTTGTTGCCAGTGGTGTCATAAAGTGCCGAATTAATTCATTCCTAACTTTATATTTATTATACGATTTTTTCACCTTTCATGTTGATACAATTTTACAAAAAACACTTCATTTGTTTGGAGAAATCAGCTTCAGCTTCAGATTTTAACAATAATTATTTCAACCGAGTTTGAATGGAAACGCCCGACTCGCACTTTTTACGCATTTTTTCCTTGAAAAAATAATGCACCTCACTGAACAAAAATCACATTGGAGACATGGCACCGGCCGACTTTTTTTTAGTACCGAAAGTACGTGATTGGGTACGTTCTTTGAATGGGGTATGGGCTTCGGTGTCTGAAAAACTCTGGACGGAAACAAACACGCCCACCGTCTCAGAACTAATCAGGAGTCGAATTTAGCGCTCATTATCTTTGTTTATTTGCGTTATTTCACAGTTGACAAACCGTTCTGTGCGGGTCTGGCCTTTGGTTAGATTTCTATTGAAATTAAAATTTTACAATTTTTAGATTGAAAAATAAATAACCAGTGTTGGCGCGTTAGGTGAATACGATATGAATTCAATTATTTTTATGAAATTTATATTTACGAAAATATGTAGGCTTTCACAGTCGGTGTTATTAATTATAACGATTTTCTTCGGGATTATTATTTATTGGCAATTATTTTGTTGGCCACGTGTTTTTTATTTTTGCTGCAGATATGTAATCAAAGACTGAATTTTGCTGTGCTACAAATTTAAATAACTTAAGCGCCATAGAAAAAGTCAGGATTATATTAGGCAACATGCATGTATATTTGAACAAACTAAATGCATATAGTACATTTTAATTGATTCAGCACGCCAAGTGGAAATTTAACAAATATTTTATTGGTCACAAAAAATAATATATGTAACTATATGTTTGGGAAGTGCTAGTGTTTTGAAATTCTGTGTCATGAAATGTCATTTTATGTTTGTCAGTTCATCGCCACCAATCGACAATTGTAAAAATTTATGAGTTTGTAGGTAAAAATTGTTGCCTTGAAATATTTCTCATAAGTGAGATACAAAATGAATTCTACGAGAAGGAACCATCCCCGATGGTTCCTGATTCTTGATTCCTGATTCTAAAAGAAATATAAATTATTTCAATCAATCACATGTTGACTGCGATGTTAAAGTAAAAACCTTACATTGTTATTTTAGAGCCGTAGGAAGGAGCTGGATAAGATTGCAAATAAAACGACTTGCATTTGATGGGTTTATTTCGGAGAATGTACAGAAAACTCTTTCATAACAGAAAATAACCAAGAGCCGAAATGATTGATCAATGGGCGGCTAACTTAATCAACGAGCTTCAATCATTTGACACAAATCGCCGCATCGATATACTACTATTCGGATATTTCTTGGCTCCGTTCCCGCGTCGACAGACGGAATAATCGTTTCAACGCAAATGAATCATTTCTGTCGTCAACACAATTATGAAATTGGGGAAATGCCGGATCACTGACACGGAACAATAGATGACTTAATAAATATTATCGGGCGAGCAGATGGTGTGTGACACACACAACATCGACGTTTGTAAATTGAGCCTGCGGAGTCAATAAGTCCGAACCCCGAAATCCAACATCGATTCCAGTGCATGCTTTCTTGCTTGGACTGCGATCTCGGAGTCCCACAAGACGCCGCCATTAGATAATAATGGTAACTGCGGCGGCAACAAAGGCGGCAGGCATCAGCCCGCGACGCCGTCACACTCAGCATACTCCAGATGTCACGGTCGTTGTTTCCGCGCCTCTTGTTCTTCGCGTACTAAATCCGCTCCAAAGTGCCCGGAATGGGTCTTTCGTTAATTGCGCCGGAGACCGCTGCCATAATTCAGAGGGTGCGCGTACGACGAGTGCCTATCCTTTTTCGCCCCCTTTTTTCTTTTTCTCTCTAGATCTCTTTCGACCATCATATTTTTTGGCCCAAATTAATAAAAACGGATTTCTGTTGTCAAAAACGCAAGGAAGAAAATTGGCTATATAAAGAGAACAAATTGATGGTAATTTGCAGGAATTGACGAAGGAAAATTAAATCAAGGATGATTGTCCGTTTTCGACCACTACTATTCGGCACCAGATTTGTATATTTTCCTTAAAAGAATTTTTACCAGCATGGAATGCATTAATAACTTTAGAGTGGACTGGCAAAACTGAACTTACGAGAAGAAGTCACTTTTAATGAGGGTATATTCGTCTAAACGATTCAGTGGATTATTGAATGGAACGCAAATTATACAAATCAGCAATGCGTAGATGTTAACTTCTGTACAAATCTGGCTGCTTGGAAAGTACTAAACATGAACGTTATAAAATTCAATGTTTTTAAAAAGAATGGAACCAACCGGCTTAATATCTTCAACACCATTAACCGGAATAACTTGCAATTTGGGATATGAATTCCACTAGTTAATATCTATTATCCCTAATTTTTTCAAATGTTTTACATTGTTATTTAGGAGATACACAACTAGTTTTTTTAAATAGCAGTAGGGGTCAAATCTGACATAATTCGAAAGCTTATTTTTTACGAATATTGTAATGCTGGTATGTAATTCTAATATCTAATTGCTAAATTTGGCGCTGGAGCGCAAGAAATACGATATTTTCTAGGACGGTCATCCTTCGTAAGATTTAGCGAAAATCGGACGGAGAGAAGAGGTGCGCTTCCGACGAAACCCGACTCTAATATATATGTCAAAGTTAGGCAATCAGAAAGAGATTAGTAGAAGGAAGTGACGTGAGCTGAAACGGAAACGCGGCCATTTGTTCGGTACCTGTTGGATCGCCAGGCCAACTTTTCATGTCGTGCAGACATTAATTGGAGGGCGCAAAAACGTTTTGGATTAGCGCCACCACGCCACCGTCGACCGGAGCACCACTACCGTGTTTGCTAAACTTCCGCCTCCATTATCTTGGACATCGATCCGGCCAGGGTTTCTTTTTCGATTAAGAAACGCAAACAGTTCGGCGGTCTAGTCGCCAGTGCCTGGTCCAAAATGAAACCCATCGCGGTCTTGTGATCCCCCTTTTTTCCCCTTCCGAACAAAAGGTGTTCGTGCTGTTCGCTCGGCCCAAAGGAATTATGTTTGCTTACTTTAAACGGGGGGCACAAACGGATGAAGCCGGAAAAACAACCAGCAAGAAGCGAGCGAGCGTCCTTTGTCCCGCATCCTCCTTCCATACTTAATTAACTCCTTGCCATTAATTTTTGGTGGTATCGCGGCGCACCAAGCGGGAGGTGGGTATCTTAATTGAATCGAAACCGAAATAGGTTACGATCAAAAGTAAAAGCAGACGCGAATTCCACGCCGGGCGGAGGCACGCAGACGAGGCCGTCGTCGTCGTCGTCGTGGTCAACGGACAAGCGGTGAGAGGGCAGGCGGCGGAACCGGATCACGTGAACGCGAGTTCAGGTGCAAACCTTGAACCTGCAGCACCGTGCGAGCGAGCAGCCGGTTTTACATTGGAAAACAACAAAACGAAGAATGTCGTGGGAGGCCTCGCCGTACAGAAGACGTACTTCCGCACGGGCGGCTCCGGAAGAGGTGGTGGACTCGACCTGAATGGATAATTGCGTGGGACGGGCCCGTTGCCGGCGATTAACGCGGACGTTGAGGGCACTCCACCAGATTGCAAAGCGCGACGAGATCGCTCCCAACTCACATACGACTGGGGGAGGACAACAACTAACCCTCCACGCAATTACAAACTAGATTTCGGTTTGTAGGACATTAACCGCGTTTCCCTACCACTGCGACCGGAAACAGAAACGTCGTATTTTTATATCGGCTTTGTTCTTCTGGACTGAGGCCAAGTTTCGTAATTGATTTTTCAATGTAGTTAAAGTGACCCATTAGTTTTTTCTATTTACACAATAAATTTTTGTTTTGGAAACGCGCTAATTTACGATACAAGCTAACCGAACAACAATTTGAATAAGTATAATGATTATTTTAGTCGTTTCATATCCAAAATGTAATAATTATGTGAAAAGCAAAATTTATGAGGGCAAGGGGACCTGTTTTGTAGAGAATTAATGCACTTCCCAATTTGAAGATGAGAAAAAAGTACGTCACAAATAAATTACAGATAATAAACTGT
Source organism: Eledona agricola (assembly GCA_964023215.1). Classification (NCBI taxonomy): domain Eukaryota; kingdom Metazoa; phylum Arthropoda; class Insecta; order Coleoptera; family Tenebrionidae; genus Eledona; species Eledona agricola. Next base: position 28,050,048 of record OZ026857.1, on the reverse strand, counting down.
GCACCTCTTTATTCATCACCGTCGAAGCAGTTTTTTTTACAATGATACTGTTGCTCTCATTCGATATTTGAAAATTATCGATTTTATGTGAAAGTATTAATCTTTTTTTACATAATAGCAGCCCAAAATTCCTGACAAATAGTAAAACTCTGTGTTCTCTGTTGTCGCGATTACAGCAGTACTTAATGAATAGATGCCAACACTAAACATATTTTTTATATTTGCGGTTCATGTAAAAACGTCGCATCTTCGATATATTCGGTCAGTAGACAACAAAACTCCAGTCTTTATTATATATTTCAAAATTTGATATTGACAAACAATTTTTCTTTGCCTTTGTTAAAATAACATTCGATAAATATAGAACTGAAATTCTCTCGAACATCGTTTTATTTTTAGTTTTAACACCGTTCACTTTATTTTTAAATTCTCGCCTTTCCAACGAACTGCATCAAATTCTATCCAATTTAAATCTATGAAAAGCTTCCATCGTTTTTAACCCAACGCCAAGACTTATCCACAAATCAAAATATAAAAATAGCATAGGAAAATGTACACACTGCAAGAAACCAGATAGCAAACGTTTTATTAAATTTGGCAATTTCGATGGTTTTTGAATTGCCGTGGGTTAAATAAACACTGTAATAATTTCTAAAAATGCACATCTAAAAGTGATTGCTGTTTGAGTAAATACGGCGAGCGTCAAATAACCGCAACAACGCCAACACATACAAACAAAGTCTAACTAAAACAATTAGATAAAGTAACGCACTAAATAGCAAGGTGAATTGCGGTAAGTAGGCAACCAGATGTGCGCCGTTTCGATCCATAAATCCGACAAATGAGACCATTAAAATGCATTCCCGCTCTCGGCCAGATATCGTGCATTAACTATCTTTCCATCGCCTTATGCCCACTGCTTGGGCATGATTTACGCCAATTATTTATCTAAGCGCTCCGAAGGAAGGAGTCGTTACATACAAAACATCCCTCGATCCTCCGACCTCCAAAACAAAGTCGTTTTGCGCGACGTTCCATGAAAGTTTGCCGTGACGAATCAGACACCAGTTGAATGCGGAATATATTTCCCGGTCACGGAAACGCCGTCGTCGTCGCCGTCGTAAATTTATGCAGTCGGCGTCTTCGCGGCGTGACGTCAACCTACGTCGTCATCTTCATTTCGGACGATAAAATCTGCTCTCGATGGCATTAAAACGCCAAGTTCTGCGGTGGTTTTGTTACGGGAATTGCCTGCCCGGGAAAATAATGGTCAGGAGCGGCGATCGTCGTTTCTGTAAACACCGTATATTTTCCGGAAAACATTTATCATCTGGACGAAGAAAGCTAAATATTAGATTCGCCGCCGACGGTCGCATACACGAATTCTTTTCTTGATGTATGATTCCTCTTTACCAAAGTATTCTAAGAAAAGAGGCAAACCAACAACAACAGGTTTTTAAATGTCATGTAACATTTACGTAGGTACAAAAAATAAATAAAATAAAATTGGGAACAACATAGTATAAAGTGATTTAAAATGTGATTTGCATTTTGCTTTCAACACTTCCAAACTGATGCCATAATTAATTCCAGACTAAGTCAGACAGAGAGGAATCGAAAGAAACGAAAAAGAAAAAACGGAATCTTTCGACAGAATTCAGAATTACGCTTCTCAGTTGCCGTAACCAATAAATCCTTAAAAAACGTACCAAATATATACAAGAAAGACAACTGTTGCGATCAAAGAATTTGAAGAACTATTAAAATTAATTGTTTAAATATCATCAAACATCTACATTATTTTTATGAGATTTAGAATTGGAAATTGAAAAAGTTATGGTTGAGTTCAATTTAAATAAGAGAAACGAAAAAAGTTCAAATCGGTAATACTACACCAAATTCTGAGCCCTGGTCATGGTTAAAACACTGGTAGAAAAAAAAGCAACGATACCTAAAAATGTAAACCAAGTGAAAAACGCAATAAAAGATAAATATCACTAAAAAGAAATGGAACATATTTATGTTATAATTTCAAGTGACCTAAATATATTTTGTTCTTCAAAATGGCATACGACTTAAGAAGTGAAACGGTTTTGCCCGAATAACGTTTACTACTTTGGGAGTGGGAGAGAGAAAATCGGCTTAGAATTCGTTGTTTATAGTCGAGCGATCGCTTGTCCAAATTAATAATTCGGCGTTGTGCAATCAAAACGAGCCGATTACGGAACGGACGAGCGATCAATGTCGCCTCGAATCCGGTAGATTTATTAATCGGTTATTGTCGAGGGGACGGCTCTCATTCATCCTCGCGCCTGCTCGTCTATGGATTTTTCTTATCTGACGAGAGAACCTAAAGAGTTTATTGGGTGATATTCAGGGCGCCGTATACGACGACGACATCAATACCGGAGCCCGAGTTTTCAAAGGACCCACTTCGGCTTTCCCTTGTAATTTAATCCATGTGTGGAGATTTTGCATGTGAAATATGATTGATTTCTCCCATATACCCCGTCGTCGAGTACATTTTCAATATTTTTCTTCTTCCTCGCCGCCTTTCTCTCCGTTTTGAATAAATCTCTCGAGGTGGTAACGAGTCAGGAAATGGGTTTCGGTGTGCGGCCGCTTATTTTTACGGCGTCCCCGGCGTCCACCACCTCCGTTCCTCCTTTTATGCCGAAACCGAATTAAGGCAAAGAGTTTCGCTATTATGATGCAATTTTTGGCGCTAAACTAAATATTTACGGCCGTAAATAAACAGTTTACGAAGTCGGTCGGTCCGCGATTCGCCGATCATTTATTTCTGGTCCAATTCAGGGATTTTATCGCGTTTTTATCGCCGCCGGGTTTTGTTTCGGCTACAGAAGGCGACCTAAAAACTTAACGCGGATAAACAAAGCATTACCTATTTATTTTCGGTCAAGACCGATCCCCGGTCCCACACACGACGACAACCCCGATAGATGATGCATTTTTCATAGTCGGCAAAGCGTAAACATACGAAAAAACGTCAAATAGTTTCGACGACCGGAAACGAAAACAGTTCACATCTCCGTAATAATTCATCCGTCCTCTTTTTCGATTCCGAACTTGGATTCTTCTCGAGCGATGAATGATTTCCAGCGTATGAACGACTTCCGGATCCGGGAACCGGAAAACGACCGACACGCTCCGGGACTTGTTGCCTCCACGTTCGATTCTTCTTTGTCCGTTCTGGAAGCGAGATCGTTAACCTCATCTAACAAACGATGAACTAACGAGCGCCGTAACCAGTTTCCTTCATTCCTTCGGCGGTCAGGTTGACGGCCAAAGCCGCGTTCACACCGCACAGCCGCTTGCGTAAATCGCCCGAAATGGAGAGTGTTCCACAAATCCAAATATACAAGAGTACTTTTTATTCGTCTCGGAGGATGCGGAACGTTCTCAAGGCGAACGCACCTGCGTTGAGTTGACCCAGATCACGGCCGACGAAAATAAACAATGCGACCTTGTGAAGTTTTGTACGAGACGCGTTAGTGCACCCAGGACAAGAGGGGTCGTTAACACAAGGCGCGAATGGTAAACACGGCCCGAGGATGTAGAGGCAATAAAAAGAAACGCAACTGCGGAATCCGGTCCCGGATAAAAACCGCCGCCCGTATAGACATTCCTATAGGGTAGAGAGGATCGACAATCCCAAGAAAACTCAAACAAGCACCAGCAAACTCGACAAGATGTAAAATTTACTAGCGTCTACCTAAACTTATTAATATCTGTGTTTGAAAAACATTACATTTTGCGGATGAGTAAATAAATATTTGGATACGTAAATACAGTTTTATTTCATTCTCAAACATAAACGTTTTAATAAAAATATCAAGATTTTTATAAAGCCGTCCAAGACACGGAGCTAGACTCTTCATTTTCCATCAATTGAATCTGTCGGTAGGTATTGTAAGCATCAGTGCAGTGAGAAAGAATCTTAATTTTTTATTTCATTAATAATATATAACTTCCGTGAGTGGGCTTTGTCTAAATTCGTAAGGATGCAGCCGTCATTCAAGTTTCCTGCATAATACGTTCTAGTGTTATTCTGTTTAAAACGCTTTATATTTCAGATGTTTCAAAATATATATAATCTATCTTAGCTAAGGCCTCCTGTATTTTTAGAAAATTGAATTATTTATCATAGAATTACTGAATTTGGTCTGGTCTCAACAGTCTCAACAGCAATGCTAGTTGCTAAACGTTAAAAAATATTTTACTTTAGGTGCAAATATAACGATAGATATTCATATTAGAAAAACCAAACGATATAATGAGTTATGAAAATAACCTTCGATTTCATTAGAAACCCAGGTCTAATATGTTAAACATCATTTCCTCGAATTGAATTTTGGAATATTTTCGTTAAATTGCAGCCATTTTACGCGTGAACCGTTTCAGTTCGCACTGTTGTGATTTCAGAATGAAACTTTCGATATTTTAAACGCTTAATGCATTTAGCTTTATCTCGCCCTCCAGCAGTCTCCAGTTTTAGAAGTTGCATTGTTAGAGCAAACTGCCTTTATTTCAGCGTGCACAAATCTCGTGAACAACGCAATACATAAAACACTAACCAGTAAACAAAACCGCGACTGTTTTATGCAATATTAAATATTAGCTTCCCACAAAACGAATGGACGTTTTCAAATTACATGTGGCACAGCGAACTCGTTAAATAATGCACTTCGTTAATTCGGTCCACTCTTTGATCCATCATTTACCCAACTAAAAAACGCCGGATAATCACGGATTTCGCACAAAAAACAAAATCCTCGAAATACCGAACTCGAGCGGGTTCGATTCTGATGAGTTGCAAATTTCAAAGCTAAATAAAATATGCTTCGAAAAGGGCCTCGTAAACAAAAGTATTTCGACCAATGCTCTGACCGGTAAAAATTGTCGCAGACCCGGCGCATCCACCATTTTTGTAATAGCCGTGCACGTGCACTTTACTTTCGGAATTTTAACCCCGTTGCCATTCCGGTTCCAGCCGTTGATCAGCGGATCCAATTAGAGCCCCCGTACGTCTTTCGCTCAACTCCTGGCAACAACATTATTCGAGGCCGCTCAACTGCAGTACAATTAAATTTACGCGAGGCGTTCGTGCCGCCAAGATAACAAACCTGTAAAAAGACAAACTACTCTCGAATCGCTCGCATCAAATAACCGCCAATTAGCCCTTCGCCAGTACAAGTACAAGAAGAGCCGAAGTTGATTTAAGCGAACTGCAATATTATGTTAATGTTTGAAATTTCGTCGCCGCCGCCCGTCCCTGACGCCGATATTTTATATTTGGGCCGGGTTCGTGCGGATTTATTTCGGCGCAATAAAGCCGAGAAATAATGGACCCCCGACGATGTAAATAACTCAATCCTTATTACGGGGGTCGAAATCCGCCCGGATCGATTCATTTAAATCTATTACATTAATAGAAGGCTCGTAGGTAGATAGGTGGAGGTGGTTAGGTACTCGTGCTGGGTGATTTATATTTATGAGAGCTGCGGGTCGTCGAAAACAATAAAAACAATCCTTCTTAGGCGTTAAGAAGAGAGAGTGCGTCCGTGCAGGTCGAATGCAATCCCAGGCGTCGCTTTCTTGCAAGTCGATCGATTCCGCTGCATTTCAACCACATTTTACGGACGATACCGCACATTAACATTTATAATTCAGAAACGCGCCGTCGCCGCCGCCGCCCTCCCACATTCAATTAACCTAATGTAAATTCCGAGCCTTTGTCTGATGGTTCGGTAATTTATGCGCCGCAGTTTCCGACACCTTACGACACATTTGTCAACGCGGACACCTGTTCAACCCCGAAAAACCCCAACGAGACGTTATTAATCGCGCCATCAGCGCGCCAAGAAAAAACACGGAGACGATGCGTGGCCAGTGGCATATTTTTTTTTATGCAATATTATCCCAAATCTCACGGTACCTTTCATGTACGGTTCATATTTTAGCACAAACATTTGAAACGAGTCTTGGCGGAAAATAATTGAAGAATTTGCACAATATTTCTATCTGCATTACCTGGACCGGCATTGTTGAGCCGTTTAAAATAATTTTAGCGGTTACCTCCGCAATTTGCAGTCGCTTTTGATCTCTCTCTCTCTCTACCTATTTGTTAATTAAAATACGGGGTAATTACATCCGGCTCGATTGTTTTAATTAGTTGTACTTTGGCGCCGCTGCCGGTGCTGTTATTGCTGTATAATGTATCCCTTCATTTCGACGACTCTCTCGTGTTTATCTCGTCGTGAAAAAATTCTCCCGAACGGAAATAAACCCCACTTACCAACAAGGAATGGACGCTTTGGCGGACGCCCAATACTCATTTACATAAATCACTTTTTATCAAGACGCGTCTATTTACAGCGGAAATTGTGCAACAAAATCGGAAAAATTAGCTGGACCCAGCTGGAGAGGTGGCCGCAATTTCGCCCATTAATCATCCCAACCACTTACCTTACGCTCCCATACAAATTTGCGCGCATTAGTTAGGAGACGCTTTGAAAACCGGCCAAGTCCTCTTGTCGCTGCTAAGCCAACAAATTATAATAATAATTTTTTTACATCCCAGTGCAATAGGCACACATGCTATAATTCCTCCGCTTCGATGCGAAAAAAAAATCGACGCAAAGAACGATATCCGTATTAAAAAAACGCTAAGACGACACAATTACTTTAAATCACCATAGAAATTTTGGAGCAGTCTACACGTTTATGATTAATCTCTCCGCATCAGTGCCGTTTCGATGCCAAAAATTAGGTAAATTCGTCTAAATAGCGCCGAAAATTTGGCACTAATTGGCTACACCGACGCCAACAATGACCACACGAAAACGCGAAGAAAAACCTAAAACCAGACGACACTACACCGTACAATTTGTTTAAATCGCTGCTTGACATGCTAGAGGTTAAAAAAAATTAATGAAGACTGATGACGGAGCCATTCGTCTTCCGTTAAACTCCAAAAACATGAGATTATGCAATTTTCCAAGCAGACACATCCGGTCACGTTTTAAACCGACCAGACTTCGCATCGTCTGATTTTTGATGGACTCGCGCCAAAATATTAATGCAAACAGTCGACTTTTTTATAACTCGTTTGTAAACGTTTCAGATGGATTCGGGTTTAGGTTTAATAGATTTAAAATTCGGTCAATGCAAAGAACAAATACAATAATAATATTTAAATTTATTTATTTGTTTTAATTTATACATAATATAACAATGGGTATTTTGGAAGTTAAGCAGAATTAATATGGCTGTTGCTTAGGGATAATTTGTTAATCTCTATTGCTTGCAAAAATTGATAAAACAAGCAGTTAATAATAATTACAAAAGCAATAATGTTTTTTCAACATTCAATAGGATTAAATATTACGTTTTTGACCAGTCCTTCGTTCAAATAATGTATAAATTTTCAATTTAATACATATAAAGCAATCATAATCTGTAAGTGCGAATTAATGAGAAAGTTGTGAAATGTATACCGAACGGCAAAATAATTTTGGTTTCTAATGACGAGTAACTACGAACTTAGTAGTAACGCGTTGAAACCAACTTACGTAAGGCACAAATGCGAGAGGCACATCAAAAATAAAAATTATAGAAAGAATGTAGAACGAATTCCAGTTAAAAAATAAATTAGAAAAAGTTTGCTAGTCGGCTGTAAAATATTGTCGTTGGGCGGCCCCGTAAACTAAAGAAAAATATTACAAACAAATTGACTTGCTGCCAAAATTTTATTATCTAACTGAATAAATAATAAAAATAAAGTTATTTTCATTTCATTGATTTGCCGAGAGAAAATTTGCTTTTAACTGACAAATGAACTGAACCGCAAAAAGATGAACAGTTTCTTTGAAATTTTCCAAAAAGTTTGTATTTTCTGTGCTGATGAAGACAAAACTATAACTCCGTTTCCATTCTTGGAAAACCATCCTTGCATGTAGAAAAGACAAAGTATCACATATTTTTTCTCATATTATTATCTCACAAATTATAAAAAAGAGAGTAGTCAAATGTTGTCAGATGCAATACGAACAATTTCTTACAAATTATTCTAATCAAACTATGTACTTATTCGAAAGAGTGTACTTACGCAATTGGATGTCAATCAATGAATACGCGTTGTAAGGGATACAGAATGACGGAAAGTAAACCATTTAGTATGCGAAAGGGGTGTTTGGACGTTAAAAATAATTTTGTGAGATAAAACAGGACGAAGTAATTTGTGAAAAATTTAGACATCTAAACTAAAATATATTTATGTAATATATCTATGTATTTGTATAATTTCATAGCACAAAATCGTTCATAAAAATAAATGATTCTGAGCTACATGAGCTACAGGACGTTTGAAGTGAAGATTTAATTGGTGTGGTAACACCTGAAGCCCACCACGTAAGTAATCTGCTTGCGTGATCTTCGCCTTGCGACCTAGGCAAAGAGCCCGAAAGTCCCAGCGGCCCATCGGAATTCCAAACTTTTTTCTTACGATTAAACACGTCGCCCTTGAAACCGTTCCCATAAACGAGTGACGATTTCTTGTAAGCCCCCGAGCCGACGACGACATCGTCGTACAAGTCTCGACCGCAGCATCTTTTACTTAACCTCGAACATTAACTCCGGTCGTCGAGTCCGGTCTCGAGGGATCAACTCCGAGATTATAATTACGAGTCAGAGCCGCCGCTTCAAAGATTAAAACTATCAGCGTCGAGATGGAAGCGTCGAAAAGTCTGCCAGAATTTCGTCGTATTAATAATCGGACGACATCAATGAAAAGCGCAACGATTTATGGGAAAAGTGTTTTTCGGTTAGCACCGTTTAGAGAGAGGCTGAGGAGTCGCGGCGGCCTTCACCATCGGCGGTGGATGGCCTCGTGTGGATACTTTCTCGTCCGTCGCTAATAAAGCGCATTCGGTCGAGGTTTATTTATTTTGGGATATTTGTGGGGGCCCCGTCCATTAGGCCGTCAATCAGGAATACGCGAAATTGACTTCCATCATCAATCTCCACGCGTCGAAACCGAAAGGATGCGTGCAACCGGCGTCCTTGATGAAATTCCATCTATGTTTTCGACTAATTAAGCTCCATTACGGTCACACTCTGTACAAATAAAAAGCGACACGTTTGATTAATGCGTCCCCGAATCGGGGCGTCGATGCCTCCTCCATTCGAAAAGAGCGCAATTTTCAATCAGCCCCCATCGGCCTCTAATTGTAATTTAAGTCCCCGCAATGGGGGTTAAACTGGCCGTTAGGAAAGGCCTCACGAACCTCGCTCCAATTTCGAAAATTACATCTTCGCGCCGCGCGCCAAACAAAAAAAAATCGTTTCATTGTTTGTACTGGCGGCGATTTCTGGCGCTCTTCCAGCGACACTTGTTGAATTCCTATTAGCCTTTCTGGTAATGTCGGTGGGTAACTGGATTGGCCGCCGTAACTTTATTGGATTTGAAACCAATTGCCTGTGAATGAGGGCGGCACTCCCCGGCTAGAATTAGTTTTAGTGACGAAATTAGATTGCTTTCTGCCTTCTTATCCAATCCAGACGTCTCGTCTCGAATCTCTAATTGTGAAGCGTCGCAGACCACTACCACAACGTTAACACTGTTTCAAATCCGGCGAACACGCAGAGGCAAGAAAAAAAAATAATCCGAAGCGTTTCACATAATTTATAACGCAAACATTAATCACGCCTTCTGCCAACCGCCAGCACTTTTGTTGCCGAACTTTAGCGCGGCTCGACGTTGACGACGCCTTGCATCGCACCCGGAGCAGCCTCGTCGATTGTTTACTTTTTGAGCCGCGACGAAAACCCGCTTCTTTCTTAATTAGGCGCCGACATCCACGTGCCCCGCTACCGAAATAATGCGCCGGAAACGGCAAAACCAAGTCCGTGGCCAAGGGACGAATTTAGCCAAAGAACAAACAACCGAAAATGCCGATCAAATATTGATTAATTCGTCAGTTACATCATCAAATTTACATGATAAACATTCCTTTATTTGCTTGCCCACAGAAAGATTTTCTATGAGATAATCATTATGTACTTGTCATTTTCAACAGACACACCCACAAATCAAATTTAATCCACCTAACTCCAGACATGTTCATCTGATTGTTTACAGCAAACTTATAATTCACATTAGAACAAACTTAAGTTCGTTGTTTTACAATTCAATTCTGAAAAAGTACAGTGTTTTGAATAATTATTACTAAAATGAAGTGAGATCAGAATTTAGTGTTCACCTTTTCACCTTCTGTGCTTGGATGAGTATAATTTATGTATAACATGTCCAATGAAACAACGTCATAATTCTGTTTCTAAAAGTTTCTAATCTTACTCGTCTGCACTCAAAAGTTTTTTTTTAACTGAGTCGAGAGAGATACCTTTAGAGCATACACAGAAGGAGCACACACTATCTTAAACGTATAGGGTGTTTTTGAAAAAAAATTATACATTTATATACACTTATTTAGTTTCGATTATTTCCGTAAGTATTCTTTGAAATTGCTGTGTAGAATCTTTAGAATTCTTAGAGTGTAATCATGACGGAACAATGCATGTTTCCATATCTGCATTGCGAATTAAATGAAAGAAAGTGAGCGGAATTGAAGAAATTCTGAATGAAGGCAACTTTGTAAAAAAACAACATCCTGCTGACTTTATGGGTCATAATCCGCAATAACATTCCACAAAAATTTCAGCAAAACCGAGGAAAATTTTATTTTGTTACTTTATGTATCTGTAGATGCTAAGCGTTTGGGAAACTGTGTCTATAAGAATATACTCAAAATACTCGATACCACAACCTCCTAAAATATTTACTATTCCTCTTAAACAGTATATCGTTGCAACGAGCAAGATGTGCTAAGATGTCAAAAATGTAAGCAGTCACTAAACAGGGATTATGAAATCGACATAAAACATTTACGCCCCACGTTAATCAAAATTTGTTGCTTCGCTTTTGTCCACAGTATGAATGTTTAATTTACAAGTTCTGCTCGTAAAAATTTTATAGTCGCACATTAAAATACAAATACCAGATAAATGAAGCCACCGCTGGAAATGCAGGATTTAAAATGGAGGCACCGAAATTGTTTTGTCCGCATCCGCTCGTTCATATAGTTTCGCCTTTACATCAACCCTACACCACTGGCACGACAAAATCGGATGCCAATCGATGATGACATCCTCAGCATTAGTTCCCCACCAGCGGTGTGGTGTAACCACAATGTATCATTTTAGTTTCTAATAGAAGCCTAGCATTCCGAAACGTTTCGGATATAAAAGCGATTCGACGTACGACCTTATTACAAAACAGATTGGACGGCTAATTGCTCAACCTTGTCGATGGTCGTTAACCCATTTTATAGTTCTAGTGCATGTAATGAAAACTAACTTCACATGTCGTCCATTAAATCTAGTAGCCACGTCGCTCTAAACCGGAAAGAAAAAAAGTTCCGCGAACTGATTTAACATTTTCCAGTGTAAATTAGAATGGAGTCATGGGAACAAATTCAGTTATTTTTTCAAATTTCTTGTACAAGTAAACATTCCACTATAAATTCACTCGAAATCTTTTCTCAAAATGCCTTCTTACTAAACGTTTACAATTTCCACACCTCGCCTTACGATTATTATATCGTTAATTTCATCATAAAATTAATAACTTTACACACCTCTCTTTATCGTGCCATTATTAAATTCGGTCATAAAATTCGGCAATTATGTAAGAAATCATTTTTATGTAACCCACTGACAATGTTTTCTAATTTAATAGAAATTCTGCCAAAAAGTAAATTGTAACCAGCAAACAATTGAACGTTTTGGAGCAAAATAATTTCTCTGAGCTATGCAAATTTTTAAAAGACGATAGTAATGCGGAAACTTCAATGTTAATCTTGTTTCCAAGTCTTGTTTTAATTGCTTTTTCCACATTTAAATCCTATCTATGAAAGCACACTAAATCAAAAAATAATATTCAATGACATACTTACTACTCATTTTTTATTTGCCTTAGGTAAGGCTAGTAACGTTCAGAAAAAAATTTCTTGAAAAATGCAACGGGATCATTTTATCCGGGCCTTTTGTAAGCATTTTTTTATTCGCTATGTAAAGAATATCACATTGCATTCTCCGTATACCCAGTTCAGCTGCTTATGTTGTTTTTAGCTTTACTATGAAAGTACGTTTTTAGTGTGGTTTCTACCGACTCAAAGCTATTTGAAAACATTCGTTCACTTCCTTATTATCAGAACATATAAGCTGATTATTTCCAAGTTGAAACAAACACTACATTGACAACAAAATTTTTTTTAACTGCAAAATTTTCGACGTTTAATCTATTGTTAAAGTCAGCTTATACTGTTTCGAAATTGATTTATCTAAATATAACGTAATAACACCTACAACGTCTACTTAAAAATCACTCCATTTGAATCCAAGCAAGTTTAACAAAACCTCGTTACGGACGACTAGTTTTATTTACAAAAATCGGAGAAAATAAAGTCTGTGATGATTCAAGATGAAGACAATTGCGGGAATTCTAAATCCAATAGCTAAGCTCAGAAAATGTTTGTTCTTTCACGCACAAAGAATTCTCTGTTATCCTGTAAAATAATTATAATTTTCTGGAGATAACACATCAAAGAACTTTAAAAGACCGATCTGTAAGTTGCCGGATTCTATAATTAATAAAAACGACCGGTATTAATTTTCTGCGTGTCCTCCCTACATCCTCGTTAACGGCCCCCTCCATCGTGAAAATTACACAACAAAGGTTTAGTTTCGGAAAAGCGAGTCGAGATAAAGATATTTGCGCCATGCGGCCCAATTGCAAACCGACCTCATTTACGAAATAATTCAGACCCGGCTCTTCCAAGCATCAAATTGCCATTTTGTTCCGCATCCCGTCCGTGTAAATTTCACCGAAACAATTCACAACCAAGACATCATCACCATCAATGCAAACGGAACGCGCCTCTCTTATCCTCACCTTCGAGAAAACAATTCGCGCCCCAACAAACCCTTGATTCGAATCACGCACGCCACTGATCCCCGATCCAAAGAAAATCTTTGCGTCACACGACAGCTGCGATCCGAATCGTAAACTTCAATCGTCGTCGGATCATCGTTCAGAAATATCCAACACATAATCACTTTTATTAGACGAAAATGCCGGAAATTCAACCGCGGCGCGATCAAAATTCGCTCGCTCGCGCGCCCACGTTATCATCATCAACTCAGGCGCGGCTTTTTGTTGTTATCATCGGCGTGCCAGATAAATGACTTGCATTGAAATCCAGACGACGGCACAGACAAAACAAACGAACAATGCGGCACCTGTTGTAGGTGGAAAAAATCCAGGTGAAGGGAACCGACTCCCTCTGTGACGACCGCGTTTAGGTTGAACTCTCAGGAAGTTGCATTAATGCATCTGATGTGGAGTGAAGACAAAGGAGAGAAACATCGTTTTGTCGTTTTTTTTTTATTGCTGAAACGCGAATTATTTTGACACGCTAAAGGAAACGACACTGGCGTTTACCTTGAGTCGGCGTAATTAGCGGAAGAATCCGGATAAGATACATGTTTGCAAATAACGAGAATTGTATAGAAAAACCAACGAAATATTATTCCATTTGTATGGCAAATAAATGCAGATAAGGAAAGAAACGACTGATTATGCATGTGTGTAGAGACGCAACAGCAGATGGTGGGATGGCCAAAGTGTTATTAAATTAGCATAACATATATATTAACCGCAAAATGTAAGAAAAACGAAAATAAAGGAAAATTAAATCAAATGTTATAGCAATATTATAGCACGGTAAAGATATTTAAGCAACCAAGTTGTAGCGGTCCGGAGTCAAAACAAAGGTACACGTGTTCATACATTCCAAACATTCTGCAATAAAAGGAAATGAGAAAAATATTTTCCTTAATTTTTCTACCTAAAAAATTAGTTTTCTGTTGGATAGAGTTCAACGTCCTTTACACTTTGTATGCAACGCAAATTGCACATTACTCCTTTCTTTGTGTTAGTGGCAAAAGAACAAATTCTGTACAACTTCTGAATATTATAGGCTGGCAAAGATTAACGTCAAAATAAAACTTAATTTAATGCCTCAATTTAACAACTCTTTTCAAGTTGTTAAAATTTTACAAAAAACTTGACTTGTTCGGAGAAGTCCTTTTTAAGCTTGAGATCTTAATTATTACTATTTCAACCGAATTTGAATGGAAACGCCCGACCTGTGCATTTTAAGCATTTTTTGCCTGAAAAAATGCACGTCACTACACAAATCACAGCGAAGGCATGGTTTCCGCGCTGATTTTTTAGGATTTGTCGTTACTTGATTGGGTACTTTTTTCGGATAGGGTACAGCCTTCCATGCCGTGAAAAACTCGACCTGAGACAAAACACTCCCACCATTTCACAACCAACCAGGAGTCGAATTTTGAATTTGGGCACTTCATCTTTGCTTACTTGCGTAATTTTACAGTTGACAAGCCGTTCGGTCTTTGGTCAGATTTCTATTGAAATTAGAATTTTACATTTTTAAAAGCAACCAGTGTTGGTGTGTGATGGCAACGATATGAGTTTAATGAAATGCATTATGGTATTTTTCATTAAATTTAAATTTACTCCGCTGTGTTGTGGCGGATAAATTGTTCGTCACAAAACTCTACTTCTTTCGAATAAACCACCTCGAGAATTTCTTAATTCTTATTACAGGAAATGTAAATGGTTAAGGGGGAGTTAAATTCAAACAAGTGTTTTGTTGACCATGCGTTTTATTTTTGAATAGTGCTACAGATATTTAATCCAAGACCGAATTTTGCTCTGTTAAAAATGCAATTCTGTTAAGCGCCATACAAAAAGTCAGGATCATATTAGACAACATGTAATTTGCATGTTTATACAAACAAAATATAAAACATTTAATTGATTTGGCACGTCAAATGGAAATTTAACAAATATTTTATTTCTCGTATCGTATCGTATTTTTCAAAACACAGTCACACACAAGTCAAGATGAATATTTTTATTCAAAAAATAATTGGAAGGAATACCATCGGACAATAATATATGTGTATGGCAGTAGTTTCAACTAAGCAGCCTGTTAGATAATTAAATAAAAATACAAAATTTAAGACCATTAATAACCAATTAAAACAACTCCCTGCCTCCTCTAACAAAATGATCACAAGCCGCCATTGATAAACAATGACAAACAAATTTGATAATAAACATAAACACCACACACTAAGATTCATGAAAGATTGATCTAAAATGCGTATAGAGGATTTAAATTTTAAATCTAAAAGGAAATTGCTGTCAAAGACAATAGTTCAGTTTATGACACATCGACTGAAGCAAAGTGGAAACTTTCTGGTTTATTTTTTCGGACAAATGTATTATCATCTGCATAATGAGACAAGTCAATCAGAGAATATTTGATGATCGATGGATCAAACTTTAAGGCAACATTGTTGAGAGGCTTTGAAAACTTTCGAAAGTGTGCAAGAAAATTACCTTCCTTCGACACTGCAAAAAATTGTATCATCGGGTTTAAACTTTGCAGAACCAATCTATACGAACTACTACTACCTGCCCCTACAACCTTAAGCAAAACACCTACAGACAGATTACTACGAAGCCTAGTTTTAGAACAAAGATAAGTATAGAGTGATTAATTAAAAGCAAATTATAAGCGTCTTTGTAAGCAAATTAAATATCGAACATAGCTGGAACAAATATAGACATAATAAATAGTACAATTAAGAAATACATATATCGTGTCGTTCCTAATATAAGTACAATCAAATCAAAATGTTCAAGTATTGTATATAAAATTATCATTCATAATGTTTGTTATAGATTGGGCAGCCTGTGTCAATGTTAACTCCATCTTGCATATAAACTGAAACTTTATAGGCATCTATTTATAAGCTGTAATTAATATTAATTAATTTTCTCTTTTATTGGTATTGAATAATAAAAGATCGTCAGAACAAAACATTAAAGAATAGCAAAACAGGAACACAGATTTATTCGCTTAAATCCGTGGCACCACCAATCGAAAACGAAGGTTTCTGTGGAGGTCACACCTGCGAGAAAAGATGACCCTCCCGTTTACCTCGACACTGACGCAACGCCAGTTTCTAAGGAGGAATTTAGGTATAAAGGCGCACAAGACGTACCGTTACGTAAAAACGAAATGACGAAAAATTATTAACGACCAGATGTCAAAGTCAACAAAACAATATTGACCGTAGACGTCGCGAATGCCATGTGTTGTTAGAAAATTAACACCATGTGAGAAATACTTTTCCGCTCGGTCGAAATAAGGAAATTATTTCAGCTGACTGGTTCCGTGAACAACGCACCGCTACCATAAACATACCTATTCAAACATGCTTATTATTCCTAACAACAATTATTTAATTAGTTTACAACATAAACCGCGCTATTTCCCAAAGTAAAAACCGGAACCGGAGCACACAGCGCTTTCCACGATATATTGGAAAATTTTGAACGGCAAACAAATCCCTGATATGCGAAAATGTGAGTAGATCCGGTTAATCTCAAAATCATATCGATTGCGCCGGGCATGTTGTAAACCGGACTTTAGCTGATGATGACGATCACGACGGGTCTCAGGTAGAGCGAAAGCTTCGCGTTTCTTGGGGATTACTCAACAGATAATATTATCAGATTATTCGTCAGGAAATCATGCGGTATGATTCATGGGAATAAAGTGAGTGAAAAAAATGCAGCACGACTACTGAATTGTTATTGTTATTCTTGCGTCGTACAAGAAGAAACCGTCGTCGTGTCGTCGTACCTTTGCATAAGCGAGTGGTAAAAGTCGTAGTTGAAACGTGCGAAATACCATCGAGGATATTTCTACATACCGATGATTTCATATTTGGCCGGTGCAACACAAACAGAACCCACTAACTGGGGATGCGGCGGTCATTTGAATTTTTCCTATGGTCGTCGTCTGCGTAGTGCAAAGCACAACCCGAGGATGGTCGATTGTAAAGTCAGTCCACGTCCGGTGAACGGAAGTACGAACCTTTATCAAAACCAGCCACCCTTGTTTCGCAGAAACTCCTCCCTCCTATCGATGCACAAACGACCACATTCACAAAACAAGACGGCGGCGGCACTTAATTTATTCGCGGGCGGTGATCTGAGTAAAAGTTAAAAGGCACAACAACAACGTTACTTCGTTCGTTTGGTTGGTCGTTATTTCCACATTACACATCGAACTCCGACGCGCCAAACTAACTTAACGCGGCGTGCATCAGGCGAGACCTCTCGAAAACCATCGAAAACCGACGAACAAAAAATACGCCGCCGTCGTTTATTGTTGGTTGTGTGGTACGTCGTACCTGTTGAATGGGACACACGAATTTTGGCCCAATGGAGGGGACAAGTACGGGTCATGGGTGTGCGTGGCGGTCGGGTACACGGGGAGACCCCCCTTTCTTTGTTCGCTGCGAAACAATGGGACGCTTTTTGCGCGCCATCCTGAAGATGCCAGTTCCGAAACGTTTCAGCCCATAAACGTATCCCCCTAAGAACTGGTACACTACTAGAACCCTAATTAATAATCAATATATGAGCTTCCGCTAATCTTAAGTTTACTCCTGCGAAGATCTCATGATCCGGTTTTTTATTCTGTCTGTCTGTTTATCTTTGTCTGTATGTCCTGTCCTTTTTATAGATAGGCGGAGGGGGCGCAACCCCCTTACACCTAAGATAGTGGGTCAATGTGCATTAATCTAATACCATCAGTCAAATTTTATTTTTGATTTACTTCTTTGTATGCAATATACATTTTAGAATGGTCATAAAAGTTACAGAATCAAAACGAATTCGTTCGGATGATGATGCATCGGGATGTTTTTCGACAACGTTCTTATGCAATCATGCCCTATAAAATTACTTAAAAAAAATTTGAAGACTGCGAAGATGGTAATAATTGGGTAAGGCAAAGAACATTGTTGCCTAACTTCAATCATCTGCGTCCAAAAATATCCAGCTCGACGTCAAACAAATAATTATAACGAAAAACTGGAAGTGTTGCTTGAAAAATTAAATAGAATACACTTGTGCATACAAATTGTTGATTTTTGCAATTTGAAATAAAGTGTCGTCCATTCATTGATTAAAAAAATCGCTTGGAAAATTAATTGAGTTTTACTTCCTGCTTCAATTCCACTTTTCCTCACTTTATTAATAATAGTCCCAGACACTACCACCTCCACACGGTTATCCAGCAACGAGAAAATTATATTCATGGCTGGTATCTTATTATATTACTTTGCTTGAGCTAACCTTATTCAATTAAAAATAATAAGAATAAATTATTGCCAACATGAATGAAGTCTTTAGCTGCCAAGATTTTGATACGACATATTATCTTAAACAAATTAAGTGTTTAAGCATTACCAGAGCCTTCTCTCATTATTATAATAAAAATAATTAATAAAACAAGCAATATTAACATGACTCTTCTAGGAACATCAATATTTAAAATTGCATGTAAAGAAATATATACATGCAAATACCACGTAAAATGATATATTATCTTAAAAAAAAAGGTTAAGGTTGACTGGCCAGGACTAGCCCAGGGGATTTTTTTTTAATTTCCAAAGTTGCCAAAAAACTGACAGTTGTTGCCATAGTTTTGCTTACTGGTACTACAATTATCCATGAAATAATGTAGTCCAAACTAGAAAAAAAAATTAAATTAAAAATAAATGTTACTGTTTAAATAAGAATGTTTTAATATTTAATTTTTTTTTAATTTGGACTGAAGTATTTTCATGGATAATTAATAACAGTACCCGTAAGCGAAACTCTACAAGTTCTGTAAAGAAAAAAAAATTAAAACTCGGACATACAATAAACATAAAAATACCAACTAAACTGCGGTTGCTAACGAAACGATAATTGGCATTATTAAAATTCAACGATTCACCGAAGCCACTATTAACACATAAAAAAACGAACAAATCAATTCCATTCGCTTTTGCTTTAATTCCACTGGAAAAAGTTTCAAAGCGATACAAGAACAAAGTAAAACGTCATTTGCTATTAAACACATCGTTAATGGAAAATGGGGATTGTTGAGTACAATAGACGATTTGCGCTTATGCAGCTGTCCTCGATTTTAGCCCAGACCACCTGTCACATGCGTATTGTAGATAATTCTCGCCCGCAAAATTACAATTCAAAGTAAATTTCATGTATTCCACCCATACAATTGTTCGTAAATTTTTAACCAGCAGCGGTACTTCGAATTTGCGTCACGTCCACGTTTCCATCATCGATTGGACGGAACTGACACGAGGCATATACGAGATGGAGTGCCTTTTATGAAAACAAGAAAGAGTCAAAAATACAGCTGGATTAGTAATGGAATTTTGTTTGTTCAATAATAAAGGCCGGAGGGTAATAATTAACACAATGAAGCGATTGATAAGTCAACAATCGTCTGAGACTGCGGCATTGACATTTCTTTAAAAAAAATAATCACTGAGAGGCTACATCAGGTTTCCACGCCTACCATCGCCTTTAGCGAAATAAAGGAAATCCCCCAGGACTGACCGTCGACGCATTTATTTTAGCATAATCCCAATCAAACTCTAATCGCATAATTCCGGCCGACCGACCGGACCCTTTTCGAAATCAAGGATCAACCGATCGACAGCACTCATCTCTTTGGGAAAAAGCAAAAAAAAAGAAACAAACTCCTAATTTTCCACAAGCACCCCCATATCAATTTTTAATCATACACCCGTGTCGGTTTTGCCAACCTACAATATTTAGAGTCGCCTAAAAAAACACTTGTGGATTGGCCGGGTAAACAATGCGGACTGTTAAATAATTCAGTGAGTTTTCTCGTAACTGTTCGGTTCAATTTTCTCGCTTTTTCCCATTATTTGACGGTTATGGCAGGCGAACAATTGAAACAAACGGGACAAAATATCGAGTGAACAAAGTAAATAAACACAAACGCCGATAGTTATTGTTACACTTTCCCCCAAGTGTGTGGAAAAAAACGCAACACCACTGAGGATAATTATTTTAAGAGAAGAATTGATCGAGCAATTGACAAACGCACAACTACTGCTTGCATTTATCAGCTAAAGGGGAAAGTAAATTTCGGACGAGTCACAAAATAGACACAAAGATAAAATTATCATAACCTTCTATAACGCAATTTTATAAAATATTTATATTTAAAAAAATCATTCGCGGCATAGCTACATCAATACTGAAAACATAGATAAAAAATAAAATGCTGAAATGGCGTGGGACAGTTCGGCGTGACCGATTCAAAAGCCGAGCTTTATTGGGCTTACACCATATTTGCGATAATCTGCACAGGTTTGACGATTAGTTCGGCAGCGAATTACCCCCAAATTAAAACTTCACATTCCTGAAAATTATAACGGGGTTAAAAAAAATAAAGGTTCGGCAAAAGGCAAAAAAAAAGAAAAACAATAATATGTATTTATATAACGAATAGTAAACAAGTTATCCTGAAAGACAACGTGCGAATAATGAAAATAGATATTCCCCACATCAGCGAAACATTTCGAATGCAACGAGGGAAGACAAACAACAGTTCTAGAGTAGTAAATTAATTTGAAATAAGCAGCAATTCTTTGGAGATGATATAACCGACCTTGGTTGAAATTGTTAAAAAAGGCAATAAAAATTATCTGATAAGATAATGGTAAAATAGAAACGGAATCAAAGAAAATCTAATGTTGCTATTTCCATTTAATTCTTTTAGGAGAGGCAGTGCGGAAAAAGCAAGACATTTGAACGATTGCCACTTTGCAAGTGAGTAGTCATATTAATCCGAAGCAAGAATGTTGTTCTTATTAAACAAACCCGACACACACTTGTGTTTTAAATATAATCCAAAAAGGACAACAAAGGTTTCTGATTATTCTCGTTCCCTTTCACTTATTTGGAAGACCGTAGGTATTCGCAAATTAATTCCGAAAACGAATACTCAATGTCAAACAAGCGTTCACCTTGTACTTAATTAAGAAACAACAGAATATGCTAGGTCCACAGGTAATAAAATACGAAGATGAATCTAACATAAAATAATTATTTCTAATCCTCCTCTTATATTGAAACATTTGGAGATTGTAAAGTAAAAATTTGAAATGAACAGCATTCGATAAGAAATCAACACGACGCTCGTATCAATCGCACAGTTTTCAAGGCTAATGTCGGATTTTTCCATTTTCCTTAAATTCATATCTTCGCTCATTTTTAATGGAAAAAATCTAGTACCCGAAGAAATAATAGAAGTGGGATTCCAATTTGGAATGGGGGTGGGTGATCGACTCGATATTGAATATTTTTTTACGCGAGATTGAAAAACTGTCAAAAATTGAATAGGATTAGTGTTTTTGTATCTCCAAAAATGAAACTAAAAACCGGAGAATTTTTCGTTTGAACACCTTTTATAGATCAGCGATTAATTTTTACTAATAAACTGCATAAAAAGTGATATTCGGATGTCTTCCTGATTGAAAAACCTTTTGCTTTTCCAGTGGATATGACGTAAGTAGGAAAGCCTAAAGTCGGATGTTTTCTTTACCCTCTGAGGTCGTCAGTGGAAAATGCGAATCGGTCCGGCGGTTTCGAAAACGTTGTTGTATCAGTGATGTACATCAAAACCGCAGACCGCATTTCATTAAGTCGAGTTTTCAGTATTGCATATTAATTAATTAATTCGCAATTAGTAAAATTGTTGGCGGAAAACCCACAGGGATCTAAACAAAACGCCCAAATTGCGCTCGTGGCATGTCACAGGTCGCGACCGAAATTATCCCGGAAATGAATACGTATTTTTCGGGAGGCGGTGGGCGGTCGGCGTGATTATTTAATAACGACGCCGTGCGTCGTTCGCTAATTAAAACCGCGCGCGTCGTTATCGGGAACGTCTATCTACGCCACCAGCCAACCATTTGCAATAACAACGCCTCGCCCTTATCGTTCTTCTTAATTAAATATATGCACAGAAGACGCCGTTTTGTCTTGCCACGGTTGATCTGGACGGGGGATTTCTGGCGCTTTGAAGCCGCTCTTTGGTCCGCGTCTCACTCCCGTCGGGGGTTCCGGCTCCGGAGGGATGTTATTAATCTTCTTAAGTAAACGGACCCGCAGGCGAAGACTCTCGGCTCGAACAAATATAGTCCGCTCGGAGTTTTTCCTGCCGCGTACTTCGGTAATTAACAATCTTTTTTTGCGGGACATGCATGCGACCCGCTCTAATCATAACATAACCGAGTTGGACCGGATTAAAAATGCCACCGGAATTTCTCTGATTCGTAACTAATTGTGGCGACGCAACGTTAAATTAAACTCGCAAACATCCAAGTCCACTCTAAAACCACGTAATATTTTACGAGGCAAAGAATTAATTTCTTGCAGGCAAAGTCGGAGAAAATCCTGCGGGACCGTGTCTTTCGTCCGTTCAACAGGCAAATTGAAAACGTCATGTGGGTATTTACCAGCGATTCCTCGAGGACACGGAAAATAATGTAGCGAATTTTTTACAGCTCCCGGCAACTATTTACCCTCCGTTTCGGCCTTATTATAAGATAATGATCGTTTGCGACATCGGCGATCTTTTGACATGAGGGAGCCTTGGCCTACTCGCGGTAGCAATCTCTTCGGGCGCTGGAAATTTTCTTAACTTCTTGAACAATAAAAGACCAGCGAACAACGTCATCCGGCGATATGAATTAGGCGTGGGCTAATTGGATGAAACGATGATTGGGGGCAATGAGCGACGATGAGAAGATCGCGACCTCCACACATTAAATCCATCAAAAAAACATTCTCATCTGGCTTTAATTAAATAAAGAACAACGTCCAGTTCGTTCACATTAGAATACTAGAGGCAAATTGCATTTGATTCATGGAATCGGTGAACTTTGCGGTTTAGCGATGTATATTCCGGTCCATAATATGATTGTATGTTAATTTCTTTTTACCGATTACCGTCATTAAAAAAAACAATCCAAAACACAACTTCTTCCTCGCTTTTTGTTATTATATTTTCCTATTTCGCTTTCCCCTCGGCCAGAAAATCAGTCGCGCATAACTTTTGAATTAAACACCGGGTTCACTCGAAGTTGTCATACGAGCGATCCATAATTTCGAGTAAGTGTTTCTTTAATTTTTCGTAACCCCCTCACTATTTTCAAAAATATTTGCTCACGCTCACAACTATTTAATTGAAATGTTTGTTAACCTGTCGATTTGATATCACTCTTTCGGTCCTTGTTGTGCAATTAAAACAATTTTGCCCAAATTTCAGTTTAATCTCTTGTTAATTCTCTTGATTGCAACGAAGACGTTGGTTTTTTTCAGAAGCCTCGCCCGTCTAGACCGACGTCACACCTTGTGGAAGGCGAATTTCGTATTTTCGACAGACGGGAGTGTATCGAGACGAATGACGTCTCATCGGACGATCCTTCCAAGCGAAGCGTGTTCAATGTTAAATGAGCGTAGAGGATTCCCTCGGTCACAACGGAATTTATCGGTGTTGTTTACCTGTCAATGATTAGACGCAAATTGGACCAAATTTGGCAACCAAACACGATGGCCTAAAACGGTCGTCAATTAAAATAACGCAATTATGACAGCCATGCGGGGTCAGATGCGTGCGGATAATTAACGAACGATTGATGTTCCAAGTGACAACGTTCACCCGCCCGCCTGTCTTTATGATCTTTAATTGGTACACGGTCACGCTTCTTGAGTTCATAGCGCCATTTATCCTAATAGAGATGATTCCATTACGACGACGACGACGACTCCTTCGGGACTCTTCGCCGATGATGTAATCCGTCATCCGTTAATCATCCCCACGATGTAATTGATTAGGAAGATCGCGAAACGACGCGGTGGTTAAACTCATCGAAAGACCGCAAAACGATGGCTTTATTAAGGTATTTTGAGGGTCGCCCGTCCTAATCTAATGCACGATCGGACATTTCGCCTCCATAAAGGCACGTACTCAAATCGGGGAGGGCTTTACGATTCAACCATATCATCAAAATCTGATGATCATTGATCCTCCTCCTCCTCAACACGTGCGCATTCTCCATTTTCAAACGCCTGAACTACCATCTCAGCATCGCGGTCAACAGTTAAAACCCTGCAATGTTCAACAAACTGTTGTGCCGCTTCGGGACCCTCTCAAAGATCAATGATGTAAAGTTCAAAAAGCGTTCTGAATTATTCAAAAATCGATCGAGGGCGACACGAACTCGGTTCGTGTTTGAAAAGTATATAAAATATGACTAAACACTTTTGCTATCGAAGCTTTTGGATTAGCCATAATATATTGCATGAGGAAGACCAAAGGACGGGATTTCCAAAATTAAAATGGGCTAAAACAAGCGAATAATACACGTTTTCTTGTGACGTTACTTGCCATTAAAATACGTTCGCTTTTTTACGGTACAATCTTGCAGGAAACCGAAAATTTAACTATTAAATCAGGATCACAGAAATCACTGCCTTCATCTTAAAGGACTAGCCGAATATTTCCGTGAATTTAGACATTTGAAACAAAATCCGAGCTCTTGTAAAAATTAGGTTTTGTAACCACATTTGTAAAAAAATTAAAGAAATATGAAAATAAAAATGATTTATGTAAACATATGTGAATTACCAAAAAAATACAAAACGATGCTTAACAATAAACAGAAAGTTGTGTCGGAGAAAAATTAAATACTCTAACGAGATTTAATAAACCACGAATACCTACTCTTGCAATTTCAAATAGAGAGCAAAACTTCACATACCTACAAATTGATATGCCAAAGTTAAGTTGATGTTAAAGCGTTTTTTCTCTCAAACTGCACATAAAAATATCTTTTTCTCCAAAAGACAACGCTCCAAATGCAGCGATTAAAATTGTCCTTTTGTTCAAAGTATTTGACAAAACAAAAATTTGGATTAGACTACCATTTTGCCTCGAATTATACGTCAACATAAGCATGTAAGTACGTAACAAATTTTCAAAGAATTGTGGATCAGTGTAGCGGCTGGTCAAGCAACAAGTGATGATTTAATTAATTCCAGACTTTATAAATGTATGATATTTTTACCTTTCAAGTTGTTAAAATTTTACAAAAAAATGGATTTATTTGGAAAGGTCTTTTTTAGCTTCAAATCTTAACAATTATTATTTCAACTGAATTTGATTGGGAACGCCCGGCCCATGCTTTTTTGCTTGAAAAAATGTACCTCGCTCCGCTAATCACAGCTAAGGCATGGCTTCCACGCTATAACTTTTTTAGAACTGTT
The DNA here is from genome assembly GCA_964023215.1 of Eledona agricola. NCBI lineage: Eukaryota > Metazoa > Arthropoda > Insecta > Coleoptera > Tenebrionidae > Eledona > Eledona agricola. The sequence continues at coordinate 28,024,640 of OZ026857.1, read as the reverse complement.
CATATGTGATTGGGTACTTTTTTCGGCCTTCGGTGCCGTGAAAACCACTGACAAACTGACAAACACTCCCACCATCTCACAACCCATCACGTATTTTGAATTAAGCGCTCATCATCTTTGTTTAATTGCTTCATTTCAGTTAACAAAATGTTCCGTGCAGGCTTGATCTTTGATCAGATTTCTATTGAAATTAAAATTTTACAATTTTAAGATGAAAAAACAAGCAACCGGTGTTGGTGTGTTAGGTGCTAACGAGTTTAATAAATGACACGGATATCGTATTTTTATGAAATTTAAATTTACTCGGGTTTCTTGTGATTAATAAATTGTTCGTCACAAACAACTTTAGTTTCTCGTCCAGACTTGAGTCGTTTTTTTATTAATTAGGATAAACCACCTCGAAAATTTCTAAATTCTTATTATAGGCAATGTAAATGGTTAAGGGGTAGTTAAATTCAAACAAGTGTTTTGTTGGCCATGTGTTTTATTTTTGAATACTGCTGCAGATTCCAAGACCGAATTTTGCTCTGTTAAAAATTTAAATCTCTTGAGCGCCATACAAAAAGTGAGTATCATGTAAATTGCATGTTTAAAGAATCAAAATATAATACATTTAGTTGATTCGGCACGTCAAGTGGAAACTTAACAAATATTTTATAACTCACACAAAAAATAATAAATGTACAAAAGGGTGTAACTATATTTTTATCAATTTTTGTGCAATAGTTTAAAATTAACAGGAATTAGTGTTTCGCTGTGTTGAATAGCGCTAATATTCTTGAACACAAGAAACTTTAAAAAATTAGTGCTATTGATGACAACAAGAAATGATACCCTTTCGGGAACTTCCATAACAATTTAAAATGAACTACTAGATTCTATATATATACAATAACGTATACGTTGTAACTAAAAACATTGTAAAGTAATATTTAGTACTAACTTTGTAAAGTAATAGTAATAGGTAATAGTTCAAATTTTTTACATGTAGGTACCTTAAATTTATATTTATTTAAATATTTTTATTAAAAAGATAATTGGAAGGAATACCATCGGACACAAATAATATATGTATGACTTAGAAAAACAGCTTTAGTTTTTATTCGTGGTTTTAACGTACTTATATGATATTAACACCAACGCTTTCGCAACATCTTAATTTATGAAAATTGTTATTTTTTTTCATCGCACCCCGAAACGAAACAGGTCAATTTAATAACGCAACCGCCGCCGCCGTCCGCATCCCCCGTATTGCCTTACAACGAATTTAAATTCTCGAATGACAAGTAATGAGTTTTGCATGGAGCAGTGAACGGTCACGGTGCTTTATCCCGTTTACAGAGCCATCAAAAAGCTTTTAAATTATTCGTCGTCCTCATAATAGAAAACGAACCGTGCTTGAAAACACAACGATAAATAGGACGCAAAATAATATCGCTTGGAGAACCTCCACTTCGACGTGTATCCTGCGGGCTGACGACTTTTCATGCCACCGTCGCCGAAACCGGAATTAACCCTTCGTGGACGTCGCTGGCGGCGACGAATTTAAATATTTATGAAGAATTTACCTGGGGGAAGTGCAGTGCACAGCACACGCCGAGAGAGGCGGGCGCCTCCACCAATCCGGACCGTTTATTTTTGTGCGAGAGTGTGACGAGTCCCGAATGGCAACTGATTAGTTTCCGCTAGCCTTGCCGCACAATGGAACAATGATTTTATTATAATTCGATAATCGGAAGTCCGGGGCACGGTGGCAGGAAGCGAGAGTCAAAAGCCGGCCCTCGATGCACCACCGTCCAATTAAAAAGCCCGGAAAAATGCTGTCCGATCCAGGTGAACTTAATTAAACTTCCGACTAGAAGTACTTGTGGCCATCATAGACCGTTTGCACGGCCCGATGGCGTCCGTGTCGCAATTATCCCATTCAAATATACCCTTTAAATCTCATCCGAATGCGCCCAAGTTTAACCAACGCTTTGCAAGGACCAATAGCATAATAGTAATAATAATAATATTCAACGTTACAGCGATAATAATCATTCCTCAATTTTACTGCTGTGTCTCTTTGTAACCTTCGCTCCTAATTATCATCGAAGAGATTATGATTATGAAATTATGATTTTGTTTGTTAAAGCACTCCAGTAAAATTCATACATATATTCTGACTGGCAATATTGTTGGTTTTTAATTATGTACGTTTAGATTTGTCAAATTTTCGAGAGATGTATGGACGACCCCTAGTGAAGCTAGAAACGAGAGTAGTAAAATCTTGCAAATTTAAATTCATCCAATGATCTGTTAAAATCTCTTTCCAGATGATTAAAAACATTTTACAGCAACAATAAAGAGATCGATCGTTAAATTAAATTCTAGATTAAAATTTTTTAAAAGCAACGAAAACATCTATTAAAACTCAAAATACATCAAATGTGTGTTTCATCCTTGGCGCATGTAAGGATTCGAGCAATATTAGTTTTCGGATATCCATGCAACCTGCGTCAGTCCTCGTAAACTTCCACACGTAACCGCCACATCGAATTAATAAAATAAAAACTTTATCGAAACACAAACACATTTCGCTAAGTAAGAACGTCGTTCGGACCTTCGTAAACTTTTCCCCTGGCTTCAATTATTATGAAACGATTAGTAACATGAAAAAGCACTTTTTCGTTGAAACTCGTCTCTTCATATTTGATACTGCGTAAGGCAGCCGTCTCTGCTTCAAAGTGCATCTCAACGAGAACAATTACGCAACGATTTCGTCAATAATTAACGCTGTTACGATACTGCTGAAACGTCTATCAATAATCCGATGAAATTAGGATGAAATCATGTAATAATCCCGAGAATATTGTTGCGATACGCAACGTCAACAATTGGGTCATGGATTGATGATGGCGATTTATTTGACTTCGATACGTTCGTAGTGACATAAAAAAATATTTAAGATGTTATTCAGAAAGTTAATCCCTTCTCTCATAACAAAAATACGTATATCTGCCCAAATTTCCCTCCAAACGGAATCATATATGACTTTCAAAAACATATAAGATAAATAACACTTAAAGAAAGATCCAGAGTTCAGCCGATAAAAGCGGTGACCGTTTAGAGCTTTAGGAAAAAATAAAAGAAAATGCTAAATATTTAAACAAAGATAAAAAACCTAAAACTTTGGCTCTTAGGCGTTTACGGTTTTACTTAGAAAATATAAAACGCTACAAACGAACATATTTCAGAATAAAATTTTAATGATTTGGGGAAAAGACATCCGACCAAGTTTCTCCACGAGGTATTTGCACCGCATATCTTTCCTATTGGGTATTTATTTTGGACACGAAAAATATGTTTGAGTAAACATGATCCTTAAAAGAACAGAGAACATCTAAATTTCGGCTTGAAATCTTCCTACTACGTAAAAATTAGAAATGTACTACTTGATAATTGTAATTTTTTAACTAGTACTCATGTCAAACAGTTAATTGATTGGAAAACAATTCAGAAATTGTTAAAAATAATTTTTGAGAAACTGAAATTGTGCAAACATTATCTTCCTCATCAATATAACTTCCTCTGTCTCCGGAAGACTGGTGTTAACGGTTTTACTGTACTGGCAGTCGTTCTCAACAATTGATACAACGATAAAAATTAATATCAATTGTTTTTTCTTGCTTAGCGTGAAACTGCGAGTATAATCGAAGATGTTACAAGTTATATAAAAACCCAAACGATTCTCAACAGTGGTACTATTTCTCGGGCTCGGGCTTATGCAAGAAAATGTGCAAGAAAGGTATGGCAAGGCAAGAAAGGATCCAAAGGGGGCAGTTGATAAATGAAAAAAACTATACATACTTTATATTATAGTAAGGAAAATGTATTAAATTTAAAATAATTTTAATTAAAAAACCATACATTAAGAAAGTAATTATAAATTTGCTCCTAGGCATCCTAACTCCAATTATCCTGATTTAATATTCTTGAATTGAGTTCAACACAATTAAGCAAATATAGTGCATATAGCTGAACATGTTCGACGGGCTTTAAATCAAACTTAGCAATGCTTCAAAGAACCGTAATCAAAGCGCTTTGTGCTCTTTTAGTTATCCCGTACACAACAAATGAAACAATAGTAAAACTATCTACGAAATCGAAAACGTATCAATGGTGACATCTACGGCGGTTTTTCGTCGAACGGAAAACACCACTCAGTCTAAAAAAGGGTCAGTCCGGCATCCGGACCCTGCCACTTAAAACAACCCCACCGAAATTATTGAATAATGCACATGTGGCGGTTGGGTTTCGTCGATGTTCCGGTAAAATAATTGAACATACACATACACAATTCGTCGTCCACGTCGGCACGTACATACACACATACATCGTACTTTTCTGCGGTCGCTCAATTATGAATCGGGTTGAGGTTTATGAAACGGGGGGTACCCTTTCAGCAACTGTAAGAGGCGGCTTATAAACAATTTATTTGCATACACATATTTGGGGGCTGGCGTAGTACAGGTGCCTACCTACACAGGGCCGGTAAATATGTTATGAGTGATGGTAGCGAGTGGCGAGACCCGAGAGCTAGTTTCCTTTGATGACATATTCGTGGGGGGCCGGAGTTTAAATCACTTCCCTTCCGTCGCCGTATCAACCCCCGGCCCATCTTTACATGTATATTCAGCAACACGGCAACGGAACAGTCTGGTGCTGCGAAACTGCGATGATTAGGCATTGCATATACATATAAATCGCGTCTATGTGCTCATGTTTATGCATAATATCCTCTTACGTGTGTAGCCGGGAAGCTATTTCGACTGATTTAATTCCGCGAGTAAACAGATTTAATTGATTGCTTACCAATAGTTTGCTTATTTAACGAAATTAATTTCGGCGACACCGACGCCGACGATGGGGAAAAATCATCGGCGCCAGATCCCGATCGGAGAGGATGATGGGCGATTAACTAACTCGTTGAATCCTTAAAACCGGCACCGGTCCGAATTAAGCAAAGCGAACCAATTAGCCGTCCCCCGAAACAGAAACACAATCATATGCGAGGATTAGACAAAGCCGACGTCGACGTCGTCGAACAAAGAGCGCCTTTGTGCAGGGACCATTTGATCCTCTGCGTGTGCCGCTTCCAGCTCCGGCGACGTCAATTATTAATGCGGATGCCGTAGAAACAATTCCAACTGTGCGGACTGTATCGCGATATCGGCTTCGCGGTAATTTCCTTCCGATCAGTGCATTATTGATGTGGGCTTTTCTTGCGAAACGTCGTCCTTCGTCCACCACCCTCCCGACGACCGATCCTCAATCACACCAACGCAAACCCAATCTGTCATCAATTAACTCGAGTGCCGACGATAAAAAACAACTAATTGATCTTCAATTATTCAACGTCTAGGGTAGTTTCGCCCCTTCGCAAGGTACCAGGTGTCTGAGAGCTCGATTAATTTTCTTTATGCGACTTTTTTTCAAATTTAATGCAACAAAGGCGCCCTAATTGCTGCGTCGGGCGTTCATAAAAAAACGACGAATATTAACTGCTGAAAATCGAGCCAACTTCAAAACTCATCAAAACTGCACGAACAAGATTAAAACAAAACTGATTTGATTTAGAAAATCATCAAGTCTCGTGATTGTGCTTCTTGTTGCGCCTTATTAATCTTCGTCTTAATCCATCCTTACTTGTTTTCAACAGCCCCACCACTCCTGATTGGCCGTATTTATTTACCTGTTGTTTTTTCGATCGAATAATATATAATAAGGATCTACGGCGCCCTAAATTTAACCATTCTTTTTGGAAAAACAGCATCCTGTCCGGATTAAATAAATACATTGTAAATTTACTGGCATGATACGCAGGAAAAGATGTACTTAAGGAAATTGAGAAAACAGGAGTAAATATGAGTAAGAACACTAATTCAACAACAGTCTTCTATTTAATTTCCAAATTTAAAACATTTCGTGTGCATGTTCGGTAAACATCATCATAGTATACATATTAAGAACAATTTCTTGTTTTTTCATACTTTCAAAGAATACGAATTTTAACAATTCCAATTTTTCTTAACTCCGCTTGTCCCACCAAGTTTCGTCCTTCAAATTTAGTTAGTCCTTTCGGCTTTTGTGATATCGAAATTTTCACTAGGAATGCCAACGTTTAAACAATCCAACAATTAATCGTACAAAGAACACCTGTTTCAAGTTACATAGTTCAGGGACTGCACGAAAAGAAACATGGTCGAACAAAGTTAAAGTTCGAACTGAAGAACAAAACAGAGATTATCGGGGTCATTTTCTCATGAGGATGATGATGAAGAAGTTGGTGATAATTTACGAATCGAGAGTAAAAACCGCTATAAATTTTAATTAACTGGCTGTTTGAGGAAGCTTATGCAGAGGTCAAATTAAGAAGTTGGTCTTCACTCGCTCTGAAAATATTCCCCTGCCGCGTCAAACTTCTCCCCTTCGAGAAATTTCCGATAATTATTAGGCATCATCCCGTCACGTGCATGTGTGCAAATCCCTCCGGATTTCTGCTGCCGATACATTACTTACTTCGTTTGGAAACGAGCCAAGTGTTTCCGTCTAAAAGATATCCTTCCTTCGAATCAGCTCGAGTTCCCATAAAAATAATCCAACTTTCAAAATAGCCGTCTAATTTGAATAGAGTTCAATACGCCGATAATCGCTACCACTTTCGACCACAATTCATCAGAATAACCAGGCGCGGACCGAAAAAAGCTCCGACTAAATACAAAAATTGCCTTTCAAATTGATTCATAATTAGCCGAAATAATAACACGTCAATGACCATTGATTCAGAACGGAGGCGTTTTGATATTTTCGGCGCGATCAAGCGCAAAAATGGTTCGTTCAGCCGTCACTCGGCCGGGTAAAAAATTCCTCTCGTAATTAAATAAATTTAAAAATCGCGATGGCGTAGAAGTTTGAAGAAGAACGACGGATCGAATTAAAATTCAAAGTAGCTGAAAACGCCAGCTCCTTAATTAAATGAATATCCTTATTAAAAAAATCGGAAAAGATACGTTTTCCGGTTCGCCGTTATTAAAAATCTCGGGCTCATCTCCTCGAAATAAACGAATTTTCCCGGTCCCAGTCGAGGGTCCGAACTTGTCCGGTTATACGGTAAACTATAATCAAGCCGAGTTTTTGCGGTGAACGAGTCTCGTGCCGCCGTTATACACCCTCTAACCGCCGAACGAACGAAGGAGGAACTGGGGGAAGTCAGGTTACCCAACTTTATAACTAAATTAACATAGTTCCGGCAATGTTACTTACCATAATGCTTTATCATCTCACATTTATTACCCAAAGCAGTGGATGGTCGCTTAATATTTTTTATGTCGCGCGCGACGGCGACGTCGTCGTAAACTCAAACCCCACACAAGGCAACACCTAAAATATTTATTAGTTAATTTGTCGGTGAATGCGACCACTGTGAAAAAACTCTCTCAAAACATTGTACCTCCGTTTTCAAACCTTTTGTTGTCAATGAAATCATCACATCTTCCATTAATTTTAATGCGGCGCGAAGAAACCGCGCGGCAGTAAACTTTTAGTTCCGAACGATCAAACGTTACAACATCAATTAACAATAAAACGTCGCGTTGTCGACTTTTCGCCGTTAAAACGCTTCCGGAAAGTAAATAATTGCCACCGTACTTTAAATGTAGCCGCAAAGAGGACTATTCGAATAAATAATACTACTACCTAATATATATAATCTTCTGTTTTACTTATAACTTTTATACAAATATAGTCGTTTTAATTATTTAAAAATTTTCGAACTACCATCGTACTTGTGAGTACGCTTATCACATAGAGGTTGTCCCAAAACTAATCACTTGCAGGGCTGATGAGTCAGTATATCTTTTGACCAGTAAATTGTGTTCGCTGGTATTTTGTAAAATTATCTTCGATATTTTCTGCTGCATCTATCTCAAAGGCTTCAGAAGATAGTAAAACATCATTATCATTTACAATAAATTATAGCCCTTGTCAAATTACCAGTCAGTTGTATACTCAGCGCGTAATTACTGTAATCCGTCTACTGTAAAAAGCATTCATGAGAACTGTATTACAAAAACTCTACATTTTACACTGCCGAAACAAATGGAAGCATGAAACTAGCTGTAACCGAATAATTAGGGTCGTTTTCGTTTTTCGGAGCGACGTCCAAAGAAACTAGTTCCTTTATCGATGGGCGATCCACTTCAAAGGTGGCTCGTGGTTTTGCGATGTTTTTAATTAGTTAACCGGCGCTTTTTCGCAGTAGAGCAGTGGAATCGACATGTCCTGTGACCATCGCCGTCTCTCGGTCGGTCAATTATAATTAACCCGAAACAACAAGGGCCGTCGACAAGCCTTTTGTGTCGACAAACCGGACACACAATTAATTAATGTAGCATGCACCCATGAGGGATTAGACCCGTTCCCGTGCACACACTAAACGTTCGGCCAAGTCAAAGCTCGACACTCTAATAAAATATAGATTGCGTGTATTGTTCTTGCACCGAAAAGCTCCGGGGAATGTCCCGGACGTTGAACAATGCGTCCTGTCGAAATCCCGCACGGGGAATATTTAGCGGCCTATTTGCTCGGCTCTGGTCGGAGTCCCACTTTCCCAACTAACCCATCAACTCCGCCGGCTGATATTTTACTATGCACCGGAGTTTATCCGGGAGATTTTTACACGAGGACGGAGGCGACGTCGTTTTAATCGCGTTAAAACAACGTACGCCCGCATAAATTTAACGACGATACGAAAATAACCGACCGAAGTGAATCCAAACACACCCTCCTCCTCTCGAAAATTCATTAACATCTTGCACGAAGCTAAAGCGGACGTGAGCATTATACGGGGGTTGGTGAATGTGAAAACATGTAGAAATGTATCTACATCTTGACTCAAACTTTGAACCCGTATTGGAAAATTAGAAATTTACAACCAAAAAATATTATAAAAAATTTGCTCTAAGTGGTCAAGTTTGTATGGTTCAGAACACCTATAATGCGGCATCATAAAACCGAATTTATAACCGGATAAATTATATTAGATAATACAAGATACAAAACAAGTTTATTTAAAAATCTTATTACTAAAAACAAACAACAACTGAAGTATTTCGGTGAATGATATAATCTTCCTATCATTACATCCAAAAAATACATCCACTACCACTGTGAGGTTTAGTTTAGTTAAGTTTTTCAAATAATGAACTTTTTAATTTGGGGAAGTATTTATTACACCACGTTAAAAGTTTGTTTAGCTCTTAAAACATTCCTCGGCGTCCATTAAAACTTGCATCTAAAGGAGTTCGGTACGTTTGCAGCCAGACTGTAAGCCGCCAAAGCAATGAGAGATTTTACTCCCCGCACCCATAATCAGTAAAAAATCAGTGTCAGTATTGGTAAAGCAGCACGTGTTAATTAAATTGCTATATTTTGTCGTCGGTGATTTATACTCTCATCAGTAGCGGACGTTTATTACGTGAGGATTAAAAAAAATGCGCCAATAAAATACGTATTTATCGGGTGAATTTTATCGCGGGGCGAAAAGATAACAATTAAACGAGTTCATTGAATCCGCCATTAATCACGGCATTAGCGATGATGAATAATTTTCCATTAATAACAAACGCAGGTGCTTTAAATTGCTTGTCTGCTGGAATTCCAGACATTCGGCGGCTGCCGCAATCCGACTAATACTGATATAATTTTTTTCGCACCTGCACCCGGCATTCGTCATCGTTTCCCCGGTCCCATCGACCCGTCCCACATTCCCATCGTCGAAGATGTCGGCATTATCGAACCACCACCGGCAGCCTTCGGCGCCGACAACGCGCGTCCATTTTACATGGCACGGGTCCGGATTAAATTAATTAACTATCACGGGCATCATAATACGCCCTAATCCCAAATCAAATTAATAAACAGAGGGACCGTTACCTCGACGCCGCCGCCGCGTTTATTCCCCCGCACTAAATTAGACATACGGATTTGGTGAGACGTCAGCGCCGGTTAGTGGATGGCTATTAAGGGTGGGTTGCGAACCACGATTGAAAATCGATCGATGCGAGAAGGGTGTGAGGGTGCGGATCCGGTACCGAATTAACGAATTACTCCATGTTCGATCCCGTCCAGTTTCTGAAATGACCACCACCGGTTGCCGCCTGCTTGCTTCCTTGCTTGCTGCGTTCCCTCTGCATTATTCATGTGGATATTCGGAGATGGCGGCGGTCGAGAATGGAAGGAGATCGGCGGTATGACGCAGACTGATCGTCCTGGAGGGAAAAATGGAGGGCCGTCGTTGTTTACATGTTGGGAAATTGATAGGGAAATTTCTGATAAGGATATTTTTGGAGCGCTCGCTGCCGATGCTAACAAGCCCCGAACGCTTTTATAGACACGTTTTTAATGGATGTTGCTCACGGGACAAAAACACCACGAAATTCTATAAATGTTTAAAAAGCCAAATGCATTCCTCGCACAAGCTCCACCCCCTGGACAACAAATAATGGGAAACCACATAAATCTCAATTTTTGGATACAAAAAGTGTAAACGGTAACCCTCATACATTTTAGACATTGTTACTGAATACGAAAGCCAATAAATAAATATACGATATTCTTGTTTCAAATTGTAATCCATTTGCTTTGGACCTATTCTCAAATCACTGTATCTCTCCATAAAAAATGAGACCAGAATACAGAAAAAATCGGTTTAATAGTGCCGCCGATACCAAAAATTGTAAAAATGCCAAAAAAGACATTATATTGACACTGACCTTCAAAAAAAAAATTCGTATGGGAAATCATACAATTTGCCATTACCTGTTCCGTTTAAAATATGTTGGAAAAAGAAATGCTAATTCTCAACCATTTCGTGATTTCGTTAAAAATCGGAGCATATCAGCATATTATTTAATCGAAACCGGTTTCATATGAATATTCAGTCGATAAAAATACATGGTGGCAGCGAATTTTGCTTTTTTTTTGGCTCGTAAAAAATTGAAACTTTGGTGAACTGAAGCGGGCCCCGTCCCTACGTTAATAAACAAATGAAATACGTAATCGACTTCTGCGTTATTACGGGGCGAAAGCATATTTTCGAGGTCGGAAATCTGTAAACATCGAACCCTCGATTCGGATTGTATTGCCAGGGCACAAAGTTCAAAATTATTTATATATAGGTATTCGGGGTGGCCTCAATAAAGCGCCCGTGCGCATTTAATCAAGCCGAATAATAAAAAGCCTCCGAAACAAAAGAACCCGCAACACAATAAAGACGTCGACGACGGGAGAACGCGAATGCGAGTGGAGTGGTGAGCGAACGAACGTCGTCGAACGGCGGCGCATTCGCTGAAATTCGCCCGTTTTCCTGCCTAATTATTAAACACCCGCCGCATTTATTATGTATTGCCAACCTCACGGCCATATACGCTTGGCTTATTATTCATACCAACATTATTACTGCTCTGAATAATTAAAACGGCGGAAAATCCGACGCTTTCTTAGCGCGCGGGCGCCCAAAGACCACAATCGCTCGTCGACCGGTCAAACCCACCCTCATTATTACAACATGTCTGGGGCGCAAACCGACCTACGAACGCGTAATTGTAATTAATCCGGAATTCAGGACTAAGGCCCGGTTCGAGGACGATCGATGCTGCTGCCGCTGCAACGACGACAAGCAAAGCTAGACACAAACAAACGAAACAACAACAACAACAACGACGACGACTACTATACTACTACAACACTAAACGACGCGGGCATGCAACGAGGAAAAAAGTAGGACAGACTCACCTTGAGACGTCTTAGCACATTCAACCCCCTAGAAAGAAAAAGAGAAAGAAAATTAAAAAAGAACGTCCAAATCATATGTACACATCATAGAGGAAGAGATTATATGCTGTTTGCAAGGATTTGGTGCAAGTGGCGTCGTTCGTAATCCGGAAATGCAAGTGTGTCTCTGTTAAGTGCAGTGCTTTAAAACGTGTCAAAGAACAGTGCAAGAGTAGAGGAAGCGACTCGTGCATATCCAATTCGTATTAATGTACATCCGACGCTACAATAATGCGCCCCCGTTATCCGTTTGATGCATTAATTCGGACCGATGGTTGGGCCGGGTCGTGCACAGATTTTACCGTAAGACCATTATGTTAATTTCAAACAACCAACCTAATCCGCCACATCAACCGCTCATCGATAACGCTAAACAATAATCCCGGTCCCGGCGCATCCACCATTTTTACATCGGTAGCGAACGCATTTTTTTCGGCGCCTTTATGGTGCATAAAAAACGCAAGACGCACTTTCAAAAACTGCCAGTGTGCTCTACCTTAGAACCATTCATTCGGTTTCAAGAATAACTGCAACTGTGAGAAAAATACACACGCACTTGAACGCAAAACAGCGGGTGCAGTGAAGTAATTCACATTTGTACATGGTTACATGCCAGGTTACGGTGACGGGCGGTTGTTTGGAGTATTTCTTTATCTTTCCGTTGCACTTAACAATCAAGTGTCAGCTAAAAATTCACGACCAAAAAATTAGTTTTACTAACATGCTGTCGGATGTAGCAATCGTTTACTGACTGCAGAAATGTGGAGAATTAAAAATAAAACTGCAAAAAAATAAAAAATATGCTAGTGCAACAGCAAGTGAAATCCGGCGTTCCTGAGTTGAAAATTCCCATTCCCAAAACATATCCCCTTATAAACTCTACCGCCCCCCCAAAAACCGCAATTTCTTGCGCCAAACCAAACACCACACCGTCGTAATGCCGACTCCCTACTTAATATTTCATATTTAACAATCCACCTGGAGAAATGTGCAAAGGATTAAAAGACGATTATTTTGCTCCGCTTCCGGCGGATTATTTTAAGTAGTGCCAACTTCGCAAAAGGTAAATATTTAAATGGGCCTCTTACAAGCTACAAGAACAGCTACCACAAGGGTCATTCGAAACTAACATTCCAAAAAACTGGCGTGGTATCAAAATTTGTCAAAGTCTTCCAACGTGCTCCGCTACAATTAGCACACTTCTTCACTTCGGAAGTCAATTGGTGGTCAACCAATTGTGGATGCCTAGATATTCCTCCGATCAACCTCTCAACTCAAACAAGACCCTCGTCTTGCGGCAGTTAATTAGGCCGCATTCTCCCCATTACCTAATTAATGCGTGAATTTATAATGTCGAGCGAACCGCCGCCGGCGATACAAAAACTAGAAACTGTGCGACATCAACCTTTTCAATTAACCCAAACAAAACTTTTTCCATAAGGACGGAACGAAATGGGTTGTAATTTGAAGTGCTCCGTTTCTCGGCGTTAAAAAAATTCGTGTACACTAATTAAAAACATTTTTGCTCCGGTAATGTGCTCGTCCTGCCAGGAACGTGACAATGTAGAGACAAGTCGTCACTCACATAGTTCCATGTAAATTTCGGTGCTTTATTAATATCTCGGCGACATTTCGCTTCGTGTACGACGCCTTTTAACGTCCTACATGACCCGTTTGCCGTATAATGTGGCAGTTACTAAAGGACTCGATTATGAGGTTTCGGAATTGCGGGATTTGGACCGGGGACGTCTGTGTTGCGAAATCACAGAAATCAAATAGGAATAAACCACACACATTCCTGCTGCAATATGCTACCGACTAACGACAGAAACCATTCCCTAAGGGAACTAATTTCTTTTATTATTAGTCCAAGTGCTGATATCCGCTTGGTTCGAATAGAAGCTTTTTAAAGCAAATTACGGTGTACGAAATTAGATCGTTAATTCGTGCTTTTTTTGCTCTCATGTCCATTAAATACAATCCACTATTGATTTACTATTATTGTACATTTACAATAACGACAACGATTCCGCTGCCTTTTTCTGTAACTTACGTGGTCATAAAATGAATGGATCTTATATGAAGAAAGGGTTCAAATGACAGTAAACTAATTATCGTGTCAGTATTGCGAAAATTTGAAGAAATGTAAGAGCTTCGAAGCTCAATAAAGGGAAAAAATGGCGGGGTGTCAATTTATTTACTTTACTTTACTTATTTATTAGTATTATTAACTAGTAAGTTTACTAAGCTTTATTATTAACTTTTATTTATCCCGGAAAATATTATCCAATGCTAAATTCTAAATGCTAGCTAGCAGCTGGAAAAAAAAGCACAACATCCATCATAATCATTATTTTCTGTACGTGCAAAACGATTTAAAGAATAAAAAATATTTGTTGGTCTTATCATAAATTCTGTATGGTGTGTAAATCTAATCAACCACGCAAAAATTAAAAAAAATGTTAACGGAATTTGCTTCTTGAAATGCCTATTCAAAAGATCAAATTGGTGCCGAGGAAACAATTATTATTAATCATAAATTCCAATACCGAATGCTAAATTACTGTACAAAGTTGCGGATGTAAATGAATTATTGATAGGGAATTAATTAATAAATTAATGCATTTATTGCTACAACGGAAAGTAGGTGAAAAGGCTTGACCCACCAGTGTTGATTTAAACTACTCGTTCATATAATTATGTATTTATTTATAGTTTCAAAAATGTACGAGTATATGTATTTTAATATCCAAAACTCGGTGTATTTAAATTTATTGCATGCGTATTTTATTTACATTCATATTTATTGTTATAGTTAAACAGTTACGAATAATATTAACGTAACATATAACAACAGTTTTAAAACAGTACTTAAAATCTGGTGCAAAGTTTGAATACATTTTCTGATTTCCACATTCAGGAAAGAGAATCTGGAAAGAAATACTTCTATTGTTAGAAATTGTGAGGTAAAACGTTTTAAAAGTATTAGACTAAAATTAACTTAAAAAATACATATGTAAGTTCAAAGGGACAAAGTTTGGTTCATATATCGTTAGAATTTAGATTTCGTTCAATTAGAATCTATGTAATCTATGTTAGCTCAGTGTTCGCATAATATCTTTGTTGACGCTGCATAAATTCGATCACAGTGTAATCAGAAACAGCAAACCGCTCACTTGTCGTCACTTTTGATATCACTTTACGCTTTCTTTGAAGTGCAAATTAGACGTAAATTAATCGACAAGAGGCGTCAAGTTCGCCACTTTTTTTCCATCGATGGAAGAAACCATGTCCATTAGGGGGAATCGCCCGAAGTCCTCCCACGCGCGGTTCATCCGTACCTAATCAAGCGCTCCATTGTCGGATGCGTGGAAAATAATCACCCCGTGCGATATTTTTCTTCTCATTCTTATTCCGCGCCGCTGCACAATGAACAACACAATGGCTCGTTACCGTCGAATGCAGAGCATACATTCTTCCGGATTGTTCTCCGGACTTGTATTAATGTAAATTTCCCGGCATCAAGTCGGCTCGCGTTTTGTCCATGAAAAATGCATGAGACGAAAAACTACGCCCGCATAGATCGGACGCGAGGAACACGATTTTCACTAATTAGGCTTCCATCGATGTTTGAACATCGTGTGGGGGCAGGTAAGTGAGAGCAGCGATTGTACTATAACAATGCTTCGTGAATATCAACGGTGCGCTCCATTTGCCAGGTGAATTCGGTCATTGTTTGGGGTTCTCGTGCCCGGACGCAATTTTTCAGCACCCCGCGGATTCGGTCCTTTGCATCGCTTAAAAAATACCAATCCATTTCCATGGAACGAGCCCTTATTTTGAAACGAACAACAATTTTCGATAAAACGCGAACCGAGGTTTCCGCCGAAACATCTCAAGCACGAGTGCGGACATACATCTCGCAAAAAAAAACAATTATTGTGATTCGAGATAAGGCGTCACGTTTTATGACCGGATGTGTGCTTTTGAGCAAACCTCATTCGGGTATCGTAAGTAAAAGATCAAAGCCGGACCAGTCGCTTTGTAATGAGATAAATTTAAAACCGCGACTGGACGATTTAAAACAAAACCGATCTTAATAATATCATCACAACACAGAATTAGAAAGCCACATTCAGAAGTTCGAATTATAAAATTGAGTGTCTTTTACAAAAAGCAAAAGCCTCGTTGCATTGTATAAATTTAAACTAAACACTCGTCCTTTTGGACGAATCCACCGATCCGATTTCGTCTCGTTCCTTAGGCGATTTCACCCTTCAAGCAGCAACACTACAATGTCGTTACGATACGTTGTATTTTAAGGATTATGTTACATTTCCCAACAAGTTTAACAACTTTCATAACTTAAATGAACAAATCACATAAAAACAAATTCTAAATATTAGCAATGTTTGAAAATTACATTGCTGTAACTCACTCCTTGATGTTAAAGTTTTATTGAACAGATTTCAGTGCTTGCTAAATAACCCCCCGTTGCAAATAATGATCTTCCAATATCAGTAATAGGATCCTTTGTTAACATTAGTTTTCAATTAACAACACCAAATGTATGTTCCTAACTTTAATCCATCTTGTAAAATTGTTGGATTCCCATAGCAACAACCAAACAACTCCAATCGGGGGTCTTGGCTAATCTGAACCCAGGATGAAATACTATAAAAAAGTAGAGCTAAAACCATTGTAAAAAGATGAAAATCAGAAGACTTAATCAAGCCAATGTATTTAATATCATTTTCACAACAGTAGAAAATGCAAAGCAAAAGGAGGGAGGGAGATTATTGAAAAATGTTACCGTAGCAATTTGTCAAAATTTAAAAAATTCCACAAGCGGTGAAAAGGAGAGGGCTAAACCATAAGTCATCAAAACGGCATATTTTTTCTTTATAAAAACATTTTTGTGTACAAAAACATATTATATGAACCGTCTTCAGTAGATTAATAAAAAACATGCGATTTAAATTTAAAAGTTGTAATTTTAACTACCAATATACATATTAAAAATTGCAATTGATGCATACAGAAAACTATTCCGAATTTGTTCCAAGAAAGGTAGATCTTCGTTTGTATCTTTGTGAGCAAAATGGAGTTGATGGAGAACGTGCCCAAGCAACGTTTAAACAAAATTCGTTTTGTTCATCGCACAGTGGCGCAATGCGCGCCGATCACAAACATCATCTGCTTTGATCGGCTTTAATCGCCCCATCCATCCGGAAATAAAACCGGATAAATGCTTGTTCCGCCTGTTTTTAACGTACCCCCAAACGATAAATCTAAATTCACTAAAAATACACAACAAGTGGCAAATGGTGAAAATTTTGTTTTATGCTACGCGACCGCCCGCGGTTCATTATTTAACCCGGTTAATTTTTAATGGGCCATTTTGTAAATTTTTTTGCGCTAAGGCAAATTTAAATTCACAAAGGGGTGGCTAATGTGAATTTCAGCGCTACGACCCGGGAAATGAATTATCAAACATTAACGAAGTTTGTACGGAAAAGAGTCGCGACAATTAACCCTCTTGACTAAGGAATTATCCAATTTGAGGAAATGAATTTAAGAAGAGCGGACGACTGTTTCATCCGCAAAGAAAGAAAACACAATCGAAAGGAAGACGACGAAGAGACGCTGGCCGCTTGAACTTTGCCTGGCACTTTGATATAAAACGCCGATCGACGGAAAACTATGTGAAAATGGGAGCCGCTCGTGGAAACCGGACGCGCCAATTTCCCACGCCGGAAACAATCAGCTCGAGCATGATAACGAGTTGCCATTTTTGCTCTGAATATTCAATTAGGCGTTATGAATTTCGGTTTAATTACACACGAAGCCATTTCGAAACGATTCCGATGCGAATGTCGATCGGTCAAAATTTTTTTCGTTCGCTGCAATAAACGCAAATAAATTTGAGTGGAAAGGAAATAAAACATTTTCGAAGATATGTAGTTTTTTATTCATTTTATTACAGAAATTTTATGCATGATTTTCTTTTACTAACAAATTATACAAAAACTGAAACATACCAAAGTCACTTGTCAAATATACACCACGGACAAAACACTTCCTCAAAGTTGAAAAATTGATTGAAATTAATAAAATTCGTTATTTCCGCTCGCATAAAACCTGACTATTCGATCGATCATGATTATTTTCACAAACTTTGGAATACTATTGATGTTCTCCCTATTTGGCGGATTCTGTAAATTCGTTAAAAAGAAGCTTGTTTTCTCTCGCAGGAATGACCAAATCCACGAATAAACTCGCGATCTTGCGCTGATAACTGCAATTCACTTCTCTAATGTTAACATTTCCCAACTAATTAGCGATTTTCACAAAGAAAACTGAAATTGTTTGCGTTTTCACCAAAACGATATGAAACTTGCGCTTCATTGTCGCACTGATATAATCTTGTGAAAGTGTAAATATGTAGAGCATTAGCGCAATTTACATTCAGTACTAACACGTGTAAAATCTGCACAGTAGTTGATAAGTTGAATATAGATGCTGTATCAAATTACCTAAATTGTATGTCATGACAAGTGAAAAAAATTAATTTGGTAGAAGTAATAAAACAAAAAAAAATGTGTTGCCGTAGTTTCGCTTGCTGGTACAACTAGTAATTATAGACTACTTACTAATTATAGACAACTAATTATAGAAGAAAATGTCAAAATGTTTCAAAAAAATTAAATAAAAAATATGTGTTACTGTTTAAATGAAAATAAAATGGTTCTTAGCGGCTTTGAGGCAAGCAGGGCATTGTATCAAAAATAGATTTTACTAAAAAATAAAAAATAAAATTTCCTTCATTGACATAATGTATATAAACCTCAAAAATGTTTAAGTTTTATTAAGAACACTTGAGGATGTCAACTGAAAATGTAAATGAAACATTTGGACATAACTTTCAATTCACACAATAAGGCCTAAAAATTACAATGTATAATTACAATATTTCAATAATGTATGATCATACATATCTCAAGATCATAAAGCTTTTGCGTTTCGTCAACATAATTTCCGGTTCAATTCAATTCACGGTTCAAGATCCTCACATCGTATTATTTCCGTTTTTTATTCATTACAGTCTTAACTCAATTTTGTAATTCGGCATTGACATTTTAACACCCGTACTCACGTCAGGCCCCGAAGCCGTTGAAACTCAATTTGCATTGTCAGACAATGGTAACGGAACCTTGTCTAATTCACTACAATGAATACGTGTAGTTGAGTGTAAAAATTATTAAATTGAAATGAAAATAACATAAAAAACGAAGTAATTACTTTTACTTGCTGCATATTTCGATGCAATTTGCACCGACCATGACATCGACTTTATGAAATGATCACATCGATGCAACGCTGTTACACGAGGTTCAAAGCAACCGTTTTCCAACCATGCAATTATACTAAAGTATGCCCTCCAAAATTTCATTTATCCACTCGATTCTCTTTGACCCAGTAAAATTTCCCGTGCGCAATTCAGAAATGAACATGTGATTAAATATCGAACGCAATCAAGCGGGGCCGATCGAAAAGACGATTTATTTAATGGAAGCGTGGCGCGGCGCGTTTTCTTGTTATACGAACGAATTCGTGGCGAACACGAGAACCCCTCATCTTTCGTTCGGGCTTCAATTTTACATGTCGTTATTTTTGGATTTGGCGTTTATAGTCGAGGACTTGGGACGAACACGGCGTAATGCAGCTGCATTTGTGTATTGTACATACATCGGATTTCTCGCGCTTCGCTTTCAATCAAACTGAATTTCGTTTCGTCGAATTGAAATTTTAATTGTGAGTGTAAATACGAGTATACTGTCTTGGCCCACGCTTTCTGCAAATCTATCAAAGATTCATTTTGCTTGTGGTGGGTGGTTGAACAACCCGATGGCAGTCTCAAAGAACAGATTGACTTGGAGAAATGTTGCAGCATGCTTTGCGTTGGCATTACTGTCTTCGTTTAACTCGTCATTTCGCCCATCTTTAAATTAGTTATCATAATGATGGAATTTGAATCGCCAACAACATGAGAGTATAACCCTCGTTAATATGCTGAATATTTTATAGTAAAACTTTGCTTGCATCGTTTGCTTTGGCGAAAACTTCAGAGATAATAAATTGATCAACAACTAACTTTTAGGTGGATCGCTTTTTCGGTGGAAATTAGTGTTAGGTAGACAAAATCCTTGATCGAAACATGAGCCGTTCTTGGCTGAACTTTGGCAGCTCGCGGAAAAGTCAGTTAAATGAAACCAGCACACATTTCACACCGATCATATTTATTGGTTTTGCGTTGGTAAAATCGCGCGGAAAAAATATTTACGAACACACGAAAACACAGCCATGAGTTATTTTCGATAGGGTTTGACGTCTGTGTATGTTTTTATTTTATGTTCGCAGCGAGCGTATTTCGGCGTCGAATTTATTTTATAATCGGGCAGAAAACATATAAACAACGCACAGTTACGGCACACGTACAATCGGCTAGGAATTAAATTAGGAAAAAATGGACGTCCGTCCACTTTCCGATCCGTATTTCCGGCGGCAAAACCGATGTGACAGATGAAAGGCGGATGATGATGATGATGCAAATGGCGATTTAGAGCTGAAACGTTGGATCTTTTCCGAGTTACCGCTGTGTGCGACACACAAAAGACGCACAAAAGTTCTGAAAGGACCGAACGATACGTATTCTAATATCGCCTTTGAAGTCGGGCCCGATATTCGCTAAAATATTGAAGGGAAAGGTGAAAGCAAGATTTTCTATCGCAGCGATATCTAAACATCGACAAACAAAGAGCTAAACTCGTAAATAAATTACGAATTTTCCGTCGCACAAAGAGGTGCGCACAGAGGGTGTGCCGGCGACCCCCCGATTAAATTCCGACAGATTTCCCAAGTCCATAAACAAAAGTATAACCGAATGAGATAAAAAAGGAGCAAGGCGAGAAAAAAAATACGGCGCCCCGTTTGAAATGCAAATTGTATAACGGCATTAGCGCAATCCGCCGGACTTAAACAAATTAAAAATTCTTTCAGATTCGGCCGTGCGACGCATTAAATTTGTCGCTCGACCGACAATTACCAGTAAAAATCGCATTTCCATTCCCGGGGACGGATGCGAAACTCGATTAGCCACCCCTCGCGATCTCAGGATCACAACACGGTCATATATCGCAAACCATCTCCGCTTTCCTGGCCGTACAGCTCCTTCAGTTACATTGCAACTCGATTCATATTCAACGAATCTTAATAAAACAAATTTTTAAATTACTCTATTTTTATGCTATTTCTAACCGCCTTCAAATTGTTGGAATTGGAGTTGTCTGGGTTCTGGTGATGTGGTTCATTCGCCTTTAAATTGTTGTAGAGGATCAAAATGTTTAAACTCAAATGAACACGCGACAAACTTCTTTCATTTGTAGTTTTGCAAGTTGTAAATATAAACTTGTTTCGAAAACTGAGCGCGCTAACTAATAAGTTGACGAGTCGATGGAAAAGTCTTCAAATTTCTGCATATTAACATAATAGAAGTTTAATAAATACAAATTCTCAATCTCCCAGTCAATCCCCATCTAGTTGTGAGAAATGCATGGTCGGAAGGAACGAAATTTATTACTATGCATTACAAACAAGCGATCGGTGGAAAACATATGCAAAGCTTTACACAATTTGGACTTTTTCCTTTCATTCTTCAACACAAAAATTTCAATGCTTAATGTAAGAAAATTACATTATTCTAATCCCGGAAATAAATTTAAAAAAAATTATGTATATACTCTTTAATTTTTTTTATTTTTATTAATTAACGATGACATAATGTATGTCAATAATAATATCTTATTAAATTGTTGTTTTTTATTTCAATCAAACAATGAACGCGAAAAGCTCGAAAAATTTTTAATATTTATTTTTCCATCATTTTTTTAAGTTAATAACAAATCTCGACATCAAAAAAGAAAAATTACAGGATGAATCCATGAAAGGTAGAAGCGCCATTTATCTGATTTATTTATTTATTTATGTGCAAAGAATATGGTTGTCGATGAGAATTTGCAAAACATTTATTATTAAATTACACATGATGGAATCAGTCTTGCTCTTTCAATTGTTACAATTTCATTTTCGATTTTTATTTCAATCAAACAATAAACGCGAAAAGCTCAAAAAAATTTCAATATTTATTTTTCCAACATTTTTTAAAGTTAACAACAAATCTCGACATAAAAAAAAAATATTACAGGTGGAAGCCATGAAAGGTAAGAGCGCCATTTATCTGATTTATTTATTTATTTATGTGTGAAGAAGAAAATATGTCAATAAGATTTTGAAAAAAAAAATTTTTAATTATGATGATGGAATTAGTCTTGCTCTTTCAATTGTTGTAAATTTTATTTCAATCAAACAATGAACAATATTTATTTTTCCAACATTTTTTAAAGTTAACAACAAATCTCGACATAAAAAAGAAAAAATTACAGGTAGAAGCCATGAAAGGTAAAAGCGTCATTTATCTGATTTACATACGAAGAATATGATATGTCGATGAAATTTTGCAAAACATTTTTTTTTAAATTACACATGATGGAATCTGTCTTGCTCTTTCAATAGTTAAAAAGTGATTTTCGTATTTAATTTCAATCAAATGAACGCGCTTACAAAATTCAGTTACAGTGAGGCGACGACATTAAATGTCTAGAAAAATGCTAGAAAGGTCCAATCAGAATTAATTTGGTGTAGAGATGTATAGATTTTAAAAATTCATAACATATAGATTAAATTCAAAAATAGCAGTGATTAATTGATTTCTACTACTATCCTACCAGCAGTTTAAATAATAAAATATGACCTGTATATAGAAATGGATAAGCAATCGTGTAAATGAAAAGTGAGGCAAATTGATTCTGCGTCGGAGCCTAATGAGTGTGCGCACTAAAGTTTTACAGAGGCGATTGCTTGAATTTAACAAGATGTTAAAACTGAAGAAAATTGAAAACTGTCCACTTACACCTCGAAAAGGCCCCAATAAAACAGTAAAATATAAAAATACGCGCAAACACTCAAAACACATGGCGTTAAAAATTATAAATTCCTGTAAAATTCCATCCAACATTACAGATTCCTGAAAAAATACTATCCGAGAGCCATGCGACTGTTGTACACGTAACGGCAAAGACCTGCACTACTTCAAAATTGATCAAATGCGCATGAATAGAAGGCTCCGAAGCCATTTTTGAGGACACTGTAATGATTAGAAAAAGTTTTCGCGCATCCCAATGTTGTTCGTATCCAACTTATATACAGATCAGTGCTTATGGTTGTCTATCCATAAAGATGCGGCCATTATTTGTTGAAAATAAACTTTCATTTCATGTTGGTGAATTTGATTATTTATAAAATATACTTTAAAAATACTAAAAACCCTGGAAAGTTTCAAACAATGTAGTAATAGGAGTTCTGATTTATCCTTCCAATTTTTCGTTGAACACTACTTGGTGGATTTTGACCCATGAAGTCAATTTAATTCAAAAACAAAAGGTGTTTTAGCCAGGAAGTTAAGGAAATAGACATTTGTGAAGGAGATGAACTCCGCACAAAAGTCTTGCTTGGATTCGGCTCAGAATTTAAATAAAAAGCACGTGCTGGTAAGATATTTAATCGCTTATGTCTAACTAATAGTTAGAACAGTTACACTGCAAGAAAATTTAACTGATCTCCGGACTCAAAGATAAATTTAGACGCAGATAGGAGTTTTTTTAGCTGGTTTAATTAATTATTTGTTTTACTAATTGCACTCGCACTCCAAGCAACTAACCAATGGTTATTTACACAATATTATAAATAATAAATAATCAATGCCAAACTGAC
Source organism: Eledona agricola (assembly GCA_964023215.1). Taxonomy (NCBI): domain Eukaryota; kingdom Metazoa; phylum Arthropoda; class Insecta; order Coleoptera; family Tenebrionidae; genus Eledona; species Eledona agricola. Next base: position 28,000,877 of record OZ026857.1, on the reverse strand, counting down.
GAATAAAATACGTCTTCGGGGTGCACCTAAAAACAAATTGTAAAGTTAATTGAAGCGCTTTCTCGGTGATAATATTGTTATACATATAAAAAAAGGGTGGATTTTTTATTAGAATCAACCCACCAAATGCGAACGTAATTTTAGAAAAAAAACACGCTTTGCATTGTCAGAATGCAGAAATCGTCGCTGCACTGCGTATTACGTACTAAACTAAATAAAGAGAGTCCGGGGGGCGCCAATAAAAATTCAAATCAAAAAATTTACATTTTAAATGCTTTTTCATACACGGTGGCCGCCTGACGATGCGTTACCGAAATTCTCTTCCCGTATAAATTATGCATAAAAATCGGGAGACAATTTACACGGTTGTAGTGAAACCAAAACTCATCCACGTGGTGGTCGGGGTGGTTCGCATCTGGTCCCATTGATTGATTCAGCATACAAATAAACGGTACACGAAGAGAGCTTGCAATAATGCTGGCGTAGAATAGGCGCCTGCCTATACAAATCCGGGTACACAAAGCGAGTGCACCGAACAAAACCTCGACCGAAGATAAGCAGCCCCCTATGCATTCCCACCTCTTTGTGCAGCCAGCAGATAGGGCGCCGGTCGGGGCCGCCGAATCGTCCTGATTTCGCGCTAATTTCCCGTTGTCAGTCGACGCCGTCGCCCCCCACGGGCGCCCCGACCGCCACTGCACCCCCAGCAAACCCCTGCGACCGCCGACAAATCGTAAAACACGCCGACGGCCGCAAAGAAATCGGCAAAATGTCGATTGTTTACAACAGGAAATTGTTTACTCACCCGATCATTCTAGGCCGGTGGAACGGGCGCTGTGAGCTGGGAAGGGTAGACGAACACAAGGAGGTCGTAAACAAGCCTTCGGAACACTACTGTTGCGTGGTTAAACGGCAAATACGGTTTTTAATTAATAATAAACACGATGCGTTAACAAGTGGTTTGTTAAGATGGCGAAACGTCAAGCGGGACAAAATTAGCGACAGTTAAACGAACATACGGTACTAACACAACACAATATGCACTTTCTAATTATAAAAATGTATAAAAATACTTTTCCAATACTGATAGGAGGTCTGTTGGTCCGAATACAAGTTTAAATTACATTTGGTCCGCTGGAAAAATCGGCTGTCAGATTCGCGTGCTGGAAGGGTGTGCGTGACGATCGGTAAATCGGCGCGCCTCGTTATCGACACGCCGCATCGTGCTCGCAAACCAACCCACGGAATGGGTCCAAATCGCACCATTAAATCGCGTTTCTTTAAATACAAACAAAACGCTAATTAGCTAAACGCCGATTCTTAATCTTGACGCACAACAACGTGTCCGAGACACGTTTTCACCTTTAGCCTGGACGCAAACCGAAGGGATCAAAAGGAAGAATAAAAAATCCCTGCTCATGCAACATACACAAATCTTTATTTGCAAACGACGCACTGATTAGTGATTACAATTCATTAAACATCTCTACCACACTCGTTTGCTCTTAGCTGTTGTAGCGCCATCTCCACCATGCTACCGTCATTCGATCCCAAATGTTCTCAAAACTGAAAAATAAAACAACCTAGTTAAGCTTGTTTTTTAAATCTCAAGTCGAGCTACTTGTGCAATCGTACACTTGCCAGTGTTATGCACGTTGCATAACAAGTCACAATCTCACCTGTCCATTGCTGGCCTAACATCCAACAGAGCAAACTGATACTTTTGATCAACAGCTCCACCATCATAATAGTCGATTACATATCTAACTTCCTTGCCACATCTGTCCACAATCCAGTCGTGCCTATCAAATGGTAATTCATAACCCAACAACCACCTAATCCTAGCTCTAGGACTGTAATGTGCAGCCTTGCCACCAAAACTTTTCAATCTTGAAACAAATCAATATAATCGAGCTCCCACCAGATGTGTGAATTACTTTGGATTGCCACACTCTTTTGCATGAAGAGCTTCCCACTTTAGCACTTCCAGCCAAGCTTGTTCGTTATTTGCATTGTGAATTTTTATAATATCATCCATGTCTTTCTGTGTAATATCGTCTTGCTTCCAACGCCAACCCTTTTTTAGCATGGCATTCCAAAACATCTACAAAACATTAAGACAGATTATGAGGAATTGTAAAATTAGTTCACATGAATTAATTACTTGTTGACTAGGATATACCCAAAACAAACTCTCTCCTTCCTTCACTATTAATTTAGGAATGTTGGACACCTGTCTTTGTGTAGGTAATTTAAAGGGTTGATCTGGGGCCGGGTTTTGATTAGCTGGACCCATCTATGACGCTTCATTATTATTAAACATCACTTTGGCAAAGCTAAGACGTTCATTACCATATTCAATGGATTGATCTCGCCTTCTGAATGTTGTACTGGACATTCCGATCCACCCAGTTTCTTGTGCATGGGACATTCTGGTGGTATTTCGCTGCTTTTCAAATCTTGCTCATGGAATCTTTCGTAGCTCTCGTATTGCTGTGATGAGTTAGGATGTGTGATTTGCTTAGCTGCGATTTCGGCAGCCGACACCGTATTTCCCATTTCGGGCCTGGAACGTGAAAGAAAAAGTGAGGTTATAATCACTTACATAATAAATGTTTGAACTTGTATTTTTCACGAAATCCAGCGCTACTTACAATCTGCAGTCAGTCTCGTATGATATTACAAAATTAACATGAAATTTGATGGAAATTAAGATAACTTTTTTGAATAATTATGAATGTAGAGCAAAATATGACAGACGTCAATTGTTAACACCAATAATGACAGGGGCGCTTAAATTTAAAATCAAAATAATTTTCCGGTGAATAAAGTAAAAGTAAGAATTGACGGCAGAAGTCGGAAAAAGTCCAAAAATTGACATCCTGTATAAGTATTTTAATTTTCTAACGTAAGATTTTTCAAATAACAAAACATGAGAATTTAGATATGAAAGTAAACAAGAAATTGGTTTTTTAAATGGAATAAACTCAAATAACTTTAATCCACGAGTACTACATAAAATGTTTCAGGTATTATTTAAACGCAGTCGCGCTATATCATCTTTTAACCCTATTAGCTGTATATAACACTTTCGCTGCGGGGCAATAAAATTCAAATTTTGTGGGGCGCGTTACGGGGTTTAGGATGTCCCGTATAGTATAGTTCAGTTTACGCGATACGGGACCTATTTGTCCCGTATAGTTCACATAATTTTCCTCCCTCTAAAGGACCATGGAATTATAATCTTAAATGGATCTTGAGGCAGGTCACTTTATAATGAACCAATACATGTCATACGAGCGCAGGACGAGGCTGCCATGTCCCGTTCAGCTTTATTTGACATTCGAAATTATTGTAGGATATTTTAGATATTTATTACATATTTATTACAAAAAAGTCAAAGATTCATTGATATCAAAACACAATATATTAAAACATAGCCATCGCCATAGAGCCATCGCCAAAGATACAAGTTGTTTTTTCTCTACTTGACATCACTAACACAGTTCTGAATCATAAACAACAGCAACTAACCGCTTATTACCATATATGCGAATGATGTGCCATTTGTTTTAACTTATCAGAACTTGTCAATTGTGTCCCGTATTGCTCCACGCAATAAAATCCTCGCATGAAGCGATACGCGCCAAATGTGTCCCGTATATTATTTTTTATTTAAAAACATCTACACTTCTCAAGAAATGTGCTGGTGTCGAGATAATTTTTTTATCTTAAAAATTTCGGAAATTAGAGTCATCGCACCAAAGAAAAGTTCTCCGGTTTTTAAGGACGCTCCGTGAGAAGTACGATACGGGACATATAACGTGCGTTCAAAAATAAAACGAGGCTGCGTTGGCCATGGAATTTATCGGCTTTCCAGTGTAGAAACCATAGAAAACATAAACATAGATAAAACATAGTTTAAAATTTACCATCAAAATAAAACGGCCCAAACGCTAGGACTGTTTAATATTATTTTTTAATGAGCCACCTTATGACATAAAAATGTTACTTACGACGTCATGTATTTTTGTACAATGACGTCATAATTGGTTTTAGAACCTTCGAATCCAAGCAAACCCGAACCTTTTTTTTTCTAATGTATATTGTGTAATATAACTCCCTAACGGTCGACGTCCGTGTTTAACTATATATACAACGATTTTTGAAATATTAATTGAGAATGCAGTTGCTCTTAAACTGAATTGGTAGGTCTCGAGTTGCGCATAGAGTCATCAGTCTCTGATCAGCCCATGAAGGTTGACGGGTAGCTGAGTGCTGCCAAATATTCTCAAGACATTTTTCGGTTTTGAGACTGATTCTTCTTCATCGATCTATTCACGACTTACAGTTATATCAAATTAATGACCGTCCTGGTCGTGCCGATATTCTCCTCAACAGAGGAGAAGCTGTAACAAAGAATAGATTGATGTTTGGATTCACAACGATACCGGGAAATGTTTTGCACTTTTTTTTATCCCATAATGATTTATCCCATTGTCAACAAGGAAGCTAACCTAAACATGAACAGACTCGAACTGACACTTTGCAATTTTGCTACACTAAATTGATGCACAAAGTTTTTCCATGACCAACGCAGCCTCGTTTTCTTTTTGAACACGCGTTACATCCCGTAACGCAGCGAACGTGTTAATAAAACACTTTCCACTAAAAAGTTAACCATTTGTTGCAATATTTTTGTCGCGCCGAGACCGTTGGTTGTCGCCATTTGGTGATTTGGAACAGGAACAATAAATAGGATTGAGCGTGACTGATCTGGGTTTATGGCTAACGACGAAAGCGAAGTCCAGTACAAAAGACCAGTACGTTTCAAAATTCGTAAATTTGTAAATCTGATTGGCAGAAGGATTAGTTAGTAGTGGGATGATTGTGCTCTATAAAATGGATGTTTAGAGGCAGAATCGGGAGTTGTTACCCTAATCGCGAATTGTTCCAATCGCGGTCGCGACCAACACAATAGCCCCAGGCGCTTTGTAATTCCTGACAAATTTATCTCATCATATTAATATACATATTAATTAAGATCAAGTCTTTTATTTAACATCAAAAGTAAAAGAAAGTGCTACACATTTAAAAAATATACCTTAATCCGCAACTAACTGCTATTTCAGTATGACAAAATGTTTTCATGTGTTATTTAACTCGTGAATAATTTTCATTAATCGACACCAACGTTCAACATGGATAAAGTTACAAAACAACAACCGGTTCTGGTTAAAAAGCTTTTGTATGAAATTCGAGTAGGTTTTTTTTATTGATTCTTATGGTTTAAAGTTGACAAAACATATTCACACAATCAATAAAACACCGAACATCCAAGAATGTATTAAACGATTTTTTACATGAAGTATTTGAAGTCTTGCTTTTTATATAAATATTTTCTAATTAAATTTCAATCCGCTTAAATAATTACACATTTATAAAGCAAACATTTCAGAAGCTATTTAATTGGTTCTTATTGTTTTTCTCATTGTTAGATGCATGCCATAAGAACTAGCTCTCTGAAGCCTGAGAAAAGGCAAACTTTTCCATCATAAATTTTAGCAGAAAATTCCGTGAACATCTTAATAACTTGTTGATATTTCCAGTTTTGTGCATTTACTTAAACTCAAACAGCCTTGAACCAAAAAGTGGTGATCTCAACTCAACTTTGCTTAAACTGTACACCTCTGTAATATTTGTAGAACAAGGTTTCTGAACTCGTATGCCCTGAACCTTAGGGAGAAGAACAAGCGGCCTAACGAAACAAGATTTGAAACAAAGCAAAATAAAGATCCTGAACATAAAAAAAAATCCTAGTAACGCTGAAACAAAAATTCCAAGATATAAAAAAACTCACATTCCTTTCCCGTGTTTCCAACGACATCAGAATAAATAATTTAAGTAATGTATTATCTGAAAACGGATTCCATAGCATCAGCGGTCAGATCCAATAATAACATAATATTATTTGACATTCCTTTTTTTAAATTTTTTAAAACTGGTTTTGTAGCATTTATAATCATTGAATTTAGCAGGAATGGAAATTCTATTATTGTAGCTTAATTTAAAAATATATTGGAAAATTTTTTTTATCTGTGAACCAGAGTACATACGCAAAGTATAATAGTAGTCATATCAAAGTGACTTTACTCAAGATAGATTTAGAAATTCTGTTCCGCGGGACTCTCGTATCTAGTATATATCTGGTTGCATAACAACGACTTAATAACCATTCAATTTCCGATTGTTCCTCGGACTCGAATCGTCGGAATCTCATTGATCCAAAATCGGTCCCAATCCCGTCAAGTGAAATTCCGACAAGACGTCCAAGACAATAGCGCCGCGGCCACAGGAAATGTAAAGGAAGCACATGACGCAATCTATTATATCTCCCACCAATTAAACCCGACTAATTAACATCAAAATCTCTTCTCACTGACGCAACGCTTCAGTTGCGAAAAAAATCATATTCGTCGTTTCCTAATTAAAAATGTTACGAAAATCGGCAGCATTCGATCAGGAAGCCTCATCTCTGACGACATCATCGACACTAACTTTCTCATGGGGGCGAGGAGGTCGCAGAGAAAGCGATGATGCCATGGGTGAGCTATGGGCTCGCTGCATCTTCGCGCGACCTTCTATTATTAAAGCTAGTCCGTTATATGCAAATCGGAACAAATAGTCGATTGGGTTTTTACGAAACTTGAAGGGATTTGGCAGGACGAGGTTTCACAAGTCGCAGTTTCGTTCTTATAAACATTAAAACCGTGGATAAGATCGCGGCGCGGGTTGTGCAAGGCCTCGACAAACATCCACGTTCTGATCACTTATGGAATCTACGAGGAGATGAGTTGACTGTAGAATTAATGATACTGATTTATTTAATGTGAGTCGAATTGCAACAGCAAATGCACACAATGCACTTTGAGACTCGTAACGATTCGATTTTTAAATGATGACAAACGACGAAAGTAGTTCCTATCGAGGTTAGACAGAAAACGAAAGTATTTTAGTTAGCCGTTTCAATTTGTCCGATTAGCACTAATGGGGTTAATGTAACGGCGTCTATTGCATGGTCTTTCTCATTTCGAATTTGAGGAATGTGATTTCATACTTTTGGTCCTGTTTGGTTACTTTAGATAAATCTTCAATAGTTAAAAACACGTTAAAAATACAGGAACGCTTATTTAACTTAAAAATCAAGTTTGAAAAACATGGATCATTCGATCTTACATAAAACCAAACACCATAACAAAATTCTGTAATCAAAGGCTCTCATTTCAATGTCGCTCAAGTCTAGTCAGGTCTTTTTCTACTACAACTTCTACACCTAAGCCGATCAAAAGCAACATTTCACTGATAGATAGTCAATAAAATCAATAATGTTAATTGTAATTATCTTCCAAATAATTTATTTTATTGATTGTAGCACTTTCTTTTACTTTTGATGTTAAATAAAAGACTTGATCTTAATTAATATGTATATTAATATGATGAGATAAATTTGTCAGGAATTACAAAGCGCCTGGGGCTATTGTGTTGGTCGCGACCGCGATTGGAACAATTCGCGATTAGGGTAACAACTCTCGATTCTGCCTCTAAACATCCGTTTTATAGAACACAATCATCCCACTACTAACTAATCCTTCTGCCAATCAGATTTACAAATTTACGAATTTTGAAACGTACTGGTCTTTTGTACTGGACTTCGCTTTCGTCGTTAGCCATAAACCCAGATCAGTCACGCTCAATCCTATTTATTGTTCCTGTTCCAAATCACCAAATGGCGACAACCAACGGTCTCGGCGCGACAAAAATATTGCAACAGTTTCGGCCTTTCCTGACTTTTTCTCGACCTCGAGAATCATGACCTATCCTAGTCACAACTTTACTACACACACTATGTTTCAACAAACTAATCCTTAGCAACTATAAACAATACAAGTAATACAACAACAAAATTAGTACATGGCTGCCATAATTCTAGCAATAAGTATACAGACAATAACAAAACATAACATAAAAACAAATCAAACATTATTATACGTTCTGCTTAAATCCTATCTTCTTTGAAGCACACGGGTCACACTCGCGCACTTTACTCTGCTTTTTTTTTTTTCACTCATCCACTTGGTTATCCTTAGGCACTAACTTCAGACGATCGACCGCAATGATGCCCTTATACAACTTAGCACTTTGTCTTTCGCCTCCGATGTCTTGAATTAGATAGCGATCCTTGTCCAACTTCTTAACCACCTCGTATGGTCCCCTGTATTTTGGAACCAACTTTTTACTTTGACCAGTGCTTGCTGCTTCACTCCGAACTAACACTAAATCATTTTCGTTGTAATTCGGTGCTTCTCTTCTATTTTTGTCGTAACGTGCCTTCATTACATCTTGATTTTTCTTCAACAATTCTTCCACATCAGCTTGTTGTTGTTCACTTCCAATTTCTGCATTCAATGCCAATATTTCTTGAGAAAGAGGATTCTCTGATAAGCCGAATCCTTTGTGTGTAAAAACGATTTCGTGTGGCGTCCGTCTTGTCACACGATGCACACTATTGTTTATTGCCCATTGCACTTGATAGAGTTTTTCATCCCAATCGTCACCTTCTAATTTGTCTGTCGACGAAGCCAAACACGTAGTGATTACGGTATTGACCCTCTCGACTTGCCCATTTGCCCGTGGCGTGCTCGTGGCTACCTTGACATGTTGTACCTCATTCTTCTTACAGAACTCTTCAAAATTATTTGACGTGAAAGCGGTCCCTCGATCACTAATTATTCTCAACGGTTTTCCAAAGCAAGACATAAATTCCGCCAAAAATTTAAGAACCGAAACCGATCCCGTGTCACGCGCAGCTTTCAACATTACGTATTTGCTGAATCCGTCGACTATAGAAATAATAAATTTATTCTTACTTCTCGTCGCAACGTAAGGTCCTATGTGATCAATATGTACACATTGAAAGGGTGCATTACCCTTGTCTAACGGGTGCAAAAACCCTGGTCTTTTTCCCACTGGTGTTTTATAGTACAAACAGTTAAGGCATCTGTTTATATATTTACCAACATATTCTCGCATCTTCGGAAAGTAATAACATTCTTTCAACTTACTCAGCGTCTTGTCGATTCCTAAATGCATCAACGACTTATGAGCTTCCATAACGAGTTCGCATCTCACATCCTTAGGAACGTAGAGCCTCCATATCCCTTTCTTTATCTTGTAAACACGCCCCTTGTACAATGTAAACTTTCCCTGTAATTCTGCGTCATCATCTTCCAGTCTCTTCTTCACGGCCAAGATTTCTTCATCATTTCTTTGCAGAGCTGCGATCCAATCGGTGTTTATAGTAATTCCCATCACAGGTAAGCCCACAAGTTCCACTTCTTCAGCTGCTTCCGATGGATTTCGACTCAAACTATCCGCGACTACATTACTTGTACCTTTATGATATTCGATACGATAATTGAATTCCGATAATCGCACAAACCACCGTCCGATTCGCGCACTCATGTTCCTTTTATTTGCAAGCAGTTTCAAACTGTTACAGTCCGTTCGAATGACGAATTCGACTCCCAATAAGTACACGCGAAACCTTTCTAACGCGCTCACGATCGCTAAAGCTTCCAACTCATACGAATGGTACTTTGATTCGTCCTTAGTAGTCTTTCTGCTGAAGTACGACACTGGATGGAGTTTACCGTCAGTCTGTTCTTGCAACAACACGGCACCAAATCCGATTGCACACGCGTCCGTATGTACCTCAGTCTTTGCACTTGGATTATACACTACTAAAATAGGTTTGCTCGTTAGACACAATTTAATTTTATCAAACGCCTCTTGTTGACTTTTTCCCCATTTGAACCGCGAATTTTTTTGCAAAAGTTCAGTCAAAGGGCTGATAATGATAGCAAAATTTTTCACGAACCTTCGAAAGAAACTCGCCAATCCCACAAAACTTCTTGTTGATCTAACGTCTGTAGGGGTTGGAAAATCCTTCACACTCTTCATTTTTCGAGCACCTGGAGCAATTCCAGCACTTGAGATTTGGAATCCCAAATATTCGATTTCGTTCATGAAGAAATAACACTTCTTTAAATTCAAAGTTAGTCCAGCATCACTCAATGCTTGAAGTACCTGTCCCAACTTTTCGATTCCATCGTTAATGGTTTCACTTGGTATTATTATATCGTCAATATATGCCATAGCAACGTCGTATCGCAAATTACCCAACACTAAATTTATCAACCGTTGAAAAATTGATGGGGCATTGCAGAGTCCAAACGGCATTCGTTTAAACTGGTAGTGTCCATCGGCAGTGATGAACGCTGTCTTCTCTCTTGAATCGGAACTCATTGGAACTTGATAATAACCGCTGCTCAAATCCAAACTTGTAAAATATTTCATTCCATGCATTCGATCCAATTGATCATCAATTAATGGAATAGGATAATGATCTTTTACTGTTTGTTTGTTGACGGCTCGATACTCAATGCACATTCGCATATCACCTGTCTTCTTCTTCACCAACAAAACTGGGCTGGCAAAAGGTGAATTGCTATCTTCTATGATGTCTGCTTCTTTTAATTCTTGCACAATATTCTTCACTTGTTGTTTCTCGATATTAGCCATTCGATAAGGTCGATGGTATACTGGAGTATCATCCTTCAATATAATACTCATTTCGATTTCATTCGTTAAACCAATTTCTTTCATCTCTCGAGCAATTAGATGCTTCTGTTCATTCAGCAATTTCACAACATCTTCTGCTTGTTCCCGATTCAGATCTGTATTGATTTCTTCAAATGTCACTGGTTGCTCATTTAATTGTGGTCGTTGTCTTGGTGTTGGAACATCCATTTCACAAACTTCTCCTCTCGTGATGGTGTCACCTTCCTTAAATCTAAGTGTTTTGCCAGAAACATTTAGAACAGGTAAAACAGATTCTCCTTCTTCATCTGTGGTTATTAAACATCTGGGAATAACTTGTCCTTTTTCCCGCATTCCTCCTTCAACACATAGGGTAGTGTTTTTGAAAGAAGACAATATGTTTAAATGTCCAAGAGAATTGTCTGGAATCAGCGCTGACTTACAAGTAGAAATCTTCGACTTCTTCAATTCTTCACACTTAATATCCATTAGTTCCGAAATGTCTGTGCTGATCTTCAATTCATTGGTGGTGCTCAAGATGAACACATGACTTTGTTCAGTGTAGGGGTGACCTACCAACACAGGTACCAATTGACTCTCGTTTGGAACCACATGTGCTTTGACCTTTGCAGACACTCCGTCTATTGTTAGATTTACGGTGACTAGACCCATTGGTTTTACGACTCCCTGACCATACCCAACTAAAGGTTCTAGGTCAGTCTCGTAATACGCGAGACCCATTTCTTCTAATATGTCATGACGAATGGCAACACAGCTGCTGCCTAGGTCAACGTAACATTTCGTAGGCTTTCCATTGATGAATGCATCCTTAAAGTACTTGCCATGAGTGTCATTTCCAATTTGCAAAACTGCAGGATTTCCGTTACTAGAACTGCTAACTACAGCCTGCTCGGTTTTCTGCCTTCCACAGTCTCTTGCATAATGACCTTTCTTCTGACATTTAAAACAAACAATCTCTCTAGTTCTATTTTTATTTCTGCCATCATTTGCGGCGCTCATTTTTTGATTATTTTGGTAATTCTCAGAATTCTTTTTCTGATTAGTACCACCATTAAAATCTTTCCAAGATGACTTTTCTTTAAATCTATCATTTATGTAAGTACTTGCGGCTTTGATGTCTGGTAGCAATTCGTACGGCTTCTTGTACCGACTTAATGGTCCAAGATGATCCCTGAACTTGAAGTTGTTTAATCCATGTACGATCCATTCGATTGCTTCTTTTTCGCTCATCTTAGCCCTGTTGCACTTTGCAAGCTTCTCGTAGAAATATTCTACTATATCCTGGTTTGATGTTCTCTTGTAATTTTGCGCTTCAAGCCTCACTATCACTTCACTCTCGTCGCACGGAAAATTTTCGCGTAACAATTTGCACCAATCTTGCCAATTTCGCACTTTTCTCGGCAAACTGTCCCGCCACGATTTCGCGACACCGCACAACTTCGATAACGCGAAATGTCTCATGGAGATATCGTCCCAGTCATATATCTCGCCATGTTCTTCAATTTTGTCGATCCATTGACTTATTGAGAGGTTACCCTTGACAGGATCAAAATCTGGTAAAACTTCGTGCACGTTGCGGAAATAACGAGGCTCCCTCGCATTTCCATTTTCTTCAATTGTCGGACTTTCTTCGCCACCATCTGCCATTTTGTTACAAGTACCGGCAACTTTTTTGCTCTTATAACAAACTTGCGACAACGTCGTACAGCTCCAACTGCTCGTTTCGCACACTGACAGATATCCTCTTGGCACACCTATCCGACACTTAACTTCTCCACACGATTCTTTCGATTACTGATCCACGCCGACAAGCACAATTAGAATCCCGCTTCTGATAAACTGTAGCACTTTCTTTTACTTTTGATGTTAAATAAAAGACTTGATCTTAATTAATATGTATATTAATATGATGAGATAAATTTGTCAGGAATTACAAAGCGCCTGGGGCTATTGTGTTGGTCGCGACCGCGATTGGAACAATTCGCGATTAGGGTAACAACTCTCGATTCTGCCTCTAAACATCCGTTTTATAGAACACAATCATCCCACTACTAACTAATCCTTCTGCCAATCAGATTTACAAATTTACGAATTTTGAAACGTACTGGTCTTTTGTACTGGACTTCGCTTTCGTCGTTAGCCATAAACCCAGATCAGTCACGCTCAATCCTATTTATTGTTCCTGTTCCAAATCACCAAATGGCGACAACCAACGGTCTCGGCGCGACAAAAATATTGCAACATGATTTGTCACCAATTTTATTTACCATTATAAGACTTCAAATATAAACATAACATAATAATGCATCACCCTGTATATTCATGCATATCTGTGGTATGCAAGCTGAGGTAAGCAAGCAATCGCAGTTCTCGTTAAATAAGCACGAAATAGTAAAAAGTTGCATAAATCATCAAACTGACGTCCACATAATTCACATAACTGACTGTCTCGAGCTGCCGCCTGCTCTCGGTAATTAACTCTCGTGTTATATTCTTCAGTAGCAGTCAGAAGCATTCTCGAACAATTCTAAATACATAGACGCAAACCAGGCCATCGCAAATTCTTGACACTAATTAAACACAATGCTGGATTAATTTCAAAACGACTTTATTGTTAACTTTATGGCGAAACCCGTCTTTGACGCTTGTCCTGCCGCTTAAAATCACTCCTACACAAATCAATCATCATTTCATCTAACCCACAATTACAAACTAATTGCAACGGGGGCTGTACCAGAATCCAATGTCGAAACGTCGTGAGAACGTGTCTTGCTTGCTTCCATCGCGGCCACACATTTGTCTCGAATTATGGATTTCGAAACGGCATTCTAGATCAGATCGAGAACGTTTCGAAGACGATTGCGTCAAGAAGATGCACGGCGACATACTCAACGACTAGAAACGAGTTCCTTCCGGCAGTTTTAAAGCATTCGCGACCGATGGTGCTTTTGTAATCGACTTGGTCTGACGAATAAGTTCGAGGAAGCAGTTCGGATGGGTTCCTTGCCAAGGACCAAACCGAAAAATCCCTGAACTGATTTTTCAACCATTAAGTTATTAATTCGACTTTCAGATCGTGATTGATAGCAAAGAATGATTAGCTAAAACCCCGACAAGGCCACAGTTAAAATAGTTGAGAATTTTCTAATTTTAATAAGAATGAGTAAGAAGTGTCTCCGTAAAGCGTTATTATGCAATTAGGAACTCCTCTTTGTTGTAACATCTGTTAGGAACGCCTCCAGCCATTATTTGATGGCATTCATCGCGTATTGTCCAAATGTAAAAACCATGAGGCAATAAAATGTTTGCGTGCGGCATTCGCTAACTGTCTCCACTCTTTTGACATTTAATTTTTTGCCATAAATGGTTTACTTCGGCGAACAAGTCTTACATCCTCTTTTACGCAACTGCGTGCGGATTGTTCCTGCCGAAATGATGTAATTTCGAATCGATAGAGGGAACCCTACAATGTATATTGTTGGTCTTTAAAAACTATTCTCACCATTTCACTACTTTCTACAAACGCAACAAATTGATGCATGAAAATTAGTAAAGGTTAGGAATTACGTGCATGGTGAGAAAGGAGGAAGCCACATTTTTTCGCACGGATTGATGGTCGATGTCGAAGGGCGAAGGTTTCACAAAAACTGCGCATTACAAGTGTTGTAATTTTTACACGAGCCGTTCATCTAAACAATAAGCTGTGATTATCTATGGAAAATTATAATTTCAAGGGTACGAACCCTTTGTTTTGAAAGCCCGAAATATGCGAAAATCATAAAGACCTTGAAACGGATCTAGCACGGATTATTTAACCGCGCATGCAACGACTTTAATTAACCTTACAACTTTCTAAAATTTTACTACCGATTGACGGATGAGCTTAATCATCTTTATCGTCGTGGTTGGTTGTCGGCAAAGTAGATCGTTGAAAAGGAATTTCCTGGTGAAACCGCACATCTGTACCTTATTGGAAAGCGACTTTGTCAAACGGTCGTGCTTTAGGTGTGGGAGCGAGGTTGATGCTTATTTATATGTATATTCTGTTTAAACGTTAAGGAATCTCGCCATGGATAATTTGTGGGAAAATTTCAACGATGAGCAATCTCAAGAATCAAATGTCAAAAGCGGCGATAAAGGTGAGGGACGCGGCTTAACTTTAACCGTGAAATTGCGTCCGCGTCGGAGGTTTGTACTTTGTTGCTTCATAAATTCCTCAAAATTAACACGATCATAGTAGACGTAACATTTAAAAATGTGTCAAATACGTCACGACTTCAATCAATCTCGCCTCTTTATTAAAACATCACCAGCATTTCTGAATCATCTGCAAACCAAGTGATAAACAAGCTCCTCGAATTGTCCCTCACAACACAAACAAGCCTTAATAAAGTAATCGGTGCCGCTTTGGTATGCCGTCGACGGAAACCCTTAATTAAGCATTACTTCGAGAATCAGATCTAGCGAAATTGGAGTCAGTTGAGTTGTCGTCTCCATAAATCATGGATCTGAAATTTTGCCTAGTGCTCATTTTGCTGTCTGTTTGTCTTAGCGATTCTAAACGTTCGAGAGGGCGAAGTCGCGGCTCCTCGTCGTCCGGAACGTCGTTCTGGAACCGTAAAAATAGCAAAGGAAGTGATTCGACTAAGCCGTCGGCACCCAAAGAACCGGATATCAAAAAGCAAACCTCCAACGTACAGCAAAGCGAGCCGCAAAGCCGACCCATCGGTTGGAATGTTGATAATAACGCACCCAAGACCAGTAATGTACAAAAACAAAACGTGAATCCTTCCCACTCGGCACCCAACCCATCGCCAGCAAGTGCTCATCCTAACCCAGGTGTGCAACCTCCACCTTACAGTAGTGTACAACACAACCCTAATTTCGGACAACCGAACGCCGGTTATGGTCAGCACAATGCTTACAATCCTGGTTACGGTCAACAAAATGCCTACAATCCAGGCTACGGTCAACACAACCCTAGTTACGGACACAATCCAGGTTACACTCAGCGCCCCCCAAATTACGGACAACACGGACACAACCCGAACTATGGGCCACCGCCACCATACCCAGGATACTCCAACATGGGACACGGTGGTTATTCCCAACAAACCGGAATGTTTGGTAATCGTGGTGGATTCGGCGGTGGTGGGTACGGCGGTTACGGTGGTTATGGCATGAAAAAATCTGGCGGCTTTTTCGGCAAGCACGCTTTCCGCAACGTCCTGGGTGGTCTCTTCGTCTATTATCTAGTATCAGGCCTAGTCAGTCGTCCGTACAAAGTCTACAATTACTACAATCAACCGGTGGAAGAACGCAAGGAGATGACTCTTCCGGCCAACGTCTTGATTCTATGCAGTGAAAATGCGACCAACATCTGCGTTCCCGGTACCACGGCCATTTGTACACAAGACGAAAAGATTCTTTGTGTATCGACGATGACATCAGCGGTCCCATGCAAAGACAACAACGGGCTTTGCGTGAACACTACGATACCTTGTCTGGACTCGAACGATCCCTTATGCAAGAATAATACCACGACCGATAATACTACAACTGTTAACCTGCCTTGTTTCACTAACATGACACTTCAAACCGATCAAATGGCATTACCGAAAAATATAACACTTCCGGACACCGAAAACAACAAGTACTGCGTTACGGCAATGGCGGTTCCCGATCCTTCTCTTCCGGTCGAAGATGATGCGAAGAATGCCACAGTCCCCGACGCAAATACCGATCCAGGATGGGGCCTTCCAGCACCGAGATATGCGTCAGGGTTCAACAACACAACTCTACGAAGACGCTGACTTGTTTATTTTATTTAGTCTGGGGCGCTATTTATTTAAACACTCCTATTGTAATTAAATGTAATAAAACCGGTAAACAGAATACTTGGTAATTGGTGCTGTTTACAAAAAAAATTCCTTGCAGTAACGACGTTTAGAGTGAATTAGTTATGAATATGACAAAATGTGTGCTAATCCATCCGGCTCGCTCGGAAAGTATAGCACTCGCTATATTCCTCCTCGCCTTGGAACCGGATCCGCATTCTAACGTCCCTCCGCATTGTAAATCGCTAAAAGCGTGTTCACACGGGAATCGCTATATCGGTGTGGCGGTCGTCTTCGTCCATAAAAAACACGACTCTGAACGACCTTAGCGCTTCACTTTCACTCAATTCTCTCCGAGATCTGTTTACGGAGCTGACTTTTAGCGACTTGTCCCTAATGACCTAACTGTTTGACGGTCCCAAACACGTTTTCACTAAAGGCCAACATCAAATTTAGTTATTACTCATCGCTTGACATCGTCCGCAAGATCAATAGGACCCTTCGCTTATCGGTCATCTCAGATTCTCTGTTTAACGTAATTTGCTCGTGAGCTTTCTCGAGGTGGCCTGCTATTTGTCCGTAAAAAGCGACAGCAATTAATGAAAGTGGTATCATTTTTGCCAGAGCGACTTTTAAGTGGCTTTGCTGGTTATAATGAAATGCTGTTTTTGGGGCATGTAAGAATGAACATAACTAATAATATCCGTCGTCTGCTTGAGAAAAAAGTCAAAGCTTGAGAAAAGGTAAATTCATCACGTCAAAAGAAAAACGTCACTTTTAAACGCTTTTTTTATTATTATTGGTAAAATTTACACATTTTGCACAATCTTTGTACAGAAAAATTTATATCTATTAATTATAACAAATATAATATGCTTTTTTTTTGTAATTTTGCAAAAGTCGTCATTTTTCTTGCATGTACCACTGGAAGAAAGATCTGATCTTACTTCTCGCAACCCAGATGCCAGTGACGACGATTCACAAAACTTGAAAAAAAAAGGAATATCATTTAGAATAATATACAAGGCAGTGAAAAGATAAAGTTGGACTTGTATTAGTACATTTTAAATCTACCGGAAAATATTGAATTGAAATGCTACATTAATTAATGATGTTATAACGATGTATTTCGGTTCATAAGCGGACAAAATACTGGCTACATCTTCTTTACGAAGTATCTCTCATCTCAACTGTATGTCTGTTGATCCCAAACATGTCTCACTGAAGGCCAACATCACCAAAAGTGGTTGTTACTCATCGCTTGACACCATTGATCCCCATTTACATTTCGCTTCACTTATCAACAATTCCAATCTCATCGGCCCCCTCGTCTTATAATAATTCAATTTATGCATGAAACGTCCTTGAGTTCGTCGCCGCTTTTTTCACAGGCTTTGTCTATAGAAACCGAGAGTGTTTCTTTAGGTCGGCTCTTCCCCCAACCGTGTGGGAGCCTCAGCCCCTCTTCAAAAGACATCCTTTCACTAACATCTTCAAGATACATCTGAGAGCCTCTTCAGTCATTCAGTGACTTGCCGAGATGAAGGGTGTAAGTGCATTTATTTTAATAGGTGAGTACGAGTGTCTGCATAATAGGTGTCCAGCGGTGCAAACTCTAATCCACGCGGATGCGTTATAATGATACCAAGTGAATGCAACCGATACATGTAAATAAGCCGTTATTAATTGTGCTGGATTGTTATGTAACAACAATTTAATGGGAGAAAAATGCATGCCCGATTAGTCGAAAACCCACACAAACATAAACACGGGGTGCATACCATACCGGTGAATCCAATAAACAGGAGTTAGCTTAATCGACTTTGTGTAATTATACATGAAAGCTGTTATTGCGTGCTTAACCGATAATCGAATCGATTACATATTATACACATTGTATGAGATTAGCAAATGACGCTTGAATTGGCTGTAAATCTTATTGTGCAACATTGATGGGTACGAATCGTTGCACCTTCCGACTTCTGTGAAGCTAAATACCCGATTGTTCTCTCAAGAACAATGAACAAGTTTGGAGATAAAACAATTTCGCCGCACAATGCTATTATGTAAGGTTAGGTTTCGGATTATTAAAATATCTCATTACCTGGCTGACACACTTAAAGCTCTCGTACAAGGTAAAAAGCGATGGGAAGCGACACATACATCTTTTTAAACAACATTTTTTAAACACTTCCAACCAACCCTTTTTTTATTTACTAACAACTGTCACTTCGAACTATAACTAGGTCCTGATCCGTCACCGGCTGTCAAAATCGCCA
This sequence comes from Eledona agricola, assembly GCA_964023215.1. Lineage (NCBI taxonomy): Eukaryota > Metazoa > Arthropoda > Insecta > Coleoptera > Tenebrionidae > Eledona > Eledona agricola. The sequence goes on along the minus strand of OZ026857.1, from coordinate 27,982,081 downwards.
GCAAACTGCTTTATCGACTGCATATATGCTGTTGAATAATTAATTAAGCGATTAATAACGTTTCACCTTCAACGGAATCCACGTTAATATCGTCAAGTTGCACAACTGCATATCTGAATATTTTCTAATTGATTTTAATGTTAATTTTATTGCGGCGATTGCGGCCCCACCTGTCCGTAGACCGAGAGTGAGAAATGTATGTTTGCAGCCCTGCTAGGGTACTCGGGCGCCCAATTTTTGAATCACCGTCCCTTTCCGACGTACAGCTTGGAGAACATGCCCGACACGCAGTTCTCATGCCGAGATAAGATCTTGGGTGGCTACTACGCCGACGAAGAGACCATGTGCCAGATGTTCCACGTCTGTGTGAAGGTCGCCGGAGTCGGTATCCAAGACTTCCGGTTCCTCTGTCCCAACGGTACCGCTTTCGACCAGGACCATCAGATCTGCGCCGAATGGGAAGACGTGGACTGTGATGTGTCTACGTTGTATTATTCAAGCGACAACTTCGACCTTTACCGCATCGGCTCAGGTATTCACACTTTCACTTTCCGTTAGCATTGCATCTGCTGCCTTCGGGCACAAGCAAGAAATGTTAAAGTCGTTAGTTATGTCGTCCGCGGTTGCGAAAAACTGTCGAGATGTATGTTGGATTTTGCAATTGACCGACTGGTTTTTGCAGGATTTGAGTCGAAGGCGGTCAAGTATGGCGAAGATGAAGAAACGTTTGCATTGCAAAGGGCCGAAACCGGCGATGTGAGGCTGAATCGAGAACACCAAGCCCAGAGAGTGAATCAGCAGAAGGAGCAGGTGCAGGTGCGCAAGAACAAACCGCAAAACTACAACCGCAACAACAACAACAGAAACAACAACAACAACAATAATGATAAAGAAATCTTCAAAAGCTCAAGCAGTTCCAACTTTTTCAACAACAAAAATGGAGGCAAGGAGACGGACGAGGATTACGATGACAACGTCAATGTTAACCAGAACGATGACCAGTTTCAGAGGAAAAAAGTGAACAGGAAGCAAAATCAAAGACCGGCTCAGAACAACAACCAGGACTATCGTCCTCAGAGCCGGCCACAGCAAAACAACGACCACCAACAGCAAAACAACGACCACCAACAACAAAACAGGCAGCAAAATGACAACCGCGAGCAATCAAACAACTACCGAAATGGAAATCGCCAACAACACAACAGACCACAAAACAATAATCGCCAACAACAAAACAACGACTATCAAAACCGCCCCAACAACAAACCGCAAAACACCGAAAATATCGAAGCCCAAACTTACCGACCCAACCGTCCAACCGGTTTCGTTAACAATTTTGCCGGAAGCAGTCACGTCCCAACAACTTCACGTCCTTCCTCCACCACCACTCTTGAGTCTAGACCTGTGCAACGTCAGTTTAACCAAAACCAAAACCAGAACTCACCAACAACGTACACAGTAAGCACTCCAGCACCGTTCAGGCAAACACAACAGTACAACACGCCACCAAATAGACAAGCAACCCAAAACAACAGTCCAACAACTCAACATCCTCAACGCGAAACCGAGAATTACCCAACAAACTTCCCCAAGCAAACGCAAAGCGCCGCCACTCAACCTCCAGCACGTAACAACCAATACAGTACACACTACGACGTACCGAAAGTGAAGAACAGCGACAATTTCCCAACTCAAGCACCAACAACTCGCAACACCCAATTCAACGCCCCACGAAACCCAACCACGTTCAACAACTACGACAAAACCACTCAGTTCAGCAAAAAACCCACTCCTCCACAAGCCGACACTCATCCTACAACATTTGCCCCGAAATTCAAATCAGGCGCCCCACAGGCCAACAACAACTACCCATCGACGTTCTCTCCAAGAACCAACTCAGCCTACACCCAAATCTCGCAACAAACCACTCAATACAATTCGCAGAAACAACAACAACAACAAAGCACACCTAAATCCACCCCATTCACTCCGTACACTCCAACCGTACCGAAGATCACCACAACGACTCCGGTTCCTCGTTCTAACCGTTTCGATGAGACACAATACGATGACGGTTCATACGATCGCAAATACGACCGAAACGAGGACGAGTTTTTAAAAACCGCACACAGTCAAAATATTGCGAGCAGCAGGAATGAGTACGTGAAATCGACAAAGAATACTGCTTCCTCGACACCGAAACCGGTCTTCGAGTCACCGCGACCGTTTTCGGTGAGTGCTAATACTCCCAAAGCCGGCGACTATCAAAAATCGACGCCCAGGACCACCGATTATACGACTAAATACAATCGTAACAATAATCAGAACGACAACAACAATCATAACGGCAACTACAACGAGAACAACAACTATAACCAGAACAATAAAAACTACAAGAACAACGAAAACAACAACCAGAATAACAACTACCAAAACAGGCAGAATTCTGACAACCAGAATAATAATCGCAACCACAACAATTCCAACAGCAACAGCTCCATAGGCAACAAGAATACTCCTGTTAGTAAGAAGGTGAAAGATGTAAGCTACGACTACGCCTACTACGACACAAACTTAGGAAGCGAACCGGAATACGATATTGATACAGATATCAAGAAAGAGTCAGTCAAGAACTGAATCAAATTAAGTTCTTAGTTGTTTGTTTTATAAGTCTGTTTTAATATTATCTTCGAAAGCAGTATTTTTTTATCGATGAGCATTGGAAAAATTCCATTTCTGTATCCTAAGGTTGTACATATTGTATTATTTTATTATAATTAATAAAATACTGTTATAAAAAAACGTTACTTCTTCGTATCCTTTCATTTGCAAATCCACAACAGAAATAAAAAATTAACAAAATATTTTATTCAATTAAATTATATTAATCTATGAGTATTTATAACAAATATGTTCAAAAATAATTACAAGTCGTTTAAGCCTAGTAGGACGGACGAATCAAAGACCAGTGGTCGTAAAGAACCCTATTTACAAACATCTCTTCGGTTTTTCCTTTGTACAAATCAGCTTGTCCTCATCGAAGTATGTACCTAAATCACACACGAATTTCATATCCAAGAGTTGGTTTTTCGTGTACCCCCCGGTGCAGTAGTGGAAGAGTCTACAGTCTCGGGGATCCGAATAAAACCTATTCACTGGTTTACCAAAACAGTTGAAAATGTAGGTCTTGAGTCTCTCCTTGCGGACGTGCATTTTGTACGTCATGGACAATGGAGTTGTGTGTAGCGATTCTTTGGACGATTCGGCTTGAGTAGGATTGGCACTTTTGAAAAGAGGAGCGTCCGTTGCAGCCGGGACGTCTTCCGTTCGTGATGAGGTAGAATCAAGTTTATGCGTGGTGGTTGTTAGAGTTTCTACAACAGGCCTTCGTCTGGTAGGTCGTGGACTAACTTCGGTGCTGCTGAATCTGTGTCTGGAGCTTGGTCTTCTGGGACGAGATGAGTTTCTGCGGTAGGGACGCGTTGTAGTGGTAGGCGTGGCAGTTTCCGTGGTTGTTGAATCGACAGGAGTTAGATTCGTTGCTTCTATTTCGTCGTGGGATTCAGTAACATGTGACAACGAAGCAGGAAACTCCGTTGTGTCAGCTAGTTCGGTTGTAACCGCTTCGTCTGCAGCTAATTGTGTTGTGGCTTCTTCTTCATTCTTTGGCGTTTCACGACTTTCGACTAAAACTTGATCAGGAGGGCTTGAGTTTTCATAATGATGCTCGAAATGCATTTCTGTTACAGTGTTTAAATTTGGATTAGCAATAGTTGTGACTTCATCTGTAAATACAACAGACGTTTCGGCTTCCTGTTCACTTGTTGTTTGAGCTGTTTCTGATTCACTCGTTGACTCAAAAATTTTAAAGTGTTTGCTAGTTGTCACTTGAATATCTAAGTTGATGCCAGGTGTTGTGTTAATAGTTGACGTAATTTCCTCACTTGTTACTTCAACATCATCAAGCTCAGTTCTTGCTCTTGATTTCTCTCTGCTTCGAACTCTTGGTTTTAATCTCGATAAATAGGAAGACGAGTACTTTTTTTTGTTATCACCTCTAATTTTCTCTTGGCGAATTTTTCCTCTGTGACGTCGTCTTGCAACTAATGGATTTTCTGTTGTGATAGTAGTTGTTGTAGGAGAGATTGTGGTAGATACATCTGTTGTTTCGACTAGAGGAGATTCCGTTTCTTCCGTCAGTTCGTGATTTACATTGTTCGAATTATGAATGTCCTCTTGCGATTGTAAAACAGTACTAGTTTCCATTATTTCATGCAATTCTGCATCTTCTGAATGTGTAACATTCTTTTTATCCTCCTCAGCACTATCTGCCTTTTGAAAGTCTTCTGGTAGTTGTAAAACAGTAGTAGTCTCTACAATTTTGTCATAAATTTGCACATCTTCCAAATGGGTAACATTCTGTTGAATTTCTTCATCAACTTCCTTGTAAACATGTTCTTGTGATTGTAAAACAGTAGTAGTCTCTACAATGTTGTCATAATTTTGCACATCTTCTGCGTGTTTAACATTTTTTTCAGCTTCTTCAGCACCCTCCTTCTTATGGATGCCTTTTTGCGTTTGTAAAATTGTACTAGTTTCGGGAAGTTTTTCATAAATTTCGACATCCGAATATGTGGCATTCTTTTCTGCCTCTGCGTTTCTAATGATTTCGTCTTGCAAGTGATCTGTATGTGTTTCTGCTTCATAATTGTCATCTATGTAATCCTGAGGTTCCAGTTGTGGCACAAATCCTGATGATTCCGTCACCGTTTCTATTTCTTCAGCAGTCTCGGTAACACTCAAAACATCTCCGACGATATTAAATTTACTTTTTCGCCTAAACAAGTCGCTTTCTTTGAAACTATAGTCGCTTTCTTTACCTTTTTCATTGCCTACGTCTTTGTCATTTATTTGTGATTCATGCAGTTGCTGTGACTTTTCTTCGCTTTTTGTCGTAATTTCTAACTGTTGATCTACTTCCTTTTCTTCAACCGCCACATCTTCATTTACCTCTGTCACGTCTCCTGTTTCTGACCCGTTGTGATTTTCTATCAAAACCGGCGTTTCCACGATAGGCGCCAATTCTTCATTAATTTCCGTAATCGCTACGGCACTTATCGGTACTGGAACGGTACTAGCTGACTGGTGACTCTGATACCAATCGAATAAAAATTTCAAAACATCAACAGCTTCCTGTTCGTTGCGAATCACATCGCTGTGTTGTACCTGCCGTTTCCGTCGTTTCTTAGTTTTAATTTTGGGCACGTCGTGATAAAACGGATCCAAAACAACGTCGTGGTCCTTGTAATCGTCGTAGGACTTTTGCGACTCTTCCAATACCGGAGTGACACCGATGGTACCCAAAGAGTAATTCAGTCTTCTTCCGCTGGCATCGCTCACACTGGCACTAGCACTGATGATGATCCTCGGCGGTGGTTGATGGTCGTTTGTGTAACGCTTAGATTCCACGTGGTGCCCCAAACTGAACGGTGCCGGAGAACTAAACGTCAAGGGCGGAAGAGTGGGCAGAAGCGGTAAAGGCAGCTGAAGTCTTTGTGGTTTTTCGGTTCCAAAACTGTACACGGGCTTCAGTGACGAGACATAAGTCGTTCTATACGTCGTCGGTTCTTTGTAAATGTGCTTTGGTGTCGTTGACACGTGCTCAGTCCTGTAAGTCGTGGTTTTAAACTGATTTCTGAATTGTCCGTGTCTGGCGTGATGGTATTGGTAATTTTGTGGTTCGGTGTGGTACTCCTGATTGACAGTGAAGCCGTAATTGATATCGGCGGGCGTCGCCGGCACTTTTGTCTTGAGCGTGGACGCTATTTGCGGTCTTTGAGTGTTAGGTAGCACTCGAAGCAAATCTTGCTTGTCTGGTGATTTAGTTAGGATGTTCGGCGGGGCGTTGGGGTTGAGACTGATGTTGATTTCTTCCGGATTGAAACGAATATCCGGCCGACTCGAAATGGGGAAGTGGTGAGTTGAAATTACTTTAGGGGGCGGTGGAGTTGTTGTGGGAGGTCGCGTGGTTTTCGGTTTTGGTCGCTGGGTCGTGGTGGTTGTGGTGGTAGTGGTTGAAGCCTTGATGATGATGGGTTGGTCGGTATCAGCGCTTTCTACAAGAAAAACATTAGGAGAAGCGTTAGAGAGTTGTGGACGCACCTTCCAGGACAGAGGGTTGAGTGTTGCCGTACAGCTCCAAGTTCAAGCTGTAAAACTGCTCGGATTTTGAGCAGTCGACTTCGTCGATTCGCTCACACACTCGAGTTTCCTACAAAATGATTATTAGTTTCGGCGTCGATTGATAAAGGACGCGGGATACCTGGTCGAAGACGGTGCCGTTGAGGCACAAGAAACGGATGTCCATGGGCTCGTCCAGCTGCCCGATGGTGCACACGTGAAACATTTGGCAGTTGGTTTCCAAATCTGCATAATACCCTCCGATGACTTTACCCACGCAGGAGAAATTCGTGTCCGGTAGATTGTCAAAATCCAAGTACTGAAAGTAGATCCTCGTTAAGATAGCACCACGACCTTGAAGGTTGATAGAAGCGGGCGGCGAGCGGTACCTTGCGTAAACCGAGCAATTATGCAAATGGTGTTTTGTTCCAGTTTTGGTGTCAGAATTTATAAACGAAAGTGAAACGCGGCCTGTTCCGTGTCCAAATATGTTCAAAGCGCGCTTATTGATGAATGAGTCAAGTGGAAGAGGGCGTACACTCGCCTCCTCGAAGCTTATAGAAGTTGTTTACACTCCCAGTGATGAAATACTTACGCCCGGTTCCAGAGACAGCGCCAAATATCCCAAGCCCAGGAGGTGCAGCAACCAGAGCAGACCTGAAACAGAAGCGCGAATGTTACTTCCTGGAAAATCGGGTGAAACTCCGGTTTCGAAATTCGGCGACGGAAGAAGACAAAGATTCATTCCATTGTTGCAAGTGAATTGTTAGAACGCGTTTCTCACACCGTCCGCGTCGGTATCGAGTGTAAAGTAATACGGAAAAAATCGAAGTCGTTGCGCAAACGTTGCGCGAAATCAAGATGGAATCCGAAGGATGATCGCAAATCAATCTCCGACGCAATATAATGGGAATTGGGTCTGGTTTCCTGCCTTCGACCTTTGCATCAGTTGTGAAACGGTGTCGTTAAAAACACTGATGATTTTATTTAACACGACTGGAACAAATTAATTACGTCGGATAGATCAAGGTTGGAAGATGATGCTGAGCTGTTGGAAGAGATGCTTTCAAAATTTTATCGTCTTGCTGACCTATAAAGCGGTGCACAGAAGAAGCGTGAGTTCCCAGACGAGATGGAGTCGTAATTACTTCCAGGTTTCGGTGGTTCCCTCGTTAGTACCAATTATGTGTGGGGCAAGTGAACGGATTCGATGGAAATTCCAGTTACCGCCAACTTGTTAGTGCTAATTGTCAAAGAAGACCGAAAGAAATGATTTGTTATTCTTGCACAACTCGCGTTCTAGTAATGCATAAGTGAAATTGCTGCTACATTCTGTGCAAATCTTACCATTAAATTTGAAGTCTTCGCCGTTAATTGTGCGGATTATATAATAATGTCATAAGCTTTCCTCTCGAATTGATTTATTCCTGGTTTTGCAATTTCAGCTGTAATTATTTTTGATTGATTTCTGGTTATCGCGCATTCATCACATGCATTCTATCATTGATTGATTGACTGTTTACAAACAAGGAACGAAGACCCGCGGTGCATTACATTACGGTGCATTAGTAATTAAAACGCATCATTAAATGAAGATTATTTCACCAAATCCATTTGTTTTAAGTGATTTGTCCTTGCTGTAATCGGAAAACCAGATTTGATTTTAGAAACCAATTATTTCCTTCTGCAAAGGATAAGGAACGAAAACGAGAAAAAATATTTTGAAGGCACACGTCGCTTTACGTCAAAATAAATTATCACAAATAAGTAACTGTAAAATTGCTTCACATTCGTCAAACAGTGTCTGGAAAAAAATTAAATAAAAAGAAAAAATTAAAAACTTATAACATTTTAAACGACGTGCATAACATTCAAACATTTTGGCATTGTGAAATAATATTCTCTGAATGCTAAAATCTATCGAAGAAGGACAAGTTGAAACAATAGAGAATACTTACTGTAAAAAGGAAGACAGGAAAATTAGGTGAGAACAGAAACAGAAAATAAAATTAGAGAATTGGCTTATTTATTAAGAGCACTCCGGAGCACGTATACATATATTATTGTAAAATTGTAAATATTTCAATTTAAAATAAAAAAACCTGCGTACGAAAATATGAAAATTCATGTTACATATTTAATTAACAATAAATTAATTATAATAATTATATAATAATAAAATTAATTAATAATACTTGTATATAGTTATATATTTATACTGTATATACTTACTTATTAATTAATTAATTAATTAATTATTACTTATAGTGTATTATCAATTGACAAAAAATGCACTTGATCCATTAACAAATTATGGAAATACCCTCTATTTCCAGATTTATTTATTTCAAATTAGGAAAACTCGTGTAATTCCATCTAAAAAATTTTTATGGATCATACTTGCTCAAATAATTGCCTCTTTTTTTCTTAAAAAAAATATTCTAACATTAAAATCATTTATTTACCAGTAAGCGTGATTTAGAAAACAATCACAAATCGTATAGTAAAAACCGTTTTTGATTTTGATAAGTATTAACAAAGTTAGGAGTACCTAATTTCTTTTAGGAAGTGGTTTCTAAAAAAAATGAAACATATTATGAACTCGGAACTTTTTAAAATATTTTTTGCCTGTTATTGCAAAATTACTGATTAATAATCGTTATTTGTTTAATTAGATATTGTTGTGTACTTTCTTCATTATTTTAATCGTTCACGCATGGCTGCTGCAATGCATCATCAATTATTACCTTAATTCGTATACAATGTTTCGTTTCAATAAAGAAACGAATGTAAGGAATGTAATAAATATTTAAGACAGTATCGTTTGATCATATCTTTTTCAGAAATCAGCCAAGCGTTTCCAGGCCACTTTAACATTTTTTCAAATACCCCTTCCTGGTTCCTGCCCTATTAATTTGCCAGTTCGGAAACATAAAATTGTTAAAACAGACAGAAATGTTTATTTCTCACAGTTTTCGCTATATTTTTTGCTAAGAGAAACAGCCGTAACTCAAAATGTCAGGCACGCTTTTGGCAAATGAACAGTTTACTTAGCTTCTTGCAGGTCGGCCTACGTAAGATTCGCATAAACTAAATTAATCACGAAACAGTTATACAACAAGATTTATAGACACATGTACACTTTTCAGTCCCAGAAACTGAAACGGAAAGGCTCGCTTTACACGTGTTTCGATTTACGTAAGATATATCGATAGCGGCTCCAATAATAATCAGTTTTATTTTGCAATCGGCGCCTTCCGCTCGATTTCTTCTAATTTCGCGCGAAAAATCTGCTCTGAATCCTCTATGGCATCCCGAGCAGCTGCTGAATAATGCAAGAGTTTGTTCCTTAACCAGACGCACGTACACTTCGAAACGCGCAGACAATTGTTGGAAAGTTAGATAATTTGGGGTCACTTCCGTCACGTGCGAAATCGTCGCGGGAAAACTGTGGAATTGACACCTAACACTGACCTTCGCCAACGATATGTGGCGAAAATGGCGCGATCTGATTATTTGTCAAACAGGCCTTAGGCGGAGACTGTCGTTGTACCATTTCCTCCAATTTGAATGCAAATCTAATCATTATAATACACACGTAATCGTTGCGCAACCGGTACATAATTAGTGGGAAAGGACCTTTGGTACCGCAAAGTTGAGACCTTTAGTCGGAACAGTAGACATTCATGAGAGTGCCACAATTTGAAAAAAATTATGAAAGAACTAGTTGTGGATAGTTACAACCACATTTTATTATCGCACTTGAATGCTCAAAGATGCACTCACTATCTTAATTTTTATTTGCGAAATACATTGACATCGAGCGAGTATACTCTCTGAAGGGGTGAATTTTGAGGTTGGAGAAGATTCAGTGAGAAGCGTTAGAATTATGTGGTGTTTGGTACACTGAAGCGATGCTTGAATACATTTACTGTATTTATTGTGTGTATTTACCGGAAATCGACAAGTTTTTTCGCTATTCAATAAAATTCGCATTTCAACCACAATTTGTATAAAATAACTTTTTTGCCAAAGGAAAATATTTATTTAGAATTTAGTGTGTTATTCGATTTTGGTTTATCTAACAAGTCATTTCAAAGTAGAACAAAATTTCTGAATCTAGCACAACATGCACAAAAGCGACAATGATTGAATGCTATAATGTGTAGAGAAATAAAAAATACAACTTTTAGGTCAACTCAAAATAGATGACAAATAAATAGCTGCAAGAAATTTTTACATGTCGTCCTCTGAGCATTCGACTCGTCTCCGTTGAAGTTATTCTTACTTTCAAAGTTCTCTATTAGATGGCTTATACTCCATCTTGACATCTCGTCATCAAATTACACCGCAAGCCAACAGGAATGAATTTTCCTATGCATGAAAATCAACAATTACTTTAACGGAACATTACATCGCTCCATTTGTTACGTACTGCCTACAGTTAGAGTAATTAGTTCCCAAAAACAATTTTACGCTTTGCTGATAATAGACAAGACTTTCATCGTTTTTAAATACTTCTGTGCATAACACTGCACTTTTTATAAATATTCAGTCGCAAATATTTCTGATACCATTTTGCGAATACTGTAAATATTATATAAACTACTCAGGAGTCATGTGCAAAATATGTATTTTTATTTTTCAATATAACTTAACTTTCGCAAATATGAACGTCGAATTAAATATTATTTATTTATTTATACAAACAGCACTTATCCAAATTTGAAGTGTCATTTTTCCCAACCGGATTTTAAACTATGTATATTAGCCATTTAAATGGGACCCCACAAGGACCTCTTGATCTACATTGCTTCGTCAAATCTTTGTTAACGAGTAAAATTACAGTCCCATTTCAATTTTACTTTCGTAAAAATTAAAAACAATTTTTTTCAAAACACACAATCAGATAAAAGAATTATCAGCACTTACCCCATTAAAAAAAGTTAGAGTATCCAAAATAATTTTGCGAATAGAATGATGGAATCACCGCAATAAAATTAAAATATGCAAATCAGTTATGAAGCAATATTTCTCGAGGTGTCCTCATGAGCTCAGCTGGAAGAATCGGAATGGATGAATTACATACTGTCCTAAACGTACATAATTGTAAAAATATTTCCGTGCAAATATGTTTTTATATATAAAGAAATTTAACAAATGTAAAATTGCACTACTCAATGAAAGGTCAACAGTTGACGACTTGACTAATAAAATTACCACCGAAGAATGTCAAAGAACTTAAGCTAAGAAGTAAAGAAGAAAGTCGAAAAGCTTATCTTTGCTCTCACCGACACAGGGGAAATTTAACTCTCAATAAAATTGTTCCAAATTAAAAATAAATGTTTTACTATAAAATATAACCATAATTATCATTGATATTGGGAACACTAGATTTTAAAACTATTCAAATATTTAAAAATGTATTTTATATTTTGGTGCTTTGTATACCTTCCCGACATTTTCCCACGTTTGCACAAAAAGTTTTGAATGTTCATTATATTTGTCAGAAATTTAATTTCAACTTTGGTTTTATCTATTACTCCTTTACCAATCCAATTTTTGTATTCAAATGTTTCGAAAATTAAACCAATAAGTTGTTGTGTAATTTTTATTTTATTTTATAATTCTTTTATTTATGAAGTTGCGTTTTACATAATCGAACGATTTTATATCGTCCAAGCTTGTAACCTTTTGCCGATCGTTGCAATTGCAGCTTTTAAACTCATTAAACTTTTCTTCAGTAGTTCTGTGAATCGTAAGATCAAGGTCGTTTTCGCATGTGGGAAACTCACCTCGAAGATGTATCGTCTTCATTCTGGTGTGGCGGCTGAAACGACAACAAACCCATTAGTAACATGTAATTCAAAAAAAGTGCGAAAACGGCGAAAGTCGAGGAATTTTACGAAACAGTTTAATTGCTTTCACTTTCGTTGTTATTAGTTCGAAATATTGGTCAGAGACCAGGCAATTAAAAAAAATGTTGGTCCAGAGGCGTGGGTGTCGAAACCGTGCACGATTTATAACATTTATCTACGCTAATGAAATTTGCGATACGATCTAACGTTCGGTTGTTATTGTCGCTGGATTTATCCAGCCTCCAAATCCGGATTGCGGTTATGTTCCATCCGCCACGGACAGTTATGCGTGTCCTTCGTCGACTGCATTAATCAGAGCACGAATTGGACGAGTTTCGTGCATAATGTGCCGAAAATGTGACAAAGATTTTTTTTTAAACATTTTGCAAGAGTGGACTGAAAATGGGACCAGTCCTGACAAACTTGTTTTTTCGCAGGCAAATGTCAGCAGGTTGACCCATTTGTTTACGGAGGCCCTAGCTCGAATTACGGCCATTTATTACGATATCGAGATGTCAGTTCTTAAGTGTGGCTTTACCAGGTGGGTGTGGGGCAATTTACGCAAAGATATCGCCGGAGACTTCAACGCTGCGTCAAGCGACGCCATCAATCAGTGGCTGGAATTATTGCCCGATAACTTATCTCTATTTGACTGACGTAAAACACAATATGTGTTAAGGAAATATTTTTATTTGTTTGCTAAATACCGTTTAAATTTTAATTCTGTCATAAAAATACAAATTTTTAATACACTCAGGCCAAAATCCGTGCTCTTCTACTACGGCAGTTACATACTCGTATGTATTTACATGTAGAAATTTGTCGAGAACCGAAAAGTATTCGTGCTTTAGTGGGCCTCTTGTCAAATCACTTTTCAAAATTATGAAACAACTTTTATTTCTTTATTAATTTTGTTCTCTATTTTGTGATTTAACGGTAACTTGGCTCCCAAGACTTAATTTTACTTATTTTAAGACAAGAGAGTTATGAATAAAGAAAAAAGAAAAACAGTTGATCTGGAACTAGTTATTTGTTGGGCCGGAAAACGTACATGAGGAAATTATATTCTGGGGTACGTGTTGGAACTATTGTGATCGGATTTTAAGTAAATCAGATTAACAGTAATAAATTATTTATAAAATTTTAAACAATTCACAGACTAATATATCATTTCATATTGCATAAAATCTTCTTCGGTGTTCAGCAAAATGGTTCTGATCAGAAAATAATGTAACAATTCATAAAATCGAAGATATATTTTCATGAATTCCGTGTTGTAAATAGGACACCTCATTTTAAAATACATACTCCCAGGCCAAATTTAATTATCCTTCCACTAGTATAAAACCTTAAAGTTCGTAAATTATGTAAATAAAATACAATGCTAATTGTGTTATTTCCACAGATTGGTAGGATCAAAAATTTACCTACACGCAATATTTTAATTAGAATGAAGTCATAATCCTTTAAATGTTGCCTAACATCTCTATCAACAAATTTTGTTCGATATTAATTAATTCGTGCAACTGCTGCAACCGTAATTTCCTCTTGTTTTTGTATAATTTAAACCTTCGTTGCTTAATCCAGAAACTGGAACATTGTACATAGCTGTCGTCCATTCACAATTTACAAGAAAATATGAATCGATTTATGGTTACAACGACTTTAACGGCATCAATAAAGAGACAAAACAAAGATTATGTGTGCTCTTTTTGTTTATTATTTTCCTCGTAATGGTTTTTGGATTGTTTGCGGTGCTTGACCATTTTTCTTGTTTATTGTCATTGTTACAAAATTAAACCCCTCTCTGTGATTTCTCTACTTTTTCGAACACCGAAGTGTCTGATTGTGATCGATGCATACTTGTCTGGAGCGAAACGAAAGTTTGCGTGACATTTTAGATTTGTTGAGGAAGTGCTCATAAATGAATATTTATAAATCTTCTTCGAATGTTGAATGCATGTTAAACCGCTGGACGTCTTTACGTAAGCCGCGCTCGTCTCAGTTGTATCGTCCAGAAAAATGGCAACAATTGTCGGGTAGAAAGCCAGACCACGTCTTATATAAGGCGACCTATTTCTAGCGAAGAAAGTACCGGCGTACGTATATAATTTTATTATTTGTTGTGGGATTACGTAAAGAGCCGCCGCTTCAAAGGTCATTAGGTGATGCCGAAAAGCGTCCCGGCAATTAAAGCTTTCACTGAAATAGAAGTTTGAGTCCCGCAAAAACTGGCCCGAATTGCGTTCGCGTGCACCACACACATTCTAGCTACGCACCATTTACTGGACCTACTGACGTATGCTAACACATTGGAAAGTTGAATGCCGTTGCGTTGTCGGTTGGCGAGAAAAAACCAGGGCCGGCACTGGCGTGAGGAAAAGCGGAAAATACAACTTTCAATATATGTACCAAATTAATTGATTCCGTAAAGTGCATTTTCACTCGGACAGGTCAAGATTTTGCACCGCGAATGGGTAAGAGAAAAGCGTCTGTTTAAATCCGATATCATAAATGGAAATGAGATAATTGCAAAATAAAATACGCATATTAAATAAAACCAATAATGTGGATAATAAATAGTTAGAATAAAAATGAATACCTACAAGAATTCAATATGTGGCAAGTAAAGAAATGAAACAAAAGTTGAAAATAATGAAAAAATGGGACAAAGTAAAAGGCAACTGACATTAGAATTAATCATAATAAATTTCCATCGGTACAACTTTGCAGTGACTGACAAATTTCTAAAACAATAAATATTAATCTACAATAGTTTAGTTCACACAACAGTTGCCAATAATCTGACCACATTATATTAGAGAGATGGCAGAAAAACGCTTGACCATATATTTAATGAAAGGACCAAACCTAAACCGTCTCGGAATTAATTTATTGCTCTTAGTGTGACCTTATTGAAGACAAATTCCGTCGTCAACAACACCTCATTTGACTACAATTAAGTAAATTAAATCAGATCGTACTTGACCAAGCACGAACAAACTGCATTAGATCATAAAATAAGATAGGACAAGACCTTATTTAATCAAAAGCAGAAATAGATCTAACCAGACTTGACACGTCTCGTAAATAACGCTGATTTAATGTCACCCCATTGGAGCACAAATCAAGGTTAAATCTATCCAGGTGTGAAGAGAACTATTTCAAAAAAGGATAAATCTGATTTTTCCTGACTAAAATTGCATTTCTCAGTAATGTGATTTATTTCAACGACCATTGATGCGATCTTTTCCTAGTAAAGAGCTTACAAAAGCTCTTGGCAACTACGGAACCGTGTGAAATCTCAAGGAGTCAGAAGGCCTTCACACAAAATAAACAAATAAAAAAATTATAAAAACTTAAATTGTCTGGTTTATAAATATATTTTCTATCGACCGTTTATTAAAAGGCGTATTAATGTATGATTTCGTCTAAGAAATCGTTCATTAATGTAGGTCATTAATGCATGATTTTACATATTAATGAACGATTTTTCATTAATGCATGCTTTTTTCGGTAGTAACTATGGTTACTAGCATAGGTGACACGCTTATTTTACGAATTGTCATTTTAGAAGCAAATTTTTGTCTCATAAAAAAGCTTAAAAGAGTTTACGGTCGACTATAAAATATATATTGTAATCAACTCATACGTTAATGGGTGATTAATAACAAACTTGTTTATTAAATAACTATTAACGGTTTTTTTATTAGGGGTTTTCTTGCAGGTAATTTTATTATTTTTTCTTTAATCTCTGTTGTTGCAACTTGCTAACTGCTCTCTTCTTAATTCAAATAATTTTCCTTCTTCTTGTATAAAGTTAATCAATTAAAATTTGTTAGTTTTTAAATCTTTATTTGTTAAAATAAGAGCAGCTTCCCGCTCTTCAAAATTCTCGAATGGCAAATCGAGATGAGTGTTACATGATCGAAAATAAATTAAACCCATTCATCACAATATTTAAATTTCAAGCCATTTTGAGAGATTTGACATAAAATTCCATGAACATTATTTTTATTGGAAAATCTAAAAGTTTCGTAAGATTTTACAGTTTAGTAGTGTTTACTTTTTCTTTTATCTTTAGGTGTTGTTGCAACTTTAATGCTCCTTGCGAAAAATTCTTTTGGTTCCGCTCTCTTTTTTAATTTCAATAATGTTGCTATACTTCTTAGTAATAAATCGATACCGGTAACATTTTACTCTTAATTTTACTGGATTTCTTCGACTTCTACAACAATCGTACCATTTTAGTACAGCACTGTGCGGACTTATCAATCGTTCAATTAATTATTTATCGCTGCAGTAAGTCGTGCCTCGGAACTTCCGATTTTTTCAGTCAAAGTCAGCGCGGTCAGTTTCGTAGCAAATAATAGTCAGGTGGAGCCGATTATGTCAATCCACTTTCATCATCGTTGAAAAAATGAAAGTGCAATCGCTGGGATCAATGCGTTAGAGCGATATTATTTTCACCAGCTGAAGGGGTTAAAGCGATGACACTTTCACCGCCTTAACCTTTGCCTAAAACGTTCACTTTTTCTGCGGTGGAGGTCACGGCCAAGTTTACCCCGAACTGACCCTCCGCGATTTGTTAGCATGCGGACCGTAACCGGAAAAGAGAGTGTCGCCGAATTTTCACTCGCAATTGTAAACACAGACACCAAAAACGGTGGCGTAGATGTGCGCCCTAGAATTTAAATGCCCCAGGTGTTTTTCTATAATAAATCCACTTGGTAGTAGTGTCGGTTACTGAAACACGCAGTTTGCGTATCCTCTCACCTCCCACGCCCTCAACGTCGTTTAGCCTTCCGGTGATTTTTATTCATTTTTTGCACTTGCACTTTGCCAGAAGTGAAACGGCGACTGGAAAAACGTGATGTTTGGTCGTTTCAAATTTCCGCTTTTTCAATAAGAAAGTAAAAATTTTATAGACTCTAAATTCACAATCAATCGGTCACTCATTGATCCGGCTTTTGACACGCTTCGATTTCATTTTTAGCCGATACATATTTTACAGACTTTTGAAGCATGAAAATCAGAATGAAAGCTCGAAGTCGGAAAACGCGGCAGCAGAATGCTTTACTACGAATCACACTTTCTTTAACTATGTATGATACATTAAATTTAAATCAAATATTATTAAAAGTGTACGGGGAATAAATAAAAAATGCAATCCTATTTACATTCCGAATGAAATGATTAAAGCAAACGAAATATGCAAATGAAAATAAGAATAGGATGTAAATACATATTACACACGGTGTAGGTAATAGCTAAATTTACACATGGTGTCGATCTACAAGACAATTAATAACAATTTCAAAAATGTGATGCATGGAAAAGCATAAAACAATAAACAACCTAAAAAATAAAACCCAATAAAATCCCGAAGAACATCGTTATAATTAATAAACAACCTGATAAATGTTTTACAAAATCAAAAGCAGCAAGAAACGATTGTAGAAAGTAGCATAATGTGGTATAAATATTTGAAAATTTGAGGAAATTTATTAATTACGTAAAATTTGTAAAAAATTTAAAATCATACTTTGTATAGGTAACATTTAAAAAAGTAACGGTCACGATTTAATGCACTACACATTTTGGGAAAAAATCCGCCAGGATAATTGACTTTCTAAAAGGTTATGTTCAAATGTGTGTTTTTTGAATGATTTATTAGACTAGTTCTCTCACTTTTCAAGGCGTTTACCATTTTACTCGGTTGTCTTGACAAAATTTCACTGTTTCCTTTTATTTAACTACGCATTTCCCGCGTGATTGTTTCATCATTCATCCACCACGTTCCATTCACACAGTAACGACAACAATTAACACTTGGGAAATAAAGAAAATCGAATCAAATTCTCTGGCGATTTAAATAGAGATAAAATTGAAAGTGTAACACACCGAAAGAAATTTATATGACGACGACAAAACACACATTTGCAGTATTTGTGGAAGAATTTCCTTAAAGATTGCTAGAGGTTCAGTCCGTTTCACGGTCGACCTTATCGCAATTAAAAGACAAAAGTAGCAAATTCCTTGGCATTATTTTAATTTAATGAGAAACAAAGAGAAGTCCGGCAAAGTTTTGTACAACTTATTAAAATAAACTGCGTGTTTTCGTGGAATTTGCATAAATTTTAATTAATGTAGAGACGCTGTTTGTGGAAAATGCAATCGGCTTTCTAAATTCGAATAATAATTTGACGAATTTCAGCGCCCGGAATAATGAAAATCGTTGTGCAAACCCCACTTCTTTGCAAATTCCACAACTTCAAAAATTCGACCGAGAATGTAGAAATCAATTGTCGAACGGTAAAATTTCGTCGTTGCTCAATGCCACCGCGCTATTTTTAAAACTGCAAGTAAAAGTCAACCGCTGCCATAAATCCAAATTGCCATTTGCGGACCCCGAAAAAAAAAAAGGCGGTCCCAGCGGGATTTTTCAGAGGACCTTGCCGCAGCCTTCAGGACATGTCGCAACAATTAGCTCGCAGTTTAATGCCACTTCCTATTTGCCCAATTCGTTCTTAATTCGGGAATTTAGAAAAACGCCCACACCGAGTTCAGAAGTCAACTGGACGCTATTTTTCGCTCACCTTGAATGCGTCGCTCCTCATCCAGATCCATTATCCTTAATCACTGCACGTTATCACCGCACCTGGAGGCCGTACACATCGCGCACTTAGATGCGAAACCTGCGGTGGACCACCAGACGTATTGAGGATAGCTGCCGCGGTGTGTTAAACCGAAGACATATGAAAGTGAGGCCGAGGCGCAGCCGGAGCTTGTCGACCATCGCCGACTTCAGGAGTCGCAGGAGTCTCAGGAGGCGCAGGAACGCCGCCCCTGCCAAGGACCTTCACCACCACTTAAAACTCTTCGTTACGTAACGCTTTGTCAATCGATGCCCAAATAAATAGGCATATGCAAACGGTCCGTAATTCCAGAAGAAATAAAGCGAACGTTGTCGTCAAAAAACAACTTTTACCGGTGAGAGGTGGTTTGATGCACGGGTACACATACCAGCTTCTTGTGTGAACACAATGCAATTCGATGTAATGAAAAAGACAAATATGTAATTCCAGTGATGAGTTTAGAGAAAGTTGTGACTAATCTATGTATATAATTTTATTGCGAGTGTTGTCTAGTTTTTGGCAACAAATTCGCGCAAAATATGTTAAAAGTGCGGGTTCGTTGACATGCAAAATTTATTTTCATAATCGCTTACGCAACCAGCATTACAAGAGAGCATTCCTGAGCTTAAAAAAATGAAAATTCTGTGTTAATTGCGAATATATTTGCATCTACGCGAGGACGTTTGATAAATTTGTTTGACTTCTCTTATTGCTAGCAGTTCTATCAAATGCATGTGCAAATTGAAATGCGCAGTCGTTGATTTGAACTTTGAGAGGTCCTTTCAGATAATTCTGGTTCTGAATGTTGTATTTGATGTTGCCAGAAATATTTAAATATTTAGGTAATTAATAATTAAAATTAAGCTTGTGTTTGTTTTTATTATTTTATTGTGCTGAGTTAAAGCGGTAATTGTCATCTCTTTACATCACAAATTTTTAAACAATCTAAATCAAATTTCACAATTATGCGAATTTTTCTGAAATATCTTGTGCAAGAAAGTATTGAAGGATGCTGCAAATTTCAAGTTATGAAATTATGCAAAACCCAAAATATGTTTTTATTTACTTTAGAATTTGTGGCGTAGTGCACTCGACGCTAATATGACCGGTAAAATAATTAGTTCAATTCAAATTAGCAGACATGAAACCGGCAGCTGACCTTCACTAGACCCTTTTTTTTGAAAACGTGATGAGCAATTGTCGCGGCCAAACGAACCGTATCTCCCCAGTTTTCTACGACGAACTTAATTCTTTGTTTCGGCGTCGATTAGTGAAAGATTGCTAAAGCAGCAGTTAGCAATGACCTTACATTTAGTGACCCTTTGAAGAAAAGTTGAGTTTTGATTCAAGGCCCGGCGGTTTCCTTGAACCAAACTAATATTGTGACATTTTACACAAAGCGCATTCACTATCGAAAGTTGTTCACCTAATCTAAGCTCAGACCTGACTTTCATATGCGCACCGCTGCGAATTATTGATTGTGGGCAAAATTCATGTTTGGATAGCTTCCAAGATGAGCCATAAAGCTCGGGGCGGTCGGTTAGGCAACCAACAATTATCAATGAAAAGCTTTCAGTTCTTATCTCGCTCATCCCCGCAATTTCATAACACAAGTTGAGGCGCCGCTGTGCCACGTTCGTGTCGTGCTCCCCGATATCTCTGAGACATGACTGCGTTTTACATAATTTCCGGTAAGTGTTAAACTTTGTCTCACATTTATCCAGCAAAATTTACAGCCGTCTGGCTTCCCATCGTACTTGCCATTCAAATTCCTGAAAGCGCGAACAGGACCGAAAACTTCATTTTACTGCGGTGCAGAAACAACACAGATAACGACACAACATCACTTATTGAAAACCAACTGAACGAATTTCATCCCTTTTACAATTTGTCGACGGTGGATATACAAAACTTTTGCCCCGCCACAAAAAACAAATTGCTCGAGCTGATGAAAAAGCTCTCGCTTGATATTGTGCCTTGCTTCACGAACTCCGACGAACGATTTTTTCCGGAGTTTTTAAATGTGGGCTTCGGCAAATTTATGGACTTCCTGTGCGGAAATCGAACGTTTGAAAGTAGGTGTAGTTAAATAGTTTGATGTTTGATAATTGTCGGTGTTAGTTTTTTTCAGTCCGCAAGGAAACGACTGCAGGGAAGCTTTAACTGTGCATAAATCTGCAAGAAACCAAACTGCTTCGTGTTCCAAGCAAATACATGAAATTTTTAAGGGCGTGATTAAGTACGAGAATGTGTGCAAGTGAGTTAAAAGAACCAACAGTGGTTGGAGTATAACTAAGTTGTGTTTTAGTGAACTGAAAATTGCGGAAAAGTGTTTTGGGAGCACTATAGCAACTACTTGTCGGCATTTCAGAGCCTATGAAATGCTCAATACTAAATTTTTTAATGCAATAAGCAAACCCTGCAATGGTGCTGACGGTTTTCGAGCTAACTTGTGGTGCTGCTTCGTTTCTTCGATTATTTTTTTAGTAACTTACAGAAAACAGAATTAAGGGATTTAACAACATAGTTAAATATACGCTATCAGAAGTAGAGTATTTGAAAGAATATTAAATATGGTTAGTTATTGTAAATAATCCTTCTGATTGAGGAGTTTTTTGTAGTTTGGAACTGATGATTTCGTCATCAGTACTAGTGCATTTGAAAGTATTAGACCCACAAAAAAATTAAAATTTACGTTTATATTCGAACCTATAAAACCGGACTGGAATTAGCCACTTATTCGCAATTATTATTTAAAGGAATGTAAAGTGAAACTGCTCACATTAAAAGTTTCTAAAGCGAGACATTCGTTACAAGTTGTTCGCTAATAAGTAGTGACGGAGTATACAAATTCTAAAACTTAGGTACCTAGTTGCTGAATAACACAATAATTATTTTTTAATTAAACTCTGTTCCTATTGAACAGCTAGGGTTGGGTAGAAATTGTGAAACAAATTTTTGGGCCTCTTCTCATTTTGTAGAAATTTCTAGGAATTATCTTCCATTAATTACAAAGCTTTGGCGAATTCGTCACATTTGATTAGTCGATCGATGTTTTTTAGAGATGGTCTGCAATTTTATTTGTGTAAAATAAACTGTTTCAATTCGTTAAATCCAGTGAAATTTCCTTGCTTTACCTATAATTTCACGATATTTGATTTTCTTAACATTTATTGCATAAACTTAGAAAATCGAAAACCCAAGTATTAACTAAAACATTTTTTGTCTACAACGTAAAACCGTTTAGGTATCGTCGCTGATCATTTCCGAAAGTATTCTAGTAGATTCAATTGTTCTCAGCATTTGGTGATTCAATGCGTAATTAAATGTGTAATTAATTATAACGTTCTTCTTTGGGATTTTGGACCGTGTTCCATTTGAAGTTCCATTAGGGGGGGTGTAGTGAACGCTCCGAGGAGCTAATTCAACAAGTGACCCCAATGAATCTCCAGACGTTTCATCCACAACTGCGGTGGATTTCATCAGTGGTTTAAGTTGCGATGTGGAAGAGCTCGAAGTGTTCTCTTCGCTGTCACATTCGCGACTGTGACAGCGAAGAGAACACTTCGAGCTCTTCCACATCGCAACTTAAACCACTGATGAAATCCACCGCAGTTGTGGATGAAACGTCTGGAGATTCATTGGGGTCACTTGTTGAATTAGCTCCTCGGAGCGTTCACTACACCCCCCCTAATGGAACTTCAAATGGAACACGGTCCAAAATCCCAAAGAAGAACGTTATAATTAATAACACCGACCGTGAAAGCCTACATACTTTCATAAATGTGTAATGATCGCTTTTAAAGAAAAACCGAAATTATTTCTTCAAGCAAGTAAATAATAAGAGTTGATATTATTGCGTAAATGAGGCATTTGTAGGAGACACAAATAGGTGCTTAGAGCAGGGTTTTTCTAAGTACAAATGAGCGATAAGTTTTTCGTGAACATGAGACAGCATCTGCAGCCACGACTTGATAATGATTTGAATTTTCATAAGAAAATTTGGGAAGCAAGATAGCTCTTCACCCGCTTGAAAGTAAAGAGCGACTGCTATAGGTAAAAATGAATGAAAGTGAAAGTTGAATGGAGTCAAATTTTGCGTCTAAAATATTTTCAAACACATACATATACAGTTTTAGTTTTAGTGTCATATCCAACTTTGTCCATTTTAAATTATTATTATTAAATGTTTGGATTCTACATCAAATATTAACTTGGCTTTATTAATACTTGCTCCAAACATTGCAGTTCTACCATTGCATCTAAACATTGATTTACAAGCCAAATCGCAATGCGATTTTTTTCCATCCGTATCCATATTATATAATATTACTTACTGCGACAGCTACAGTTTGTAGAAACTCATAAAAAAAGTTTAACAAGCGCCATTTAATTACAGACGTAATTCAAAAAGACTTTATCGGGGGAAAACTTTGACACGTTACTAGCTTCCAATATTGCGCGCATTATATGATTTCAAAAAGTAATTCTTTTATATTCCGGTCAGATTCTTTAGGAAACCAGATAAGCTAATTTTGGAACCGTTTCAAGTTTGTAGTCTGCGCGGTTAGAATAATGATAGACGAAGCACCTGGACAAGGTCTATTGAATGCGAATATTCTAAATCCACCACAATAGTGTCTGCTTTAATCGAATTGGGTTCTCGGTAAGTACGAGTATGTGGCTCATAGACACGTGCTTTTATAACTACACATCAAAGCGTATTATGTCCTGCTGCTGATACTTCAAGCACACTTTTAAGATTTTAGCTTATACTATAAATAGAACTGTTTTGATTAAATTTTTAAATCACGCTTGGGATCCAACTTTTTACTCGTCATTTATAACGTGCGTTTAAAAATAAAACCAGGTTTAAATTCGGTAGAGTGCAGAAAACTTTTCACCGTGAGCTGGAGAAATTCGAAATTAAGTCTCTGTTGACGATCTTTTCGGGCACAAAGATACATTTTATGACTTCTTCGGCAAATTCCACCTTCAGGGGTCGGTAAAACATAAGCTACTTTTCTTGGTCTCCTCACCTTCGATTTTTATTTGTACGCTCTACACATGGCTTCAATCTTATAAGTTAAAAAATCTCGTAAGTATTTTTTTGCATTAGAAAAGATTTCAAAGTAGAATAGACTTTGCGTATTTACAAACTTTTAATTACACATGAATTTAAAATTAAAAAACCACATATAATAGGACAATTATTCTCATCTAAAGAAACATTTTAAACCCGGATCGTCTGTCGGTATGCAAAAATCGCAAACGCTTTGCCCAAGTTTGTTCAAATAGTGAAGAGCGTTCTCATGCCAATTTATTTAACTGCTTTTTTTATTAAAATAAATTGGCGAACAGCTGTTCATCTACAACTCTTCCAACACCCATCTCAAACAACATAAAAGAATAATATCGTACGTATAAATAAAAAAGGATTCTAAGCAGGCGATGGAATCACTTTTGAATTCGTTAGAAGGTAGATAATGTTTGCCCCGGAGATGAAGAAATTTGAAAAAAAAAATTTTCTGTTGACAACCGTTTAGAGCACGATCCACAAGACACATTTAATGTCTTTTTTTACAACTTCCATCTCCGGGCGTCACTTTAAACAGCTTTTGCGCAATTTTTTGTTTGACAGTTCCCGTCAAATGTCAAAGGACTACACTGTAAAAAATTAAACAAAAGCTAGTTTCCATGGCCTACTTTACGCACATTAAAATCGTTGAAATGTTTTGGGGCGTTTTGCTATTCCTTTAGTAATTGCAGTAAAAGCGTAGGCAACCATTCTTGTTAATTTACCATCATAAAGATAAAATCGCCTTTGTTTATTGTAGCTAGTCCGTCCTAACTATTTACTATTTCCACTTTCAACAAAACGGAAAGGTCGCGTGACGTCATACCGGGCAAATTTCTGTGAGGTTTTCCGGCGCCTGAAATTCGCAAACCCAACTCCGGACTGGTTCCGAGTCCGAGTTAATCAATCGAGCAATTCTGACTAGGCGCGTCACAAGTGTTATTCGCAAAGAAATCAGAGTCCTTCCATACCATGAACTACGTTGTGCTGGTAATTGCCGTTGCAGGTAAGAAATTTTCATTGGCCCATTTGGCGGGCTTTGTGGGCGATTCTCGCTTGTTTACGTCTCGGAGAGGCCAGACAGCGTTACGCAACTGTTCATAAATATTAGGTTAGATCAGTGAAAAAAAAAAAGACTTTTATAGGGTTTCTTTTGAACGAGGCGATCGCTGAGCAAACATCTTCCGGTCCAAACAACAAGCTCGGAGCATTCTTGTACGAAAGATGTAGGCTGTACAGTACAAACGCCGCCGACTATGACAAGCTGAAAATAAAACTGGACGAGTTCATGAGCTATTTGAATTATACAGCGAATTTGCTGCCGAATGGCCAGAAGCAGTTCTGCATGGATGAGCGTCCTATTATTATTTCAACAGTCGCCGAACTAGCCAAAAACCTAAAACACTGTCTACCCTCACAGGAAAAATATTTGCCCCAGTTTATGCTTGAGAGCTTTACGGAGTTTCTAAACTTCATCTGTTCTGCTGGAAATATTGACAGTAAGTGCCGGGGCACTCATTCACATTTGATTCTTATTTTTGAGAATTGTAGATTTTTTCAGCACACAAGGAAGAGAGTGCAGGACAGCACTGAAACAGAACCAAGAAGGTGGTCAAGTTGGGGGTTGCTTCAGTGATTTGTTTCCCAGAAAAGACGATTATCTCCACAAAGACGACTTGTGCAGGTACATATTTAGCGAGATTCACAGCAGACACGTAACTTGATCATTTTCAGAAACATCAAATCTGCTAAAAGATGCTTTGGCATGTCTTTAGCGCGCAGCTGCCCCAATTTTGCCGCCTACACTAACTTAAACGACAGGTTCTTCGATAATATCAGGAAACCCTGCAACTCGGCTCTTGCATTCAGTGTCAACAGTTTGTTTGTGATGATTGTTGCTTTTGTTACCACAAAAATATTTTCTTAATCGTTAAGTATTTGATATTCTTATATAAGTATATGCTCGAAACACATATTTTTGTTACTATAAATGTTTAAAAAAATGTAATTTTTGCGCCATTTTTTTAATGAAGCGCCGCCCAATCTGCTATTATCACGTTGTCTGAAGTGTTGTTACATTTACTTTCAGAATGATTGGAAATATATTGAAAATGCTTCAATTTAATTAATCTCACACTCGTGAATATGAAAATTAACTGACAGTGTTTGAAACACGAATGTAGCAGATATATTCTGGATATATACAGAGTGATTCGACCACTGAGGTTTGTTGTGTTCTAAATGAGTTTAATTTTTTTTTTCAAATTTATTTTATTACAATTTTTTAAATTAATAGTTTTGCACATAATTTTGACATAATCATGTTAACTTATATTTTATTATCTTTCAACATCTAATATTTAATTTTATTATTTGTGACGTTCAAAAAAAATATTCGCCAATTGTTTTCCATCGCCGCCCGCCCTGATCTCCTCAAAAAGTCGGTACTGCATGGGCTGCATCCTTGATTCTTTCCGAGACCGAAAATATCCGTCCGCTAACAATCAGTTTTTCAATTAAATTAAAATATATGTTTTTTATTAAACGCTGCAATTGACCTACAACGTTTGGGACTAATCATTAATTTATCGCTATAATCATAATCTAAATGCCTAAAGTGAAGTTAACTCGTTGATGTCTTTAAGTTTGTCTCTGTTATGCCTTGAAACACTAATGATCGTGCTATGCGACTCTATTTCGAAAGGTTTCTTCCTCTTTAGCATTTTTACCAGATTCTGGTTGTCAAATAACTGAACTGTTTCAATATTGATATGCTCATGAAGGTGTGACTCATACTTTTTGGGAATCAAAGGATCAAAATATTTAACAGTTTTTATGGGAACGACACTTTCTCGAAAATAAATTCCCGTACTTCTATTTAACGCGTAATTTTTGTTTTGCTAACTGGCCCATTCGAACAGAGTATAACCAAAATTTATTTACGTTATTCGCTATCTGAATAATCCATCATGGCAACAAATATTTGCTTCTTAAAACTGTTTTTTTTCTTAGAGTCGGTTTTCTTTTTCAAAAAATCAATAATAATCTCTCCGAATAGAGTATCACCGTCCTTGGCGGGGGGAAGCTCGCCAGCGTTACTTTTTGTTTTTAAACAAAAAACCGCCTCTTTCATTGAATTACCCATGGATTCAAACGTTTTAGTCAAATTGTCGGTTTTGTTGAATTTATCTAGCGAAGTACTTGTGTTGTTATTTATCAAGGGATCAGTATCCCAGGAGTTTCTAATCAGCTGCGATTGATCGAGCTCTGTGTCGTTTACGTTGTTCTCTTCAATTTCAATGAAGATATCTTCTGTCTTTGGATTGAGTTCAGAGGAATTGCTGCAACTGCTGCTTACGCCGTTGCAGTCGATAAGTTTCACCAAGCGACGTTTACGCGAACTCGGGTTGGCTTCAAGACATGACGATTCCAGCGATGTTTCTCTTTGCACCACATTTTCGGCAGCTATTAATGGCACTTGTTCCCTGCTTATAACGTTGTCGCTTTCTTCGTATACATGTTCACTTTGTGCGCTATTATACTCAATCACATGACGGCGTCTTGCGTGGTGAGCGAGATTCGAAGTACCAGTAAAATACTTCATTTTAATTTTGCATATTTTACAAGTGGCGGTCATTCTATCGGGTGCCAAATCAAAAAACCTCCAAACCACTGACGTTCTAGCTCGTGGCATTTCTATGAAATACGTTAAAGATTAAAACTTAAGAGAAACGTAAAAGTGGTAATACCTTTTAAGCTGCGATGAGAATCGTTTTAAAGTAAATTCGGTAAAGTCCCCGTCTGAATAAACAATTGAAAAAGTGCCGATTAATCGGATACGATCCGACTTAACCAAATTTATCTGTTACGAGTACTCGCTAAGATTTTGGTAAACGACAAGCAACACTTGGCAGCACTATAGAAACGTGTTTTTGCCGATAAAACAGGTGGCTTCTGATTCCTTTGTCTTTCGAAGTGTCGGTAAAACAGAGCAGAAAATATAGCCCACTGATCAAAAAACGTGCGTTCAAAAATAATACGAGGTGGCGCTGGCCATGGAATTTATCGGCTTTCCAGTGTAGAAGAAACCATAGCAAACATAAACATATAAATTTGACAAATGTCAAGATCTGTCAGTTTAAAATTTTCCATCAAAATAAAACAGACCAATTTTATTTAAATTGTTTATAATAAATGGCAGGACATACATCGCTCTCATAAACATAATGTTACCCTCCTTCGCCTCCATTTACTGAAATTTGTCCTAAAAAATTGTTCAGGAAACTAATAACATTGATAATATATATTGGAAAGATCTCTCACTTTACGGGTAAAAACGTACCCAGAAAATGTGCTGGCCAGAGTCTGGGCCTCTGTATAGCAGCACAAGAACTAAAAGTAGTAATTGCAACCAGTGGTCCTCTGTATCCCAGCACAAGAACTAAAATGAGTAATAACTTGGTTTGTAGCCAAGATTAACTTTGATTTGAAGCTTCTTCTTTTATAAATTACGTGTTTTTGCCATTTCAGCCACGATATACTGAATAATATAGCCCAAAATATACGTATTCATGAGAGTATAATATACCTTTATATTTCGTTTAGACGTAGAAGCTAGACGTATTTTTATAGAATATATTTAGTTTACTAATAACACACAAAACGAAATACGTGGTAAAAAGCGGGTACCCCTCACACGGCTCAAGAACATTGATTAATATAGTGTCAGTTACGATCTTGCCAGACAACCATCACTAGATGAATTCTGATGATTCTCCAGTTACGTTATGATAAGCCGACATACCAGTTATTAAGCCTTATCTTAAATCTGGGAATTTTGGCTTAACTTGAATATCCTAAGCAAAAGCTTCCTGAGCAACCCGAGATTCCCGAGCAAAAGCTTCCTGAGCAACTTGAATAACCTAAGCAAAAGCTTCCTGAGCAACCCGAGAATCGCGAGCAACCCAAAAATCCTTAGCAAAAGCTTCCTGAGCAACCCGCAAAAGCTCCCTGAGCAACCCGATAATCCCGAGCAAAAGCTTCCTGAGCAACCCAAGAATCCCAAGCAAAAGCTTCCTGAGCAACCCGAAAATCCAGAACAAAAGCTTCCTGAGCAACCCGAGATTCCCGAGCAAAAGCTTCCTGAGCAACTTGAATATCCTAAGCAAAAGCTTCCTGAGCAACCCGAGAATCCCGAGCAAAAGCTTCCTGAGCAACCCGAGAATCCCGAGCAAAAGCTTCCTGAGCAACTTGAATATCCTAAGCAAAAGCTTCCTTAGCAACCCGAGAATCCCGAGCAAAAGCTTCCTTAGCAACACGAGAATCCCGAGCAAAAGCTTCCTGAGCACCCCGAAAATCCAGAGCAAAAGCTTCCTGAGCAACTTAAATATCCTAAGCAAAAGCTTCCTGAGCAACTCGAGAATATCGACCAAAAGCTTCCTGAGCAACTCGAGAATATTGAGCAAAAGCTTCCTGAGCAACTTGAATATCCTAAGCAAAAGCTTCCTGAGCAACCCGAGATTCCCGAGCAAAAGCTTCCTGAGCAACTTGAATATCCTAAGCAAAAGCTTCCTGAGCAACCCGAGAATCCCGAGCAAAAGCTTCCTGAGCAACCCGAGAATCCCGAGCAAAAGCTTCCTGAGCAACCCGAGAATCCCGAGCAAAAGCTTCCTGAGCAACTTGAATATCCTAAGCAAAAGCTTCCTTAGCAACCCGAGAATCCCGAGCAAAAGCTTCCTTAGCAACACGAGAATCCCGAGCAAAAGCTTCCTGAGCAACCCGAGAATCCCGAGCAAAAGCTTCCTGAGCAACTTGAATATCCTAAGCAAAAGCTTCCTGAGCAACCCGAGAATCCCGAGCAAAAGCTTCCTGAGCAACTTGAATATCCTAAGCAAAAGCTTCCTGAGCAACCCGAGAATCCCGAGCAAAAGCTTCCTGAGCAACCCGAGAATCCCGAGCAAAAGCTTCCTGAGCAACTTGAATATCCTAAGCAAAAGCTTCCTGAGCAACCCGAGAATCCCGAGCAAAAGCTTCCTGAGCAACTTGAATATCCTAAGCAAAAGCTTCCTGAGCAACCCGAGAATCCCGAGCAAAAGCTTCCTGAGCAACTTGAATATCCTAAGCAAAAGCTTCCTGAGCAACCCGAGAATCCCGAGCAAAAGCTTCCTGAGCAACCCGAGAATCCCGAGCAAAAGCTTCCTGAGCAACTTGAATATCCTAAGCAAAAGCTTCCTGAGCAACCCAAGAATCCCGAGCAAAAGCTTCCTGAGCAACTTGAATATCCTAAGCAAAAGCTTCCTGAGCAACCCGAGATTCCTGAGCAAAAGCTTCCTGAGCAACTTGAATATCCTAAGCAAAAGCTTCTTTAGCAACCCGAGAAGACCGAGCAAAAGCTTCCTGAGCAACCCGAAAATCCAGAACAAAAGCTTCCTGAGCAACCCGAGATTCCCGAGCAAAAGCTTCCTGAGCAACTTGAATATCCTCAGCAAAAGCTTCCTGAGCAACCCGAGAATCCCGAGCAAAAGCTTCCTGAGCAACCCGAGAATCCCGAGCAAAAGCTTCCTGAGCAACTTGAATATCCTAAGCAAAAGCTTCCTGAGCAACCCGAGAATCCCGAGCAAAAGCTTCCTGAGCAACCCGAGAATCCCGAGCAAAAGCTTCCTGAGCAACTTGAATATCCTAAGCAAAAGCTTCCTTAGCAACCCGAGAATCCCGAGCAAAAGCTTCCTTAGCAACACGAGAATCCCGAGCAAAAGCTTCCTGAGCACCCCGAAAATCCAGAGCAAAAGCTTCCTGAGCAACTTAAATATCCTAAGCAAAAGCTTCCTGAGCAACTCGAGAATATCGACCAAAAGCTTCCTGAGCAACTCGAGAATATTGAGCAAAAGCTTCCTGAGCAACTTGAATATCCTAAGCAAAAGCTTCCTGAGCAACCCGAGATTCCCGAGCAAAAGCTTCCTGAGCAACTTGAATATCCTAAGCAAAAGCTTCCTGAGCAACCTGAAAATATCGAGCAAAAGCTTCCTGAGCAACCCGAGAATTCCGAGCAAAAGCTTCCTGAGCAACCCGAGAATCTCGAGCAAAAGCTTCCTGAGCAACCCGAGAATCCCGTGCAAAAGCTTCCTGAGCAACCCGAGAATCCCGAGCAAAAGCTTCCTGAGCAACCCGAGAATCCCGAGCAAAAGCTTCCTGAGCAACCCTAGAATTCCGAGCAAAAGCTTCCTGAGCAACTTGAATATCCTAAGCAAAAGCTTCCTGAGCAACCCGAAAATCCCGAGCAAAAGCTTCCTGAGCAGCCCGAGAATCCCGAGCAAAAGCTTCCTGAGCAACCCGAGAATCCCGAGCAAAAGCTTCCTGAGCAACCCGAGAATCCCGAGCAAAAGCTTCCTGAGCAACACTAAAATTCCGAGCAAAAGCTTCCTGAGCAACTTGAATATCCTAAGCAAAAGCTTCCTGAGCAACCAGAGAATCCCGAGCAAAAGCTTCCTGAGCAATCCGAGAATCCCGAGCAAAAGCTTCCTGAGCAACCCTAGAATTCAGAGCAAAAGCTTCCTGAGCAACTTGAATATCCTAAGCAAAAGCTTCCTGAGCAACCCGAAAATCCCGAGCAAAAGCTTCCTGAGCAACCCGAGAATTCCGAGCAAAAGCTTCCTGAGCAACCCGAGAATCCCGAGCAAAAGCTTCCTGAGCAACCCGAGAATCCCGAGCAAAAGCTTCCTGAGCAACCCTAGAATTCCGAGCAAAAGCTTCCTGAGCAACTTGAATATCCTAAGCAAAAGCTTCCTGAGCAACCCGAAAATCCCGAGCAAAAGCTTCCTGAGCAACCCGAGAATCCCGAACAAAAGCTTCCTGAGCAACCCAAGATTCACGAGCAAAAGCTTCCTCAGCAACTTGAATATCCTAAGCAAAAGCTTCCTGAGCAACCCGAGAATATCGAGCAAAAGCTTCCTGAGCAACTTGAATATCCTAAGCAAAAGCTTCCTGAGCAACCCGAGAATCCCGAGCAAAAGCTTCCTGAACAACCCGAGAAGCCCGAGCAAAAGCTTCCTGAGCAACCCGAAAATCCAGAACAAAAGCTTCCTGAGCAACTCGAGATTCCCGAGCAAAAGCTTCCTCAGCAACTTGAATATCCTAAGCAAAAGCTTCCTGAGCAACCCGAGAATATCGAGCAAAAGCTTCCTGAGCAACTTGAATATCCTAAGCAAAAGCTTCCTGAGCAACCCGAGAATATCGAGCAAGAGCTTCCTGAGCAACTTGAATATCCTAAGCAAAAGCTTCCTGAACAACCCGAGAATGCCGAGCAAAACCTTCCTGAGCAACCCGAGAATCTCGAGCAAAAGCTTCCTGAGCAACCCGAGAATCCCGAGCAAAAGCTTCCTGAGCAACCCGAGAATCCCGAGCAAAAGCTTCCTGAGCAACCCTAGAATTCCGAGCAAAAGCTTCCTGAGCAACTTGAATATCCTAAGCAAAAGCTCCCTGAGCAACCCGAATATCCCGAGCAAAAGCTTCCTGAGCAACCCGAGAATCCCGGGCAAAAGCTTCCTGAGCAACCCGAGAATCCCGAGCAAAAGCTTCCTGAGCAACCCGAGAATATCGAGCAAAAGCTTCCTGAGCAACTTGAATATCCTAAGCAAAAGCTTCCTGAGCAACCCAAGAATCCCGAGCAAAAGCTTCCTGAGCAACCCGAGAAGCCCGAGCAAAAGCTTCCTGAGCAACCCAAAAATCCAGAACAAAAGCTTTCTGAGCAACTCGAGATTCCCGAGCAAAAGCTTCCTGAGCAACTTGAATATCCTAAGCAAAAGCTTCCTGAGCAACCCGAAAATCCCGAGCAAAAGCTTCCTGAGCAACCCGAGAATCCCGAACAAAAGCTTCCTGAGCAACCCGAGAATCCCGAGCAAAAGCTTCCTGAGCAACCCTAGAATTCCGAGCAAAAGCTTCCTGAGCAACTTGAATATCCTAAGCAAAAGCTTCCTGAGCAACCCGAAAATCCCGAGCAAAAGCTTCCTGAGCAACCCGAGAATCCCGAGCAAAAGCTTCCTGAGCAACCCTAGAAATCCGAGCAAAAGCTTCCTGAGCAACTTGAATATCCTAAGCAAAAGCTTCCTGAGCAACCCGAAAATCCCGAGCAAAAGCTTCCTGAGCAACCCGAGAATCCCGAGCAAAAGCTTCCTGAGCAACCCGAGAATCCCGAGCAAAAGCTTCCTGAGCAACCCGAAAATCCCGAGCAAAAGCTTCCTGAGCAACCCGAGAATATCGAGCAAAAGCTTCCTGAGCAACTTGAATATCCTAAGCAAAAGCTTCTTGAGCAACCCGAGAATCCCGAGCAAAAGCTTCCTGAGCAACCCGAGAAGCCCGAGCAAAAGCTTCCTGAGCAACCCGAAAATCCCGAACAAAAGCTTCCTGAGCAACCCGAGATTCCCGAGCAAAAGCTTCCTCAGCATCTTGAATATCCTAAGCAAAAGCTTCCTGAGCAACCCGAGAATATCGAGCAAAAGCTTCCTGAGCAACTTGAATATCCTAAGCAAAAGCTTCCTGAACAACCCGAGAATGCCGAGCAAAACCTTCCTGAGCAACCCGAGAATCTCGAGCAAAAGCTTCCTGAGCAACCCGAGAATCCCGAGCAAAAGCTTCCTGAGCAACCCGAGAATCCCGTGAAAAAGCTTCCTGAGCAACCCGAGAATCCCGAGCAAAAGCTTCCTGAGCAACCCGAGAATCCCGAGCAAAAGCTTCCTGAGCAACCCGAGAATCCCGAGCAAAAGCTTCCTGAGCAACCCTAGAATTCCGAGCAAAAGCTTCCTGAGCAACTTGAATATCCTAAGCAAAAGCTTCCTGAGCAACCCGAAAATCCCGAGCAAAAGCTTCCTGAGCAACCCGAGAATCCCGAGCAAAAGCTTCTTGAGCAACCCTAGAATTCCGAGCAAAAGCTTCCTGAGCAACTTGAATATCCTAAGCAAAAGCTTCCTGAGCAACCCGAGAATATCGAGCAAAAGCTTCCTGAGCAACTTGAATATCCTAAGCAAAAGCTTCCTGAACAACCCGAGAATGCCGAGCAAAAGCTTCCTGAGCAACTTGAATATCCTAAGCAAAAGCTTCCTGAGCAACCCGAGAATCCCGAGCAAAAGCTTCCTGAGCAACCCTAGAATTCCGAGCAAAAGCTTCCTGAGCAACTTGAATATCCTAAGCAAAAGCTCCCTGAGCAACCCGAATATCCCGAGCAAAAGCTTCCTGAGCAACCCGAGAATCCCGGGCAAAAGCTTCCTGAGCAACCCGAGAATCCCGAGCAAAAGCTTCCTGAGCAACCCGAGAATATCGAGCAAAAGCTTCCTGAGCAACTTGAATATCCTAAGCAAAAGCTTCCTGAGCAACCCGAGAATCCCGAGCAAAAGCTTCCTGAGCAACCCTAGAATTCCGAGCAAAAGCTTCCTGAGCAACTTGAATATCCTAAGCAAAAGCTTCCTGAGCAACCCGAAAATCCCGAGCAAAAGCTTCCTGAGCAACCCGAGAATCCCGAGCAAAAGCTTCCTGAGCAACCCTAGAATTCCGAGCAAAAGCTTCCTGAGCAACTTGAATATCCTAAGCAAAACCTTCCTGAGCAACCCGAGAATCTCGAGCAAAACCTTCCTGAGCAACCCGAGAATCCCGAGCAAAAGCTTCCTGAGCAACCCGAGAATCCCGTGAAAAAGCTTCCTGAGCAACCCGAGAATCCCGAGCAAAAGCTTCCTGAGCAACCCGAAAATCCCGAGCAAAAGCTTCCTGAGCAACCCGAGAATCCCGAGCAAAAGCTTCCTGAGCAACCCTAGAATTCCGAGCAAAAGCTTCCTGAGCAACTTGAATATCCTAAGCAAAAGCTTCCTGAGCAACCCGAAAATCCCGAGCAAAAGCTTCCTGAGCAACCCGAGAATCCCGAGCAAAAGCTTCCTGAGCAACCCTAGAATTCCGAGCAAAAGCTTTCTGAGCAACTTGAATATCCTAAGCAAAAGCTTCCTGAGCAACCCGAAAATCCCGAGCAAAAGCTTCCTGAGCAACCCGAGAATCCCGAGCAAAAGCTTCCTGAGCAACCCTAGAATTCCGAGCAAAAGCTTCCTGAGCAACTTGAATATCCTAAGCAAAAGCTTCCTGAGCAACCCGAAAATCCCGAGCAAAAGCTTCCTGAGCAACCCGAGAATCCCGAGCAAAAGCTTCCTGAGCAACCCTAGAATTCCGAGCAAAAGCTTCCTGAGCAACTTGAATATCCTAAGCAAAAGCTTCCTGAGCAACCCGAGAATATCGAGCAAAAGCTTCCTGAGCAACTTGAATATCCTAAGCAAAAGCTTCCTGAGCAACCCGAGAATCCCGAGCAAAAGCTTCCTGAGCAACCCGAGAAGCCCGAGCAAAAGCTTCCTGAGCAACCCGAAAATCCAGAACAAAAGCTTCCTGAGCAACTCGAGATTCCCGAGCAAAAGCTTCCTCAGCAACTTGAATATCCTAAGCAAAAGCTTCCTGAGCAACCCGAGAATATCGAGCAAAAGCTTCCTGAGCAACTTGAATATCCTAAGCAAAAGCTTCCTGAGCAACCCGAGAATCCCGAGCAAAAGCTTCCTGAGCAACCCGAGAAGCCCGAGCAAAAGCTTCCTGAGCAACCCGAAAATCCCGAACAAAAGCTTCCTGAGCAACCCGAGATTCCCGAGCAAAAGCTTCCTCAGCATCTTGAATATCCTAAGCAAAAGCTTCCTGAGCAACCCGAGAATATCGAGCAAAAGCTTCCTGAGCAACTTGAATATCCTAAGCAAAAGCTTCCTGAACAACCCGAGAATGCCGAGCAAAACCTTCCTGAGCAACCCGAGAATCTCTAGCAAAAGCTTCCTGAGCAACCCGAGAATCCCGAGCAAAAGCTTCCTGAGCAACCTGAGAATCCCGTGAAAAAGCTTCCTGAGCAACCCGAGAATCCCGAGCAAAAGCTTCCTGAGCAACCCGAGAATCCCGAGCAAAAGCTTCCTGAGCAACCCTAGAATTCCGAGCAAAAGCTTCCTGAGCAACTTGAATATCCTAAGCAAAAGCTTCCTGAGCAACCCGAAAATTTCGAGCAAAAGCTTCCTGAGCAACCCGAGAATCCCGAGCAAAAGCTTCCTGAGCAACCCGAGAAGCCCGAGCAAAAGCTTCCTGAGCAACCCGAAAATCCAGAACAAAAGCTTCCTGAGCAATCCTAGAATTCCGAGCAAAGGCTTCCTGAGCAACTTGAATATCCTAAGCAAAAGCTTCCTGAGCAACCCGAGAATCCCGAGCAAAAGCTTCCTGAGCAACCCGAGAAGCCCGAGCAAAAGCTTCCTGAGCAACCCGAAAATCCAGAACAAAAGCTTCCTGAGCAACTCGAGATTCCCGAGCAAAAGCTTCCTGAGCAACTTGAATATCCTAAGCAAAAGCTTCCTGAGCAACCCGAAAATCCCGAGCAAAAGCTTCCTGAGCAACCCGAGAATCCCGAACAAAAGCTTCCTGAGCAACCCGAGAATCCCGAGCAAAAGCTTCCTGAGCAACCCTAGAATTCCGAGCAAAAGCTTCCTGAGCAACTTGAATATCCTAAGCAAAAGCTTCCTGAGCAACTTGAATATCCTAAGCAAAAGCTTCCTGAGCAACCCGAGAATATCGAGCAAAAGCTTCCTGAGCAACTTGAATATCCTAAGCAAAAGCTTCCTGAACAACCCGAGAATGCCGAGCAAAACCTTCCTGAGCAACCCGAGAATCTCGAGCAAAAGCTTCCTGAGCAACCCGAGAATCCCGAGCAAAAGCTTCCTGAGCAACCCGAGAATCCCGAGCAAAAGCTTCCTGAGCAACCCTAGAATTCCGAGCAAAAGCTTCCTGAGCAACTTGAATATCCTAAGCAAAAGCTCCCTGAGCAACCCGAATATCCCGAGCAAAAGCTTCCTGAGCAACCCGAGAATCCCGGGCAAAAGCTTCCTGAGCAACCCGAGAATCCCGAGCAAAAGCTTCCTGAGCAACCCGAGAATATCGAGCAAAAGCTTCCTGAGCAACTTGAATATCCTAAGCAAAAGCTTCCTGAGCAACCCGAGAATCCCGAGCAAAAGCTTCCTGAGCAACCCGAGAAGCCCGAGCAAAAGCTTCCTGAGCAACCCGAAAATCCAGAACAAAAGCTTCCTGAGCAACTCGAGATTCCCGAGCAAAAGCTTCCTGAGCAACTTGAATATCCTAAGCAAAAGCTTCCTGAGCAACCCGAAAATCCCGAGCAAAAGCTTCCTGAGCAACCCGAGAATCCCGAACAAAAGCTTCCTGAGCAACCCGAAAATCCCGAGCAAAAGCTTCCTGAGCAACCCTAGAATTCCGAGCAAAAGCTTCCTGAGCAACTTGAATATCCTAAGCAAAAGCTTCCTGAGCAACCCGAAAATCCCGAGCAAAAGCTTCCTGAGCAACCCGAGAATCCCGAGCAAAAGCTTCCTGAGCAACCCTAGAAATCCGAGCAAAAGCTTCCTGAGCAACTTGAATATCCTAAGCAAAAGCTTCCTGAGCAACCCGAAAATCCCGAGCAAAAGCTTCCTGAGCAACCCGAGAATCCCGAGCAAAAGCCTCCTGAGCAACCCGAGAATCCCGAGCAAAAGCTTCCTGAGCAACCCGAAAATCCCGAGCAAAAGCTTCCTGAGCAACCCGAGAATATCGAGCAAAAGCTTCCTGAGCAACTTGAATATCCTAAGCAAAAGCTTCCTGAGCAAACCGAGAATCCCGAGCAAAAGCTTCCTGAGCAACCCGAGAAGCCCGAGCAAAAGCTTCCTGAGCAACCCGAAAATCCCGAACAAAAGCTTCCTGAGCAACCCGAGATTCCCGAGCAAAAGCTTCCTCAGCATCTTGAATATCCTAAGCAAAAGCTTCCTGAGCAACCCGAGAATATCGAGCAAAAGCTTCCTGAGCAACTTGAATATCCTAAGCAAAAGCTTCCTGAACAACCCGAGAATGCCGAGCAAAACCTTCCTGAGCAACCCGAGAATCTCGAGCAAAAGCTTCCTGAGCAACCCGAGAATCCCGAGCAAAAGCTTCCTGAGCAACCCGAGAATCCCGTGAAAAAGCTTCCTGAGCAACCCGAGAATCCCGAGCAAAAGCTTCCTGAGCAACCCGAGAATCCCGAGCAAAAGCTTATTGAGCAACCCGAGAATCCCGAGCAAAAGCTTCCTGAGCAACCCTAGAATTCCGAGCAAAAGCTTCCTGAGCAACTTGAATATCCTAAGCAAAAGCTTCCTGAGCAACCCGAAAATCCCGAGCAAAAGCTTCCTGAGCAACCCGAGAATCCCGAGCAAAAGCTTCCTGAGCAACCCTAGAATTCCGAGCAAAAGCTTCCTGAGCAACTTGAATATCCTAAGCAAAAGCTTCCTGAGCAACCCGAGAATATCGAGCAAAAGCTTCCTGAGCAACTTGAATATCCTAAGCAAAAGCTTCCTGAACAACCCGAGAATGCCGAGCAAAAGCTTCCTGAGCAACTTGAATATCCTAAGCAAAAGCTTCCTGAGCAACCCGAGAATCCCGAGCAAAAGCTTCCTGAGCAACCCTAGAATTCCGAGCAAAAGCTTCCTGAGCAACTTGAATATCCTAAGCAAAAGCTCCCTGAGCAACCCGAATATCCCGAGCAAAAGCTTCCTGAGCAACCCGAGAATCCCGGGCAAAAGCTTCCTGAGCAACCCGAGAATCCCGAGCAAAAGCTTCCTGAGCAACCCGAGAATATCGAGCAAAAGCTTCCTGAGCAACTTGAATATCCTAAGCAAAAGCTTCCTGAGCAACCCGAGAATCCCGAGCAAAAGCTTCCTGAGCAACCCTAGAATTCCGAGCAAAAGCTTCCTGAGCAACTTGAATATCCTAAGCAAAAGCTTCCTGAGCAACCCGAAAATCCCGAGCAAAAGCTTCCTGAGCAACCCGAGAATCCCGAGCAAAAGCTTCCTGAGCAACCCTAGAATTCCGAGCAAAAGCTTCCTGAGCAACTTGAATATCCTAAGCAAAACCTTCCTGAGCAACCCGAGAATCTCGAGCAAAAGCTTCCTGAGCAACCCGAGAATCCCGAGCAAAAGCTTCCTGAGCAACCCGAGAATCCCGTGAAAAAGCTTCCTGAGCAACCCGAGAATCCCGAGCAAAAGCTTCCTGAGCAACCCGAAAATCCCGAGCAAAAGCTTCCTGAGCAACCCGAGAATCCCGAGCAAAAGCTTCCTGAGCAACCCTAGAATTCCGAGCAAAAGCTTCCTGAGCAACTTGAATATCCTAAGCAAAAGCTTCCTGAGCAACCCGAAAATCCCGAGCAAAAGCTTCCTGAGCAACCCGAGAATCCCGAGCAAAAGCTTCCTGAGCAACCCTAGAATTCCGAGCCAAAGCTTCCTGAGCAACTTGAATATCCTAAGCAAAAGCTTCCTGAGCAACCCGAAAATCCCGAGCAAAAGCTTCCTGAGCAACCCGAGAATCCCGAGCAAAAGCTTCCTGAGCAACCCTAGAATTCCGAGCAAAAGCTTCCTGAGCAACTTGAATATCCTAAGCAAAAGCTTCCTGAGCAACCCGAAAATCCCGAGCAAAAGCTTCCTGAGCAACCCGAGAATCCCGAGCAAAAGCTTCCTGAGCAACCCTAGAATTCCGAGCAAAAGCTTCCTGAGCAACTTGAATATCCTAAGCAAAAGCTTCCTGAGCAACCCGAGAATATCGAGCAAAAGCTTCCTGAGCAACTTGAATATCCTAAGCAAAAGCTTCCTGAGCAACCCGAGAATCCCGAGCAAAAGCTTCCTGAGCAACCCGAGAAGCCCGAGCAAAAGCTTCCTGAGCAACCCGAAAATCCAGAACAAAAGCTTCCTGAGCAACTCGAGATTCCCGAGCAAAAGCTTCCTCAGCAACTTGAATATCCTAAGCAAAAGCTTCCTGAGCAACCCGAGAATATCGAGCAAAAGCTTCCTGAGCAACTTGAATATCCTAAGCAAAAGCTTCCTGAGCAACCCGAGAATATCGAGCAAAAGCTTCCTGAGCAACTTGAATATCCTAAGCAAAAGCTTCCTGAACAACCCGAGAATGCCGAGCAAAACCTTCCTGAGCAACCCGAGAATCTCGAACAAAAGCTTCCTGAGCAACCCGAGAATCCCGAGCAAAAGCTTCCTGAGCAACCCGAGAATCCCGAGCAAAAGCTTCCTGAGCAACCCTAGAATTCCAAGCAAAAGCTTCCTGAGCAACTTGAATATCCTAAGCAAAAGCTCCCTGAGCAACCCGAAAATCCCGAGCAAAAGCTTCCTGAGCAACCCGAGAATCCCGGGCAAAAGCTTCCTGAGCAACCCGAGAATCCCGAGCAAAAGCTTCCTGAGCAACCCGAGAATATCGAGCAAAAGCTTCCTGAGCAACTTGAATATCCTAAGCAAAAGCTTCCTGAGCAACCCGAGAATCCCGAGCAAAAGCTTCCTGAGCAACTTGAATATCCTAAGCAAAAGCTTCCTGAGCAACCCGAAAATCCCGAGCAAAAGCTTCCTGAGCAACCCGAGAATCCCAAACAAAAGCTTCCTGAGCAACCCGAGAATCCCGAGCAAAAGCTTCCTGAGCAACCCTAGATTTCCGAGCAAAAGCTTCCTGAGCAACTTGAATATCCTAAGCAAAAGCTTCCTG
Source organism: Eledona agricola (assembly GCA_964023215.1). Classification (NCBI taxonomy): domain Eukaryota; kingdom Metazoa; phylum Arthropoda; class Insecta; order Coleoptera; family Tenebrionidae; genus Eledona; species Eledona agricola. Next base: position 27,941,732 of record OZ026857.1, on the reverse strand, counting down.
AGCAACCCGAAAATCCCGAGCAAAAGCTTCCTGAGCAACCCGAGAATCCCGAGCAAAAGCTTCCTGAGCAACCCTAGAAATCCGAGCAAAAGCTTCCTGAGCAACTTGAATATCCTAAGCAAAAGCTTCCTGAGCAACCCGAAAATCCCGAGCAAAAGCTTCCTTAGCAACCAGAGAATCCCGAGCAAAAGCTTCCTGAGCAACCCGAGAATCCCGAGCAAAAGCTTCCTGAGCAACCCGAGAATCCCGAGCAAAAGCTTCCTGAGCAACCCGAGAATATCGAGCAAAAGCTTCCTGAGCAACTTGAATATCCTAAGCAAAAGCTTCCTGAGCAACCCGAGAATCCCGAGCAAAAGCTTCCTGAGCAACCCGAGAAGCCCGAGCAAAAGCTTCCTGAGCAACCCGAAAATCCCGAACAAAAGCTTCCTGAGCAACCCGAGATTCCCGAGCAAAAGCTTCCTCAGCATCTTGAATATCCTAAGCAAAAGCTTCCTGAGCAACTTGAATATCCTAAGCAAAAGCTTCCTGAACAACCCGAGAATGCCGAGCAAAACCTTCCTGAGCAACCCGAGAATCTCTAGCAAAAGCTTCCTGAGCAACCCGAGAATCCCGAGCAAAAGCTTCCTGAGCAACCCTAGAATTCCGAGCAAAAGCTTCCTGAGCAACTTGAATATCCTAAGCAAAAGCTTCCTGAGCAACCCGAAAATTTCGAGCAAAAGCTTCCTGAGCAACCCGAGAATCCCGAGCAAAAGCTTCCTGAGCAACCCGAGAAGCCCGAGCAAAAGCTTCCTGAGCAACCCGAAAATCCAGAACAAAAGCTTCCTGAGCAATCCTAGAATTCCGAGCAAAGGCTTCCTGAGCAACTTGAATATCCTAAGCAAAAGCTTCCTGAGCAACCCGAGAATCCCGAGCAAAAGCTTCCTGAGCAACCCGAGAAGCCCGAGCAAAAGCTTCCTGAGCAACCCGAAAATCCAGAACAAAAGCTTCCTGAGCAACTCGAGATTCCCGAGCAAAAGCTTCCTGAGCAACTTGAATATCCTAAGCAAAAGCTTCCTGAGCAACCCGAAAATCCCGAGCAAAAGCTTCCTGAGCAACCCGAGAATCCCGAACAAAAGCTTCCTGAGCAACCCGAGAATCCCGAGCAAAAGCTTCCTGAGCAACCCTAGAATTCCGAGCAAAAGCTTCCTGAGCAACTTGAATATCCTAAGCAAAAGCTTCCTGAGCAACCCGAAAATCCCGAGCAAAAGCTTCCTGAGCAACCCGAGAATCCCGAGCAAAAGCTTCCTGAGCAACCCTAGAAATCCGAGCAAAAGCTTCCTGAGCAACTTGAATATCCTAAGCAAAAGCTTCCTGAGCAACCCGAAAATCCCGAGCAAAAGCTTCCTGAGCAACCCGAGAATCCCGAGCAAAAGCTTCCTGAGCAACCCGAGAATCCCGAGCAAAAGCTTCCTGAGCAACCCGAGAATCCCGAGCAAAAGCTTCCTGAGCAATCCGAGAATCCCGTGAAAAAGCTTCCTGAGCAACCCGAGAATCCCTAGCAAAAGATTCCTGAGCAACCCGAGTATCCCGAGCAAAAGCTTCCTGAGCAACCCTAGAATTCCGAGCAAAAGCTTCCTGAGCAACTTGAATATCCTAAGCAAAAGCTTCCTGAGCAACCCGAAAATCCCGAGCAAAAGCTTCCTGAGCAACCCGAGAATCCCGAGCAAAAGCTTCCTGAGCAACCCTAGAATTCCGAGCAAAAGCTTCCTGAGCAACTTGAATATCCCAAGCAAAAGCTTCCTGAGCAACCCGAAAATCCCGAGCAAAAGCTTCCTGAGCAACCCGAGAATCCCGAGCAAAAGCTTCCTGAGCAACCCTAGAATTCCGAGCAAAAGCTTCCTGAGCAACTTGAATATCCTAAGCAAAAGCTTCCTGAGCAACCCGAGAATATCGAGCAAAAGCTTCCTGAGCAACTTGAATATCCTAAGCAAAAGCTTCCTGAGCAACCCGAGAATCCCTAACAAAAGCTTCCTGAGCAACCCGAGAAGCCCGAGCAAAAGCTTCCTGAGCAACCCGAAAATCCAGAACAAAAGCTTCCTGAGCAACTCGAGATTCCCGAGCAAAAGCTTCCTCAGCAACTTGAATATCCTAAGCAAAAGCTTCCTGAGCAACCCGAGAAAATCGAGCAAAAGCTTCCTGAGCAACTTGAACATCCTAAGCAAAAGCTTCCTGAGCAACCCGAGAATATCGAGCAAAAGCTTCCTGAGCAACTTGAATATCCTAAGCAAAAGCTTCCTGAGCAACCCGAGAATCCCGAGCAAAAGCTTCCTGAGCAACCCGAGAAGCCCGAGCAAAAGCTTCCTGAGCAACCCGAAAATCCAGAACAAAAGCTTCCTGAGCAACTCGAGATTCGCGAGCAAAAGCTTCCTCAGCAACTTGAATATCCTAAGCAAAAGCTTCCTGAGCAACCCGAGAATATCGAGCAAAAGCTTCCTGAGCAACTTGAATATCCTAAGCAAAAGCTTCCTGAGCAACCCGAGAATCCCGAGCAAAAGCTTCCTGAGCAACCCGAGAAGCCCGAGCAAAAGCTTCCTGAGCAACCCGAAAATCCAGAACAAAAGCTTCCTGAGCAACTCGAGATTCCCGAGCAAAAGCTTCCTCAGCAACTTGAATATCCTAAGCAAAAGCTTCCTGAGCAACCCGAGAATATCGAGCAAAAGCTTCCTGAGCAACTTGAATATCCTAAGCAAAAGCTTCCTGAGCAACCCGAGAATATCGAGCAAAAGCTTCCTGAGCAACTTGAATATCCTAAGCAAAAGCTTCCTGAACAACCCGAGAATGCCGAGCAAAACCTTCCTGAGCAACCCGAGAATCTCGAGCAAAAGCTTCCTGAGCAACCCGAGAATCCCGAGCAAAAGCTTCCTGAGCAACCCGAGAATCCCGAGCAAAAGCTTCCTGAGCAACCCTAGAATTCCGAGCAAAAGCTTCCTGAGCAACTTGAATATCCTAAGCAAAAGCTTCCTGAGCAACCCGAAAATCCCGAGCAAAAGCTTCCTGAGCAACCCTAGAATTCCGAGCAAAAGCTTCCTGAGCAACCCGAAAATCCCGAGCAAAAGCTTCCTGAGCAACCCGAGAATCCCGAACAAAAGCTTCCTGAGCAACCCGAGATTCACGAGCAAAAGCTTCCTCAGCAACTTGAATATCCTAAGCAAAAGCTTCCTGAGCAACCCGAGAATATCGAGCAAAAGCTTCCTGAGCAACTTGAATATCCTAAGCAAAAGCTTCCTGAGCAACCCGAAAATCCCGAGCAAAAGCTTCCTGAGCAACCCGAGAATCCCGAGCAAAAGCTTCCTGAGCAACCCGAGAATCCCGAGCAAAAGCTTCCTGAGCAACCCGAGAATCCTGAGCAAAAGCTTCCTGAGCAACCCGAGAATCCCGAGCAAAAGCTTCCTGAGCAACCCTAGAATTCCGAGCAAAAGCTTCCTGAGCAACTTGAATATCCTAAGCAAAAGCTCCCTGAGCAACCCGAAAATCCCGGGCAAAAGCTTCCTGAGCAACCCGAGAATCCCGAGCAAAAGCTTCCTGAGCAACCCGAGAATATCGAGCAAAAGCTTCCTGAGCAACTTGAATATCCTAAGCAAAAGCTTCCTGAGCAACCCGAGAATCCCGAGCAAAAGCTTCCTGAGCAACCCGAGAATCCCGAGCAAAAGCTTCCTGAGCAACCCGAGAATCCCGAGCAAAAGCTTCCTGAGCAACCCTAGAATTCCGAGCAAAAGCTTCCTAAGCAACTTGAATATCCTAAGCAAAAGCTTCCTGAGCAACCCGAGAATATCGAGCAAAAGCTTCCTGAGCAACTTGAATATCCTAAGCAAAAGCTTCCTGAGCAACCCGAGAATCCCGAGCAAAAGCTTCCTGAGCAACCCTAGAATTCCGAGCAAAAGCTTCCTGAGCAACTTGAATATCCTAAGCAAAAGCTTCCTGAGCAACCCGAAAATCCCGAGCAAAAGCTTCCTGAGCAACCCGAGAATCCCGAGCAAAAGCTTCCTGAGCAACCCTAGAATTCCGAGCAAAAGCTTCCTGAGCAACTTGAATATCCTAAGCAAAACCTTCCTGAGCAACCCGAGAATCTCGAGCAAAAGCTTCCTGAGCAACCCGAGAATCCCGAGCAAAAGCTTCCTGAGCAACCCGAGAATCCCGTGAAAAAGCTTCCTGAGCAACCCGAGAATCCCGAGCAAAAGCTTCCTGAGCAACCCGAAAATCCCGAGCAAAAGCTTCCTGAGCAACCCGAGAATCCCGAGCAAAAGCTTCCTGAGCAACCCTAGAATTCCGAGCAAAAGCTTCCTGAGCAACTTGAATATCCTAAGCAAAAGCTTCCTGAGCAACCCGAAAATCCCGAGCAAAAGCTTCCTGAGCAACCCGAGAATCCCGAGCAAAAGCTTCCTGAGCAACCCTAGAATTCCGAGCCAAAGCTTCCTGAGCAACTTGAATATCCTAAGCAAAAGCTTCCTGAGCAACCCGAAAATCCCGAGCAAAAGCTTCCTGAGCAACCCGAGAATCCCGAGCAAAAGCTTCCTGAGCAACCCTAGAATTCCGAGCAAAAGCTTCCTGAGCAACTTGAATATCCTAAGCAAAAGCTTCCTGAGCAACCCGAAAATCCCGAGCAAAAGCTTCCTGAGCAACCCGAGAATCCCGAGCAAAAGCTTCCTGAGCAACCCTAGAATTCCGAGCAAAAGCTTCCTGAGCAACTTGAATATCCTAAGCAAAAGCTTCCTGAGCAACCCGAGAATATCGAGCAAAAGCTTCCTGAGCAACTTGAATATCCTAAGCAAAAGCTTCCTGAGCAACCCGAGAATCCCGAGCAAAAGCTTCCTGAGCAACCCGAGAAGCCCGAGCAAAAGCTTCCTGAGCAACCCGAAAATCCAGAACAAAAGCTTCCTGAGCAACTCGAGATTCCCGAGCAAAAGCTTCCTCAGCAACTTGAATATCCTAAGCAAAAGCTTCCTGAGCAACCCGAGAATATCGAGCAAAAGCTTCCTGAGCAACTTGAATATCCTAAGCAAAAGCTTCCTGAGCAACCCGAGAATATCGAGCAAAAGCTTCCTGAGCAACTTGAATATCCTAAGCAAAAGCTTCCTGAACAACCCGAGAATGCCGAGCAAAACCTTCCTGAGCAACCCGAGAATCTCGAACAAAAGCTTCCTGAGCAACCCGAGAATCCCGAGCAAAAGCTTCCTGAGCAACCCGAGAATCCCGAGCAAAAGCTTCCTGAGCAACCCTAGAATTCCAAGCAAAAGCTTCCTGAGCAACTTGAATATCCTAAGCAAAAGCTCCCTGAGCAACCCGAAAATCCCGAGCAAAAGCTTCCTGAGCAACCCGAGAATCCCGGGCAAAAGCTTCCTGAGCAACCCGAGAATCCCGAGCAAAAGCTTCCTGAGCAACCCGAGAATATCGAGCAAAAGCTTCCTGAGCAACTTGAATATCCTAAGCAAAAGCTTCCTGAGCAACCCGAGAATCCCGAGCAAAAGCTTCCTGAGCAACTTGAATATCCTAAGCAAAAGCTTCCTGAGCAACCCGAAAATCCCGAGCAAAAGCTTCCTGAGCAACCCGAGAATCCCAAACAAAAGCTTCCTGAGCAACCCGAGAATCCCGAGCAAAAGCTTCCTGAGCAACCCTAGATTTCCGAGCAAAAGCTTCCTGAGCAACTTGAATATCCTAAGCAAAAGCTTCCTGAGCAACCCGAAAATCCCGAGCAAAAGCTTCCTGAGCAACCCGAGAATCCCGAGCAAAAGCTTCCTGAGCAACCCTAGAAATCCGAGCAAAAGCTTCCTGAGCAACTTGAATATCCTAAGCAAAAGCTTCCTGAGCAACCCGAAAATCCCGAGCAAAAGCTTCCTTAGCAACCAGAGAATCCCGAGCAAAAGCTTCCTGAGCAACCCGAGAATCCCGAGCAAAAGCTTCCTGAGCAACCCGAGAATCCCGAGCAAAAGCTTCCTGAGCAACCCGAGAATATCGAGCAAAAGCTTCCTGAGCAACTTGAATATCCTAAGCAAAAGCTTCCTGAGCAACCCGAGAATCCCGAGCAAAAGCTTCCTGAGCAACCCGAGAAGCCCGAGCAAAAGCTTCCTGAGCAACCCGAAAATCCCGAACAAAAGCTTCCTGAGCAACCCGAGATTCCCGAGCAAAAGCTTCCTCAGCATCTTGAATATCCTAAGCAAAAGCTTCCTGAGCAACTTGAATATCCTAAGCAAAAGCTTCCTGAACAACCCGAGAATGCCGAGCAAAACCTTCCTGAGCAACCCGAGAATCTCTAGCAAAAGCTTCCTGAGCAACCCGAGAATCCCGAGCAAAAGCTTCCTGAGCAACCCGAGAATCCCGTGAAAAAGCTTCCTGAGCAACCCGAGAATCCCGAGCAAAAGCTTCCTGAGCAACCCGAGAATCCCGAGCAAAAGCTTCCTGAGCAACCCTAGAATTCCGAGCAAAAGCTTCCTGAGCAACTTGAATATCCTAAGCAAAAGCTTCCTGAGCAACCCGAAAATTTCGAGCAAAAGCTTCCTGAGCAACCCGAGAATCCCGAGCAAAAGCTTCCTGAGCAACCCGAGAAGCCCGAGCAAAAGCTTCCTGAGCAACCCGAAAATCCAGAACAAAAGCTTCCTGAGCAATCCTAGAATTCCGAGCAAAGGCTTCCTGAGCAACTTGAATATCCTAAGCAAAAGCTTCCTGAGCAACCCGAGAATCCCGAGCAAAAGCTTCCTGAGCAACCCGAGAAGCCCGAGCAAAAGCTTCCTGAGCAACCCGAAAATCCAGAACAAAAGCTTCCTGAGCAACTCGAGATTCCCGAGCAAAAGCTTCCTGAGCAACTTGAATATCCTAAGCAAAAGCTTCCTGAGCAACCCGAAAATCCCGAGCAAAAGCTTCCTGAGCAACCCGAGAATCCCGAACAAAAGCTTCCTGAGCAACCCGAGAATCCCGAGCAAAAGCTTCCTGAGCAACCCTAGAATTCCGAGCAAAAGCTTCCTGAGCAACTTGAATATCCTAAGCAAAAGCTTCCTGAGCAACCCGAAAATCCCGAGCAAAAGCTTCCTGAGCAACCCGAGAATCCCGAGCAAAAGCTTCCTGAGCAACCCTAGAAATCCGAGCAAAAGCTTCCTGAGCAACTTGAATATCCTAAGCAAAAGCTTCCTGAGCAACCCGAAAATCCCGAGCAAAAGCTTCCTGAGCAACCCGAGAATCCCGAGCAAAAGCTTCCTGAGCAACCCGAGAATCCCGAGCAAAAGCTTCCTGAGCAACCCGAGAATCCCGAGCAAAAGCTTCCTGAGCAATCCGAGAATCCCGTGAAAAAGCTTCCTGAGCAACCCGAGAATCCCTAGCAAAAGATTCCTGAGCAACCCGAGTATCCCGAGCAAAAGCTTCCTGAGCAACCCTAGAATTCCGAGCAAAAGCTTCCTGAGCAACTTGAATATCCTAAGCAAAAGCTTCCTGAGCAACCCGAAAATCCCGAGCAAAAGCTTCCTGAGCAACCCGAGAATCCCGAGCAAAAGCTTCCTGAGCAACCCTAGAATTCCGAGCAAAAGCTTCCTGAGCAACTTGAATATCCCAAGCAAAAGCTTCCTGAGCAACCCGAAAATCCCGAGCAAAAGCTTCCTGAGCAACCCGAGAATCCCGAGCAAAAGCTTCCTGAGCAACCCTAGAATTCCGAGCAAAAGCTTCCTGAGCAACTTGAATATCCTAAGCAAAAGCTTCCTGAGCAACCCGAGAATATCGAGCAAAAGCTTCCTGAGCAACTTGAATATCCTAAGCAAAAGCTTCCTGAGCAACCCGAGAATCCCTAACAAAAGCTTCCTGAGCAACCCGAGAAGCCCGAGCAAAAGCTTCCTGAGCAACCCGAAAATCCAGAACAAAAGCTTCCTGAGCAACTCGAGATTCCCGAGCAAAAGCTTCCTCAGCAACTTGAATATCCTAAGCAAAAGCTTCCTGAGCAACCCGAGAAAATCGAGCAAAAGCTTCCTGAGCAACTTGAACATCCTAAGCAAAAGCTTCCTGAGCAACCCGAGAATATCGAGCAAAAGCTTCCTGAGCAACTTGAATATCCTAAGCAAAAGCTTCCTGAGCAACCCGAGAATCCCGAGCAAAAGCTTCCTGAGCAACCCGAGAAGCCCGAGCAAAAGCTTCCTGAGCAACCCGAAAATCCAGAACAAAAGCTTCCTGAGCAACTCGAGATTCGCGAGCAAAAGCTTCCTCAGCAACTTGAATATCCTAAGCAAAAGCTTCCTGAGCAACCCGAGAATATCGAGCAAAAGCTTCCTGAGCAACTTGAATATCCTAAGCAAAAGCTTCCTGAGCAACCCGAGAATCCCGAGCAAAAGCTTCCTGAGCAACCCGAGAAGCCCGAGCAAAAGCTTCCTGAGCAACCCGAAAATCCAGAACAAAAGCTTCCTGAGCAACTCGAGATTCCCGAGCAAAAGCTTCCTCAGCAACTTGAATATCCTAAGCAAAAGCTTCCTGAGCAACCCGAGAATATCGAGCAAAAGCTTCCTGAGCAACTTGAATATCCTAAGCAAAAGCTTCCTGAGCAACCCGAGAATATCGAGCAAAAGCTTCCTGAGCAACTTGAATATCCTAAGCAAAAGCTTCCTGAACAACCCGAGAATGCCGAGCAAAACCTTCCTGAGCAACCCGAGAATCTCGAGCAAAAGCTTCCTGAGCAACCCGAGAATCCCGAGCAAAAGCTTCCTGAGCAACCCGAGAATCCCGAGCAAAAGCTTCCTGAGCAACCCTAGAATTCCGAGCAAAAGCTTCCTGAGCAACTTGAATATCCTAAGCAAAAGCTTCCTGAGCAACCCGAAAATCCCGAGCAAAAGCTTCCTGAGCAACCCTAGAATTCCGAGCAAAAGCTTCCTGAGCAACCCGAAAATCCCGAGCAAAAGCTTCCTGAGCAACCCGAGAATCCCGAACAAAAGCTTCCTGAGCAACCCGAGATTCACGAGCAAAAGCTTCCTCAGCAACTTGAATATCCTAAGCAAAAGCTTCCTGAGCAACCCGAGAATATCGAGCAAAAGCTTCCTGAGCAACTTGAATATCCTAAGCAAAAGCTTCCTGAGCAACCCGAAAATCCCGAGCAAAAGCTTCCTGAGCAACCCGAGAATCCCGAGCAAAAGCTTCCTGAGCAACCCGAGAATCCCGAGCAAAAGCTTCCTGAGCAACCCGAGAATCCTGAGCAAAAGCTTCCTGAGCAACCCGAGAATCCCGAGCAAAAGCTTCCTGAGCAACCCTAGAATTCCGAGCAAAAGCTTCCTGAGCAACTTGAATATCCTAAGCAAAAGCTCCCTGAGCAACCCGAAAATCCCGGGCAAAAGCTTCCTGAGCAACCCGAGAATCCCGAGCAAAAGCTTCCTGAGCAACCCGAGAATATCGAGCAAAAGCTTCCTGAGCAACTTGAATATCCTAAGCAAAAGCTTCCTGAGCAACCCGAGAATCCCGAGCAAAAGCTTCCTGAGCAACCCGAGAATCCCGAGCAAAAGCTTCCTGAGCAACCCGAGAATCCCGAGCAAAAGCTTCCTGAGCAACCCTAGAATTCCGAGCAAAAGCTTCCTAAGCAACTTGAATATCCTAAGCAAAAGCTTCCTGAGCAACCCGAGAATATCGAGCAAAAGCTTCCTGAGCAACTTGAATATCCTAAGCAAAAGCTTCCTGAGCAACCCGAGAATCCCGAGCAAAAGCTTCCTGAGCAACCCGAGAAGCCCGAGCAAAAGCTTCCTGAGCAACCCGAAAATCCAGAACAAAAGCTTCCTGAGCAACTCGAGATTCCCGAGCAAAAGCTTCCTCAGCAACTTGAATATCCTAAGCAAAAGCTTCCTGAGCAACCCGAGAAAATCGAGCAAAAGCTTCCTGAGCAACTTGAATATCCTAAGCAAAAGCTTCCTGAGCAACCCGAGAATATCGAGCAAAAGCTTCCTGAGCAACCCTAGAATTCCGAGCAAAAGCTTCCTGAGCAACTTGAATATCCTAAGCAAAAGCTTCCTGAGCAACCCGAGAATATCGAGCAAAAGCTTCCTGAGCAACTTGAATATCCTAAGCAAAAGCTTCCTGAGCAACCCGAGAATCCCGAGCAAAAGCTTCCTGAGCAACCCGAGAAGCCCGAGCAAAAGCTTCCTGAGCAACCCGAAAATCCAGAACAAAAGCTTCCTGAGCAACTCGAGATTCCCGAGCAAAAGCTTCCTCAGCAACTTGAATATCCTAAGCAAAAGCTTCCTGAGCAACCCGAGAATATCGAGCAAAAGCTTCCTGAGCAACTTGAATATCCTAAGCAAAAGCTTCCTGAGCAACCCGAGAATATCGAGCAAAAGCTTCCTGAGCAACTTGAATATCCTAAGCAAAAGCTTCCTGAACAACCCGAGAATGCCGAGCAAAACCTTCCTGAGCAACCCGAGAATCTCGAGCAAAAGCTTCCTGAGCAACCCGAGAATCCCGAGCAAAAGCTTCCTGAGCAACCCGAGAATCCCGAGCAAAAGCTTCCTGAGCAACCCTAGAATTCCGAGCAAAAGCTTCCTGAGCAACTTGAATATCCTAAGCAAAAGCTCCCTGAGCAACCCGAAAATCCCGAGCAAAAGCTTCCTGAGCAACCCGAGAATCCCGGGCAAAAGCTTCCTGAGCAACCCGAGAATCCCGAGCAAAAGCTTCCTGAGCAACCCGAGAATATCGAGCAAAAGCTTCCTGAGCAACTTGAATATCCTAAGCAAAAGCTTCCTGAGCAACCCGAGAATCCCGAGCAAAAGCTTCCTGAGCAACTTGAATATCCTAAGCAAAAGCTTCCTGAGCAACCCGAAAATCCCGAGCAAAAGCTTCCTGAGCAACCCGAGAATCCCAAACAAAAGCTTCCTGAGCAACCCGAGAATCCCGAGCAAAAGCTTCCTGAGCAACCCTAGATTTCCGAGCAAAAGCTTCCTGAGCAACTTGAATATCCTAAGCAAAAGCTTCCTGAGCAACCCGAAAATCCCGAGCAAAAGCTTCCTGAGCAACCCGAGAATCCCGAGCAAAAGCTTCCTGAGCAACCCTAGAAATCCGAGCAAAAGCTTCCTGAGCAACTTGAATATCCTAAGCAAAAGCTTCCTGAGCAACCCGAAAATCCCGAGCAAAAGCTTCCTTAGCAACCAGAGAATCCCGAGCAAAAGCTTCCTGAGCAACCCGAGAATCCCGAGCAAAAGCTTCCTGAGCAACCCGAGAATCCCGAGCAAAAGCTTCCTGAGCAACCCGAGAATATCGAGCAAAAGCTTCCTGAGCAACTTGAATATCCTAAGCAAAAGCTTCCTGAGCAACCCGAGAATCCCGAGCAAAAGCTTCCTGAGCAACCCGAGAAGCCCGAGCAAAAGCTTCCTGAGCAACCCGAAAATCCCGAACAAAAGCTTCCTGAGCAACCCGAGATTCCCGAGCAAAAGCTTCCTCAGCATCTTGAATATCCTAAGCAAAAGCTTCCTGAGCAACCCGAGAATATCGAGCAAAAGCTTCCTGAGCAACTTGAATATCCTAAGCAAAAGCTTCCTGAACAACCCGAGAATGCCGAGCAAAACCTTCCTGAGCAACCCGAGAATCTCTAGCAAAAGCTTCCTGAGCAACCCGAGAATCCCGAGCAAAAGCTTCCTGAGCAACCCGAGAATCCCGTGAAAAAGCTTCCTGAGCAACCCGAGAATCCCGAGCAAAAGCTTCCTGAGCAACCCGAGAATATCGAGCAAAAGCTTCCTGAGCAACTTGAATATCCTAAGCAAAAGCTTCCTGAGCAACCCGAGAATCCCAAACAAAAGCTTCCTGAGCAACCCGAGAATCCCGAGCAAAAGCTTCCTGAGCAACCCTAGATTTCCGAGCAAAAGCTTCCTGAGCAACTTGAATATCCTAAGCAAAAGCTTCCTGAGCAACCCGAAAATCCCGAGCAAAAGCTTCCTGAGCAACCCGAGAATCCCGAGCAAAAGCTTCCTGAGCAACCCTAGAAATCCGAGCAAAAGCTTCCTGAGCAACTTGAATATCCTAAGCAAAAGCTTCCTGAGCAACCCGAAAATCCCGAGCAAAAGCTTCCTTAGCAACCAGAGAATCCCGAGCAAAAGCTTCCTGAGCAACCCGAGAATCCCGAGCAAAAGCTTCCTGAGCAACCCGAGAATCCCGAGCAAAAGCTTCCTGAGCAACCCGAGAATATCGAGCAAAAGCTTCCTGAGCAACTTGAATATCCTAAGCAAAAGCTTCCTGAGCAACCCGAGAATCCCGAGCAAAAGCTTCCTGAGCAACCCGAGAAGCCCGAGCAAAAGCTTCCTGAGCAACCCGAAAATCCCGAACAAAAGCTTCCTGAGCAACCCGAGATTCCCGAGCAAAAGCTTCCTCAGCATCTTGAATATCCTAAGCAAAAGCTTCCTGAGCAACCCGAGAATATCGAGCAAAAGCTTCCTGAGCAACTTGAATATCCTAAGCAAAAGCTTCCTGAACAACCCGAGAATGCCGAGCAAAACCTTCCTGAGCAACCCGAGAATCTCTAGCAAAAGCTTCCTGAGCAACCCGAGAATCCCGAGCAAAAGCTTCCTGAGCAACCCGAGAATCCCGTGAAAAAGCTTCCTGAGCAACCCGAGAATCCCGAGCAAAAGCTTCCTGAGCAACCCGAGAATCCCGAGCAAAAGCTTCCTGAGCAACCCTAGAATTCCGAGCAAAAGCTTCCTGAGCAACTTGAATATCCTAAGCAAAAGCTTCCTGAGCAACCCGAAAATTTCGAGCAAAAGCTTCCTGAGCAACCCGAGAATCCCGAGCAAAAGCTTCCTGAGCAACCCGAGAAGCCCGAGCAAAAGCTTCCTGAGCAACCCGAAAATCCAGAACAAAAGCTTCCTGAGCAATCCTAGAATTCCGAGCAAAGGCTTCCTGAGCAACTTGAATATCCTAAGCAAAAGCTTCCTGAGCAACCCGAGAATCCCGAGCAAAAGCTTCCTGAGCAACCCGAGAAGCCCGAGCAAAAGCTTCCTGAGCAACCCGAAAATCCAGAACAAAAGCTTCCTGAGCAACTCGAGATTCCCGAGCAAAAGCTTCCTGAGCAACTTGAATATCCTAAGCAAAAGCTTCCTGAGCAACCCGAAAATCCCGAGCAAAAGCTTCCTGAGCAACCCGAGAATCCCGAACAAAAGCTTCCTGAGCAACCCGAGAATCCCGAGCAAAAGCTTCCTGAGCAACCCTAGAATTCCGAGCAAAAGCTTCCTGAGCAACTTGAATATCCTAAGCAAAAGCTTCCTGAGCAACCCGAAAATCCCGAGCAAAAGCTTCCTGAGCAACCCGAGAATCCCGAGCAAAAGCTTCCTGAGCAACCCTAGAAATCCGAGCAAAAGCTTCCTGAGCAACTTGAATATCCTAAGCAAAAGCTTCCTGAGCAACCCGAAAATCCCGAGCAAAAGCTTCCTGAGCAACCCGAGAATCCCGAGCAAAAGCTTCCTGAGCAACCCGAGAATCCCGAGCAAAAGCTTCCTGAGCAACCCGAGAATCCCGAGCAAAAGCTTCCTGAGCAACCCGAGAATATCGAGCAAAAGCTTCCTGAGCAACTTGAATATCCTAAGCAAAAGCTTTTTGAGCAACCCGAGAATCCCGAGCAAAAGCTTCCTGAGCAACCCGAGAATCCCGAGCAAAAGCTTCCTGAGCAACCCGAGAATCCCGTGAAAAAGCTTCCTGAGCAACCCGAGAATCCCTAACAAAAGCTTCCTGAGCAACCCGAGAAGCCCGAGCAAAAGCTTCCTGAGCAACCCGAAAATCCAGAACAAAAGCTTCCTGAGCAACTCGAGATTCGCGAGCAAAAGCTTCCTCAGCAACTTGAATATCCTAAGCAAAAGCTTCCTGAGCAACCCGAGAATATCGAGCAAAAGCTTCCTGAGCAACTTGAATATCCTAAGCAAAAGCTTCCTGAGCAACCCGAGAATCCCGAGCAAAAGCTTCCTGAGCAACCCGAGAAGCCCGAGCAAAAGCTTCCTGAGCAACCCGAAAATCCAGAACAAAAGCTTCCTGAGCAACTCGAGATTCCCGAGCAAAAGCTTCCTCAGCAACTTGAATATCCTAAGCAAAAGCTTCCTGAGCAACCCGAGAATATCGAGCAAAAGCTTCCTGAGCAACTTGAATATCCTAAGCAAAAGCTTCCTGAGCAACCCGAGAATATCGAGCAAAAGCTTCCTGAGCAACTTGAATATCCTAAGCAAAAGCTTCCTGAACAACCCGAGAATGCCGAGCAAAACCTTCCTGAGCAACCCGAGAATCTCGAGCAAAAGCTTCCTGAGCAACCCGAGAATCCCGAGCAAAAGCTTCCTGAGCAACCCGAGAATCCCGAGCAAAAGCTTCCTGAGCAACCCTAGAATTCCGAGCAAAAGCTTCCTGAGCAACTTGAATATCCTAAGCAAAAGCTTCCTGAGCAACCCGAAAATCCCGAGCAAAAGCTTCCTGAGCAACCCTAGAATTCCGAGCAAAAGCTTCCTGAGCAACCCGAAAATCCCGAGCAAAAGCTTCCTGAGCAACCCGAGAATCCCGAACAAAAGCTTCCTGAGCAACCCGAGATTCACGAGCAAAAGCTTCCTCAGCAACTTGAATATCCTAAGCAAAAGCTTCCTGAGCAACCCGAGAATATCGAGCAAAAGCTTCCTGAGCAACTTGAATATCCTAAGCAAAAGCTTCCTGAGCAACCCGAAAATCCCGAGCAAAAGCTTCCTGAGCAACCCGAGAATCCCGAGCAAAAGCTTCCTGAGCAACCCGAGAATCCCGAGCAAAAGCTTCCTGAGCAACCCGAGAATCCTGAGCAAAAGCTTCCTGAGCAACCCGAGAATCCCGAGCAAAAGCTTCCTGAGCAACCCTAGAATTCCGAGCAAAAGCTTCCTGAGCAACTTGAATATCCTAAGCAAAAGCTCCCTGAGCAACCCGAAAATCCCGGGCAAAAGCTTCCTGAGCAACCCGAGAATCCCGAGCAAAAGCTTCCTGAGCAACCCGAGAATATCGAGCAAAAGCTTCCTGAGCAACTTGAATATCCTAAGCAAAAGCTTCCTGAGCAACCCGAGAATCCCGAGCAAAAGCTTCCTGAGCAACCCGAGAATCCCGAGCAAAAGCTTCCTGAGCAACCCGAGAATCCCGAGCAAAAGCTTCCTGAGCAACCCTAGAATTCCGAGCAAAAGCTTCCTAAGCAACTTGAATATCCTAAGCAAAAGCTTCCTGAGCAACCCGAAAATCCCGAGCAAAAGCTTCCTGAGCAACCCTAGAATTCCGAGCAAAAGCTTCCTGAGCAACCCGAAAATCCCGAGCAAAAGCTTCCTGAGCAACCCGAGAATCCCGAACAAAAGCTTCCTGAGCAACCCTAGAAATCCGAGCAAAAGCTTCCTGAGCAACCCTAGAATTCCGAGCAAAAGCTTCCTGAGCAACTTAATTATCCTAAGCAAAAGCTTCCTGAGCAACCCGAGAATATCGAGCAAAAGCTTCCTGAGCAACTTGAATATCCTAAGCAAAAGCTTCCTGAGCAACCCGAGAATATCGAGCAAAAGCTTCCTGAGCAACTTGAATATCCTAAGCAAAAGCTTCCTGAGCAACCCGAGAATATCGAGCAAAAGCTTCCTGAGCAACCCGAGAATCCCGAGCAAAAGCTTCCTGAGCAACCCTAGAATTCCGAGCAAAAGCTTCCTAAGCAACTTGAATATCCTAAGCAAAAGCTTCCTGAGCAACCCGAAAATCCCGAGCAAAAGCTTCCTGAGCAACCCTAGAATTCCGAGCAAAAGCTTCCTGAGCAACCCGAAAATCCCGAGCAAAAGCTTCCTGAGCAACCCGAAAATCCCGAGCAAAAGCTTCCTGAGCAACCCGAGAATCCCGAACAAAAGCTTCCTGAGCAACCCGAGATTCACGAGCAAAAGCTTCCTCAGCAACTTGAATATCCTAAGCAAAAGCTTCCTGAGCAACCCGAGAATCCCGAGCAAAAGCTTCCTGAGCAACCCGAGAATCCCGAGCAAAAGCTTCCTGAGCAACCCTAGAATTCCGAGCAAAAGCTTCCTAAGCAACTTGAATATCCTAAGCAAAAGCTTCCTGAGCAACCCGAAAATCCCGAGCAAAAGCTTCCTGAGCAACCCTAGAATTCCGAGC
Source organism: Eledona agricola (assembly GCA_964023215.1). Classification (NCBI taxonomy): domain Eukaryota; kingdom Metazoa; phylum Arthropoda; class Insecta; order Coleoptera; family Tenebrionidae; genus Eledona; species Eledona agricola. Next base: position 27,925,640 of record OZ026857.1, on the reverse strand, counting down.
AAAAGCTTCCTGAGCAACCCGAAAATCCCGAGCAAAAGCTTCCTGAGCAACCCGAGAATCCCGAACAAAAGCTTCCTGAGCAACCCGAGATTCACGAGCAAAAGCTTCCTCAGCAACTTGAATATCCTAAGCAAAAGCTTCCTGAGCAACCCGAAAATCCCGAGCAAAAGCTTCCTGAGCAACCCTAGAATTCCGAGCAAAAGCTTCCTGAGCAACCCTAGAATTCCGAGCAAAAGCTTCCTGAGCAACCCGAAAATCCCGAGCAAAAGCTTCCTGAGCAACCCGAGAATCCCGAACAAAAGCTTCCTGAGCAACCCGAGATTCACGAGCAAAAGCTTCCTCAGCAACTTGAATATCCTAAGCAAAAGCTTCCTGAGCAACCCGAGAATATCGAGCAAAAGCTTCCTGAGCAACTTGAATATCCTAAGCAAAAGCTTCCTGAACAACCCGAGAATGCCGAGCAAAACCTTCCTGAGCAACCCGAGAATCTCGAGCAAAAGCTTCCTGAGCAACCCGAGAATCCCGAGCAAAAGCTTCCTGAGCAACCCGAGAATCCCGTGAAAAAGCTTCCTGAGCAACCCGAGAATCCCGAGCAAAAGCTTCCTGAGCAACCCGAGAATCCCGAGCAAAAGCTTCCTGAGCAACCCTAGAATTCCGAGCAAAAGCTTCCTGAGCAACTTGAATATCCTAAGCAAAAGCTTCCTGAGCAACCCGAAAATCCCGAGCAAAAGCTTCCTGAGCAACCCGAGAATCCCGAGCAAAAGCTTCCTGAGCAACCCTAGAATTCCGAGCAAAAGCTTCCTGAGCAACTTGAATATCCCAAGCAAAAGCTTCCTGAGCAACCCGAAAATCCCGAGCAAAAGCTTCCTGAGCAACCCGAGAATCCCGAGCAAAAGCTTCCTGAGCAACCCTAGAATTCCGAGCAAAAGCTTCCTGAGCAACTTGAATATCCTAAGCAAAAGCTTCCTGAGCAACCCGAGAATATCGAGCAAAAGCTTCCTGAGCAACTTGAATATCCTAAGCAAAAGCTTCCTGAGCAACCCGAGAATCCCGAGCAAAAGCTTCCTGAGCAACCCGAGATTCACGAGCAAAAGCTTCCTCAGCAACTTGAATATCCTAAGCAAAAGCTTCCTGAGCAACCCGAGAATATCGAGCAAAAGCTTCCTGAGCAACTTGAATATCCTAAGCAAAAGCTTCCTGAGCAACCCGAAAATCCCGAGCAAAAGCTTCCTGAGCAACCCGAGAATCCCGAGCAAAAGCTTCCTGAGCAACCCGAGAATCCCGAGCAAAAGCTTCCTGAGCAACCCGAGAATCCTGAGCAAAAGCTTCCTGAGCAACCCGAGAATCCCGAGCAAAAGCTTCCTGAGCAACCCTAGAATTCCGAGCAAAAGCTTCCTGAGCAACTTGAATATCCTAAGCAAAAGCTCCCTGAGCAACCCGAAAATCCCGGGCAAAAGCTTCCTGAGCAACCCGAGAATCCCGAGCAAAAGCTTCCTGAGCAACCCGAGAATATCGAGCAAAAGCTTCCTGAGCAACTTGAATATCCTAAGCAAAAGCTTCCTGAGCAACCCGAGAATCCCGAGCAAAAGCTTCCTGAGCAACCCGAGAATCCCGAGCAAAAGCTTCCTGAGCAACCCGAGAATCCCGAGCAAAAGCTTCCTGAGCAACCCTAGAATTCCGAGCAAAAGCTTCCTAAGCAACTTGAATATCCTAAGCAAAAGCTTCCTGAGCAACCCGAAAATCCCGAGCAAAAGCTTCCTGAGCAACCCTAGAATTCCGAGCAAAAGCTTCCTGAGCAACCCGAAAATCCCGAGCAAAAGCTTCCTGAGCAACCCGAGAATCCCGAACAAAAGCTTCCTGAGCAACCCTAGAAATCCGAGCAAAAGCTTCCTGAGCAACCCTAGAATTCCGAGCAAAAGCTTCCTGAGCAACTTGAATATCCTAAGCAAAAGCTTCCTGAGCAACCCGAGAATATCGAGCAAAAGCTTCCTGAGCAACTTGAATATCCTAAGCAAAAGCTTCCTGAGCAACCCGAGAATATCGAGCAAAAGCTTCCTGAGCAACTTGAATATCCTAAGCAAAAGCTTCCTGAGCAACCCGAGAATATCGAGCAAAAGCTTCCTGAGCAACCCGAGAATCCCGAGCAAAAGCTTCCTGAGCAACCCTAGAATTCCGAGCAAAAGCTTCCTAAGCAACTTGAATATCCTAAGCAAAAGCTTCCTGAGCAACCCGAAAATCCCGAGCAAAAGCTTCCTGAGCAACCCTAGAATTCCGAGCAAAAGCTTCCTGAGCAACCCGAAAATCCCGAGCAAAAGCTTCCTGAGCAACCCTAGAATTCCGAGCAAAAGCTTCCTGAGCAACTTGAATATCCTAAGCAAAAGCTCCCTGAGCAACCCGAAAATCCCGGGCAAAAGCTTCCTGAGCAACCCGAGAATCCCGAGCAAAAGCTTCCTGAGCAACCCGAGAATATCGAGCAAAAGCTTCCTGAGCAACTTGAATATCCTAAGCAAAAGCTTCCTGAGCAACCCGAGAATCCCGAGCAAAAGCTTCCTGAGCAACCCGAGAATCCCGAGCAAAAGCTTCCTGAGCAACCCGAGAATCCCGAGCAAAAGCTTCCTGAGCAACCCTAGAATTCCGAGCAAAAGCTTCCTAAGCAACTTGAATATCCTAAGCAAAAGCTTCCTGAGCAACCCGAAAATCCCGAGCAAAAGCTTCCTGAGCAACCCTAGAATTCCGAGCAAAAGCTTCCTAAGCAACCCGAAAATCCCGAGCAAAAGCTTCCTGAGCAACCCGAGAATCCCGAACAAAAGCTTCCTGAGCAACCCTAGAAATCCGAGCAAAAGCTTCCTGAGCAACCCTAGAATTCCGAGCAAAAGCTTCCTGAGCAACTTGAATATCCTAAGCAAAAGCTTCCTGAGCAACCCGAGAATATCGAGCAAAAGCTTCCTGAGCAACTTGAATATCCTAAGCAAAAGCTTCCTGAACAACCCGAGAATGCCGAGCAAAACCTTCCTGAGCAACCCGAGAATCTCGAGCAAAAGCTTCCTGAGCAACCCGAGAATCCCGAGCAAAAGCTTCCTGAGCAACCCGAGAATCCCGAGGAAAAGCTTCCTGAGCAACCCTAGAATTCCGAGCAAAAGCTTCCTGAGCAACTTGAATATCCTAAGCAAAAGCTTTCTGAGCAACCCGAGAATATCGAGCAAAAGCTTCCTGAGCAACTTGAATATCCTAAGCAAAAGCTTCCTGAGCAACCCGAGAATATCGAGCAAAAGCTTCCTGAGCAACTTGAATATCCTAAGCAAAAGCTTCCTGAGCAACCCGAGAATCCCGAGCAAAAGCTTCCTGAGCAACCCGAGAAGCCCGAGCAAAAGCTTCCTGAGCAACCCGAAAATCCAGAACAAAAGCTTCCTGAGCAACTCGAGATTCCCGAGCAAAAGCTTCCTCAGCAACTTGAATATCCTAAGCAAAAGCTTCCTGAGCAACCCGAGAAAATCGAGCAAAAGCTTCCTGAGCAACTTGAATATCCTAAGCAAAAGCTTCCTGAGCAACCCGAGAATATCGAGCAAAAGCTTCCTGAGCAACTTGAATATCCTAAGCAAAAGCTTCCTGAGCAACCCGAGAATCCCGAGCAAAAGCTTCCTGAGCAACCCGAGAAGCCCGAGCAAAAGCTTCCTGAGCAACCCGAAAATCCAGAACAAAAGCTTCCTGAGCAACTCGAGATTCCCGAGCAAAAGCTTCCTCAGCAACTTGAATATCCTAAGCAAAAGCTTCCTGAGCAACCCGAGAATATCGAGCAAAAGCTTCCTGAGCAACTTGAATATCCTAAGCAAAAGCTTCCTGAGCAACCCGAAAATCCCGAGCAAAAGCTTCCTGAGCAACCCGAGAATCCCGAGCAAAAGCTTCCTGAGCAACCCGAGAATCCCGAGCAAAAGCTTCCTGAGCAACCCGAGAATCCCGAGCAAAAGCTTCCTGAGCAACCCTAGAATTCCGAGCAAAAGCTTCCTGAGCAACTTGAATATCCTAAGCAAAAGCTTCCTGAGCAACCCGAAAATCCCGAGCAAAAGCTTCCTGAGCAACCCTAGAATTCCGAGCAAAAGCTTCCTGAGCAACCCGAAAATCCCGAGCAAAAGCTTCCTGAGCAACCCGAGAATCCCGAACAAAAGCTTCCTGAGCAACCCGAGATTCACGAGCAAAAGCTTCCTCAGCAACTTGAATATCCTAAGCAAAAGCTTCCTGAGCAACCCGAGAATATCGAGCAAAAGCTTCCTGAGCAACTTGAATATCCTAAGCAAAAGCTTCCTGAGCAACCCGAAAATCCCGAGCAAAAGCTTCCTGAGCAACCCGAGAATCCCGAGCAAAAGCTTCCTGAGCAACCCGAGAATCCCGAGCAAAAGCTTCCTGAGCAACCCGAGAATCCCGAGCAAAAGCTTCCTGAGCAACCCGAGAATCCCGAGCAAAAGCTTCCTGAGCAACCCTAGAATTCCGAGCAAAAGCTTCCTGAGCAACTTGAATATCCTAAGCAAAAGCTCCCTGAGCAACCCGAAAATCCCGGGCAAAAGCTTCCTGAGCAACCCGAGAATCCCGAGCAAAAGCTTCCTGAGCAACCCGAGAATATCGAGCAAAAGCTTCCTGAGCAACTTGAATATCCTAAGCAAAAGCTTCCTGAGCAACCCGAGAATCCCGAGCAAAAGCTTCCTGAGCAACCCGAGAATCCCGAGCAAAAGCTTCCTGAGCAACCCGAGAATCCCGAGCAAAAGCTTCCTGAGCAACCCTAGAATTCCGAGCAAAAGCTTCCTAAGCAACTTGAATATCCTAAGCAAAAGCTTCCTGAGCAACCCGAAAATCCCGAGCAAAAGCTTCCTGAGCAACCCTAGAATTCCGAGCAAAAGCTTCCTGAGCAACCCGAAAATCCCGAGCAAAAGCTTCCTGAGCAACCCGAGAATCCCGAACAAAAGCTTCCTGAGCAACCCGAGATTCACGAGCAAAAGCTTCCTCAGCAACTTGAATATCCTAAGCAAAAGCTTCCTGAGCAACCCGAGAATCCCGAGCAAAAGCTTCCTGAGCAACCCTAGAAATCCGAGCAAAAGCTTCCTGAGCAACTTGAATATCCTAAGCAAAAGCTTTTTGAGCAACCCGAGAATCCCGAGCAAAAGCTTCCTGAGCAACCCGAGAAGCCTGAGCAAAAGCTTCCTGAGCAACCCGAAAATCCCGAACAAAAGCTTCCTGAGCAACCCGAGATTCCCGAGCAAAAGCTTCCTCAGCATCTTGAATATCCTAAGCAAAAGCTTCCTGAGCAACCCGAGAATATCGAGCAAAAGCTTCCTGAGCAACTTGAATATCCTAAGCAAAAGCTTCCTGAACAACCCGAGAATGCCGAGCAAAACCTTCCTGAGCAACCCGAGAATCTCGAGCAAAAGCTTCCTGAGCAACCCGAGAATCCCGAGCAAAAGCTTCCTGAGCAACCCGAGAATCCCGTGAAAAAGCTTCCTGAGCAACCCGAGAATCCCGAGCAAAAGCTTCCTGAGCAACCCGAGAATCCCGAGCAAAAGCTTCCTGAGCAACCCTAGAATTCCGAGCAAAAGCTTCCTGAGCAACTTGAATATCCTAAGCAAAAGCTTCCTGAGCAACCAGAAAATCCCGAGCAAAAGCTTCCTGAGCAACCCGAGAATCCCGAGCAAAAGCTTCCTGAGCAACCCTAGAATTCCGAGCAAAAGCTTCCTGAGCAACTTGAATATCCCAAGCAAAAGCTTCCTGAGCAACCCGAGAATCCCGAGCAAAAGCTTCCTGAGCAACCTGAGAATCCCGAGCAAAAGCTTCCTGAGCAACCCGAGAATCCCGAGCAAAAGCTTCCTGAGCAACCCTAGAATTCCGAGCAAAAGCTTCCTAAGCAACTTGAATATCCTAAGCAAAAGCTTCCTGAGCAACCCGAAAATCCCGAGCAAAAGCTTCCTGAGCAACCCTAGAATTCCGAGCAAAAGCTTCCTGAGCAACCCGAAAATCCCGAGCAAAAGCTTCCTGAGCAACCCGAGAATCCCGAACAAAAGCTTCCTGAGCAACCCGAGATTCACGAGCAAAAGCTTCCTCAGCAACTTGAATATCCTAAGCAAAAGCTTCCTGAGCAACCCGAGAATCCCGAGCAAAAGCTTCCTGAGCAACCCTAGAAATCCGAGCAAAAGCTTCCTGAGCAACTTGAATATCCTAAGCAAAAGCTTTTTGAGCAACCCGAGAATCCCGAGCAAAAGCTTCCTGAGCAACCCGAGAAGCCTGAGCAAAAGCTTCCTGAGCAACCCGAAAATCCCGAACAAAAGCTTCCTGAGCAACCCGAGATTCCCGAGCAAAAGCTTCCTCAGCATCTTGAATATCCTAAGCAAAAGCTTCCTGAGCAACCCGAGAATATCGAGCAAAAGCTTCCTGAGCAACTTGAATATCCTAAGCAAAAGCTTCCTGAACAACCCGAGAATGCCGAGCAAAACCTTCCTGAGCAACCCGAGAATCCCGAGCAAAAGCTTCCTGAGCAACCCGAGAATCCCGAGCAAAAGCTTCCTGAGCAACCCTAGAATTCCGAGCAAAAGCTTCCTGAGCAACTTGAATATCCTAAGCAAAAGCTTCCTGAGCAACCCGAAAATCCCGAGCAAAAGCTTCCTGAGCAACCCGAGAATCCCGAGCAAAAGCTTCCTGAGCAACCCTAGAATTCCGAGCAAAAGCTTCCTGAGCAACTTGAATATCCCAAGCAAAAGCTTCCTGAGCAACCCGAAAATCCCGAGCAAAAGCTTCCTGAGCAACCCGAGAATCCCGAGCAAAAGCTTCCTGAGCAACCCTAGAATTCCGAGCAAAAGCTTCCTGAGCAACTTGAATATCCTAAGCAAAAGCTTCCTGAGCAACCCGAGAATATCGAGCAAAAGCTTCCTGAGCAACTTGAATATCCTAAGCAAAAGCTTCCTGAGCAACCCGAGAATCCCGAGCAAAAGCTTCCTGAGCAACCTGAGAAGCCCGAGCAAAAGCTTCCTGAGCAACCCGAAAATCCAGAACAAAAGCTTCCTGAGCAACTCGAGATTCCCGAGCAAAAGCTTCCTCAGCAACTTGAATATCCTAAGCAAAAGCTTCCTGAGCAACCCGAGAAAATCGAGCAAAAGCTTCCTGAGCAACTTGAATATCCTAAGCAAAAGCTTCCTGAGCAACCCGAGAATATCGAGCAAAAGCTTCCTGAGCAACTTGAATATCCTAAGCAAAAGCTTCCTGAGCAACCCGAGAATCCCGAGCAAAAGCTTCCTGAGCAACCCGAGAAGCCCGAGCAAAAGCTTCCTGAGCAACCCGAAAATCCAGAACAAAAGCTTCCTGAGCAACTCGAGTTTCGCGAGCAAAAGCTTCCTCAGCAACTTGAATATCCTAAGCAAAAGCTTCCTGAGCAACCCGAGAATATCGAGCAAAAGCTTCCTGAGCAACTTGAATATCCTAAGCAAAAGCTTCCTGAGCAACCCGAGAATCCCGAGCAAAAGCTTCCTGAGCAACCCGAGAAGCCCGAACAAAAGCTTCCTGAGCAACCCGAAAATCCAGAACAAAAGCTTCCTGAGCAACTCGAGATTCCCGAGCAAAAGCTTCCTCAGCAACTTGAATATCCTAAGCAAAAGCTTCCTGAGCAACCCGAGAATATCGAGCAAAAGCTTCCTGAGCAACTTGAATATCCTAAGCAAAAGCTTCCTGAGCAACCCGAGAATATCGAGCAAAAGCTTCCTGAGCAACTTGAATATCCTAAGCAAAAGCTTCCTGAACAACCCGAGAATGCCGAGCAAAACCTTCCTGAGCAACCCGAGAATCTCGAGCAAAAGCTTCCTGAGCAACCCGAGAATCCCGAGCAAAAGCTTCTTGAGCAACCCGAGAATCCCGAGCAAAAGCTTCCTGAGCAACCCTAGAATTCCGAGCAAAAGCTTCCTGAGCAACTTGAATATCCTAAGCAAAAGCTTCCTGAGCAACCCGAGAATATCGAGCAAAAGCTTCCTGAGCAACTTGAATATCCTAAGCAAAAGCTTCCTGAGCAACCCGAGAATATCGAGCAAAAGCTTCCTGAGCAACTTGAATATCCTAAGCAAAAGCTTCCTGAGCAACCCGAGAATCCCGGGCAAAAGCTTCCTGAGCAACCCGAGAAGCCCGAGCAAAAGCTTCCTGAGCAACCCGAAAATCCAGAACAAAAGCTTCCTGAGCAACTCGAGATTCCCGAGCAAAAGCTTCCTCAGCAACTTGAATATCCTAAGCAAAAGCTTCCTGAGCAACCCGAGAAAATCGAGCAAAAGCTTCCTGAGCAACTTGAATATCCTAAGCAAAAGCTTCCTGAGCAACCCGAGAATATCGAGCAAAAGCTTCCTGAGCAACTTGAATATCCTAAGCAAAAGCTTCCTGAGCAACCCGAAAATCCCGAGCAAAAGCTTCCTGAGCAACCCGAGAATCCCGAGCAAAAGCTTCCTGAGCAACCCGAGAATCCCGAGCAAAAGCTTCCTGAGCAACCCGAGAATCCCGAGCAAAAGCTTCCTGAGCAACCCTAGAATTCCGAGCAAAAGCTTCCTGAGCAACTTGAATATCCTAAGCAAAAGCTTCCTGAGCAACCCGAAAATCCCGAGCAAAAGCTTCCTGAGCAACCCGAGAATCCCGAGCAAAAGCTTCCTGAGCAACCCGAGAATCCCGAGCAAAAGCTTCCTGAGCAACCCGAGAATCCCGAGCAAAAGCTTCCTGAGCAACCCTAGAATTCCGAGCAAAAGCTTCCTGAGCAACTTGAATATCCTAAGCAAAAGCTTCCTGAGCAACCCGAAAATCCCGAGCAAAAGCTTCCTGAGCAACCCGAGAATCCCGAGCAAAAGCTTCCTGAGCAACCCTAGAATTCCGAGCAAAAGCTTCCTGAGCAACCCGAAAATCCCGAGCAAAAGCTTCCTGAGCAACCCGAGAATCCCGAGCAAAAGCTTCCTGAGCAACCCGAGAATCCCGAGCAAAAGCTTCCTGAGCAACCCTAGAATTCCGAGCAAAAGCTTCCTGAGCAACTTGAATATCCTAAGCAAAAGCTTCCTGAGCAACCCGAAAATCCCGAGCAAAAGCTTCCTGAGCAACTTGAATATCCTAAGCAAAAGCTTCCTGAGCAACCCGAAAATCCCGAGCAAAAGCTTCCTGAGCAACCCGAGAATCCCGAGCAAAAGCTTCCTGAGCAACCCGAGAATCCCGAGCAAAAGCTTCCTGAGCAACCCGAGAATCCCGAGCAAAAGCTTCCTGAGCAACCCTAGAATTCCGAGCAAAAGCTTCCTGAGCAACCCGAAAATCCCGAGCAAAAGCTTCCTGAGCAACCCGAGAATCCCGAGCAAAAGCTTCCTGAGCAACCCGAGAATCCCGAGCAAAAGCTTCCTGAGCAACCCTAGAATTCCGAGCAAAAGCTTCCTGAGCAACTTGAATATCCTAAGCAAAAGCTTCCTGAGCAACCCGAAAATCCCGAGCAAAAGCTTCCTGAGCAACTTGAATATCCTAAGCAAAAGCTTCCTGAGCAACCCGAAAATCCCGAGCAAAAGCTTCCTGAGCAACCCGAGAATCCCGAGCAAAAGCTTCCTGAGCAACCCGAGAATCCCGAGCAAAAGCTTCCTGAGCAACCCGAGAATCCCGAGCAAAAGCTTCCTGAGCAACCCTAGAATTCCGAGCAAAAGCTTCCTGAGCAACCCGAAAATCCCGAGCAAAAGCTTCCTGAGCAACCCGAGAATCCCGAACAAAAGCTTCCTGAGCAACCCGAGATTCACGAGCAAAAGCTTCCTCAGCAACTTGAATATCCTAAGCAAAAGCTTCCTGAGCAACCCGAGAATATCGAGCAAAAGCTTCCTGAGCAACTTGAATATCCTAAGCAAAAGCTTCCTGAGCAACCCGAAAATCCCGAGCAAAAGCTTCCTGAGCAACCCGAGAATCCCGAGCAAAAGCTTCCTGAGCAACCCGAGAATCCCGAGCAAAAGCTTCCTGAGCAACCCGAGAATCCCGAGCAAAAGCTTCCTGAGCAACCCGAGAATCCCGAGCAAAAGCTTCCTGAGCAACCCTAGAATTCCGAGCAAAAGCTTCCTGAGCAACTTGAATATCCTAAGCAAAAGCTTCCTGAGCAACCCGAAAATCCCGAGCAAAAGCTTCCTGAGCAACCCGAGAATCCCGAGCAAAAGCTTCCTGAGCAACCCGAGAATCCCGAGCAAAAGCTTCCTGAGCAACCCGAGAATCCCGAGCAAAAGCTTCCTGAGCAACCCTAGAATTCCGAGCAAAAGCTTCCTGAGCAACTTGAATATCCTAAGCAAAAGCTTCCTGAGCAACCCGAAAATCCCGAGCAAAAGCTTCCTGAGCAACCCGAGAATCCCGAGCAAAAGCTTCCTGAGCAACCCTAGAATTCCGAGCAAAAGCTTCCTGAGCAACCCGAAAATCCCGAGCAAAAGCTTCCTGAGCAACCCGAGAATCCCGAGCAAAAGCTTCCTGAGCAACCCGAGAATCCCGAGCAAAAGCTTCCTGAGCAACCCTAGAATTCCGAGCAAAAGCTTCCTGAGCAACTTGAATATCCTAAGCAAAAGCTTCCTGAGCAACCCGAAAATCCCGAGCAAAAGCTTCCTGAGCAACTTGAATATCCTAAGCAAAAGCTTCCTGAGCAACCCGAAAATCCCGAGCAAAAGCTTCCTGAGCAACCCGAGAATCCCGAGCAAAAGCTTCCTGAGCAACCCGAGAATCCCGAGCAAAAGCTTCCTGAGCAACCCGAGAATCCCGAGCAAAAGCTTCCTGAGCAACCCTAGAATTCCGAGCAAAAGCTTCCTGAGCAACCCGAAAATCCCGAGCAAAAGCTTCCTGAGCAACCCGAGAATCCCGAACAAAAGCTTCCTGAGCAACCCGAGATTCACGAGCAAAAGCTTCCTCAGCAACTTGAATATCCTAAGCAAAAGCTTCCTGAGCAACCCGAGAATATCGAGCAAAAGCTTCCTGAGCAACTTGAATATCCTAAGCAAAAGCTTCCTGAGCAACCCGAAAATCCCGAGCAAAAGCTTCCTGAGCAACCCGAGAATCCCGAGCAAAAGCTTCCTGAGCAACCCGAGAATCCCGAGCAAAAGCTTCCTGAGCAACCCGAGAATCCCGAGCAAAAGCTTCCTGAGCAACCCGAGAATCCCGAGCAAAAGCTTCCTGAGCAACCCTAGAATTCCGAGCAAAAGCTTCCTGAGCAACTTGAATATCCTAAGCAAAAGCTCCCTGAGCATCCCGAAAATCCCGGGCAAAAGCTTCCTGAGCAACCCGAGAATCCCGAGCAAAAGCTTCCTGAGCAACCCGAGAATCCCGAGCAAAAGCTTCCTGAGCAACCCTAGAATTCCGAGCAAAAGCTTCCTGAGCAACTTGAATATCCTAAGCAAAAGCTTCCTGAGCAACCCGAAAATCCCGAGCAAAAGCTTCCTGAGCAACCCGAGAATCCCGAGCAAAAGCTTCCTGAGCAACCCTAGAATTCCGAGCAAAAGCTTCCTGAGCAACCCGAAAATCCCGAGCAAAAGCTTCCTGAGCAACCCGAGAATCCCGAGCAAAAGCTTCCTGAGCAACCCGAGAATCCCGAGCAAAAGCTTCCTGAGCAACCCTAGAATTCCGAGCAAAAGCTTCCTGAGCAACTTGAATATCCTAAGCAAAAGCTTCCTGAGCAACCCGAAAATCCCGAGCAAAAGCTTCCTGAGCAACCCGAGAATCCCGAGCAAAAGCTTCCTGAGCAACCCTAGAATTCCGAGCAAAAGCTTCCTGAGCAACTTGAATATCCCAAGCAAAAGCTTCCTGAGCAACCCGAAAATCCCGAGCAAAAGCTTCCTGAGCAACCCGAGAATCCCGAGCAAAAGCTTCCTGAGCAACCCTAGAATTCCGAGCAAAAGCTTCCTGAGCAACTTGAATATCCTAAGCAAAAGCTTCCTGAGCAACCCGAGAATATCGAGCAAAAGCTTCCTGAGCAACTTGAATATCCTAAGCAAAAGCTTCCTGAGCAACCCGAGAATCCCGAGCAAAAGCTTCCTGAGCAACCCGAGAAGCCCGAGCAAAAGCTTCCTGAGCAACCCGAAAATCCAGAACAAAAGCTTCCTGAGCAACTCGAGATTCCCGAGCAAAAGCTTCCTCAGCAACTTGAATATCCTAAGCAAAAGCTTCCTGAGCAACCCGAGAAAATCGAGCAAAAGCTTCCTGAGCAACTTGAATATCCTAAGCAAAAGCTTCCTGAGCAACCCGAGAATATCGAGCAAAAGCTTCCTGAGCAACTTGAATATCCTAAGCAAAAGCTTCCTGAGCAACCCGAGAATCCCGAGCAAAAGCTTCCTGAGCAACCCGAGAAGCCCGAGCAAAAGCTTCCTGAGCAACCCGAAAATCCAGAACAAAAGCTTCCTGAGCAACTCGAGATTCGCGAGCAAAAGCTTCCTCAGCAACTTGAATATCCTAAGCAAAAGCTTCCTGAGCAACCCGAGAATATCGAGCAAAAGCTTCCTGAGCAACTTGAATATCCTAAGCAAAAGCTTCCTGAGCAACCCGAGAATCCCGAGCAAAAGCTTCCTGAGCAACCCGAGAAGCCCGAGCAAAAGCTTCCTGAGCAACCCGAAAATCCAGAACAAAAGCTTCCTGAGCAACTCGAGATTCCCGAGCAAAAGCTTCCTCAGCAACTTGAATATCCTAAGCAAAAGCTTCCTGAGCAACCCGAGAATATCGAGCAAAAGCTTCCTGAGCAACTTGAATATCCTAAGCAAAAGCTTCCTGAGCAACCCGAGAATATCGAGCAAAAGCTTCCTGAGCAACTTGAATATCCTAAGCAAAAGCTTCCTGAACAACCCGAGAATGCCGAGCAAAACCTTCCTGAGCAACCCGAGAATCTCGAGCAAAAGCTTCCTGAGCAACCCGAGAATCCCGAGCAAAAGCTTCCTGAGCAACCCGAGAATCCCGAGCAAAAGCTTCCTGAGCAACCCTAGAATTCCGAGCAAAAGCTTCCTGAGCAACTTGAATATCCTAAGCAAAAGCTTCCTGAGCAACCCGAGAATATCGAGCAAAAGCTTCCTGAGCAACTTGAATATCCTAAGCAAAAGCTTGCTGAGCAACCCGAGAATATCGAGCAAAAGCTTCCTGAGCAACGTGAATATCCTAAGCAAAAGCTTCCTGAGCAACCCGAGAATCCCGAGCAAAAGCTTCCTGAGCAACCCGAGAAGCCCGAGCAAAAGCTTCCTGAGCAACCCGAAAATCCAGAACAAAAGCTTCCTGAGCAACTCGAGATTCCCGAGCAAAAGCTTCCTCAGCAACTTGAATATCCTAAGCAAAAGCTTCCTGAGCAACCCGAGAAAATCGAGCAAAAGCTTCCTGAGCAACTTGAATATCCTAAGCAAAAGCTTCCTGAGCAACCCGAGAATATCGAGCAAAAGCTTCCTGAGCAACTTGAATATCCTAAGCAAAAGCTTCCTGAGCAACCCGAGAATCCCGAGCAAAAGCTTCCTGAGCAACCCGAGAAGCCCGAGCAAAAGCTTCCTGAGCAACCCGAAAATCCAGAACAAAAGCTTCCTGAGCAACTCGAGATTCCCGAGCAAAAGCTTCCTCAGCAACTTGAATATCCTAAGCAAAAGCTTCCTGAGCAACCCGAGAATATCGAGCAAAAGCTTCCTGAGCAACTTGAATATCCTAAGCAAAAGCTTCCTGAGCAACCCGAAAATCCCGAGCAAAAGCTTCCTGAGCAACCCGAGAATCCCGAGCAAAAGCTTCCTGAGCAACCCGAGAATCCCGAGCAAAAGCTTCCTGAGCAACCCGAGAATCCCGAGCAAAAGCTTCCTGAGCAACCCTAGAATTCCGAGCAAAAGCTTCCTGAGCAACTTGAATATCCTAAGCAAAAGCTTCCTGAGCAACCCGAAAATCCCGAGCAAAAGCTTCCTGAGCAACCCTAGAATTCCGAGCAAAAGCTTCCTGAGCAACCCGAAAATCCCGAGCAAAAGCTTCCTGAGCAACCCGAGAATCCCGAACAAAAGCTTCCTGAGCAACCCGAGATTCACGAGCAAAAGCTTCCTCAGCAACTTGAATATCCTAAGCAAAAGCTTCCTGAGCAACCCGAGAATATCGAGCAAAAGCTTCCTGAGCAACTTGAATATCCTAAGCAAAAGCTTCCTGAGCAACCCGAAAATCCCGAGCAAAAGCTTCCTGAGCAACCCGAGAATCCCGAGCAAAAGCTTCCTGAGCAACCCGAGAATCCCGAGCAAAAGCTTCCTGAGCAACCCGAGAATCCCGAGCAAAAGCTTCCTGAGCAACCCGAGAATCCCGAGCAAAAGCTTCCTGAGCAACCCTAGAATTCCGAGCAAAAGCTTCCTGAGCAACTTGAATATCCTAAGCAAAAGCTCCCTGAGCAACCCGAAAATCCCGGGCAAAAGCTTCCTGAGCAACCCGAGAATCCCGAGCAAAAGCTTCCTGAGCAACCCGAGAATATCGAGCAAAAGCTTCCTGAGCAACTTGAATATCCTAAGCAAAAGCTTCCTGAGCAACCCGAGAATCCCGAGCAAAAGCTTCCTGAGCAACCCGAGAATCCCGAGCAAAAGCTTCCTGAGCAACCCGAGAATCCCGAGCAAAAGCTTCCTGAGCAACCCTAGAATTCCGAGCAAAAGCTTCCTAAGCAACTTGAATATCCTAAGCAAAAGCTTCCTGAGCAACCCGAAAATCCCGAGCAAAAGCTTCCTGAGCAACCCTAGAATTCCGAGCAAAAGCTTCCTGAGCAACCCGAAAATCCCGAGCAAAAGCTTCCTGAGCAACCCGAGAATCCCGAACAAAAGCTTCCTGAGCAACCCGAGATTCACGAGCAAAAGCTTCCTCAGCAACTTGAATATCCTAAGCAAAAGCTTCCTGAGCAACCCTAGAATTCCGAGCAAAAGCTTCCTGAGCAACTTGAATATCCTAAGCAAAAGCTTCCTGAGCAACCCGAAAATCCCGAGCAAAAGCTTCCTGAGCAACCCGAGAATCCCGAGCAGAAGCTTCCTGAGCAACACTAAAATTCCGAGCAAAAGCTTCCTGAGCAACTTGAATATCCTAAGCAAAAGCTTCCTGAGCAACCCGAGAATCCCGAGCAAAAGCTTCCTGAGCAACCCGAGAATCCCGAGCAAAAGCTTCCTGAGCAACACTAAAATTCCGAGCAAAAGCTTCCTGAGCAACTTGAATATCCTAAGCAAAAGCTTCCTGAGCAACCAGAGAATCCCGAGCAAAAGCTTCCTGAGCAACCCGAGAATCCCGAGCAAAAGCTTCCTGAGCAACCCTAGAATTCAGAGCAAAAGCTTCCTGAGCAACTTGAATATCCTAAGCAAAAGCTTCCTGAGCAACCCGAAAATCCCGAGCAAAAGCTTCCTGAGCAACCCGAGAATTCCGAGCAAAAGCTTCCTGAGCAACCCGAGAATCCCGAGCAAAAGCTTCCTGAGCAACCCGAGAATCCCGAGCAAAAGCTTCCTGAGCAACCCTAGAATTCCGAGCAAAAGCTTCCTGAGCAACTTGAATATCCTAAGCAAAAGCTTCCTGAGCAACCCGAAAATCCCGAGCAATAGCTTCCTGAGCAACCCTAGAATTCCGAGCAAAAGCTTCCTGAGCAACCCGAAAATCCCGAGCAAAAGCTTCCTGAGCAACCCGAGAATCCCGAACAAAAGCTTCCTGAGCAACCCGAGATTCACGAGCAAAAGCTTCCTCAGCAACTTGAATATCCTAAGCAAAAGCTTCCTGAGCAACCCGAGAATATCGAGCAAAAGCTTCCTGAGCAACTTGAATATCCTAAGCAAAAGCTTCCTGAGCAACCCGAAAATCCCGAGCAAAAGCTTCCTGAGCAACCCGAGAATCCCGAGCAAAAGCGTCCTGAGCAACCCTAGAATTCCGAGCAAAAGCTTCCTGAGCAACTTGAATATCCTAAGCAAAAGCTTCCTGAGCAACCCGAAAATCCCGAGCAAAAGCTTCCTGAGCAACCCGAGAATCCCGAGCAAAAGCTTCCTGAGCAACCCGAGAATCCCGAGCAAAAGCTTCCTGAGCAACCCGAGAATCCCGAGCAAAAGCTTCCTGAGCAACACTAAAATTCCGAGCAAAAGCTTCCTGAGCAACTTGAATATCCTAAGCAAAAGCTTCCTGAGCAACCCGAGAATCCCGAGCAAAAGCTTCCTGAGCAACCCGAGAATCCCGAGCAAAAGCTTCCTGAGCAACACTAAAATTCCGAGCAAAAGCTTCCTGAGCAACTTGAATACCCTAAGCAAAAGCTTCCTGAGCAACCAGAGAATCCCGAGCAAAAGCTTCCTGAGCAACCCGAGAATCCCGAGCAAAAGCTTCCTGAGCAACCCTAGAATTCAGAGCAAAAGCTTCCTGAGCAACTTGAATATCCTAAGCAAAAGCTTCCTGAGCAACCCGAAAATCCCGAGCAAAAGCTTCCTGAGCAACCCGAGAATTCCGAGCAAAAGCTTCCTGAGCAACCCGAGAATCCCGAGCAAAAGCTTCCTGAGCAACCCGAGAATCCCGAGCAAAAGCTTCCTGAGCAACCCTAGAATTCCGAGCAAAAGCTTCCTGAGCAACTTGAATATCCTAAGCAAAAGCTTCCTGAGCAACCCGAAAATCCCGAGCAAAAGCTTCCTGAGCAACCCTAGAATTCCGAGCAAAAGCTTCCTGAGCAACCCGAAAATCCCGAGCAAAAGCTTCCTGAGCAACCCGAGAATCCCGAACAAAAGCTTCCTGAGCAACCCGAGATTCACGAGCAAAAGCTTCCTCAGCAACTTGAATATCCTAAGCAAAAGCTTCCTGAGCAACCCGAGAATATCGAGCAAAAGCTTCCTGAGCAACTTGAATATCCTAAGCAAAAGCTTCCTGAGCAACCCGAAAATCCCGAGCAAAAGCTTCCTGAGCAACCCGAGAATCCCGAGCAAAAGCGTCCTGAGCAACCCTAGAATTCCGAGCAAAAGCTTCCTGAGCAACTTGAATATCCTAAGCAAAAGCTTCCTGAGCAACCCGAAAATCCCGAGCAAAAGATTCCTGAGCAACCCGAGAATCCCGAGCAAAAGCTTCCTGAGCAACCCGAGAATCCCGAGCAAAAGCTTCCTGAGCAACCCGAGAATCCCGAGCAAAAGCTTCCTGAGCAACACTAAAATTCCGAGCAAAAGCTTCCTGAGCAACTTGAATATCCTAAGCAAAAGCTTCCTGAGCAACCAGAGAATCCCGAGCAAAAGCTTCCTGAGCAACCCGAGAATCCCGAGCAAAAGCTTCCTGAGCAACCCTAGAATTCAGAGCAAAAGCTTCCTGAGCAACTTGAATATCCTAAGCAAAAGCTTCCTGAGCAACCCGAAAATCCCGAGCAAAAGCTTCCTGAGCAACCCGAGAATCCCGAACAAAAGCTTCCTGAGCAACCCGAGATTCACGAGCAAAAGCTTCCTCAGCAACTTGAATATCCTAAGCAAAAGCTTCCTGAGCAACCCTAGAATTCAGAGCAAAAGCTTCCTGAGCAACTTGAATATCCTAAGCAAAAGCTTCCTGAGCAACCCGAAAATCCCGAGCAAAAGCTTCCTGAGCAACCCGAGAATCCCGAACAAAAGCTTCCTGAGCAACCCGAGATTCACGAGCAAAAGCTTCCTGAGCAACCCGAGAATCCCGAGCAAAAGCTTCCTGAGCAACCCTAGAATTCCGAGCAAAAGCTTCCTGATCAACTTGAATATCCTAAGCAAAAGCTCCCTGAGCAACCCGAAAATCCCGGGCAAAAGCTTTCTGAGCAACCCGAGAATCCCGAGCAAAAGCTTCCTGAGCAACCCGAGAATATCGAGCAAAAGCTTCCTGAGCAACTTGAATATCCTAAGCAAAAGCTTCCTGAGCAACCCGAGAATCCCGAGCAAAAGCTTCCTGAGCAACCCGAGAATCCCGAGCAAAAGCTTCCTGAGCAACCCTAGAATTCCGATCAAAAGCTTCCTGAGCAACCCGAGAATCCCGAACAAAAGCTTCCTGAGCAACTTAAATATCCTAAGCAAGTAAGCATTTTTCAGAATAAATAACAAATCTCGACATAAAAAAATAATATGTGGAAGCAATGAAAGCCATGTCTTATTTATCTGTATGATATATTTATTTTATGTATGTATATTAAAGGGTTATACTAAAACGTTGTTTTGGAATAAATCACTAAATACAATAATAATTATCAATCACTGTCGGAGTAATCCATCATTGCCGCAAATATCTGCTTCTTGAACGCATTCTTCCGTTTGGAATTCTTTTTGTTTTTGAGAAACTCTGCAATAATATCCCCAAAGAGGGCATCACCGTCCTTGGTAGATGAAGACTTGGTATCGTCATTTTTGCTTTTGTTCGTTTTAAAACAGGTAATCACTTCTTTCATTGACTCCAGGGTGGAGGTCAAATCGTTCTTTTTTAATTTGTCTTGCTGACAGCTTGAATTAGTATTAGTGTTGGTATTTACCAACGGGTCGGGCTGCCACATGTTTCCAATCGACTCTGTGTCGTCAATTGCTTCAAATTCGATGAAGATATCTTCTGTCTTTGGGTTGACGTCACTTGAATGGTTGCAATTGCTGTTGCATTCGCTGCCGCAACATAAAACTTTGTATTTTCGCCCTTGTGTTTTCGGTTCGGGACAATCTGATGGCTCACGTGAAGAACTCGCATCTTCTGACGTAAAATTGTTGCTGCCTTCCAGGGCAGATTCAAGTTTTTTTGCTTGATACTGAACCGGGTGTTGACGTCCTGCATGCTGTAGAAGATTTGAAGTGTTGCTGCAATACTTGAAACTCTTCTTGCAAACTCTGCATTGAACGAACTTTTTGTCGCTTGATAAATCAAATAGTTTCCACGCAAATGACCTCCTAGAGCTCCGAGTCATTTCTAATAAATTACAAGAATTGGATACAAAATAAACAAAACGTTGTTATGTCATACCTGCAAAACTAATTCGGGAAATTACGCAAATGAATTATTCGACGATAGTGATTGATAGAATCGAAAAATAGTTTGATCATTCGATTGTTGCCACTATGAAATGTAAAATGGATGAAATAAATAGATAAAATGCGAATGTCTACTCTGTCGATAAAGCAGTACTCGTTAGAAGTGTCATAAAGCTTAATCAGGCTTAATTAATTAATAATTTTAATTTTTTTATTTCTTATTTGTATTTTTTTCAATGGGCATCGTTATGGAACGTTCTGTCCACTATTCAAATATTATGAGCATCGGAGTGAATTCCAAATGAATTCATTCTATTATTGGGATAATAATGAAATTACCTCGTAGTAGAGAACTAGTTAGTTCTCTCAGATCAGATGAATTTGTTGCAAAAAGACCAAACAACCTTTGATCGTTTCGTTTTATTGATACAATAATATGCATTGTTCAAGAATTGTATTTGTCTCTCATTGTATAATTAAAAAAATATATTTGTATAAAGGTATAAATCAATCAAATAATAATATTATATTTGAAATGAATAAACAACTAAAATATGTTTATCGTTTATATTGTGGTTTATACCAATACAATTAAATCGTCACCCACCTAGTATCTAGGTGGCGCTGCAGTAAATGTTTCTAGTTTTTACAACGACCTTTACATTTCTCTTAGTAATTTTTTTCCTTGAGGTGGCTAAGCTGTATGTTTTTGTACCGGTTCCAATTAATGTAAGGTATTTTTTTTAGGAAAACAAGGCAAAGAACGGCAAAAAAATGCAAGAATCGGCATTGGGGTATCGCGAAGTAATCCCTGATCAAACCGTTTCAGACCCCTGGCGTGAAATCAGTCTTAACACCGGTTTGTTAGCGTTTCTTGTGTGAACGCTATCTGAGGTTATGTTTTTAGGCGGCACACAGGGAACCTTGCAGGATATCAAAGTAGCGGAACGCGCAAACGGTTTCTGTTATGGCGATTCAACAAAACACCACACCAGAAACCGCTTTATATACTGGCGGATTAGTAATGATGTCCTCGAGCTTGTAGAACACAGCCTAGACGTAAACCTTGCGGGAAATCGGCTCAGATACAAATTCGTGGACACGCCGATTTTGGACGGCGTTTCCATTCATGAAACATATGACAACGTCGTAGTTTTGGTTCCTACAGTTTGTAGCGTTCACCGCTTGATTTTTCCACATCCCGATAAATACCACAGAGGTGATAATGCTGCGGGAGCTCACCCAGATCTCGCCGCCCCCTCTATTTTTAGCGAAGCTACGGCCAATGAAGCACGAAATCCTTCTACTTTTCACTTCTTCACCAACTCGAGTAAAACTGCAACTGGTTGTTATTAAAACTTGACTAAAAAAATTGTTCAAATTAGGTTCACAACTACCACACTTGGCCGACTCATCGCTCACTCTTGCCGAGGAAGAAGCAATTTTTGTGCTGGCTTATCCTTCGAACGAAATCCTCTTAGTGAAGCAGACACGCGACGGTAAAGTCGAATCAATAGAGCTTAAAAGCGAGTCAATTGTGCCACGTTTCTTATCAGGCCTTGCCGACAAATTGCGGTATTCCATTAACAAGAGTCGAGTGTCCAGTGATGACTAACGTTTTTCAGACACAAAGACAAAGACAGCGATGCCATTGTCAGCTTGATTCTTCACACGTTCGGTCTTGAAACGTTTGTATTGACGTTGTGTCGCAATGGTCAGTTGAAATTTTGGTCGTGTTCGCGTGTTGAATGCATAGCGGCAATCGACATTGTTGCCGAAACCGGCGGCATTGCCAAAAATCAAGTCCAGGGGGCTCAGAACTACATTTTACGGAAAGCAGTCGACGGTTATGATTCTGAATGTTTCTTGGGAGTCTTCATGAGTTTTTCGACCGAGAGTCAGCTGCACGTGTTCAAGCCGATTTTAAGTGGATCACAGATTCGCGTCGTTGCCTTGATGAAGCTTCATTTAACACAGGTCCGTTAAATATCGGTTTGCTTACAGCTACTTTACACCAAACGCACATTCCAATAAAAAATGATTCAGAGTAGGCAAGTCCACACTCTAAAAAATAAACTAAAAAGCTAGACGCCATTACCTTCTCTGAATCCTTTTTTTTGTGTGTACGCGCGTTACAAGTTGTGCAAGTTTTTACACAACAAAAAAATTCGATTGTGTATTTGTTTATGGCAGTTGCTTTTTTGTGTTTAGAACGACTTGATCGACTTTATGCTTTCAACCACTCGGATTTGGTCAGTGTGGAGAGGCAAAGAAGGCGAATGCGAAGTTTATTCGGCACCTATTCCTTCTGGAAATCACTGGATTCCGGTCGTGCTGGAAAGTATCCCAGACGCGACCCAAACTCCTAATTCCGACAGCGAAACGGACCCGCGACAGATTTATCTGCAGCATATATTCCACCCAGGACGATTTCCATTACAAATCATTAGCAAAGCTTTGAACGTATGTTTATTACTTTGTGCTTTTCAACAACAGACTTTCTCCAATACAGATTTACAAACGCTCCACAATCGTCAGCGATTTGAACCTGTCCGCGTCTCACTTGAAGCAGCAAATATGCATGGCAGTGGAAGAGGAGATCCAAAACGAACTGAAAGAGACAGTTGTGAGCGACGAAGATTATACTGAATGCTGCAACTATTGCTGGCAGCGGTTTTACTCCTGCTGCGTTCAGTACCACGTGGCGGGTCTCAAACCTTTGGGTCTTCTTCTCCTACCCAACTCTTCCGGTGCTGTGCTGCTTAAAAAATCTATGATTTCGTTTCTAAGACCGCTCGATCTGTTCGAATACTTGATGTACGAAGAAGATCACTTTTACAAGGAAGAGTTCAGCAAATATTTCCTTCTTACCGAAAGTGCGTGAGTGATTTATTGTCACAGATTGTTACATTTTTTCTTTGCGCAGACGTCGATATTACCGACGATGTCATCATGCTGTTCAAAGTAATCAATTATTTGAATCAACAAATGAGCGAGGTGTTTGCCTACACTTTTGAAAGGGAGTTATCGCTGCTCAAGTCTCCCGACGTTATCATGGCTTCGCTTCTGGAAAAAATCCAGAGCGAAATGGACAGCGAAGTGAGTTTTCTTACTTGAAAAAAATGTTGGTGCAATATTAGAATTCCAGTTTTCTGATCAGGTGGCTGAGATGCTGGGAAACTGCTCCGATTTGTATCAGTCGATTCATAAAATTCTTGAACTGTTGCGCATTGAACACCAAGTTCAGGCGGAAACGGAGAGTGAAGCCCATCCGTCGCTGAATCACATATTCACCTCACAGTTTGGCGTCTCATTGGTTTCTAACAGCTTACGACAGCAGATTCAGGTGCGCTTCACCATCTGCCGCAACCTCCTTTTAATCACCAACATCCTTCTGGAACGCAAGGACTTGGTCTGGAATGTCTTGGAAGCTATACGCTCGGTTTGTAGTCCCGAAATAGTCGTCTTGACCCAAGCGAATTACGTGATGATGTGGTTGTCGGGGTTGACAGCGCTGACTTCTTTGCCGACGTAAACGCGACGAACCGAGTTTGTGGAATGGATTTGATTGGTTGCATTGCAGTGACATGGCGTTGCAGCGGTTGTCGTCTTTGAAGCTCAGTCCTGTGTTTAATCTCAGGACGAACTCAATGAGTTCGATTTCGTTAGTCGAGCTTTTCGTCGGTTCCACGGGAGGATACGAGGCACGGAAGGCGTTTGCCACTGTCAAACACAACGAGGAGACGCTCGCTCATTGGCATCTCTCGCTGTTGCCCTATTTGAACTGCTTATTCCACGTTATGTATCCTTCATTTACTGCCTTCAGAAGAACGTGTTTAATCTTCTTTCTTATCTTATTCATGTTACTTTTTTTACAGGACAGGTAAGTACCATTAAATATGTTTACTTCTAAAATATTTTCGTTTGATAATAATTGTCAAATAAAAAAAATTGATTTGACTTTTTTGACCTAAATTCTCCATTTGAATAAAATATATTAAATAAATTTGCTGATTAGATCAGTCGATAAAGATTTTTTTAAGTTGATTTTCAAATTTTCGTTTAACATCAATTCCAATAAAATATTATTTTAAATTTAAAATGTATTGTTTAATTTTTTTACTTTTTTTTAACATTTTCGTTAATAATTTTTTTAATTTATCAAAATATTTGCTTGATATAGTTTTCAAATAAAAAAAATATTTTTACTTTTTTGACCTAAATTATCAATTCCAATAAAATATTATTTTAATTAAAAAATTTATTGTGCTGTTCAGACTAGTCAATGTGGAAATTTTTATAACTTAAAAATGTTCGTGTATTAGTTAATTGAATTTTTTAACATATAACAATATTCGTTTGATAATAATTTTCAAATAAAAAATTACCCTTTTTGACTTAAATTATCAATACCAATAAAATATTATTTTAAATTTTTTATGCTGTTTAAGCCAGTCGATATGAAATTTGTTTAATTTGTTTTAGTTATTTTTTTAATTAACATTTTCCTTAATTAGTTAATTAATTTTTTTTATTTATCAAAATATTTATGAAAGTATGTAGAATGTATGTAAATCCCGAAAAAGATCGTTATAATTATCAAAATATTTGTTTGATAATTTTTAAATAAAAAAATTACTTCTACATTTTTGACCTAAATTATCAATTCCAATAAAATATTATTTTAAATTTAAAATGTATAACAGCATAATTTTTTTTACTTGACCATTTTCGTTAATCAGTTAATTTATTTGACTTATAAAAATGTTAATTATATACTATAATAAGTTAATTAGGTTTTTTTAACTTATACAAATTTTCGTTTTATAATAATTTTCAAATAAAAAAAATACTTTTTTGATCCTAATTATGAATTTAACAAAAATATGATATTTATAAAATTTACTTACACGACTCCACCAGTCGATGTCCTAAAGTACCTACAAAAATTAATTTACTCATTTTCGTAAAATTTTGACTTTGATTCGTTTGGCCACTCACCGTAGAAAATATGTTTCTCTTTTTGTTTTTAATGCAGCTTGCACTTTGAAACGTCTTCAAAGCTATTCTGGTCTTTTCCATTTTTTAATTGATTAAACTCATGTTTAGTATTATTATGTATTATTTATTTACTTAACTGAGTAGATGGCCAATTAGCGGCAGACCCATCCTTGCAGAATGGCTCCTGAGCTGCGGTCAACACCTCTGGCTGCAACAATACGTCAGATTCTTAAGCTCCTGGTGCGAGTGGAACACATGCACACGTAATTTACCTTTTTCGTTGTTCTACAAAATTATTAATTAAAATGTGAGGCAGATAGTTTCTTGTTGGCGGCGTCTTTGCTGTCGAACGGAGAACGTTACAAGGCACTGGACTTGTTTAAAGAGGCGGTTAAGGGAGTATTTTCGGAAGAATTTCTAGCACTACGATTCGTCACATACCCCGCCGAAGAAAGCTTAACAAAACCCCACGTCAACTTCTATCTAAAAGTGATCCACTTGTTCGAACTCCACAAGTCGTTGGATTGTGCCATCGACGTAGCGAACACCGCGTTGAGTATCACCACAGCCGAGGACCCGTTATCTGTAAGTCTTGCAAATGAATCGACTAAATCTGTGAGTTTGATGTGTGGCGCTTCATTCAGGCCACTCTGTATTCGGTCAATTTCAAACTCAATCTCGCGCTGAAAAACTACCAAAAAGCGTACGACGCGCTGGTCGCCAATCCGGACTCGGATCGACGAAAGGACAACTTGAGGGATCTGGTGAAGAAGTTGTTGGACGAGAGAAAGTTCGATGTTTTGATGAGCTTCACTTACGGCGGCATGCAGGAGCTGTTCTGTGATATAGTGTTCACGAGAGCGCGGGCCGCCGAACCCTCCAACAACACCTTCTACGACTTTTTATATTCATACCAAATTCGAAGAGGACCGAATTTCTTGCGCGCAGGTCGGTTCGTGTTTTGTATTGGGTTATTTTTTGCAATGCGACTTTATAGCGGCGAACGTCATGTACGAGCAGGCATTCAGACTGAGTCAGTTTAACGATTCCGCTTTCTTGGAGAAACAAGTAAAGTGTTTGTTGGCGGCGAAGAGTGCACTGGCGTTGGAGGACAAGAAGAATGCTTATATAGTGATGCCAATCGAGGAGGTTGAGGAAGAGATTCCTATTATTCCTAATTATGCAGAGGAGAATTGGGTAAGTAGAACATGCTTTGGGAGCATTTTGAGTAGAAGTAAAAAATACATTAGCAAAATTAACGTGCGTTCAAAAATAAAACGCTGGGAATAAAATGATGGGGTAAAAAAAATTGGTACTTTAAATAATATGTAAACATGTAAAAAAAATTTATGTAAACTTTAATGAAAGACAATCCGTAATTAAACTCCAAAATACAAACAACATTTATCGCAATTGCTTTCGATTTTTTGCCGTAACTCGTTTAAATTTTTTGGCCTACTAAAATAATAAACCTTCGAACCTTCGAATCCAAGCAAACGCGAACCTTTTTTTTCTAATGTATATTGTGTAATACAACTCCCTAACGGTCGACGTCCGTGTTTAACTATATATACAACGATTTTTGAAATATTAATTGAGAATGCAGTTGTTCTTAAACTGAATTGGTAGGTCTCGAGTTGCGCATAGAGACTGATGACCCATGAAGGTTGAAGATACAAACTGAGTGGTACCCAAATATTCTCAAGACATTTTTCGGTTTTGAGACTGATTCTTCTTCATCGATCTATTCACGACTTACAGTAATATCAAATTAATGACCCCAATGGTGGTCGTGTCGATATTCTCCTCAACAGAGGAGAAGCTGTAACAATGAATAGATTGATGTTTGGATTCACAACGATACCGGGAAATGTTTTGCACTTTTTTTTATCCCATAACGATTTATCCCATTGTCAACAAGGAAGCTAACCTAAACATGAACAGACTCGAACTGACACTTTGAAATTTTGCTACACTAAATTGATGCACAAAGTTTTTCCATGGCCAACGCAGGCTCGTTTTCTTTTGGAACACACGTTATATTGTAAATGTTGTAAGTGCATTAGACGTTTCTACGTCATTTTCAACGCTAAAGACAAAAGTCTTAAACACTGTTTGATATTTCAGAAACCAGAAAAAATTGTTATTAAGAGACAAGTCGCAATCATAACTCTCCCTACATTGACCAAGCATCTAGCATTTACAAGTGCAAAATTGAAATTGATGCGCTTCAAACCGGACAATTACATCGAAATAACTGGTAAATTATTGCCGAGATTGCATTTTCGATTTTAACATTATCACTTCTAGATCCATACGAACTGGTAATGTTATTGACGAATGCGGGGCTCTTCACAACCGCCTTGGAAGTTGCAAAACAGTTCGATGTTTCCTATAAAATCGTATTTGAAACGTTGACCAAGAAGTGCGTGATTGCGTCCAGTAGAAAAGAACGAGTTTCGTGGGAATGGCTCATTGAAAATAATTTACAAGGTTAGTGTCAAGTTGTAATGTTGGGAAAGTCTTAGCCAAGCGTTCGCCATTTGTAGATTTACCCATAAATAACAAAGGCCCAACGGAAGCCGCATGGAACTTGTTGAAATTCTTAATTGAGAAATATGAAGAAGACAGATTGTCGGTCATACACAAAATGGTGGGCGAGCAACTTGTAAAAATGAACAGACACTTCCCGCAGTGGTTGCTGGATTCGTACAAAGTAAACAGAAAACAAATTTGTTGTAGTATTTGTCGAACATTTTTGTTGCAGAAACGAAACGGAGCCGAGTTGCTCAGAATGTTCGTGAGGAGCGGCCGAGTTTATGAAGCGACGGAAGTTGCAACCGAATACATGATGGCCGCGTTAGGTTTCGGTAAAGAGAATTACGGTTTGACGCACGCCATGCACGCCACTCAACCTGCGATGTGTCTGCCGGTTCATTGGTTTCAAGCTTTGGAGTGTCAATTGAAGGAGATCAATGAGAAAGATCCAGACAAGCCGGTGCTGCGAGAGTATGAGCATCTGAGCAGCGTTTTGGAGAAATACCTGGATACGGCGAGTAAGACACAGAAAGAGATGTGCCGATATCGGCTCAGTTTAGTGTCTTAATAAGCCAATAAAGAGTATTTGTTCTTTCTGTGTTTTTTATTGTTTTTGTCCATGCTCATTTTTTCTAGCGCAGGTGCGAATTTGATGTTTTCTGCCGGCGATGTAATGATCCAATATAATTTTTCGTTCTTGTTTATTTTTAACGTGTTGAAAATAAAATAAAAAAATCACAGGAATGTCTGCTTTTTCTTTAGTCCTTTTGATTTGAACACTCAGTCCACGTGAGACTGTTGGGAATTATCTAACGATTTGATGGATTTGATAGGATTAGTGTTTTTTTGTCGTGTACATTTTATGGGGTTATGAATGGTCGTCCATGACTGGTAAATTGAAATAAATTTAAAATAGAATTTTATTTAGCTCATTCGTACGTTTCGGTTACATTTCCCATTGTTGTGAATGTTAAATAGACGGTGACGATGATCAAGCAGCCGGCGACAGTGGTTATAACAAAGTTAGGATGTTGCCTAAAGATGATCAAAAGAACGACACTTGTGACCAACATGAATGCCGCAAGCAGCGGAATCATGATAAGCGGTGCCCATTCATTTCCTCGGATCTCTGCAAAGATACTATGCAACCAGTTCCATACATCGAATCAAATAAATTACCTGTGACGATCGAGCTGCCAAAGCCGTCCTTGTAATTCCACGTTTTTCTTGTATCATTCCGCATCGGCACCAACTCTTATTCATCTTGTTTACTGCGTTTCGTCCAATCGGCGATAAACCGCGCGCTTGATAAGCAGAGGTCTCGGCAAAAACGCGATTAATCGGACTTTCCAGTAGGTTTTTCCCAATTGCATTGTACGAATCCCATTTACATTATACAAGACTCCGCCGACCGGTTCACCTTGTACGCAGTCGACTGTCAACAAGAATGAAGCTGGTGCTCGTCGTGATTCTCGCGATTTGTGTCATTTCGTGCGCGCAAATTGTCTCGAAACCGCTGCCTTCCGCCAATGGACAAGTCGTCGATCAGTTCCGTCTGGCGTTGGAGGCCGTCTTCGGGGTCGGCATCCGTCTCCAGGCGTTCCTTCAAGACGAACAAAACGATAACTTCCTGGTCAGCCCGATCAGTACCACAGTCATCGTAGCTCAGCTCATTCTCGGAGCTGAGGGCGAATTCCGCAAACAGTTAGTCGAACTCTTGGCTTTGCCCAACAGCCACGTCTATGAGAACCAACGAGTCACTTACTACAACAGGAACAAGAAAAATGCCACCTTCGCTCTTCCCTATTCCACGCTCCACATTCAACTGTCCAATTTGCTGAAGGCACTCGAGTCGGATCCGAACGCCTCCAAACTTTTTACTCTCAAACAAACGAATGCTTTGTTCGCCACCAATCAAGGAATTGCCTTCAAAAGCGATTTCAGGCGGAATCTTAGACGTTTTTATGACACACAGATCACCTACTTGGACTTTAAGAACAAACCCCAAGAAGCACTAAGGTAGTATATTAATGGGTTTCAATGTGAGCGGATTACACGCGGTTTGATTGAAGGGTCATGAACAACTGGGCCGACAGAAACACGAACGGATTGATCAAAAATATAGTGAAAGAAGCTCCAGGACCATCAACGGCTGCTATCTTCGCCAATGCGGTTTACTTCAAAGCCAAGTGGGAGATACCATTCAGTGATGTCCTCAACAGGCGCGGTCCGTTCTCCGTCAGCGAAACCAAACAAGTTGAGGTCACTTACATGACGAATTTCATCGAAGAGATTCCATACGCCGAATCAGCCGACTATCGAATGGTCTGTTTGCCCTATCAGAACGAAGAGCTGGGAATGTACATCATCCTTCCGAAATCCGACAACCCGCTCAAGTACAAAATCAACAATTTCGCTCAGACGCTCAAATCGCGCGAAGTTCTGGACACGATTTCCAAGGCGCGCCGTCGCGATGTGGTCATCAAGCTCCCGAAGATGACCGTCGCCACCAGCTTCAGCATTCTGGACCAGTTGAAGAAGTACCGCGTCTACAGACGCCACAACATTAAAGTGAACAGCACAAACGTGCTGGATAGGTTGGATGACAAAGTCGAAGCGTTCAAGAACTTCACCGCCGACGCTTCGGAGGAGGTTTATCTGACCAACGCAGCCGACCACGACGTCCACGTCAGCGACATCGTGCAGCAGGTCGTCATCGGAGTGAACGAAGTCGGTACCGAAGCCGCGGCAGTTTCTGCTTCGACCATCGACTATATTGGTGGCTCCAAAAACTTCGTCATCGACCGACCGTTCATTTTCTTCATCCGACACGAAGCGACATCAGCTACGCTCTTCTGGGGAACTATCTCTAACCCCCTCGCATAAAATTCACTCGTCTTCTTCTTCGGACGAGTCGAGCCCGCTGCTGGTTTCTTCGTCTAACGTGGCACATGCCAAACAATTATCTCCCGCATCTTCCCAACATTCTTGGCAGTACGCTAAACGACACGTCTCGTTGCTGCAGACCCGAAACCGGGATCGACACATCGGCTCTACTTCGTTGCAGAGCAAGCATTTGCGTCTAGCACCAGGAAACACCCCCAGCACGCAACACAGTCTTGGGAAGCGTAGTTTCAGCACGGTGAAGACGTTCAAGTCGTCCTGGAGGCGACGCTGCCGCACCAACCTTTGTACCTTTTTCTTCATAAACCTAGTTAATAATCAACAATATTAAGAGCCAGTTCCAACTACAAGTCTTTATGTTACTTGAAATAACCCACGCGACGTCTTAGTGTTTCGTTGTAGATGTGTAGCACTCTTCGCTTCTCGCGCTTCTTGTAAAATTCAGCGCAAATGACACGTCTTAAACGTTGGGTGTACATATCTGCAAAAATTAGTACCCAAATAACGAAGTAAGTGCCGTAGATCTTGTACAGGTAGTAGTTGGATAAAAGCGACGGTCGCGGAAGACACTTCTCGTTGCTTCTTTCAATATGAATACGCTTCTTGATGTTGAAACCTTTGACAACAGAACGTAGCAAGTTGGCAATCATTCCAGTACCTACAAACGTGATCAAATTTCGCCCGTTGGATGCTCTTCAATACAAACCTTTGACTTCTAGTTTTAAGTCGTGTCGACCTGTTTGAACATAATCGATGCGTGCGTGACGCCTCACCAAGTCCAAGCCCTCATAGAACAAGCGATCCAGAAGAATGAACGTAGTGGCAGCCGCCACTTCCAAAAAAAGATGCACGGATTGCCACAACAACTTCTTATTTTCGGTCTTTATGGGTACCGGTGTGCACGGATCCACCAGTTTCTTCTTCTCAATTTTTTTCAGCGGAAGCAAAGTGTGTTTTCCTTGACTCCTTCGGCGCGCGTCGATCTTGCGGAAGTAAGTAGTAACGTAACAATTGTCGAATTGAATGTCCGTCAGGTACTTGTCTAAGTAATTTTGCGCGCCGAGAATGATTTTCAAAAACACAAACGCCAGGATTCTCTTAAGGATGATTAGCAACATGTGCATCATCGCCTTCTTAGCATTAACGGCATGAAGAATCGCTTTGGCGGTGTCGCGACTATCACGGAAATCAATTAGCTGCTTGATCTTCCCAATCTGGTACTGAATCCTCACGTTCTTGAAGTTTTGTGAAAACTGCGTGCGCGAGTGCTTGAGATAAGCGTAGCCTTCCCCTAAACCCGGATCGATGTCTTTGGATGGGTCGCATCGGCTGACGCCTCCCAGAGCTTGCGCTATGTTGCACACAAAGTCCAGCTTCATGGGCCAGCACAACAACCAGGCGGCCACCCAGGTGACGGCGTCGTAGCACTTGTCGTACGCTTTCTGGAACATTCGTCTGCACTTTTTTGCGGCCCTCGTGAACTGGTCCTCGCATCTCATCTCGATTTTCTTCAGATACATCTCTTCAAAATGCTGCGCCTCGGTTTTCTCGCCTTTGGACTGATATTTCTGCTCCATCTCGTCGCTTCGTTTCGTTTCTCCCAACTTGGCGTCCATGTAGTCGTTCTCCTCTTTCAGTTTGCGCATTTCTGCCTCGTCCTCCACTTCGCCCACCACGGGTGCTGATACATCTCGCATGGACCTCAACGTGTCCTTCACTTCGTTCACGTCGGTCTTCATACCGAACAGGGCGTCCGAAAACGGCTTGAACATGAGCTCGAATCGCGTCTTGGTCAGGTTGTAGGTGAGCGAAGTGGTGCAAGCAAACACCCGCACCACTTCTTTACCGTTGATGGTGATGTTTTCCACCGGACCCGAGAGTATAAACGCGAGGACAAACGTCTTGATGACGCCGCGTCCAACTTTGCCTCCGAAACTGGGCAAGGTGAGAAGAGTAATGCAGCGGATTTGCGAGGAGAAGGCGTTGCCGAGTCCTAGAAGAATGCACGTGAAGAGGCCCATGATGAGGGATGCCCCCGGTGTGAAGTTTAAGTCGACGAGGATAAGATAGTAGAATCCGACACCCAGGAGAACTCCAAAAAAGAAACTGAAAAGTTTTTTCAAACAGCGGTGACGACGTTGTGAGAAGAACACGTGATAGAGGAGAAGAGAGGAGCTTCTGAGCGACTTCTTGCAAATGTTGCAACAACACAAGCTCATCGTGTCACTTGTCACACTGACAACACCGTCACTTGTCCCAATCCGGTGGATCCTGAATAGTTCGGAAGATGCATTCACGAATGAAGTCTTCGGCCGAACTACGACCCCGCGCCAATTTTCTGTTTGCCTCAACGTTTTCCTCGATGAAGCGTATCTCGGATGGTGTGTTAAGTTCCGGGATTGAGACATAACTGTATATTACAATCGGCAGCGCCGATGAAATTCTATCGTCCTCCGTACTAGTGGATTGATATGCTAGAGACTCTTGAATCACAGGTTTGTCAAAATTGTTCTTCTTTTGCGACTGTTTTTTTTCAGATGTAGAAGGAACGTTTGATGTATCTGTAAAATTTACGATTGATATTAGCTGCTCCTCGTCCTGTTCTCTGACATAGCTGTCGTTGGATTGGATAGTGTGAGTCTGCGCTGGTGGATAGATGTTTTTCAATACGTTTGTTGATTTTTGTGATTTGAAGAGAAGACCACTCGAGGATTGCATTGTGAGCTAGAGGAGGTGAGGTGTGCTGCCATTGTTCACACACGAGTGCCCATTATGGGTTGAGTCAACTTGAATTTTGAATGGAAGAATGACGTTTGGAAGGTTAGCTAGCATTCGGCATGTCAGGTGTTATAAAATAAATTACACAGATTTTATTTTATATTTTATTGAAAAATTATTACATGTGTCCAATCTTGCTGGACATAATAATTTGAACACGACTCATGTCAAATTATTTGTTGGTCTCTGATTCCTGATGAAAAGTGAGTTATTAAGTGGTGCTTCT
The DNA here is from genome assembly GCA_964023215.1 of Eledona agricola. Lineage (NCBI taxonomy): Eukaryota > Metazoa > Arthropoda > Insecta > Coleoptera > Tenebrionidae > Eledona > Eledona agricola. The sequence goes on along the minus strand of OZ026857.1, from coordinate 27,893,273 downwards.
GACGCCGCTTTCAAATTTTTTTGCCCCGAAAATTATGTGCGGTTATTCCATATCTTGTTGCAGTGGTTACTAAAATAAGTATGTCGTCCGTATCATCAGAATTTGAACACTTGCCAGTGTCATCACCACAACATAACTTCAAATCCAGGAAGGACTAGAACTAAATGAGACGTCCTATTTATAAATATATTTTTCCGCCCCAAAAGGACTTGTTATACCATCTGTTTTGTAACTCCTCTTCAAAGCTTTCGCAAGATCCCACTTGGAGTTTGCTGACGTGCGTGCAAATAAAAAAGGGTACAGAGTCGCCTATGAAATCTAGCTTTTAGTTGTATTTTTTCCAGTGTACACGTCCGTCGATCTCGACATCTCAGATATTATTTCTGAAACAAAATTCGGATCTATTAATATTTTCTATCACTGGTTAATTGTTGAACTGTTCGTGGCTTCTTCAATTTTCGTTTAAAATCTTCCGCGTCACGTTTTGGTGTGTACCAAACGAGAGAGGGTTTTTTGTTTGACCCTTTCAACTATGTAACTATAACGCTGTCACACCCAACACCTTGGACAATGCCAATAACCGTTTATTTACAATTAAAATGGTCACAATTATGAATAATTCCTTCCTCCAGCCATTCAATCACAAGACAAGTTAATTGCAACTTCCGCTCGGGCAAACTCTCTTCTGGCTGCAACCGCCGAGGGAGCCCGCTTGTGCATTAGTCTTGGCGAAGAGCTCTCGTCGGCAGCTGCACTAATCCCCGCTGTGTTATTAGTCTAATTGCGAATGCTAAACAGAAGAGATAAATGCCGTGGAATGGGAAAATTTCGAGCGATCATCTCTTACGAATTAACATCTGCCGCCCTAGCCCTACCACTCTGGTCAACAGACTGAAACACTAAACCTCTTCATTCTTAGTCCGGTGCGCGGCCAACGTAAACCACGAAGAAGTCGCTCCTCGAAAATCACGACCCTCTCGCAACCCGCGGTGAGTACAACCACGCCAATTACTCGCAATCATTTAATTGACTTGAGCGCGCGGTGAATCCCCGAGCTCCGGTGTCTTTCAAATCAAATCAACCCTTGGTTGGGTTCCATCGCGCGATGTCCCGCGCGTGCCGCTAATTATTACACAACACCTCGCCCATTCAGCGCCCATTATCTAATCCCAAATTAGCATATTATATTGTTTGGAGCTTTTGAAAAATTTTCATGCGGCGATTGTTGTTTTTTTATTATTTCTTACTCGCCGGCGACAGAACGACAGGTGTTAACCGAAAGATGCAGTGATTGGCTACACATGGCGTTGCGGCAGCTGCAAACTCTGCCAGATTCCGGCAGAGGTTTGGCCCGGTCCTCCGAAGCGCACCTGGCTCCCTCCGGCAGGTATCACCTTTCGGAGCGTTTAACCCGGGGACGCTCGGAGAGAGCTCGGATCTACCTCAACTGGAACGACGTTGACCTCCCGGCGAGATAATAGCGGTGATAAAGTCGGACCGAAAGGTGGATAATCTCGCAACGAGCGGGGACGGCTTCGGAAGAATTGATGGTCGCTGTGAATACAAACAAAAGACGCTAATCTGACACGGTGCAGGCGCCGGGCACGTGATTTGAATGTTATCGAACGAATTTGAGCGCTAAACCAGGCGCAACGACCCGCCAGCAATAATGGGAAATGGTTTACCATTGTCGAAGAGTGCGGACAATCGGTTTGTTAATTGGAAACCTGTAATGCATTGGAACGAATATATCAGCCATATCGACCAGTTACTAAACAGAACACATGTTGCAGCCGCTGGACCAATTTTACACGTCAAATTTAGTATATTCATTACTTTTTAAATTACAATTTTGCGTCCTTCACAAGTTACCCACCAATTTGTAGCGGTCAACATGTTAAACATCTTCCTCTTCTTGTATTTGGTCAGTTATTGCACTTGCACATTTCTTCTGGCTGAATCGTAATTTCGTTTTTTTTTTGTTATAGGTATTTAGACATTCTTATGAATTTCGATCGGTTGTTATTTGTTGATGTTTAGATCCTAGTATTTCATAAAAAATCACTTACCTAATATAAATAAAATTAAGAGAATGATTATCATATGAATTGAAAATCCATTAAATAAATATAATAGAAAAAATTATGCTCGCATTACGCTAATGAGTAAATAATTTAAATAGTTTCAGCTGCCTGACCCACCTGCAAGTTTATTTAGATGTTTTTTATTTTTTCACAAAACTATGGCATTCACTCTAACGCACATATCCCGACACACAATTTTAATTTAAATGCTTACATGAAACACAAAACGTTACAATATTTTTAATTTAAGTTAGCTTTTCCCAATTATTATGTATGTACGTTAATCGTTACGTTGGATGTGTTTTCGGCACTAAAATTAATCCCTGGTAGGTTGTTTGGCACAATATTTTGTGAAAATTATTTTCAGCGCCAACTGTTGTGCCGTTTAATTGCATTTGAAAATCTAAATTTCAATTTTGAAAATTGTCAATACAAAATTCGCCAAATGTTAAAATTGCAAAGATCGTTATAATTAAAATAAAAATGGCATAAAAATGGAAAGTAGAAAAAATAGTATAAAAAAAAACTCGTTCATAAGGCTATTATGGCACTCCTTTTTAAATAAAAATAAACTCATACCTTAAAATATGCGTTATGGAACTCGTTCTTTAATAAAGTATTAACCGATTTCGTATTATCTTGTGCAACATCTAACGAACCGAATTCCCGTACCCTTCTGTAATTTGCTGGTGGATAACTTTGTGCTGCACGTTGGCCTCCTTAATGAGAAACACTCCATGACGTTTCAGATTAAAATCACGCATTTTGAATGAGAGCAAAAAATTCAAAACAGAAATGACATTTCGCTTGTTATTATTACTCGAATTACATAAAAATGAATCAGTTTTCCGCATCTTCTTGAAGATTCCTTATCCACTTGGCCACCTGCTGTGATGATTTCCGTTGATTTTAGATAACAAACATTATGCCGTGTTATTTTGCTTCATTTTTTTAAACATAAAATATGTATGAAAGTATGTAGGCTTTCACATATTTTATAATTAATAAAATATGTATAATGAATAATGCCGAAAAGCGGTGTTAGACTGCCGAAATATTAACAAGACTCTTTGTCTGTGTAAAACGTAGCTGCAGTGCATAGCAATCGCACCGCGTCATTGTTTTGCACCTCTATCGTTGTGCAATAAAGCCAACGTGACTCCGAGATTGTTCCGAGTCAGGATAATGAGGAAACACATGTCAGACCAACAACCGGGAGCAAACAATTTACGTCCACCATATTCGTAATCGAATAACGAATTCTACGTGAGCACGCCATCCGCAGAACAATGGCATGATGTAAATCGTTAAAAATCACCGACTCTCCTGTAAGACGATTAAAATTAGAGCCGCTTGGAAATAGTCGGAATTGTCGTCGTTCAAGTGAATGGTATTAGGTCCGGATCTAAAATTACCCCTTTTGTGGGCTTTCCTTCCTCTCGGTCTATTTGTGTAATGGATGCGGTGGTTTCCATCATTCGTCCGATTAATTCCCAAAGCGACAGTAACATTATATGGGATGCAAATGATTGAAGCCACACCTGTTCGTCCAAGAGGATACAAATCAGACGGATTTTAATTGGTTACAAAATACCATGACGGGACTATATTTACAATGTAATAACGCTTCCGGTAGACACTAGGATGTGCGAAAGAGTTCCTTTGCTTCATTTACATACAATTTTCGGAGGGGCCGACCGATTTTTTTGATAAAAACATGAGAAAACGGATAAACCTTCCTCACTTCCGTATTTTTATGCAAAACGTACAGCAGAGGGAATCCGTTGGGACTTGAAAATGCGCTTTGAAAAAGAACGAAAGGCAGGCAATCTATCAACAATTTTATCGAATTGAAACCTAAGCTTTCAAGAATCATAAATGTAAAACAAGATACATTTTTTATGGATCAGAAAGGTCACGTCGAGTGTACCATTAACAGATTCGACGGAATTGGATTTCGCGAATTAAAATTTTAAAATTTGTGAACATTTTTTAAAGGTCGGAAGTTTCAATTTCCTACATATCAGTCCTCTGGTGAATGAAATTGAGGAAAATGGATTGAATTTGCAATGGAATTGAGTTTATAAATAGAAAAATTGCGTCTTTGAATACAGCTTGAGCAGTAACTCGAGATCGATAAACCTGGTGATCGTGGATTCAACAATGTCGTGGTCATATGAAAACGATCCTGGGCAACAGTTGCTTTAACATGACTTCTTCTCTGTGACATTTGCGATGCAGATGATTAATGAAACCAAAATTAATTACATAATTTACGAATATACAATTTAATGATGGTAATTTTTTTAAACAGTTGTGTCAACGATTTTTTATTGTCGCAGATTGTTGTTCTCAAGAAACTTGGTGTATGCATAAATGCAATGTGGAAACTTTAACTGGAGAAAAATCAGTTTTTTTAATTTTGTGAAAAAATCCTAAAACACGTCGATTTTTGTTTTTACTTGCTAATTTTCAGCCTAATCAGTTTTTCTTTTTTATACTTAGGGAGCTGTAACCACCCTTAACTTTTTTCAGACGTAAATATATGTCGATTGACACATCATTGCAAAGCTCATGCAAAAAGTAGCACCATTTTTTTTTTGTTTTTGCAAAATCATTCGTATTCAAGATACTGAATTTATTCCAGTATATTTGCACTCCCAAATATTTACTGTAAATTTTTGGAAAAATACACAATAAACATTATTATCGAAATAGACAATTTTTATTTTTCATTCTTACATAATAAAGGAACCAAATCACAGAAAAGATGAATCGTCCAAATTCAAATCGATAATACAAAATTTAAAATTCAGCATAAAAGCATTTGATAAAAGCGCATATTTATGGGGGTACAATTTTTTTCGAATTTATTTTAAAATTAAGAACAAATCAAATAATTGTTCAGATTGAGAAGAGTTCAAACTGAAACATTCGCAATTTCGAGGTGTTAGACTCTCGTTTTTAATTTAAGCACACTCAGTTCATGAAATTCAACCAAAAAGTAGTAGATATGAGCGTTTGATGTAAAGGAAGCCGAGTAATATTGCCGTCCCAATTCCATCCGCAGAAATTCGAACGACAAAATTCAAATAAAGTAGGGTCTAATGAAAATATCCGTTCTAACAAAAATTTGTTTTATTTTGTAGTATTTTAAATCGATTCCAGCATCTGCAAATAAACGCAATAAAATAATAAATAAATACATTTCTGAAATAATCCCTGCGTGTAAATATTTATATTGGGGTTCGTTTCTGCTCAAGTCAGATGATTCACATTTCTATTATTTCCCCTATCGATTCTGGGGCTTGCAATCGTCCAAATATTTACCAGATTCCGGTTTGTAAAGTCTTTACGAGATTCACGTATGCATTGTTACCTTATCGGAATAGTTTTTTCTTGCATTCCATAATTTTTTATTAATTTTTTTTGTCTAGCATTTTCATAATTACTGTTGTTACTTTTACATTAATATACTACGGAACCAGATAACAGGAAATAATGTCCACATACAGCAAGAAGATTTAATGGAAAACTGTTCAAATTCTAGCTACACAAAGATCGCTTAAATAACAATTTTATTGAGGGGTTTTGTTTGAGTGTTCAACAATGTTTATTTTCTCGTCGAATTTTCGCACATTTCTTGGCATGTTGAATTGAATTAAATATGCGGGCTCCGGTGTGCGAAGGCCGCCCAAACAAACAAGCGCCGAGAAAATAATAAACGCTCCGGATCGAAATAAAGTAAGTAAAATCGGTTTTTCCTGACGCATCTTCCTCCACGTATAATACATACGTGCATCCTGCGGTGCGTTTCCTGTAGCACGTCCGGAATACCGGAATCTCCAAGTACCGATAGGAATCGATAGACGTCCATGGCGCATGTCCTCGACGCCGTACCATCAAAACTGCCTTCCTGCGACGCTGGATGGCTCGCGACGCTGAATGAATAGACGGCTTGGCGCGGGTATGTCGTAGAATAAGAAGAAGGTCGAGTGAGCACAAGTGTCCTTGTGATGGTTTTAATTGGGATGTGAAATAATCGAAAAACCAGTTGCGCCCGGAAAAATGGTAAGTGGTCGCGATTTACGCTGATTTATCCGGAGGGGACTCGTGCGGCTATTTCGGCTTAGGTGTGGTCCGCACTTCGAGTTCGGACAAGTGGAGGAATGTCTTTAAGGGTTTGAGCTATCGATTCGGCGCCGTCAAGCGACAAGCTTTTTTGCCATTCAAGCGGTTGTTTTGGTTCGGGACTCGGGGGATTTCCTCCTCCGACGCACGACATTCCACTACACGCGATTTGATTTATTTCGCTATTAAAACGAGTTTATTTTTCTGGAATTACGTTTTTTATAAGGGACGCGTTTGAAGTCGGCTTTATATGCCATAAAACGCTATTTCAGGCCGCTGGAACACCTATAAACAATTGTAAATGTCCCAAACGGGACGCTCTGGGACGTGTCATTTGCATTGCAGCTTCGCGCTGAAAAACCGAATTTCCGCTCTTCCGTCCCTCAATGATATTACGGCAAAAATTCAATTTGTGGAGACTACACCGCGCTTCTCGGTTATTAAATGATTTTCCAACTCTTTAAGCGACATTCTACGGAAAATGCCTCTTTTACACTCGAATGTGGAGAACACTTTCCTCATTGTGTTTCCCCCTCATGCTTTTTCCGTCTTGTCTATTATTCAAACTAGTTTGTTAGTTTGGCTATCTTATAGTCGTTTGCTTATCTTATGTAAATTAATGCGTTGTTTCCCAGAAATTAGATTAATCAAGAAATGTAAACCGTAAAGAAGATTGAATAAGTGATTTACAACGTTAAATTGCATCGGTCAATTCTTCTCACGTCCTAAATAAAATCATTGAAAATTTTCCTGGCAAATATTATTAAACACAATAATTATAATATGGTGCTGCTTGAATGAAGCCTAAATTACATGTCAGAAGATGTCAGTTTTCATCATTACATTTGACTCTTGTGGCTATTCTTGAGTTTTTACTGAGCCCTTTTGTTGCCCAAAGTGATGTTTTAATTGACGTTTTCATTTAGCATTTCGTTGCAATTGTCCCGACACTCTTGCATCTGATTGCCATTTCTCTTGGGTCTTTTTGTTCCATATCTTTTCATTTTCAAAGCTTTTGTTTTCAACAACCCTTTTCGTTCACATAAATACTTTATGCACGAGCTTTTATTGTCGATAGATTACGATCCACACGATCAGTTCAGCAAAAAAAAATATATGACATAAAACTTTTAATAGGCAAGTGAATAAACCGAACGATGGACACTGAATAAGACATTAAAAAATTCGAATGTATTTAGAATAGTTTTTATTTGGAATAATTTTTCAAATTCAACTGACTGCTTCAAGAATTGTTCTTCGATTTGTGTGTTGAAAACTGCCCTAAAAGCAACATGTCATCTTCTTGTAGTTCATAAACTTGTCTCTATTATTTTACACGAATATAACAAAAACCAGAACCCGATTAACTAATAATTTAAACTCAATTTCCTATTTAATTTTTTTACAATAAAGGTTGTTGATTAAATAAAAGATGTCACGTACACTGATAACCATAAATGAAACTGTGCAACAAAAAGGTCTTGCCCTTATATGTCTCATAATATTAATCAGTAACATTTAATGACAGTTGGGTATTGTGTTTTTAGTGTCAGTCCTTGAAACAATAACGTTAGTCGATGTAAAAAATGTTTGTGGGCACAATCTAACTCAACACCTTGAAATGTGTCGCGATAAAATTTTTATTCCAAATGCTCTTACACGAAATGAGTATGACTGGTTTGTGGTCGTCTTTTTTATTGTTGCCTTTTTGAGTTGAAAGACAGCTGCCCCATTTCTTTTAATAACAATCAGCAGTTGCTCGGGTAATTCAATTGAGAATAACATATTTTCTATTATTTCGGCGTTTAGTTTTGTATTCTACCTATTACTTAATTGATTGTTTAATTTAATTTTAGTCGTGTATGCGCCTATTGGTTGCTTCCTAAAACACATTTCAAAGTATTCCATGATCTTGCCAAGCATTTGTGCCTTGTGATCTTTTTTACTACAGAAATAGTGTGTTATTTATATACGTATCTTCATTTACCTATTAAAATCGATTCCTGCATTTACTTTTTGTTGAACCATAATATGTTGTTATCATGAAAATATTCTAAATATGTATTGTATTATTACTTGCATTAATCAGTTGTGTCTTTATATGGTACACGCCATCAACCGATGGCACCTTTCAGGTCCTGTTTTCCTGCTTTGTCTTTAACCTTTGAACTGTCAAGTAATAAGTAAACGAAAAAGGAATATATATTTCCTATTCTTTGTTTGTGTTTCCGATCATTAACTCGTTTCTATCCAAGACCCGTTTATCCTTTATCTATTTAAGTTTACCTTCGAGTTAAAACTGAAACAGAATACGTCTCTAATTAGATTGTTAGAACGAACAATAACAGACAGTGGAGTTGAGTCAACCAGACTTTAATGATTTTGTTGCATTCCAACAATCCAAGACTGAGCGAAGCAACGAACCGAAACATTCCGAAATGCGTTCATAAAGCAGTGGATATAATAACCGCCATTAAAGTGAACGAACTGTTGACAACAACACGACTTCAAAGCGCTACTTCTTCTAGAACACTTGTTTTCGATAACCGACGAACGCCCCATCGACCCACAAAGAGCCTCTTAATTGCTTTTCTATGCGGGCTTCCAATGCAATTAGCGCGTTTTTCGCGCCACTTTTGCCACCCCGTTTACTTAATCGATTCATAACTCAAACGCCACCCTTCCACTTCATTAACCTCTTGTTTTCCCGCAGAGGACTTTGCGGCGCTCCACCACACGACCCATCACTGCCACCGAGTAAACGCGACATGTCTTCATCTTCCCGGAGCACTCCGAATATTTACGAAAACAACAATGACCTAAAATTGACCAACGGAAAGATGACAGACACCAGGACGACGAATTCACCACAACCCATTCCCAGTCCGAAAGCTCCCTCGCCGAGACCGACGCCGAGGGCGAGGTCGAAGTGTTGCAGTTGCTTGCATTTGAACAACTTGTGGTCTCTTTGGTATGGCATCTTCGGCACTGCCTTGCAAGGATACACGGCGGTGAAGTGCATGAAACGGATTCTGGGCTATTCTCTTCTGGCGTGGCCGGAGAGTTTACCGGCGCCGGTTCTGGAGCTCAACTGCAGTCTGGGATTGACCGGAGCGGCTATTCTTCTATTACCACTATTTCTGATAGCCACTCTCTTCAAGGTGCTTTGTCAGCGAGTGTTTGAATAGATGCATCACAACAAGACTTGTTTACAGATCGGGAATTTGGCCAACGACGGGTTTAAGCTCGGCCGCCAGTTGAGCACGTGCAGCAGAGAACCTGCAGGTGAAATCTTGACGAATAACGGGAGCTGCAGACTGTTTCGTCACGGAGGCCCCACGGCACCCTTCGTCCATGTCATGATAGCGTTCTGCTTGCTCGTCCCCAAGCTTCTCATGGAGGCGCGACTAATTGAAGCCGGATTTCTATCTCAAGGTTTGCTCCGACGACTCTCTCGTTCCTCTCGTTGACGTTTTTCCTCCAGATTGGTTGTGGCGCACCGATTTAGACTTTATGGGCCTCCATAAAGACCGAATGGTGATTTTAAGCTTCATGACCGCGAATAATTCCAACAATACGTCCCAAGTGAAACGAGCAGCTGCCAGTACTCCCTCACCGATTACTCCTCTTCCATTTACCAGCAATTCGGTCGTCACCAATACAGTAATCAAAACTTTGAAGGACTTTATCGGACACGATAACCACACCATGTACGCACACAAAACCATTGGTAAGTTGGATGGTTTGTTTTAAGTGATAGTTGTCACGGTTGCGTTTCAGAAACAGGATGGGGAAGTTCGGTGAGCGTAGAGTACTTAAACCTCGCAATAGCTCTGATGGTGTACTCAATCAGATACCCCGCGCTTTTCTGGTCGACTAACAAATGCTTGGGGACGATCTTCTCGTTCCAGTTGCTCATCAACGGCTTACACACGCTCTTGGCCTACGCCGGCATGTCAATTTTATATAAAGTTCAAATCGTGGGCGGTTGGAAATCGCTTCCTTTGCTCAAACACGAACCCAGCATTTTGTTCACCTTCAGTAAGATGTCGCCGTTTTTGCTCAATCCCCAAGTCACGTTGGCGCTCTACATGTTGTCCACACTTCTCATCCTATCCTCTAGTCTTGTGCTATATCTCTACGGCCACACGCGCTTCAACGCCTTCTTGAACCAGGAGCGGGAACGAAAAGTGATCGTGCTGAAAGAAGGAGGCAGCAACAAGTGGAGTTACTTCACGCATTGCGCCGCCTTGTGCGTGCTTGTTTCTGTGGGAATTTGCAACGCCCCTCTACTTCACGATTACACGGTCCTTTATAAGGGAAGCCTCGACGAGACCACTCTCGCGTGCATCGTGGGAGGAATCCTCCACCTCTTCTTTTGGATTGTAATTTGGCTGTTTTTGACAATTAAGCAGACTTGGATCTTTAAGTTGCGAGTTACGGTCGGACGAGCCACTGTTAGACAGGCACGTTCGTTGAGGCTGGTGACCGACATCGACTTGATGAGCTCCAAAGTGGACGATATGTCGCAACAACCGCTTCTTATTGTGGGCAACGGACGCACCTACAACATTGCCGAAACCTCACCGAAAAAAGCGATAATGAGCGTCATCCAGAAGGCTACGATGAGCAAGAAGGCATCGAACGGATCCGTCATCACTCAAGATGACGAAGAGGAGCAGATTTATTGGTTGCGGCCGGCCCTAGTCAGTCCTCAGTCTTCGCCGGACGAATCCAAGCAGTTATGCTGGTTCAAGAACAAGCCCAAGCACAAAGTCACCTTCAACGAAACAGCTAGTACGTCTGTAAATCGGTAACGCCTTCTTCTTAATAGGTGTTGTGATTTTCTTGCTTCTCCTCGTGTCGGCATGTGATGGTAAGACGCGTTTTGTTGCAGTTGTAAAAATGGTGGAGTACGAGGAAGACGATTGACTGCAATGGACGAGGACGACGGTGACTATGCCACGCTGCGCGAGCTCCCACTCCCGCCTCAACATTGTCGTCCCGAAAACCGAGAAGACACGGTGAGCGAAGAGGGCAAGGTAAGCGTTTAACACCAACATCGCTGTACTTAAATCATCATCACCATCATTGCTTTAGCTTCTGGCTTGCGTTCAAGACGAACACGTAACATACGCTAGCACCAATCAAGATCTAATACCTCCTGTAGATTACGAGGATCCCAGTCCTCTACTAACACCAGAACCGTTGTACGCGCAAAAAACGCCCGCCTCTGTCATTGTTCATAATCACGAGACTCAGGTTGGTGGCCGGCTCCTCGTTTCGTTGTCCTTACGAGACGTTTTCCAGATGACCGCGGGTCAAACTCCTCGGTGTCTGAGGAGGGCCGATTCCGGGATGCCCCACGAAGAGCTCACCCCGCGCTCCGACTCTCTGAGCACGGAAAGCTCCACGTCGCCACCCGAAGCCCCAGGCAGCGAGACGTCGAGCGGCGTCCACTCGAACGACAGCGTCGAACAAAAAACGACTCGACGGGCGACCAGCGTCGTGGACCTCGTGCAAAACCGCGAGGAAATCCAATGGAAATCCTCCTCGTTGCAGCGTAACACTCCGAATCCCTCCAGCACGAGTCCGGTTTCGAGCTTCGGCGGGAAGCCCGAGCAGATCTTGGAAAATCCCGCCGAGAGCACGGTGGTGATCAGACGGAAGGTGTCACGGCCGCTGCTGGTGCCGGACGTCGCCCAAGGCGGAGTTGGAGTGAAGGAGGAGCCGTTCGGACGCGCCACTAACATGCGGATGACTTCGTTCATGGAGAAGACCGATTTGAGTAGTGTTCAAGCCTCTTCGGCCACCCTCCCCCATTTCCCCACGCAAACCATGCAAAGTGTGTACGCCCACTGCTCGACCATGCCCCTTCCCCAGCATGCTCCAGCACCAAACGCCAATCAAATCGTGGCGGGAAACAGCTGTAACGTCTATCCCCGCCAACACACCACACTCCCTACTCACCACAACGGTGTCAAACTCTTCCACCCACAAAACCCGTACGTGACGAGGTTCAAGTGTAAGCAGGCCGAACCTATCAAAACCAATATCCACGAGCCGATTTACACGGGAGTTAACAAATCAGGCGATTTATATCACTACAGCTCCTAAGTCAAGGACCACGTGCATTTACTTCTCATATATATATCACTCGTCATATCGTCTCTCTATCATCACTTTGCAACAATAAACCAAGGAAACACACAATAATCTAGGCTTAGGTTTTATATGGAGAAGTATACACATGGTAGGTAGGTTTGAATTTTGTATATAATACGCGACGTTTAGCTAATCAAATCATATTTTATATCGATTGGTAGACGAGTCGTTTTTTTAAGTGAATGTGGTCAGGTCAGGTTCTAGTCACTAGTAGTTTTACGAGACGGATAATTATTTTATTTATCTGCTTTTTAATGTAATTTAACATGTTCGTGCCCCCCGTCAACCCAATTGTGTAACAATATAAATTGTCAAATCAATAAACTCAGTACACAGCGTCGACTCCATCATTTTCAACCCAACCCCAATGTTGTTACAGATATAGAAATCAGCATCTGTTATTGTTACTTTGATTATGATTAATTGATGATTTGAGTAGCTTCTCGAATTGAGATTAAATTGAAAAAAAAATTCAGTAGCAGTGGCGGCTGATCAGGGAAAACGCACTACTTCCCCTGCATCAAGTGACGAATTAATTAGTTCCAGACTTTGTAAATTTATGATTTTTTTCCCTTTTCGAGTAGTTAAAATTTTACAAAAAAATTTGATTTGTTTAAAGAACTCTTTTTTTCAGCTTCATCAACAGAATTTTAACATCCGATCCGTGGTTTTTACGATATTACTTTAATGAATTACATTATCGCATTTTTTTTAAATTTAAATTTACTCGGCTGTGTTGTGACCGATAAATTGTTCGTCACAAATCCTCTGGTTCCTCGTCGAGATTCGAGTCGTTTTTTAGTCGTTTAATTAGAATAAAGGACCTGGAGAATTTCTTAATTCTTGTTACAGGAAATGTGTATGGATAACGGGTAGTTTAATTTCAAAGGAAGCATTTTGCTTTATTAAAAAATGTTATCACTTGAGCGCCATATAAAAAGTCACGATCATATTAGGCAACATGTAAATTGCATGTTTAAACAAAAAAAAAACATTATTAATTGATTCGGCACGTCAAGTTGAAATGTAACATTTATTTACAACTAGGTCACAAAAAATTATGAATATAAAAAATTATTTATCTACATATATTTTGATTTAATTTTCTGCACTAGTTTAAATTAACAGGAAGGAAACAGTTTCACGGATGAAAGTAGAGAATCGTTGAACAGAGGAAATTTTAAATAATTAGTGTTATTAATGAGTACAATAAATGATACCATTTCGGGAACTTTTCCATAACAATTCAAAATGAACAACCAGACTCTATAGTTGACGTAATTAAAAACCTAATTTCTAAACTAATATTTCAAATTTTTTACATGTACCTAAAATTGATGATGCAATGAATATAAACGATTATTAAGTAACGACTTTCTGTAATTTTAAGACATTCACACTTCGGGGAAATTTTTTCAATTACTAATGCAAACTGAATGTTTGGAAAATTCGAATTTGAAAATAAAGTAATAGCATGAACTTATTACAGCAATTCCATCGAATAAGAAAAATATTTGTGACTGGCAGTAATTTGAACTGAAAAAAAGTTTGTCAGAAAATTAAATCAAAATACAAAATTTAAGGTCATTAATAACCAATTTAAAAAAACTCCCTGCCTCCCCTGAAAAAATAATCACGAGCCGACACTGTTCAGTAGTACTAATTTTCGAATATGTGGCACTAGATTTCGCCGTGTAAACAGGATCTCTTCAAAAGAAAGTCCATAGTCCATGGACATTTGAAATCACAACATGTAGTTAACAACGTTAGGTAATCAAAGCAAAAAAAGTTATTAGTTTTTAAAACAGCAAATACGACGTTGAAGTTTTGCGATTACAAATCAAGCTGTTCCAACCTTAACTTGACCACTTTTTCCGACAACTCCCACAGCTTATCTGGCAAGAGAGGATCGCTTACTGATCCGTAAGGACGCACTCTTTTGCAGTCCACGAAATGTTCCCCGGAATATTTTTCCAACCCGGGTTCCAAACAACAGTAAAGCGTGGTCTGTTTGCCTTCTTCTGGTGTCTGCAAAAGACAATATAAAAATCGCACAGTAAATATTAACTCACTTTAAAGAAAAAGTAGCCCAAGTAGCATAAAATCAACTTGTATAGTCCTTTGGTGTATCTGAAAATTTCCGAGCGCACCACTCCAGGATGCAAGGAGTACGCCGTAACGCCTGTTCCTTTCAGTCGTTTGGCCAATTCGATGGTAAACAAAATGTTGCACACTTTCGAATTAGAATACATCATGGGGTCGCTCGAGTACGTATTTATTTTATCCAAATCGAAATGGTAGTTGAATTGAGCCGCGTTGGACGAATGGGTAATGACACGGCTAGGTTTGGACCTCTTCAGCAAATCCAACAATAGATTCGTGAGCAGAAAACCGGAGTAGTGATTCACTTGCATAACTAGATCGTACCCATCTTTGCTCTTCACGTTGCCAACAGCAATAATTCCCGCGTTGTTCACCAAAATATCTAATCTCTCTTCGGTTTCGTTGATTTCCCGTGCAAATTTTCGCACTGATTCGAACGAAGCCATGTCCAAGTATCTGTAGGTAACGTTTTCGTTGCTTGTTACCTCAACGATCTTGTCTCTTGCTTCTTTAGCTTTGGTTTCGTTCCGACATGCAAGAATCACTTTAGCCCCTCGACCTGCCATGTCTAGGGCGACCTCGTAGCCGATTCCTAACAGCCAATACCTCAACGGTTGCCTTGTTTGTATTTTTATTCGACTTACCAGTGTTCGCACCGGTTATTATCACCGTTTTTCCTATCAAACATGTGTAAAGTTTGGCCCAGCCAGCGGTCAGCTTCAAGTAGATTTTCACAGAAATGATGGCCAAAACGATGATGGCAACGAAGACGCCGATCAGAGTCGGCACCAAAGGAAAAGCCATGTCTTACATCATCATCGATATCAGAAACGAAGTCGATTTAGGACCGCTTTATTAATGACTCTGAAATGAAGTTTTAGAAGGATAAATTATCATCACAGTGGCTAATATAAACCAAACCGATAAAAAATTAAAATAATAAAATGAAAGACCGCACGCGATGCGCTCGTTAGTAATATTAGTTTCAAACTAAAACGTTTTCGAAAGCGATGGGGATAATTGTCTGGTAAATAATACTCAATATTGTCTACTCAACCTTCATAATTTTTTCTATTATTATCAACTTTTATGATAAACCTGCAAAGTTAGAAACTAACATTCAAATTTTACATTTTGCACTTTCTACGTTTCAGGAAGCTTTACTTACATAAACCAGCTAAATTAACTGCGATTTCACATTTCCTTGAAAGATGAGGCAAGGTCGAATTCAGATGTAGAATATGTAAATGTTGTATGTATAACAAAGCAGGTTTTTTGGGACACACTCATTTATTACGTGTCTGCCGTTCAAATTATCAAATGGTAATGTAATCGTAATCGTAAATGGCGAAGCAAAGACTAGAACAAATACGAAAATATGTGTTGTAAGCATTTTATAAATAAAACTTTCAAATAAGCATCAGATTGTGAATCCACTTTTTTGCTATATAATAACTACATATTAAAACTACTCCACGAAAATTAAAACTTAAAATTATCAGAATTTGTTAAGAAAGAATTAAAATAGCAACAGTTATGTCTGCATTTGAATAATAGGCTACAATCAGGCTAATCACAAAATGAAGACAAAGAACTAAGCAAACGCTCCGAATAGATTCAACATAAATAGACCTCTAATAAATTGACAAATTATAGAATTAAAACATCCTTTGGTGCTGGTCCCTTTACCAAAACTCAAATTTTCATAAATTTTTTGGATTTATTTTTAATATATATCGAATTCAAACATGTCCATTCGATTTGCATAAATTATGATATAACAGGAGCCATACAAATTCATTCAAAATATATAATTCCAACACACTGTAAAAATGTAACCGAATATCTGATCAGAAACAATTAAAAATAAAAAAACACTGTATTTTACACAACATAAAATAATAATAAAAAACACCATTAAATAAATTAAGTAGTAAGTTTCAACGTAAAATATGAAAATATCCTTTCTTTAACTAGTTAGATCCCAAACCTTCAAGCTGCCTGTATTGAAAGCTTTATTAAAAGTTAAAGCTTGCGACATGCAAAGGCAGATGTCACCACAATTTCGGTTTATGTTTTTTTAGTTGGTAGTTGCTCATTTGGTAAGAATTGGACAACTCAGTTGACCAACCTAACACAACGAATTGTTCCTTAACACGTTTGACGTTTTCATCTTGTAAATAACAAATTTTGATTTTTTGCTATAATTTAGCAATTTGCTATCGCTCGGTGATGGACGGTACCGACCCACAAGAAGTGGAACCGATTCCAGTGGAGAACGGTAAAAAATCGGGGAAAGCGAGTACGTCAAACGACGAGAAGGCACCAGACAGTTCGGATAATGCGCAGCAGAAGCCCAAAGCCTCCAAAGCTAAGAAGCGGAAAAAACCTAAGGACAGCACTGCCCCCCGACATCCTCTCACAGGTTCGTGGTACCCTCATCTTTCAATAAAGTTCACTAGGTAATTTCCAGGTTATGTGAGGTATCTGAATGATCGGCGTGAGGCTGTGCGAGGCACCAACCCCAACCTCTCCTTCGCCGAAATCACAAAAATACTGGCGAACGAGTGGACGAACCTTCCATCCGACAAGAAACAACAATACTTGGACGCAGCCGAACAGGACAGAGAGAGATACACGAGGGAATACAATGCTTACAAACAAACAGAAGCATACAAGCTATTCACGCAGAAACAAAACGAGAAGAAATTGAAGGAAAGCAAAGACGAGTCCAAGACGGTAATCGTCGTAGAATTAAATTTCCAAGAGAAAAATATTGTTTTGCAGAATTCCGTTCCGAGTCAGCCTGTTGTGAACAAGGACATGGCAGACATGGATTTCAGTAATTTCGATATACCAATATTTACAGAAGAGTTTCTTGATCATAACAAGATGAGAGACTCCGAATTGAGACAGTTGAGAAAGTCAAACACTGATTACGAACAGCAAAATGCAATCCTGCAGAAGCACATTGAAAATATGAAAGATGCGATTTCCAAGTTGGAGAACGAGATTCTGCAGCAGGAAAAGAACAACGCTTCTTTGCAGAAGCATTTGGATCATCTGAGAAGTACATTGACAAATGGGTTCTCAGGTGTTAAACTGCCTGGCATTAAAGAAGTGGCAACCAACCAAAACATTGACTCCTACATGACCAACTTGCATTCAATTTTGCTGGAAAATGGTAGCCACAACACCAATCTGTTGCAAACTGTGAGGAATATTGTTGGAAGACTTGAATTTAATGGATGACAAACAAGCAGAGCGGCAAAACGAAAAAGGAAAGCCAAGAAAATTACATAAACTGTGTCATCATGTCATCAGTAATTGATTAATTGGAACTGTTAATTATTGTTGTGCTGGTCACTGTGATTTCGTACTTTAAGTTTGTTTGTATCGATGTATAGAGCGTACAAAAAAAACATGGATTCTCGGTAAGCCATGGAATCTAGCTTTTGTTTTATTTTTTACAGTGTACGACGTTGACAAGTCATGACATTTGGTCAATTAACACCAAATGATGTCCAATTCGCTTGTCTCTAGTCCATGTCGACGCATAAATATTATGGAATTTTTTACCAAAAACAAAAAAATGTCCAAAGTCTTAACACTTTCTTTACTAACAAATTTTAAATTGCTCACTCTATCTAGACTCTTTTTATGGATCACAAAAAATAACGTGCGTACAAATAAAAACAGGCTCAGGAAGCCATGGAATCTATTTTTGTGTTTTATTTTTTACAGTGTAGACCTTCGAAACTATCAAATTATAACGTTTGAATGAAAGTTGTCATTCAAAAATTTGCGTCTAAACCGATACGAATCTCTAAGCATATTTTCAAAAGCATGAGAACTGGTTTATTGATATTTTCTAAAAAGTGTAACATTAATTAAATTTGTGTCAAGATGCAACCAACCATACACCTAACCTAACAAACCATATTTGAAAATCGAATTTTTGAAATAAACAAAAACAATTGTCTACCACAAATATACAAAAAAATACTGCCTTTAACCGATTTCACTTACCACAAAACAAAATAAACTTTGCTCACACGTCACCCGTGTCCAAACTCAATTACCTTTCGTAACCTTGAGGAATTTCTCCAATGATCGAACGGCGAAAAACAGTGATCCCAGTGATTAAATCGTAATTGTGTGAGATTGTCGCAACATTCCGCTATCTTGTGAGTTCCGCAAGTCATCCCAAGTTTTAAAAATGCCCTTCATCACCGGTCGTGCTTTGCACTATGTCTTCAAAATCCCCGACCGCAAACAAACGGCCCTTTTCTATCGCGAGATCCTGGGGATGAAAGTCCTGCGGCACGAGGAGTTCGCCGATGGGTGCGAAGCCGCCTGTAATGGGTGAGTGACCCAATTATCCGATTTTGCCCATCGTAAAGATAACAATGTAAATAAAGTTACAACTTATTGGACCAGTTCTGCAATTTTAAGCGGTGATAATGCGACTCTCACTGTCTTCATTCAACTGATCAAAGAATGCTTTAAAACAACTATTGCTTAGGTTAGTCAAGCTAGTGAACTGATCCTAAGTCAAAAACTATTGATGATGGCCAATAAGGGGAAGCACCCGAATTTAGACATTGCTGGCTAAATACACATATTGGCTTTTCAAACACACTTCAACTGGTGTCCCATTAATGCAGAATTTGTATTCTAAGCAAAAATTTAGAGGTTCCCACCAAAAGTGCCATAAAGGGATGAATTTCCTCTTTTGTTGATAAAGCATTTCGAGGACGCTAAATTCATCCAAGCTTGATTCAATATTTTACAGCCCATTCAAAAATAAAATGAGGCGGTGTAACCGAAAGGACTTTGAAAGTGATTAGAGTGTTTGGATAATAAAAAACTTTGAGCTGGGTGGATCGAGTTTTTATTCTGTTTATTAAATAAATTGTTATAAAAACAACAACACGTTTTGATTACTGTTCTCCGTGTACCTACAGTAATTTTGCGATTCGACCAATGCGAATGAAAATACAAAATTCTAAAAATAGTATACATAATAAAGAAACAAAATGAACTCAAGAATTTAAAAACAAAGTCGAAAAAATTGAAATATCTTTTAAACAGATTTGACTAGAGGCGAGGGTAATTTTGTTTCATAATAATTAATTATTTTAGTTATATGTATAAATAACCATTAAAAAATTAATCCTCATTCAAAAACAATTGCTTAGAGTAAAAATGTGGGCCACTGTAAGAATTTAACAATTCTGTTAATTAATGATGCGTTCTCTAGACCTTACGCCAATCGCTGGAGCAAGACAATGGTCGGTTATGGTCCCGAATCCAATCACTTCGTCGTCGAGCTCACCTACAATTACGGCATCAAGTCATACGAAATCGGCAACGACTTCCGCGGCATAACAATCCGCAGCAGCGAGGCACTCATCCGAGCCAAATCCCACAACTGGCCCATCCTTCCCGGAAACGTCCTGGAGGCGCCTGGTGGATACAAATTCCACATCGTCGACGAGCCCCAACCCACGGATCGCGACCCCGTCGAGAAAGTCACACTCGCTTCGTCAAACATCTTAAAATCAATCAACTACTGGAACGGAATCCTCGAGCTGACCATCTTAGAACGTACAGATAAGAGCGTTGTTTTGGGATTTAAGGAGAACGAGACCAAGCTGGAGTTGGTGGATGCAGGAGGTCCCGTCGCTAGAGCCAAAGCGTATGGGCGCATCGCTTTTGCTTGTCCATACGACCAGCAGCCGGAAATTTCTAAACGAATTGAGGAACACAAACACACAATTTTAACACCGCTCATTTCGCTCGACACTCCCGGAAAGGCCACAGTAAGAGTGATCATTCTCGCCGACCCTGATGGTCACGAGATCTGCTTCGTTGACGAGGAGGGATTTTCGCAGTTGTCGCAAGTCGATCCCGAAGGAGACAAGCTACTTAATAGGTATATTGAAAAAGATCGCTCTTAAAACATTTCAATTTTTTATTAAAAACAATATGTATATGTATGTTATAAATATAAAAATCCGCTACCAATAAAAACTTTGATTTGCTTCACGCTCACAGTTTGCTTTTCATTTCGGTCCACCAAGAGGGGCGGTTGAAAGTGTTTGGTGAACGAAAAAGTGCGGATTTTAAATGTTTGTACACCTGAAAAACACATATTTTTTTTATCCCATTCAATTGTACTTATACACTGAGTTTACCTCTCCATCTGATGCTCCCAGCACCGACTGCAGCATAAAATCAGGGCATGCGATCGCATCAATTAGCGAAACTGCATCGTCTTTTATTTGATTGCACAGCTTGAGGATTGATTCGTGAATTAATCGACTCGGTTCCGGTCCTTGGGCGTATCCACCCTCGTACAAAGTCGCCAAGAATTTCTCTAAACTCCATAAACCGTACAACGAGAACAGTTTCAGTAATACGTTCCTGATATTCGCATCGTCAGCTTGGTCGATAACCGATAACATGTGTTGCAGGAAAAAGTGCTACAACATTTTATCATTTTAATGTTTACACCCATCAATGGTGATAAAATGCGATGAAACATCAAGTGCGAATGTATTTCTACTCATGTTTTTATCGTTGGCAAAGAATATCTAGTTTCTACGTATTCTGACAGCATTTTCCGAATGCCTTTGAACAATCAAAACGACTCAAACAGCTCATGTAACTTAAAAGACTTCAGCAAAAATTGTTGGACTTAAGAAACTTTATGTATTTTCAGTTATAATATTATGAATTTTTTATTTATACTCGGTCGGGTAGTTTTTACCCTGTAATTGGTAGCTTATAACGTGCGTTCAAAAAAAAAAAAAACGAGGCTGCGTTGGCCATGGAAAAACTTTGTGCATCAATTTAGTGTAGCAAAACTTCAAAGTGTCAGTTCGAGTCTGTTCATGTTTAGGTTAGCTTCCTTGTTGACAATGGGATAAATCATTATGGGATAAAAAAAAAAAGTGCAAAACATTTCCCGGTATCGTTGTGAATCCAAACATCAATCTATTCATTGTTACAGCTTCTCCTCTGTTGAGGAGAATATCGGCACGACCAGGACGGTCATTAATTTGATATAACTGTAAGTCGTGAATAGATCGATGAAGAAGAATCAGTCTCAAAACCGAAAAATGTCTTGAGAATATTTGGGTACCACTCAGTTTGTCCCGTCAACCTTCATGGGTCATCAGTCTCTATGCGCAACTCGAGACCTACCAATTCAGTTTAAGAGCAACTGCATTGCATTCTCAATTAATATTTCAAAAATCGTTGTATATATAGTTAAACAGGGACGTCGACCGTTAGGGAGTTGTATTACTCAATATACATTAGAAAAAAAAAGGTTCGGGTTTGCTTGGATTCGAAGGTTTATTATTTTAGTAGGCCAAAAAATTTAGACGAGTTACGGCAAAAAATCGAAAGCAATTGCGATAAATGTTGTTTGTTTTGGAGTTTAATTACGGATTGTCTTTCATTAAAGTTTACATTAATTTTTTTTACATGTTTACATTTTATTTAAAGTTCCAAATTTTTTTTCCCCATCATTTAAGTAATAATAATAATATGTTTGTGACCTACCAATCGTTGTATACATAGTTAAACACGAACGTTGACCACTAGTGAGTTATAAATTACACAATATACATTAAAAAAAAAGGTTTGGATTCGAAGGTTTAAAAACCAATGATTATTAAAAATGTTCATTAAAAATAAAATTAAACTGTCCTAGCGTTTGGGCCGTTTTATTTCGATGGTAAATTTAAACTGACAGATCCTGACATTTGTCAAATCTATCTTTATGTTTTCTATGGTTTCTACACTGGAAAGTCGATAAATTCCATGGCCAACGCAGCCTCGTTTTTTTTTTGAACGCACGTTAGTACTGTTGCGTAAATTCATAAATTACATTAAATTAATTAAATTATTTGTTTAAATTCTTTATTTTGTGGATTCATTCTTTTTTTTTCACTCGTTAGAATCTATCTTTCTTCGATGTGTGTAAATGAATCGATTCAATTCCTTGAATTGTATTTCCTGCTGATAGATTAGTCGTTTTCCAATTGTTTTTCATCTCATAGAATGAATCAATTTTCATGTGTCAAAGACAAAGTACAAAAAATGTCCGCAAATTATCAAAAGCAATGTTATTGAAAATAAAAACAAATCAAACAAATGTGCACTTGAAATGACTTTGTTGTATTGTAAGTGAGAACAATCGAATTGAATTGGTAATAACCAGCTAACTGTTAAAAGAATATCTAATTCGCAAATAATTTTTTTTAGAAAAAAATGTGTGCCATATTTCCGTGTGTATCGAATTTTAAACGGGTTTCGTACAATCATGGACAGTCAAGAATAACACTTTAGCCGGCGGGTGTGATGCAAATACCGACTCAATGACAATATCTCATAGAGTCGGTATTTGCATGACACGGGTGTTATTCTTGACTGTCCACGGCTGTACAAAAATCATAACAAAAAAGAGAATATTTTAGTGGATAAAAAGAAAACATCTTTAACCCACCTGAATAAATGCAATTCCTAGACTTTTGGCATAAAATACTTGCGTATTATTCTTGGCCCAGAACTCGTCACTACCAAGCGCAGTAATTTTATTGTTTGTCTCCTGCAAGAGATAGCAAACCAACCACTTGTAGGCATCCAAAATAACTACAAACACAAATCTCACACTAAATTCCAACAACATAATGAAATATTACGTTCAGGTTGAGCAACCTGGTCCACACTTCTGGCCCTAAAGTTATGATTAAGAATTTCTAAGGCGTTCGATAGGAAATTTGCCGACTTCAAGGGCGTGGAAATAGTTTTTCTCGCCTCAATTTGCGGCCAAAACTTGAGCAGCCAGTTACTGGTCTGTTGGATCAAGACGTGATTCTCACCCTCATATGTACAGTTTGCATCGTTGTCGTTTCTAATGTCGCCAAGCCCGGCCACTGGAATAAATCCTCAGTCGACGTCGTCTCCACGACCGCTACCCACCTTTGAGATAACCGTGACCGCCACACGCCTCCCTGCACTCCTGGATTGCATCCCTAAACAACCACCCGCAGACCGGCTTTGAAGCGGAGGACACCGCGTGGATTTCAACCCCAAGCTCGGAAAGCTCTTCCTTGCTCCTCTCGCTCATCGAATCGATCGTAAAGTGCAGCAGGACTTCCATGAGATGACGACTGAAGATGCGACAAACGTACGCGCCAGCCAAATACGGCAACAATCGGTGTTGCTGCAAAAACTTGTAAAATTTTGAAAAAAAAAAACGCTGTGCGGTGATTACATGCACTTGGTACTCCAATATTGGGATTTCCTCCTGTCCTTCGGGACCGAACTGTCGACGAATAGCCGCGTATCGAATGGCAATTGTCAAAGCTTTGGAACCGTAACTTTCGCAGATTGAAGTGATGTTAACGCGACCCACGGAAAGTGAACCGAGGCCGGCTCCGTGTCGGTCTTTGGGGTTTTTGAACGGAGTCACGTACTTGCCGTCGGGGGTGACGTCTGCGTTCTTATTCAGAAGATTTTCACGAGGGATGTGATAGTTTTCAAAGATTACGAACCTAATCGATCATATTAAACTTGTGTTTTTTTTTACATAAGACCTAACTTACGATCGTTAAAAAAAAAGAGGCTGCGTAGGCCATGGAATTACTTTGACCTTCGAAAGAGTGTGGCATAATATCGACCTTGAATTGAATAGGTTTGAAATTAAGTTTTTTGTTAAGTCAGTCGAACACAATGCATAATGCACCTTTTGTGTCTTTTCAGACAAATTCCATCTCCTCCTGGTCTTGGTTTAGACGTCATTTGACCATATGGGATCAATTTTGAATGATAGCTTCTGTCAAATGTCATGATTTGACAGTTTACATTGGAAAAAATAAAACAAAATTCAGATTCCATAGCCTCCTGACTCTGCTCCTGAGCCTCCGTTTTTTTAACGCTCGTTAGTTATAATGCGCAGTTTAATAACTAAAAGAATAATGTTTTCCTTAAGGTGAAATATGACTACTCTACATATTATGCGATTAGATTGAAATATTATGAGGGCTAATTCTTTAGTTTTTTTTCAAGCTGCGCTGACCGATGAGCAGAAATTTTTTGTTGATTGAATCTTAAGGCAAGGTCGGTAAAGTATACTTTGAGAGTCAATAACAGGTCAATTGAATCAAACAAACCCGTTGTCCAATCCGTTGAGCCCAATCTTCTCACCCATGTCACCCACAATAATCCCGGGATGAGGTATAAAAGTTTTGGGGTCCCTGATGGGGACTACAAAAATATGCAGACCGTGGTGGACGCCCTCCACATAGAGCTGAGCAAAAATGACACCGTGCGTCGCCATCTGACCCAAATTCCCAGCCCAACATTTTGCTGCCTCAAAGTCGGGAGTGTGCAAAATGAATTGCTGCGTTTTCTTATCAAAAGTAGCTGTCGTCCGCATTCCCTTTGTATTAGTCCCATGCCCGATTTCCGTCAAACAAAAGCACCCGAAAATCTACAATTCAAAAAGTTATTTGGTATGCATTTCATTACGTTTTGCCACCTCATTATCTTCAGTTTGTTGTAAAAACTTGTTATGTCTATCAGTGCCTTGACTTCTTAGCACATTGGTAAACAGCTGTTTCCCAACAGATTGTTTAATATGTGACGAAGGACTTAGATGAAACATGGTTTGGGACAGAACAGCAAATCGTTTAAGGTCCTCTAGTAAGTAGAAAGGGGATGTGATATCCAGTTCTTGGAAGCTGTGGACTTGTCTAGTGGCGAGTCTTCGTTTCTCGTCCAAGGATAACAAACCCGGGTTGTATTGGTAGTCTGGAAGATTTTGAAGTGTATCGTAAAGTTCATTCTAAATAAAAAAACGTGTTAAATTCGAGTTGTAGGCACAGTGTAACCTACTTGATATTTGACGATGTCTTCAGTGTCAATGAAGAGTTTTAGTTTCTTCCAGTCGAAAGATGCTTTCTTTCTGTAAAAATCAAGAGGGCCGGGTGGAAAGTCTGGAATTAATTCGGACATTTCACTGACGATTAGGAAGGAAACACGAGAAGCGGACTCCGCAGTTCTGTTTTAGTTAATGATATCGTGAAATCACGTCATGGGTCAATTGTATTCAAGGGATTCAAATATGGATGAAATTATGGACTTTATACTTCCACCTCTTTTATTATTTACATTTTACGTTTCAACAGTCCACTTGACAACACCAGTCTAACCTGAATTCATAGACAAGAGAGAGAATAGATGGGGTCCCATGGATCTATTCCTGATTTATTATTATTATTGATATTAAATCTATGGATGGTCCACTCTCCCTATTCTTTCTGAAGATTATTTATAGTGTCATTTCCGTAGGGATCTCCTAAAAGTTTCGTTCAAACACCCGTATGAGTACAGAAACCTGTACAGCTTAGGCCGCGCAATTTAATATTTTCGTGCTTTTTGGTTTTTAATTTTTCATTGATTAATATAAAACAATGTACATTTAAAACTGCTTTATTTTAAATTCACCAAAATAGAATTACAGTTCCTTAATATAGAACATACAAACAAAAACGGAAACTCATTAAATAATTATTTAATTATTTAATATTAATTATTTAATCGTCAGTGAAGATGCCCCATTATAACATTATTGCACGTTATTTCGTTGCATACATTAATACTGTTATAATAAAATTATAATTATAATACAAAATAACAAAATAAAATATATACACAACCTACTATGCCTTCAAACGAACACAACACCGTTTCACTTTTTTAAATGAAATGATTGTCCGAAATAACTTTGAAAAATGATGGAAAAATTAATATTGAAAAACTTTCGAGTTGTTCGCGTTCATTGTTTGATTGAAATGAAATACGAATTTGAATTTCTAACAATTGAAAGAGCAAGACTGATTCCATCATGTGTAATTTAAAATAGTTTTGCAAAATTTCATCGACATATTATCATCTTCTCCACACATACATAAATAAATAAATAAATCAGATAAATGGCGCTCCTACCTTTTATGGCTTCTCCTGAAATTATTCTTTTTTTATGTCGAGATTTGTTATTCACTTTGAAAAATGATGGAAAAATTAATATTGAAAAACTTTCGAGTTGATCGCGTTCATTGTTTGATTGAAATGAAATACGAATTTGAATTTCTAACAATTGAAAGAGCAAGACTGATTCCATCATATGTATTTTTAAAATAGTTTTGCAAAATCTCATCGACATATTATCATCTTCTCCGCACATACATAAATAAATAAATAAATCAGATAAATGGCGCTCCTACCTTTTATGGCTTCTCCTGAAATTATTCTTTTTTTAATGTCGAGATTTGTTATTAACTTTGAAAAAGGATGGAAAAATTAATATTGAAAAACTTTCGAGTTGTTCGCGTTCATTGTTTGATTGAAATGAAATACGAATTTGAATTTCTAACAATTGAAAGAGCAAGACTGATTCCATCATGTGTAATTTAAAATAGTTTTGCAAAATTTCATCGACATATTATCATCTTCTCCACACATACATAAATAAATAAATAAATCAGATAAATGGCGTTCCCACCTTTTATGGCTTCTCCTGAAATTTTTCTTTTTTTATGTCGAGATATGTTAATAATTTTGAAAAGTGATGGAAAAAAATTGAAAAACTTTCGAGTTGTTCGCGTTCATTGTTTGATTGAACTTAAATACGAATTTGAATTTCTAACAATTGAAAAAGCAAGACTGATTCCATCATGTGTAATTTAAAATAGTTTTGCAAAATCTCATCGACATATTATCATCTTCTCCGCACATACATAAATAAATAAATAAATCAGATAAATGGCGCTCCTACCTTTTATGGCTTCTCCTGAAATTATTCTTTTTTTATGTCGAGATTTGTTATTAACTTTGAAAAAGGATGGAAAAATTAATATTGAAAAACTTTCGAGTTGTTCGCGTTCATTGTTTGATTGAAATGAAATACGAATTTGAATTTCTAACAATTGAAAGAGCAAGACTGATTCCATCATGTGTAATTTAAAATAGTTTTGCAAAATTTCATCGACATATTATCATCTTCTCCGCACATACATAAATAAATAAATAAATCAGATAAATGGCGTTCCCACCTTTTATGGCTTCTCCTGAAATTTTTCTTTTTTTATGTCGAAATATGTTAATAATTTTGAAAAGTGATGGAAAAAAATTGAAAAACTTTCGAGTTGTTCGCGTTCATTGTTTGATTGAACTTAAATACGAATTTGAATTTCTAACAATTGAAAGAGCAAGACTGATTCCATCATGTGTAATTTAAAATAGTTTTGCAAAATCTCATCGACATATTATCATCTTCTCCGCACATACATAAATAAATAAATAAATCAGATAAATGGCGCTCCTACCTTTTATGGCTTCTCCTGAAATTATTCTTTTTATATGTCGAGATTTGTTATTAACTTTGAAAAAGGATGGAAAAATTAATATTGAAAAACATTCGAGTTGTTCGCGTTCATTGTTTGATTGAAATGAAATACGAATTTGAATTTCTAACAATTGAAAGAGCAAGACTGATTCCATCATGTGTAATTAAAAATAGTTTTGCAAAATTTCATCGACATATTATCATCTTCTCCGCACATACATAAATAAATAAATAAATCAGATAAATGGCGTTCCCACCTTTTATGGCTTCTCCTGAAATTTTTCTTTTTTTATGTCGAGATATGTTAATAATTTTGAAAAGTGATGGAAAAAAATTGAAAAACTTTCGAGTTGTTCGCGTTCATTGTTTGATTGAACTTAAATACGAATTTGAATTTCTAACAATTGAAAGAGCAAGACTGATTCCATCATGTGTAATTTAAAATAGTTTTGCAAAATCTCATCGACATATTATCATCTTCTCCGCACATACATAAATAAATAAATAAATCAGATAAATGGCGCTCCTACCTTTTATGGCTTCTCCTGAAATTATTCTTTTTTTATGTCGAGATATGTTAATAATTTTGAAAAGTGATGGAAAAAAATTGAAAAACTTTCGAGTTGTTCGCGTTCATTGTTTGATTGAACTTAAATACGAATTTGAATTTCTAACAATTGAAAGAGCAAGACTGATTCCATCATGTGTAATTTAAAATAGTTTTGCAAAATCTCATCGACATATTATCATCTTCTCCGCACATACATAAATAAATAAATAAATCAGATAAATGGCGCTCCTACCTTTTATGGCTTCTCCTGAAATTATTCTTTTTTTATGTCGAGATTTGTTATTAACTTTGAAAAAGGATGGAAAAATTAATATTGAAAAACTTTCGAGTTGTTCGCGTTCATTGTTTGATTGAAATGAAATACGAATTTGAATTTCTAACAATTGAAAGAGCAAGACTGATTCCATCATGTGTAATTTAAAATAGTTTTGCAAAATTTCATCGACATATTATCATCTTCTCCGCACATACATAAATAAATAAATAAATCAGATAAATGGCGTTCCCACCTTTTATGGCTTCTCCTGAAATTTTTCTTTTTTTATGTCGAGATATGTTAATAATTTTGAAAAGTGATGGAAAAAAATTGAAAAACTTTCGAGTTGTTCGCGTTCATTGTTTGATTGAACTTAAATACGAATTTGAATTTCTAACAATTGAAAGAGCAAGACTGATTCCATCATGTGTAATTTAAAATAGTTTTGCAAAATCTCATCGACATATTATCATCTTCTCCGCACATACATAAATAAATAAATAAATCAGATAAATGGCGCTCCTACCTTTTATGGCTTCTCCTGAAATTATTCTTTTTATATGTCGAGATTTGTTATTAACTTTGAAAAAGGATGGAAAAATTAATATTGAAAAACATTCGAGTTGTTCGCGTTCATTGTTTGATTGAAATGAAATACGAATTTGAATTTCTAACAATTGAAAGAGCAAGACTGATTCCATCATGTGTAATTAAAAATAGTTTTGCAAAATTTCATCGACATATTATCATCTTCTCCGCACATACATAAATAAATAAATAAATCAGATAAATGGCGTTCCCACCTTTTATGGCTTCTCCTGAAATTTTTCTTTTTTTATGTCGAGATATGTTAATAATTTTGAAAAGTGATGGAAAAAAATTGAAAAACTTTCGAGTTGTTCGCGTTCATTGTTTGATTGAACTTAAATACGAATTTGAATTTCTAACAATTGAAAGAGCAAGACTGATTCCATCATGTGTAATTTAAAATAGTTTTGCAAAATCTCATCGACATATTATCATCTTCTCCGCACATACATAAATAAATAAATAAATCAGATAAATGGCGCTCCTACCTTTTATGGCTTCTCCTGAAATTATTCTTTTTTTATGTCGAGATATGTTAATAATTTTGAAAAGTGATGGAAAAAAATTGAAAAACTTTCGAGTTGTTCGCGTTCATTGTTTGATTGAACTTAAATACGAATTTGAATTTCTAACAATTGAAAGAGCAAGACTGATTCCATCATGTGTAATTTAAAATAGTTTTGCAAAATCTCATCGACATATTATCATCTTCTCCGCACATACATAAATAAATAAATAAATCAGATAAATGGCGCTCCTACCTTTTATGGCTTCTCCTGAAATTATTCTTTTTTTATGTCGAGATTTGTTATTAACTTTGAAAAAGGATGGAAAAATTAATATTGAAAAACTTTCGAGTTGTTCGCGTTCATTGTTTGATTGAAATGAAATACGAATTTGAATTTCTAACAATTGAAAGAGCAAGACTGATTCCATCATGTGTAATTTAAAATAGTTTTGCAAAATTTCATCGACATATTATCATCTTCTCCGCACATACATAAATAAATAAATAAATCAGATAAATGGCGTTCCCACCTTTTATGGCTTCTCCTGAAATTTTTCTTTTTTTATGTCGAGATATGTTAATAATTTTGAAAAGTGATCGAAAAAAATTGAAAAACTTTCGAGTTGTTCGCGTTCATTGTTTGATTGAACTTAAATACGAATTTGAATTTCTAACAATTGAAAGAGCAAGACTGATTCCATCATGTGTAATTTAAAATAGTTTTGCAAAATCTCATCGACATATTATCATCTTCTCCGCACATACATAAATAAATAAATAAATCAGATAAATGGCGCTCCTACCTTTTATGGCTTCTCCTGAAATTATTCTTTTTATATGTCGAGATTTGTTATTAACTTTGAAAAAGGATGGAAAAATTAATATTGAAAAACATTCGAGTTGTTCGCGTTCATTGTTTGATTGAAATGAAATACGAATTTGAATTTCTAACAATTGAAAGAGCAAGACTGATTCCATCATGTGTAATTAAAAATAGTTTTGCAAAATTTCATCGACATATTATCATCTTCTCCGCACATACATAAATAAATAAATAAATCAGATAAATGGCGTTCCCACCTTTTATGGCTTCTCCTGAAATTTTTCTTTTTTTATGTCGAGATATGTTAATAATTTTGAAAAGTGATGGAAAAAAATTGAAAAACTTTCGAGTTGTTCGCGTTCATTTTTTGATTGAACTTAAATACGAATTTGAATTTCTAACAATTGAAAGAGCAAGACTGATTCCATCATGTGTAATTTAAAATAGTTTTGCAAAATCTCATCGACATATTATCATCTTCTCCGCACATACATAAATAAATAAATAAATCAGATAAATGGCGCTCCTACCTTTTATGGCTTCTCCTGAAATTATTCTTTTTTTATGTCGAGATTTGTTATTAACTTTGAAAAAGGATGGAAAAATTAATATTGAAAAACTTTCGAGTTGTTCGCGTTCATTGTTTGATTGAAATGAAATACGAATTTGAATTTCTAACAATTGAAAGAGCAAGACTGATTCCATCATGTGTAATTTAAAATAGTTTTGCAAAATTTCATCGACATATTATCATCTTCTCCGCACATACATAAATAAATAAATAAATCAGATAAATGGCGTTCCCACCTTTTATGGCTTCTCCTGAAATTTTTCTTTTTTTATGTCGAGATATGTTAATAATTTTGAAAAGTGATGGAAAAAAATTGAAAAACTTTCGAGTTGTTCGCGTTCATTGCTTGATTGAACTTAAATACGAATTTGAATTTCTAACAATTGAAAGAGCAAGACTGATTCCATCATGTGTAATTTAAAATAGTTTTGCAAAATCTCATCGACATATTATCATCTTCTCCGCACATACATAAATAAATAAATAAATCAGATAAATGGCGCTCCTACCTTTTATGGCTTCTCCTGAAATTATTCTTTTTATATGTCGAGATTTGTTATTAACTTTGAAAAAGGATGGAAAAATTAATATTGAAAAACATTCGAGTTGTTCGCGTTCATTGTTTGATTGAAATGAAATACGAATTTGAATTTCTAACAATTGAAAGAGCAAGACTGATTCCATCATGTGTAATTAAAAATAGTTTTGCAAAATTTCATCGACATATTATCATCTTCTCCGCACATACATAAATAAATAAATAAATCAGATAAATGGCGTTCCCACCTTTTATGGCTTCTCCTGAAATTTTTCTTTTTTTATGTCGAGATATGTTAATAATTTTGAAAAGTGATGGAAAAAAATTGAAAAACTTTCGAGTTGTTCGCGTTCATTGTTTGATTGAACTTAAATACGAATTTGAATTTCTAACAATTGAAAGAGCAAGACTGATTCCATCATGTGTAATTTAAAATAGTTTTGCAAAATCTCATCGACATATTATCATCTTCTCCGCACATACATAAATAAATAAATAAATCAGATAAATGGCGCTCCTACCTTTTATGGCTTCTCCTGAAATTATTCTTTTTATATGTCGAGATTTGTTATTAACTTTGAAAAAGGATGGAAAAATTAATATTGAAAAACATTCGAGTTGTTCGCGTTCATTGTTTGATTGAAATGAAATACGAATTTGAATTTCTAACAATTGAAAGAGCAAGACTGATTCCATCATGTGTAATTAAAAATAGTTTTGCAAAATTTCATCGACATATTATCATCTTCTCCGCACATACATAAATAAATAAATAAATCAGATAAATGGCGTTCCCACCTTTTATGGCTTCTCCTGAAATTTTTCTTTTTTTATGTCGAGATATGTTAATAATTTTGAAAAGTGATGGAAAAAAATTGAAAAACTTTCGAGTTGTTCGCGTTCATTGTTTGATTGAACTTAAATACGAATTTGAATTTCTAACAATTGAAAGAGCAAGACTGATTCCATCATGTGTAATTTAAAATAGTTTTGCAAAATCTCATCGACATATTATCATCTTCTCCGCACATACATAAATAAATAAATAAATCAGATAAATGGCGCTCCTACCTTTTATGGCTTCTCCTGAAATTATTCTTTTTTTATGTCGAGATATGTTAATAATTTTGAAAAGTGATGGAAAAAAATTGAAAAACTTTCGAGTTGTTCGCGTTCATTGTTTGATTGAACTTAAATACGAATTTGAATTTCTAACAATTGAAAGAGCAAGACTGATTCCATCATGTGTAATTTAAAATAGTTTTGCAAAATCTCATCGACATATTATCATCTTCTCCGCACATACATAAATAAATAAATAAATCAGATAAATGGCGCTCCTACCTTTTATGGCTTCTCCTGAAATTATTCTTTTTTTATGTCGAGATTTGTTATTAACTTTGAAAAAGGATGGAAAAATTAATATTGAAAAACTTTCGAGTTGTTCGCGTTCATTGTTTGATTGAAATGAAATACGAATTTGAATTTCTAACAATTGAAAGAGCAAGACTGATTCCATCATGTGTAATTTAAAATAGTTTTGCAAAATTTCATCGACATATTATCATCTTCTCCGCACATACATAAATAAATAAATAAATCAGATAAATGGCGTTCCCACCTTTTATGGCTTCTCCTGAAATTTTTCTTTTTTTATGTCGAGATATGTTAATAATTTTGAAAAGTGATCGAAAAAAATTGAAAAACTTTCGAGTTGTTCGCGTTCATTGTTTGACTGAACTTAAATACGAATTTGAATTTCTAACAATTGAAAGAGCAAGACTGATTCCATCATGTGTAATTTAAAATAGTTTTGCAAAATCTCATCGACATATTATCATCTTCTCCGCACATACATAAATAAATAAATAAATCAGATAAATGGCGCTCCTACCTTTTATGGCTTCTCCTGAAATTATTCTTTTTATATGTCGAGATTTGTTATTAACTTTGAAAAAGGATGGAAAAATTAATATTGAAAAACATTCGAGTTGTTCGCGTTCATTGTTTGATTGAAATGAAATACGAATTTGAATTTCTAACAATTGAAAGAGCAAGACTGATTCCATCATGTGTAATTAAAAATAGTTTTGCAAAATTTCATCGACATATTATCATCTTCTCCGCACATACATAAATAAATAAATAAATCAGATAAATGGCGTTCCCACCTTTTATGGCTTCTCCTGAAATTTTTCTTTTTTTATGTCGAGATATGTTAATAATTTTGAAGTGATGGAAAAAAATTGAAAAACTTTCGAGTTGTTCGCGTTCATTTTTTGATTGAACTTAAATACGAATTTGAATTTCTAACAATTGAAAGAGCAAGACTGATTCCATCATGTGTAATTTAAAATAGTTTTGCAAAATCTCATCGACATATTATCATCTTCTCCGCACATACATAAATAAATAAATAAATCAGATAAATGGCGCTCCTACCTTTTATGGCTTCTCCTGAAATTATTCTTTTTTTATGTCGAGATTTGTTATTAACTTTGAAAAAGGATGGAAAAATTAATATTGAAAAACTTTCGAGTTGTTCGCGTTCATTGTTTGATTGAAATGAAATACGAATTTGAATTTCTAACAATTGAAAGAGCAAGACTGATTCCATCATGTGTAATTTAAAATAGTTTTGCAAAATTTCATCGACATATTATCATCTTCTCCGCACATACATAAATAAATAAATAAATCAGATAAATGGCGTTCCCACCTTTTATGGCTTCTCCTGAAATTTTTCTTTTTTTATGTCGAGATATGTTAATAATTTTGAAAAGTGATGGAAAAAAATTGAAAAACTTTCGAGTTGTTCGCGTTCATTGCTTGATTGAACTTAAATACGAATTTGAATTTCTAACAATTGAAAGAGCAAGACTGATTCCATCATGTGTAATTTAAAATAGTTTTGCAAAATCTCATCGACATATTATCATCTTCTCCGCACATACATAAATAAATAAATAAATCAGATAAATGGCGCTCCTACCTTTTATGGCTTCTCCTGAAATTATTCTTTTTATATGTCGAGATTTGTTATTAACTTTGAAAAAGGATGGAAAAATTAATATTGAAAAACATTCGAGTTGTTCGCGTTCATTGTTTGATTGAAATGAAATACGAATTTGAATTTCTAACAATTGAAAGAGCAAGACCGATTCCATCATGTGTAATTAAAAATAGTTTTGCAAAATTTCATCGACATATTATCATCTTCTCCGCACATACATAAATAAATAAATAAATCAGATAAATGGCGTTCCCACCTTTTATGGCTTCTCCTGAAATTTTTCTTTTTTTATGTCGAGATATGTTAATAATTTTGAAAAGTGATGGAAAAAAATTGAAAAACTTTCGAGTTGTTCGCGTTCATTGCTTGATTGAACTTAAATACGAATTTGAATTTCTAACAATTGAAAGAGCAAGACTGATTCCATCATGTGTAATTTAAAATAGTTTTGCAAAATCTCATCGACATATTATCATCTTCTCCGCACATACATAAATAAATAAATAAATCAGATAAATGGCGCTCCTACCTTTTATGGCTTCTCCTGAAATTATTCTTTTTATATGTCGAGATTTGTTATTAACTTTGAAAAAGGATGGAAAAATTAATATTGAAAAACATTCGAGTTGTTCGCGTTCATTGTTTGATTGAAATGAAATACGAATTTGAATTTCTAACAATTGAAAGAGCAAGACTGATTCCATCATGTGTAATTAAAAATAGTTTTGCAAAATTTCATCGACATATTATCATCTTCTCCGCACATACATAAATAAATAAATAAATCAGATAAATGGCGTTCCCACCTTTTATGGCTTCTCCTGAAATTTTTCTTTTTTTATGTCGAGATATGTTAATAATTTTGAAGTGATGGAAAAAAATTGAAAAACTTTCGAGTTGTTCGCGTTCATTTTTTGATTGAACTTAAATACGAATTTGAATTTCTAACAATTGAAAGAGCAAGACTGATTCCATCATGTGTAATTTAAAATAGTTTTGCAAAATCTCATCGACATATTATCATCTTCTCCGCACATACATAAATAAATAAATAAATCAGATAAATGGCGCTCCTACCTTTTATGGCTTCTCCTGAAATTATTCTTTTTTTATGTCGAGATTTGTTATTAACTTTGAAAAAGGATGGAAAAATTAATATTGAAAAACTTTCGAGTTGTTCGCGTTCATTGTTTGATTGAAATGAAATACGAATTTGAATTTCTAACAATTGAAAGAGCAAGACTGATTCCATCATGTGTAATTTAAAATAGTTTTGCAAAATTTCATCGACATATTATCATCTTCTCCGCACATACATAAATAAATAAATAAATCAGATAAATGGCGTTCCCACCTTTTATGGCTTCTCCTGAAATTTTTCTTTTTTTATGTCGAGATATGTTAATAATTTTGAAAAGTGATGGAAAAATTAATATTGAAAAACTTTCGAGTTGTTCGCGTTCATTGTTTGATTGAAATGAAATACGAATTTGAATTTCTAACAATTGAAAGAGCAAGACTGATTCCATCATGTGTAATTTAAAATAGTTTTGCAAAATTTCATCGACATATTATCATCTTCTCCGCACATACATAAATAAATAAATAAATCAGATAAATGGCGTTCCCACCTTTTATGGCTTCTCCTGAAATTTTTCTTTTTTTATGTCGAGATATGTTAATAATTTTGAAAAGTGATGGAAAAAAATTGAAAAACTTTCGAGTTGTTCGCGTTCATTGTTTGATTGAACTTAAATACGAATTTGAATTTCTAACAATTGAAAGAGCAAGACTGATTCCATCATGTGTAATTTAAAATAGTTTTGCAAAATCTCATCGACATATTATCATCTTCTCCGCACATACATAAATAAATAAATAAATCAGATAAATGGCGCTCCTACCTTTTATGGCTTCTCCTGAAATTATTCTTTTTTTATGTCGAGATATGTTAATAATTTTGAAAAGTGATGGAAAAAAATTGAAAAACTTTCGAGTTGTTCGCGTTCATTGTTTGATTGAACTTAAATACGAATTTGAATTTCTAACAATTGAAAGAGCAAGACTGATTCCATCATGTGTAATTTAAAATAGTTTTGCAAAATCTCATCGACATATTATCATCTTCTCCGCACATACATAAATAAATAAATAAATCAGATAAATGGCGCTCCTACCTTTTATGGCTTCTCCTGAAATTATTCTTTTTTTATGTCGAGATTTGTTATTAACTTTGAAAAAGGATGGAAAAATTAATATTGAAAAACTTTCGAGTTGTTCGCGTTCATTGTTTGATTGAAATGAAATACGAATTTGAATTTCTAACAATTGAAAGAGCAAGACTGATTCCATCATGTGTAATTTAAAATAGTTTTGCAAAATCTCATCGACATATTATCATCTTCTCCGCACATACATAAATAAATAAATAAATCAGATAAATGGCGTTCCCACCTTTTATGGCTTCTCCTGAAATTTTTCTTTTTTTATGTCGAGATATGTTAATAATTTTGAAAAGTGATGGAAAAAAATTGAAAAACTTTCGAGTTGTTCGCGTTCATTGTTTGATTGAACTTAAATACGAATTTGAATTTCTAACAATTGAAAGAGCAAGACTGATTCCATCATGTGTAATTTAAAATAGTTTTGCAAAATCTCATCGACATATTATCATCTTCTCCGCACATACATAAATAAATAAATAAATCAGATAAATGGCGCTCCTACCTTTTATGGCTTCTCCTGAAATTATTCTTTTTTTATGTCGAGATTTGTTATTAACTTTGAAAAAGGATGGAAAAATTAATATTGAAAAACTTTCGAGTTGTTCGCGTTCATTGTTTGATTGAAATGAAATACGAATTTGAATTTCTAACAATTGAAAGAGCAAGACTGATTCCATCATATGTAATTTAAAATAGTTTTGCAAAATTTCATCGACATATTATCATCTTCACCACACATACATAAATAAATAAATAAATCAGATAAATGGCGTTCCCACCTTTTATGGCTTCTCCTGAAATTTTTCTTTTTTTATGTCGAGATATGTTAATAATTTTGAAAAGTGATGGAAAAAAATTGAAAAACTTTCGAGTTGTTCGCGTTCATTGTTTGATTGAACTTAAATACGAATTTGAATTTCTAACAATTGAAAGAGCAAGACTGATTCCATCATGTGTAATTTAAAATAGTTTTGCAAAATCTCATCGACATATTATCATCTTCTCCGCACATACATAAATAAATAAATAAATCAGATAAATGGCGCTCCTACCTTTTATGGCTTCTCCTGAAATTATTATTTTTTTATGTCGAGATTTGTTATTAACTTTGGAAAAGGATGGAAAAATTAATATTGAAAAACTTTCGAGTTGTTCGCGTTCATTGTTTGATTGAAATGAAATACGAATTTGAATTTCTAACAATTGAAAGAGCAAGACTGATTCCATCATATGTAATTTAAAATAGTTATGCAAAATTTCATCGACATATTATCATCTTCACCACACATACATAAATAAATAAATAAATCAGATAAATGGCGTTCCCACCTTTTATGGCTTCTCCTGAAATTTTTCTTTCTTTTATGTCGAGATATGTTAATAATTTTGAAAAGTGATGGAAAAAAATTGAAAAACTTTCGAGTTGTTCGCGTTCATTGTTTGATTGAACTTAAATACGAATTTGAATTTTTAACAATTGAAAGAGCAAGACTGATTCCATCATGTGTAATTTAAAATAGTTTTGCAAATTTTCATCGACATATTATCATCTTCTCCACACATACATAAATAAATAAATAAATCAGATAAATGGCGTTCCCACCTTTTATGGCTTCTCCTGAAATTTTTCTTTTTTTATGTAGAGATATGTTAATAATTTTGAAAAGTGATGGAAAAAAATTGAAAAACTTTCGAGTTGTTCGCGTTCATTGTTTGATTGAACTTAAATACGAATTTGAATTTCTAACAATTGAAAGAGCAAGACTGATTCCATCATGTGTAATTTAAAATAGTTTTGCAAAATCTCATCGACATATTATCATCTTCTCCGCACATACATAAATAAATAAATAAATCAGATAAATGGCGCTCCTACCTTTTATGGCTTCTCCTGAAAATATTTTTTTTTATGTAGAGATTTGTTATTAACTTTGAAAAATGATGGAAAAATTAATATTGAAAAACTTTCGAGTTGTTCGCGTTCATTGTTTGATTGAAATGAAATACGAATTTGAATTTCTAACAATTGAAAGAGCAAGACTGATTCCATCATGTGTAATTTAAAATAGTTTTGCAAAATCTCATCGACATATTATCATCTTCTCCGCACATACATAAATAAATCAGATAAATGGCGCTCCTACCTTTTATGGCTTCTCCTGAAATTATTCTTTTTTTATGTCGAGATTTGTTATTCACTTTGAAAAATGATGGAAAAATTAATATTGAAAAACTTTCGAGTTGATCGCGTTCATTGTTTGATTGAAATGAAATACGAATTTGAATTTCTAACAATTGAAAGAGCAAGACTGATTCCATCATATGTATTTTTAAAATAGTTTTGCAAAATTTCATCGACATATTATCATCTTCTCCACACATACATAAATAAATAAATAAATCAGATAAATAGCGCTCCTACCTTTTATGGCTTCTCCTGAAATTATTCTTTTTTTATGTCGAGATTTGTTATTCACTTTGAAAAATGATGGAAAAATTAATATTGAAAAACTTTCGAGTTGATCGCGTTCATTGTTTGATTGAAATGAAATACGAATTTGAATTTCTAACAATTGAAAGAGCAAGACTGATTCCATCATATGTATTTTTAAAATAGTTTTGCAAAATTTCATCGACATATTATCATCTTCTCCACACATACATAAATAAATAAATAAATCAGATAAATGGCGCTCCTACCTTTTATGGCTTCTCCTGAAATTATTCTTTTTTTATGTCGAGATTTGTTATTAACTTTGAAAAATGATGGAAAAATTAATATTGAAAAACTTTCGAGTTTTTCGCGTTCATTGTTTGATTGAAATGAAATTCGAATTTGAATTTCTAACAATTGAAAGAGCAAGACTGATTCCATCATGTGTAATTTAAAATAGTTTTGCAAAATTTCATCGACATATTATCATCTTCTCCACACATACATAAATAAATAAATAAATCAGATAAATGGCGCTCCTACCTTTTATGGCTTCTCCTGAAATTATTCTTTTTTTATGTCGAGATTTGTTATTCACTTTGAAAAATGATGGAAAAATTAATATTGAAAAACTTTCGAGTTGTTCGCGTTCATTGTTTGATTGAAATGAAATACGAATTTGAATTTCTAACAATTGAAAGAGCAAGACTGATTCCATCATGTGTAATTTAAAATAGTTTTCCAAAATTTCATCGACATATTATCATCTTCTCCACACATACATAAATAAATAAATAAATCAGATAAATGGCGCTCCTACCTTTTATGGCTTCTCCTGAAATTATTCTTTTTTATGTCGAGATTTGTTATTCACTTTGAAAAATGATGGAAAAATTAATATTGAAAAACTTTCGAGTTGTTCGCGTTCATTGTTTGATTGAAATGAAATTCGAATTTGAATTTCTAACAATTGAAAGAGCAAGACTGATTCCATCATGTGTAATTTAAAATAGTTTTGCAAAATTTCATCGACATATTATCATCTTCTCCACACATACATAAATAAATAAATAAATCAGATAAATGGCGCTCCTACCTTTTATGGCTTCTCCTGAAATTATTCTTTTTTTATGTCGAGATTTGTTATTCACTTTGAAAAATGATGGAAAAATTAATATTGAAAAACTTTCGAGTTGATCGCGTTCATTGTTTGATTGAAATGAAATACGAATTTGAATTTCTAACAATTGAAAGAGCAAGACTGATTCCATCATATGTATTTTTAAAATAGTTTTGCAAAATTTCATCGACATATTATCATCTTCTCCACACATACATAAATAAATAAATAAATCAGATAAATGGCGCTCCTACCTTTTATGGCTTCTCCTGAAATTATTCTTTTTTTATGTCGAGATTTGTTATTCACTTTGAAAAATGATGGAAAAATTAATATTGAAAAACTTTCGAGTTGATCGCGTTCATTGTTTGATTGAAATGAAATACGAATTTGAATTTCTAACAATTGAAAGAGCAAGACTGATTCCATCATATGTATTTTTAAAATAGTTTTGCAAAATTTCATCGACATATTATCATCTTCTCCACACATACATAAATAAATAAATAAATCAGATAAATAGCGCTCCTACCTTTTATGGCTTCTCCTGAAATTATTCTTTTTTTATGTCGAGATTTGTTATTCACTTTGAAAAATGATGGAAAAATTAATATTGAAAAACTTTCGAGTTGATCGCGTTCATTGTTTGATTGAAATGAAATACGAATTTGAATTTCTAACAATTGAAAGAGCAAGACTGATTCCATCATATGTATTTTTAAAATAGTTTTGCAAAATTTCATCGACATATTATCATCTTCTCCACACATACATAAATAAATAAATAAATCAGATAAATGGCGCTCCTACCTTTTATGGCTTCTCCTGAAATTATTCTTTTTTTATGTCGAGATTTGTTATTAACTTTGAAAAATGATGGAAAAATTAATATTGAAAAACTTTCGAGTTTTTCGCGTTCGTTGTTAGATTGAAATGAAATTCGAATTTGAATTTCTAACAATTGAAAGAGCAAGACTGATTCCATCATGTGTAATTTAAAATAGTTTTGCAAAATTTCATCGACATATTATCATCTTCTCCACACATACATAAATAAATAAATAAATCAGATAAATGGCGCTCCTACCTTTTATGGCTTCTCCTGAAATTATTCTTTTTTTTATGTCGAGATTTGTTATTCACTTTGAAAAATGATGGAAAAATTAATATTGAAAAACTTTCGAGTTGTTCGCGTTCATTGTTTGATTGAAATGAAATACGAATTTGAATTTCTAACAATTGAAAGAGCAAGACTGATTCCATCATGTGTAATTTAAAATAGTTTTGCAAAATTTCATCGACATATTATCATCTTCTCCACACATACATAAATAAATAAATAAATCAGATAAATGGCGCTCCTACCTTTTATGGCTTCTCCTGAAATTATTCTTTTTTTATGTCGAGATTTGTTATTCACTTTGAAAAATGATGGAAAAATTAATATTGAAAAACTTTCGAGTTGTTCGCGTTCATTGTTTGATTGAAATGAAATACGAATTTGAATTTCTAACAATTGAAAGAGCAAGACTGATTCCATCATGTGTAATTTAAAATAGTTTTCCAAAATTTCATCGACATATTATCATCTTCTCCACACATACATAAATAAATAAATAAATCAGATAAATGGCGCTCCTACCTTTTATGGCTTCTCCTGAAATTATTCTTTTTTTATGTCGAGATTTGTTATTAACTTTGAAAAATGATGGAAAAATTAATATTGAAAAACTTTCGAGTTTTTCGCGTTCATTGTTTGATTGAAATGAAATTCGAATTTGAATTTCTAACAATTGAAAGAGCAAGACTGATTCCATCATGTGTAATTTAAAATAGTTTTGCAAAATTTCATCGACATATTATCATCTTCTCCACACATACATAAATAAATAAATAAATCAGATAAATGGCGCTCCTACCTTTTATGGCTTCTCCTGAAATTATTCTTTTTTTATGTCGAGATTTGTTATTCACTTTGAAAAATGATGGAAAAATTAATATTGAAAAACTTTCGAGTTGTTCGCGTTCATTGTTTGATTGAAATGAAATACGAATTTGAATTTCTAACAATTGAAAGAGCAAGACTGATTCCATCATGTGTAATTTAAAATAGTTTTCCAAAATTTCATCGACATATTATCATCTTCTCCACACATACATAAATAAATAAATAAATCAGATAAATGGCGTTCCCACCTTTTATGGCTTCTCCTGATATTTTTCTTTTTTTATGTCGAGATATGTTAATAATTTTGAAAAGTGATGGAAAAAAATTGAAAAACTTTCGAGTTGTTCGCGTTCATTGTTTGATTGAACTTAAATACGAATTTGAATTTCTAACAATTGAAAGAGCAAGACTGATTCCATCATGTGTAATTTAAAATAGTTTTGCAAAATCTCATCGACATATTATCATCTTCTCCGCACATACATAAATAAATAAATAAATCAGATAAATGGCGTTCCCACCTTTTATGGCTTCTCCTGAAATTTTTCTTTTTTTATGTCGAGATATGTTAATAATTTTGAAAAGTGATGGAAAAAAATTGAAAAACTTTCGAGTTGTTCGCGTTCATTGTTTGATTGAACTTAAATACGAATTTGAATTTCTAACAATTGAAAGAGCAAGACTGATTCCATCATGTGTAATTTAAAATAGTTTTGCAAAATCTCATCGACATATTATCATCTTCTCCGCACATACATAAATAAATAAATAAATCAGATAAATGGCGCTCCTACCTTTTATGGCTTCTCCTGAAATTATTCTTTTTTTATGTCGAGATTTGTTATTAACTTTGAAAAAGGATGGAAAAATTAATATTGAAAAACTTTCGAGTTGTTCGCGTTCATTGTTTGATTGAAATGAAATACGAATTTGAATTTCTAACAATTGAAAGAGCAAGACTGATTCCATCATATGTAATTTAAAATAGTTTTGCAAAATTTCATCGACATATTATCATCTTCACCACACATACATAAATAAATAAATAAATCAGATAAATGGCGCTCCTACCTTTTATGGCTTCTCCTGAAATTATTCTTTTTTTATGTCGAGATTTGTTATTAACTTTGGAAAAGGATGGAAAAATTAATATTGAAAAACTTTCGAGTTGTTCGCGTTCATTGTTTGATTGAAATGAAATACGAATTTGAATTTCTAACAATTGAAAGAGCAAGACTGATTCCATCATATGTAATTTAAAATAGTTATGCAAAATTTCATCGACATATTATCATCTTCACCACACATACATAAATAAATAAATAAATCAGATAAATGGCGTTCCCACCTTTTATGGCTTCTCCTGAAATTTTTCTTTCTTTTATGTCGAGATATGTTAATAATTTTGAAAAGTGATGGAAAAAAATTGAAAAACTTTCGAGTTGTTCGCGTTCATTGTTTGATTGAACTTAAATACG
Source organism: Eledona agricola (assembly GCA_964023215.1). Classification (NCBI taxonomy): domain Eukaryota; kingdom Metazoa; phylum Arthropoda; class Insecta; order Coleoptera; family Tenebrionidae; genus Eledona; species Eledona agricola. The sequence continues at coordinate 27,849,291 of OZ026857.1, read as the reverse complement.
AATTTGAATTTTTAACAATTGAAAGAGCAAGACTGATTCCATCATGTGTAATTTAAAATAGTTTTGCAAAATTTCATCGACATATTATCATCTTCTCCACACATACATAAATAAATAAATAAATCAGATAAATGGCGTTCCCACCTTTTATGGCTTCTCCTGAAATTTTTCTTTTTTTATGTCGAGATATGTTAATAATTTTGAAAAGTGATGGAAAAAAATTGAAAAACTTTCGAGTTGTTCGCGTTCATTGTTTGATTGAACTTAAATACGAATTTGAATTTCTAACAATTGAAAGAGCAAGACTGATTCCATCATGTGTAATTTAAAATAGTTTTGCAAAATCTCATCGACATATTATCATCTTCTCCGCACATACATAAATAAATAAATAAATCAGATAAATGGCGCTCCTACCTTTTATGGCTTCTCCTGAAAATATTTTTTTTTATGTAGAGATTTGTTATTAACTTTGAAAAATGATGGAAAAATTAATATTGAAAAACTTTCGAGTTGTTCGCGTTCATTGTTTGATTGAAATGAAATACGAATTTGAATTTCTAACAATTGAAAGAGCAAGACTGATTCCATCATGTGTAATTTAAAATAGTTTTGCAAAATCTCATCGACATATTATCATCTTCTCCGCACATACATAAATAAATAAATAAATCAGATAAATGGCGCTCCTACCTTTTATGGCTTCTCCTGAAATTATTCTTTTTTTATGTCGAGATTTGTTATTAACTTTGAAAAATGATGGAAAAATTAATATTGAAAAACTTTCGAGTTGTTCGCGTTCATTGTTTGATTGAAATGAAATTCGAATTTGAATTTCTAACAATTGAAAGAGCAAGACTGATTCCATCATGTGTAATTTAAAATAGTTTTGCAAAATTTCATCGACATATTATCATCTTCTCCACACATACATAAATAAATAAATAAATCAGATAAATGGCGCTCCTACCTTTTATGGCTTCTCCTGAAATTATTCTTTTTTTATGTCGAGATTTGTTATTAACTTTGAAAAATGATGGAAAAATTAATATTGAAAAACTTTTGAGTTGATCGCGTTCATTGTTTGATTGAAATGAAATACGAATTTGAATTTCTAACAATTGAAAGAGCAAGACTGATTCCATCATGTGTAATTTAAAATAGTTTTGCAAAATTTCATCGACATATTATCATCTTCTCCACACATACATAAATAAATAAATAAATCAGATAAATGGCGCTCCTACCTTTTATGGCTTCTCCTGAAATTATTCTTTTCTTATGTCGAGATTTGTTATTCACTTTGAAAAATGATGGAAAAATTAATATTGAAAAACTTTCGAGTTGATCGCGTTCATTGTTTGATTGAAATGAAATACGAATTTGAATTTCTAACAATTGAAAGAGCAAGACTGATTTCATCATGTGTAATTTAAAATAGTTTTGCAAAATCTCATCGACATATTATCATCTTCTCCACACATACATAAATAAATAAATAAATCAGATAAATGGCGCTCCTACCTTTTATGGCTTCTCCTGAAATTATTCTTTTTTTATGTCGAGATTTGTTATTCACTTTGAAAAATGATGGAAAAATTAATATTGAAAAACTTTCGAGTTGTTCGCGTTCATTGTTTGATTGAAATGAAATACGAATTTGAATTTCTAACAATTGAAAGAGCAAGACTGATTCCATCATGTGTAATTTAAAATAGTTTTGCAAAATTTCATCGACATATTATCATCTTCTCCACACATACATAAATAAATAAATAAATCAGATAAATGGCGCTCCTACCTTTTATGGCTTCTCCTGAAATTATTCTTTTTTTATGTCGAGATTTGTTATTCACTTTGAAAAATGATGGAAAAATTAATATTGAAAAACTTTCGAGTTGATCGCGTTCATTGTTTGATTGAAATGAAATACGAATTTGAATTTCTAACAATTGAAAGAGCAAGACTGATTCCATCATATGTATTTTTAAAATAGTTTTGCAAAATTTCATCGACATATTATCATCTTCTCCACACATACATAAATAAATAAATAAATCAGATAAATAGCGCTCCTACCTTTTATGGCTTCTCCTGAAATTATTCTTTTTTTATGTCGAGATTTGTTATTCACTTTGAAAAATGATGGAAAAATTAATATTGAAAAACTTTCGAGTTGATCGCGTTCATTGTTTGATTGAAATGAAATACGAATTTGAATTTCTAACAATTGAAAGAGCAAGACTGATTCCATCATATGTATTTTTAAAATAGTTTTGCAAAATTTCATCGACATATTATCATCTTCTCCACACATACATAAATAAATAAATAAATCAGATAAATGGCGCTCCTACCTTTTATGGCTTCTCCTGAAATTATTCTTTTTTTATGTCGAGATTTGTTATTAACTTTGAAAAATGATGGAAAAATTAATATTGAAAAACTTTCGAGTTTTTCGCGTTCTTTGTTTGATTGAAATGAAATTCGAATTTGAATTTCTAACAATTGAAAGAGCAAGACTGATTCCATCATGTGTAATTTAAAATAGTTTTGCAAAATTTCATCGACATATTATCATCTTCTCCACACATACATAAATAAATAAATAAATCAGATAAATGGCGCTCCTACCTTTTATGGCTTCTCCTGAAATTATTCTTTTTTTATGTCGAGATTTGTTATTAACTTTGAAAAATGATGGAAAAATTAATATTGAAAAACTTTCGAGTTTTTCGCGTTCATTGTTTGATTGAAATGAAATTCGAATTTGAATTTCTAACAATTGAAAGAGCAAGACTGATTCCATCATGTGTAATTTAAAATAGTTTTGCAAAATTTCATCGACATATTATCATCTTCTCCACACATACATAAATAAATAAATAAATCAGATAAATGGCGCTCCTACCTTTTATGGCTTCTCCTGAAATTATTCTTTTTTTATGTCGAGATTTGTTATTAACATTGAAAAATGATGGAAAAATTAATATTGAAAAACTTTCGAGTTGTTCGCGTTCATTGTTTGATTGAAATGAAATTCGAATTTGAATTTCTAACAATTGAAAGAGCAAGACTGATTCCATCATGTGTAATTTAAAATAGTTTTGCAAAATTTCATCGACATATTATCATCTTCTCCACACATACATAAATAAATAAATAAATCAGATAAATGGCGCTCCTACCTTTTATGGCTTCTCCTGAAATTATTCTTTTTTTATGTCGAGATTTGTTATTCACTTTGAAAAATGATGGAAAAATTAATATTGAAAAACTTTCGAGTTGATCGCGTTCATTGTTTGATTGAAATGAAATACGAATTTGAATTTCTAACAATTGAAAGAGCAAGACTGATTCCATCATATGTATTTTTAAAATAGTTTTGCAAAATTTCATCGACATATTATCATCTTCTCCACACATACATAAATAAATAAATAAATCAGATAAATAGCGCTCCTACCTTTTATGGCTTCTCCTGAAATTATTCTTTTTTTATGTCGAGATTTGTTATTCACTTTGAAAAATGATGGAAAAATTAATATTGAAAAACTTTCGAGTTGATCGCGTTCATTGTTTGATTGAAATGAAATACGAATTTGAATTTCTAACAATTGAAAGAGCAAGACTGATTCCATCATATGTATTTTTAAAATAGTTTTGCAAAATTTCATCGACATATTATCATCTTCTCCACACATACATAAATAAATAAATAAATCAGATAAATGGCGCTCCTACCTTTTATGGCTTCTCCTGAAATTATTCTTTTTTTATGTCGAGATTTGTTATTAACTTTGAAAAATGATGGAAAAATTAATATTGAAAAACTTTCGAGTTTTTCGCGTTCATTGTTTGATTGAAATGAAATTCGAATTTGAATTTCTAACAATTGAAAGAGCAAGACTGATTCCATCATATGTATTTTTAAAATAGTTTTGCAAAATTTCATCGACATATTATCATCTTCTCCACACATACATAAATAAATAAATAAATAAATCAGATAAATAGCGCTCCTACCTTTTATGGCTTCTCCTGAAATTATTCTTTTTTTATGTCGAGATTTGTTATTCACTTTGAAAAATGATGGAAAAATTAATATTGAAAAACTTTCGAGTTGATCGCGTTCATTGTTTGATTGAAATGAAATACGAATTTGAATTTCTAACAATTGAAAGAGCAAGACTGATTCCATCATATGTATTTTTAAAATAGTTTTGCAAAATTTCATCGACATATTATCATCTTCTCCACACATACATAAATAAATAAATAAATCAGATAAATGGCGCTCCTACCTTTTATGGCTTCTCCTGAAATTATTCTTTTTTTATGTCGAGATTTGTTATTAACTTTGAAAAATGATTGAAAAATTAATATTGAAAAACTTTCGAGTTTTTCGCGTTCATTGTTTGATTGAAATGAAATTCGAATTTGAATTTCTAACAATTGAAAGAGCAAGACTGATTCCATCATATGTATTTTTAAAATAGTTTTGCAAAATTTCATCGACATATTATCATCTTCTCCACACATACATAAATAAATAAATAAATCAGATAAATAGCGCTCCTACCTTTTATGGCTTCTCCTGAAATTATTCTTTTTTTATGTCGAGATTTGTTATTCACTTTGAAAAATGATGGAAAAATTAATATTGAAAAACTTTCGAGTTGATCGCGTTCATTGTTTGATTGAAATGAAATTCGAATTTGAATTTCTAACAATTGAAAGAGCAAGACTGATTCCATCATGTGTAATTTAAAATAGTTTTGCAAAATTTCATCGACATATTATCATCTTCTCCACACATACATAAATAAATAAATAAATCAGATAAATGGCGCTCCTACCTTTTATGGCTTCTCCTGAAATTATTCTTTTTTTATGTCGAGATTTGTTATTCACTTTGAAAAATGATGGAAAAATTAATATTGAAAAACTTTCGAGTTGATCGCGTTCATTGTTTGATTGAAATGAAATACGAATTTGAATTTCTAACAATTGAAAGAGCAAGACTGATTCCATCATATGTATTTTTAAAATAGTTTTGCAAAATTTCATCGACATATTATCATCTTCTCCACACATACATAAATAAATAAATAAATCAGATAAATAGCGCTCCTACCTTTTATGGCTTCTCCTGAAATTATTCTTTTTTTATGTCGAGATTTGTTATTCACTTTGAAAAATGATGGAAAAATTAATATTGAAAAACTTTCGAGTTGATCGCGTTCATTGTTTGATTGAAATGAAATACGAATTTGAATTTCTAACAATTGAAAGAGCAAGACTGATTCCATCATATGTATTTTTAAAATAGTTTTGCAAAATTTCATCGACATATTATCATCTTCTCCACACATACATAAATAAATAAATAAATCAGATAAATGGCGCTCCTACCTTTTATGGCTTCTCCTGAAATTATTCTTTTTTTATGTCGAGATTTGTTATTAACTTTGAAAAATGATGGAAAAATTAATATTGAAAAACTTTCGAGTTTTTCGCGTTCATTGTTTGATTGAAATGAAATTCGAATTTGAATTTCTAACAATTGAAAGAGCAAGACTGATTCCATCATATGTATTTTTAAAATAGTTTTGCAAAATTTCATCGACATATTATCATCTTCTCCACACATACATAAATAAATAAATAAATCAGATAAATAGCGCTCCTACCTTTTATGGCTTCTCCTGAAATTATTCTTTTTTTATGTCGAGATTTGTTATTCACTTTGAAAAATGATGGAAAAATTAATATTGAAAAACTTTCGAGTTGATCGCGTTCATTGTTTGATTGAAATGAAATACGAATTTGAATTTCTAACAATTGAAAGAGCAAGACTGATTCCATCATATGTATTTTTAAAATAGTTTTGCAAAATTTCATCGACATATTATCATCTTCTCCACACATACATAAATAAATAAATAAATCAGATAAATGGCGCTCCTACCTTTTATGGCTTCTCCTGAAATTATTCTTTTTTTATGTCGAGATTTGTTATTAACTTTGAAAAATGATTGAAAAATTAATATTGAAAAACTTTCGAGTTTTTCGCGTTCATTGTTTGATTGAAATGAAATTCGAATTTGAATTTCTAACAATTGAAAGAGCAAGACTGATTCCATCATGTGTAATTTAAAATAGTTTTGCAAAATTTCATCGACATATTATCATCTTCTCCACACATACATAAATAAATAAATAAATCAGATAAATGGCGCTCCTACCTTTTATGGCTTCTCCTGAAATTATTATTTTTTTATGTCGAGATTTGTTATTCACTTTGAAAAATGATGGAAAAATTAATATTGAAAAACTTTCGAGTTGTTCGCGTTCATTGTTTGATTGAAATGAAATACGAATTTGAATTTCTAACAATTGAAAGAGCAAGACTGATTCCATCATGTGTAATTTAAAATAGTTTTCCAAAATTTCATCGACATATTATCATCTTCTCCACACATACATAAATAAATAAATAAATCAGATAAATGGCGCTCCTACCTTTTATGGCTTCTCCTGAAATTATTATTTTTTTATGTCGAGATTTGTTATTCACTTTGAAAAATGATGGAAAAATTAATATTGAAAAACTTTCGAGTTGTTCGCGTTCATTGTTTGATTGAAATGAAATTCGAATTTGAATTTCTAACAATTGAAAGAGCAAGACTGATTCCATCATGTGTAATTTAAAATAGTTTTGCAAAATTTCATCGACATATTATCATCTTCTCCACACATACATAAATAAATAAATAAATCAGATAAATGGCGCTCCTACCTTTTATGGCTTCTCCTGAAATTATTCTTTTTTTATGTCGAGATTTGTTATTCACTTTGAAAAATGATGGAAAAATTAATATTGAAAAACTTTCGAGTTGTTCGCGTTCATTGTTTGATTGAAATGAAATACGAATTTGAATTTCTAACAATTGAAAGAGCAAGACTGATTCCATCATGTGTAATTTAAAATAGTTTTCCAAAATTTCATCGACATATTATCATCTTCTCCACACATACATAAATAAATAAATAAATCAGATAAATGGCGCTCCTACCTTTTATGGCTTCTCCTGAAATTATTTTTTTTTTATGTCGAGATTTGTTATTCACTTTGAAAAATGATGGAAAAATTAATATTGAAAAACTTTCGAGTTGTTCGCGTTCATTGTTTGATTGAAATGAAATTCGAATTTGAATTTCTAACAATTGAAAGAGCAAGACTGATTCCATCATGTGTAATTTAAAATAGTTTTGCAAAATTTCATCGACATATTATCATCTTCTCCACACATACATAAATAAATAAATAAATAAATCAGATAAATGGCGCTCCTACCTTTTATGGCTTCTCCTGAAATTATTCTTTTTTTATGTCGAGATTTGTTATTAACTTTGAAAAATGATGGAAAAATAAATATTGAAAAACTTTCGAGTTGTTCGCGTTCATTGTTTGATTGAAATGAAATACGAATTTGAATTTCTAACAATTGAAAGAGCAAGACTGATTCCATCATGTGTAATTTAAAATAGTTTTGCAAAATTTCATCGACATATTATCATCTTCTCCGCACATACATACATAAATAAATAAATCAGATAAATGGCGTTCCCACCTTTTATGGCTTCTCCTGAAATTTTTCTTTTTTTTTGTCGAGATATGTTAATAATTTTGAAAAGTGATGGAAAAAAATTGAAAAACTTTCGAGTTGTTCGCGTTCATTGTTTGATTGAACTTAAATACGAATTTGAATTTCTAACAATTGAAAGAGCAAGACTGATTCCATCATGTGTAATTTAAAATAGTTTTGCAAAATCTCATCGACATATTATCATCTTCTCCGCACATACATAAATAAATAAATAAATCAGATAAATGGCGTTCCCACCTTTTATGGCTTCTCCTAAAATTTTTCTTTTTTTATGTCGAGATATGTTAATAATTTTGAAAAGTGATGGAAAAAAATTGAAAAACTTTCGAGTTGTTCGCGTTCATTGTTTGATTGAACTTAAATACGAATTTGAATTTCTAACAATTGAAAGAGCAAGACTGATTCCATCATGTGTAATTTAAAATAGTTTTGCAAAATCTCATCGACATATTATCATCTTCTCCGCACATACATAAATAAATAAATAAATCAGATAAATGGCGCTCCTACCTTTTATGGCTTCTCCTGAAATTATTCTTTTTTTATGTCGAGATTTTTTATTAACTTTGAAAAAGGATGGAAAAATTAATATTGAAAAACTTTCGAGTTGTTCGCGTTCATTGTTTGATTGAAATGAAATACGAATTTGAATTTCTAACAATTGAAAGAGCAAGACTGATTCCATCATGTGTAATTTAAAATAGTTTTGCAAAATTTCATCGACATATTATCATCTTCTCCACACATACATAAATAAATAAATAAATCAGATAAATGGCGCTCCTACCTTTTATGGCTTCTCCTGAAATTATTCTTTTTTTATGTCGAGATTTGTTATTCACTTTGAAAAATGATGGAAAAATTAATATTGAAAAACTTTCGAGTTGTTCGCGTTCATTGTTTGATTGAAATGAAATTCGAATTTGAATTTCTAACAATTGAAAGAGCAAGACTGATTCCATCATGTGTAATTTAAAATAGTTTTGCAAAATTTCATCGACATATTATCATCTTCTCCACACATACATAAATAAATAAATAAATAAATCAGATAAATGGCGCTCCTACCTTTTATGGCTTCTCCTGAAATTATTCTTTTTTTATGTCGAGATTTGTTATTCACTTTGAAAAATGATGGAAAAATTAATATTGAAAAACTTTCGAGTTGTTCGCGTTCATTGTTTGATTGAAATGAAATACGAATTTGAATTTCTAACAATTGAAAGAGCAAGACTGATTCCATCATGTGTAATTTAAAATAGTTTTGCAAAATCTCATCGACATATTATCATCTTCTCCGCACATACATAAATAAATAAATAAATCAGATAAATGGCGCTCCTACCTTTTATGGCTTCTCCTGAAATTATTCTTTTTTTATGTCGAGATTTGTTATTAACTTTGAAAAATGATGGAAAAATAAATATTGAAAAACTTTCGAGTTGTTCGCGTTCATTGTTTGATTGAAATGAAATACGAATTTGAATTTCTAACAATTGAAAGAGCAAGACTGATTCCATCATGTGTAATTTAAAATAGTTTTGCAAAATCTCATCGACATATTATCATCTTCTCCGCACATACATAAATAAATAAATAAATCAGATAAATGGCGTTCCCACCTTTTATGGCTTCTCCTGAAATTTTTCTTTTTTTATGTCGAGATATGTTAATAATTTTGAAAAGTGATGGAAAAAAATTGAAAAACTTTCGAGTTGTTCGTGTTCATTGTTTGATTGAACTTAAATACGAATTTGAATTTCTAACAATTGAAAGAGCAAGACTGATTCCATCATGTGTAATTTAAAATAGTTTTGCAAAATCTCATCGACATATTATCATCTTCTCCGCACATACATAAATAAATAAATAAATCAGATAAATGGCGTTCCCACCTTTTATGGCTTCTCCTGAAATTTTTCTTTTTTTTTGTCGAGATATGTTAATAATTTTGAAAAGTGATGGAAAAAAATTGAAAAACTTTCGAGTTGTTCGCGTTCATTGTTTGATTGAACTTAAATACGAATTTGAATTTCTAACAATTGAAAGAGCAAGACTGATTCCATCATGTGTAATTTAAAATAGTTTTGCAAAATCTCATCGACATATTATCATCTTCTCCGCACATACATAAATAAATAAATAAATCAGATAAATGGCGTTCCCACCTTTTATGGCTTCTCCTGAAATTTTTCTTTTTTTATGTCGAGATATGTTAATAATTTTGAAAAGTGATGGAAAAAAATTGAAAAACTTTCGAGTTGTTCGTGTTCATTGTTTGATTGAACTTAAATACGAATTTGAATTTCTAACAATTGAAAGAGCAAGACTGATTCCATCATGTGTAATTTAAAATAGTTTTGCAAAATCTCATCGACATATTATCATCTTCTCCGCACATACATAAATAAATAAATAAATCAGATAAATGGCGCTCCTACCTTTTATGGCTTCTCCTGAAATTATTCTTTTTTTATGTCGAGATTTTTTATTAACTTTGAAAAAGGATGGAAAAATTAATATTGAAAAACTTTCGAGTTGTTCGCGTTCATTGTTTGATTGAAATGAAATACGAATTTGAATTTCTAACAATTGAAAGAGCAAGACTGATTCCATCATGTGTAATTTAAAATAGTTTTGCAAAATTTCATCGACATATTATCATCTTCTCCACACATACATAAATAAATAAATAAATCAGATAAATGGCGTTCCCACCTTTTATGGCTTCTCCTGAAATTTTTCTTTTTTTATGTCGAGATATGTTAATAATTTTGAAAAGTGATGGAAAAAAATTGAAAAACTTTCGAGTTGTTCGCGTTCATTGTTTGATTGAACTTAAATACGAATTTGAATTTCTAACAATTGAAAGAGCAAGACTGATTCCATCATGTGTAATTTAAAATAGTTTTGCAAAATCTCATCGACATATTATCATCTTCTCCGCACATACATAAATAAATAAATAAATCAGATAAATGGCGCTCCTACCTTTTATGGCTTCTCCTGAAAATATTTTTTTTTATGTAGAGATTTGTTATTAACTTTGAAAAATGATGGAAAAATTAATATTGAAAAACTTTCGAGTTGTTCGCGTTCATTGTTTGATTGAAATGAAATACGAATTTGAATTTCTAACAATTGAAAGAGCAAGACTGATTCCATCATGTGTAATTTAAAATAGTTTTGCAAAATTTCATCGACATATTATCATCTTCTCCACACATACATAAATAAATAAATAAATCAGATAAATGGCGCTCCTACCTTTTATGGTTTCTCCTGAAATTATTCTTTTTTTATGTCGAGATTTGTTATTCACTTTGAAAAATGATGGAAAAATTAATATTGAAAAACTTTCGAGTTGTTCGCGTTCATTGTTTGATTGAAATGAAATACGAATTTGAATTTCTAACAATTGAAAGAGCAAGACTGATTCTATCATGTGTAATTTAAAATAGTTTTGCAAAATTTCATCGACATATTATCATCGTCTCCACACATACATAAATAAATAAATAAATCAGATAAATGGCGCTCCTACCTTTTATGGCTTCTCCTGAAATTATTCTTTTTTTATGTCGAGATTTGTTATTCACTTTGAAAAATGATGGAAAAATTAATATTGAAAAACTTTCGAGTTGATCGCGTTCATTGTTTGATTGAAATGAAATACGAATTTGAATTTCTAACAATTGAAAGAGCAAGACTGATTCCATCATGTGTAATTTAAAATAGTTTTGCAAAATTTCATCGACATATTATCATCTTCTCCACACATACATAAATAAATAAATAAATCAGATAAATGGCGCTCCTACCTTTTATGGCTTCTCCTGAAATTATTCTTTTTTTATGTCGAGATTTGTTATTAACTTTGAAAAATGATGGAAAAATTAATATTGAAAAACTATCGAGTTGTTCGCGTTCATTGTTTGATTGAAATGAAATACGAATTTGAATTTCTAACAATTGAAAGAGCAAGACTGATTCCATCATGTGTAATTTAAAATAGTTTTGCAAAATCTCATCGACATATTATCATCTTCTCCGCACATACATAAATAAATAAATAAATCAGATAAATATCGCTCCTACCTTTTATGGCTTCTCCTGAAATTATTCTGTTTTTATGTCGAGATTTGTTATTAACTTTGAAAAATGATGGAAAAATTAATATTGAAAAACTTTCGAATTGTTCGCGTTCATTGTTTGATTGAAATGAAATACGAATTTGAATTTCTAACAATTGAAAGAGCAAGACTGATTCCATCATGTGTAATTTAAAATAGTTTTGCAAAATCTCATCGTCATATTATCATCTTCTCCGCACATACATAAATAAATAAATAAATCAGATAAATGGCGCTCCTACCTTTTATGGCTTCTCCTGATATTATTATTTTTTTATGTCGAGATTTGTTATTAACTTTGAAAAATGATGAAAAAATTAATATTGAAAAACTTTCGAGTTGTTCGCGTTCATTGTTTGATTAAAATGAAATACGAATTTGAATTTCTAACAATTGAAAGAGCAAGACTGATTCCATTATGTGTAATTTAAAATAGTTTTGCAAAATCTCATCGACATATTATCATCTTCTCCGCACATACATAAATAAATAAATAAATCAGATAAATGGCGCTCCTACCTTTTATGGCTTCTCCTGAAATTTTTCTTTTTTTATGTCGAGATTTGTTATTAACTTTGAAAAGTGATGGAAAAATATTGAAAAACTTTCGAGTTGTTCGCGTTCATTGTTTGACTGAAATAAAATACGAAAATGACTCTCTAAAAATTGAAAGAGCAAGACTGATTCTTTCATGTGTAATTTAAAATAGTTTTGCAAAATCTCATCGACATAATATCATCTTCTCTTCACATACATAAATAAATAAATAAATCAGATAAATGGCGCTCCTACCTCTTATGGCTTCTCCTGAAATTTTTTTTTATGTAGAGATTTGTCGTCGTCGTCTTCGTTTCCAAAGGACTCCAAAGAACTTCACTCACTTTACTTTTATGTAAAACTCTGACCACCACCGCCCATGTCCTACCTGAAACAAAAATATAAATTTAAATATTGAACTTAAACTCTTTTGTGGATTGTAGAAAAAAAAAAGAAATTGAATGGAAACAAATAATTAATTATTATGGAATAATAGACATCACAAACCTTAATTCCTCCCGGAGCGAGCAGTCGTCGTCTTCGTTTCCAAAAGGACTCCAAGGAACTTCACTCACTTTACATTTTATGTAAAACTCTGACCACCACCGCCCATGTCCTACCTGAAACAAAAATATAAATTTAAATAATGAACCTAAATTCTTTTGTGGATTGTAGAAAAAAAAGAAATTGAATGGAAACAAATAATTAATTATTATGGAATAATAGACATCACAAACCTTAATTCCTCCCGGAGCGAGCAGTCGTCGTCTTCGTTTCCAAAAGGACTCCAAGGAACTTCACTCACTTTACATTTTATGTAAAACTCTGACCACCACCGCCCATGTCCTACCTGAAACAAAAATATAAATTTAAATATTGAACTTAAACTCTTTTGTGGATTGTAGAAAAAAAAAAGAAATTGAATGGAAACAAATAATTAATTATTATGAAATAATAGACATCACAAACCTTAATTCCTCCCGGAGCGAGCAGTCGTCGTCTTCGTTTCCAAAAGGACTCCAAGGAACTTCACTCACTTTACATTTTATGTAAAACTCTGACCACCACCGCCCATGTCCTACCTGAAACAAAAATATAAATTTAAATAATGAACCTAAATTCTTTTGTAAATTGTAGAAAAAAAAGAAATTGAATGGAAACAAATAATTAATTATTATGGAATAATAGACATCACAAACCTTAATTCCTCCCGGAGCGAGCAGTCGTCGTCTTCGTTTCCAAAAGGACTCCAAGGAACTTCACTCACTTTACATTTTATGTAAAACTCTGACCACCACCGCCCATGTCCTACCTGAAACAAAAATATAAATTTAAATATTGAACCTAAATTCTTTTGTGGATTGTAGAAAAAAAAGAAATTGAATGGAAACAAATAATTAATTATTATGGAATAATAGACATCACAAACCTTAATTCCTCCCGGAGCGAGCAGTCGTCGTCTTCGTTTCCAAAAGGACTCCAAGGAACTTCACTCACTTTACATTTTATGTAAAACTCTGACCACCACCGCCCATGTCCTACCTGAAACAAAAATATAAATTTAAATAATGAACCTAAATTCTTTTGTAAATTGTAGAAAAAAAAGAAATTGAATGGAAACAAATAATTAATTATTATGGAATAATAGACATCACAAACCTTAATTCCTCCCGGAGCGAGCAGTCGTCGTCTTCGTTTCCAAAAGGACTCCAAGGAACTTCACTCACTTTACATTTTATGTAAAACTCTGACCACCACCGCCCATGTCCTACCTGAAACAAAAATATAAATTTAAATATTGAACCTAAATTCTTTTGTGGATTGTAGAAAAAAAAGAAATTGAATGGAAACAAATAATTAATTATTATGGAATAATAGACATCACAAACCTTAATTCCTCCCGGAGCGAGCAGTCGTCGTCTTCGTTTCCAAAAGGACTCCAAGGAACTTCACTCACTTTACATTTTATGTAAAACTCTCACCACCACCGCCCATGTCCTACCTGAAACAAAAATATAAATTTAAATATTGAACCTAAATTCTTTTGTGGATTGTAGAAAAAAAAGAAATTGAATGGAAACAAATAATTAATTATTATGAAATAATAGACATCACAAACCTTAATTCCTCTCGGAGCGAGCAGTCGTCGTCTTGCACACTTCATTTACTTTACACTTCACTCACTTCATATTTTATGTAAAATCTCTGACAACTACCATATCCTATCTGAAATTATTCATTATTGTTGTCATTATTATTATTATAACAACGGTGGTATTAATCGGGTTTGTGGACCGTGTTCCAAGCGAAGTTCCATGTGGGGGGGGGTGTAGTGAGTAGTGGCAGAGATTCATGGGGATCACTTGCTGATTTAGCCTCCCGGGGCGCTCACTACACCCCCCTAATGGAACTTCGCTTGGAACACGGTCCACAAACCCGATTAATACCACCGTTGTTGACAACACCGACCGTGAAAGCCTACACACATTATTATTATAGTTTTAGTTTTGTTGTTGTTATTGTTGGTGATTATTGTTATTGTTGGGATCACACTTCACTCACTTTACATTTTATGTAAAATATCTGACAACCATCATATTCTATCTGAAATAATTCATTATTGTTGTCATTATTATTATTACAGTTTTAGTGTTTTAGTTTTGTTGTTGTTTTAGTGTTTAAGTTTCGTTGTTGTTGTTGTTTTAGTTTTGTTTTTGTTGTTTTAGTTTTGTTTTTGTTGTTTTAGTTTTGTTTTAGTTGTTTTAGTTTTGTTGTTGTTTTAGTTTTGTTGTTGTTGTTTTAGTTTTGTTGTTGTTGTTTTAGTTTTGTTGTTGTTGTTTTAGTTTTAGTTTTGTTGTTGTTGTTTTAGTTTTGTTGTTGTTGTTTTGGTTTTGTTGCTGTTGTTTTGGTTTTGTTGTTGTTGTTGTTATTTTTGTTGTTTTAGTTTTGTTGTTGTTGTTTTTTATTTTTGTTGTTGTTTTAGTTTTGTTGTTGTTGTTTTAGTTTTGTTGTTGTTGTTGTTTTAGTTTTGTTGTTGTTGTTTTGTTTTTGTTGCTGTTGTTTTGAATTGTTGTTGTTGTGTTTTGTTGTTGTTATTTTTGTTGTTTTAGATTTATTGTTGATTATTATTATTCTTATTGTTGGTGATTATTAATATTGTTATTGTTATTGTTGGTCATTATTGTTATTGTTATTGTTGGTAATTATTGTTGTTATTGTTGTTATTGCCATTGTTGTTGTTGATATTGTTGTTATTATTGTTTTTGTTATTATTATTGTTGTTACTATTTAGCGCTCCGAGGGGCTCCCAGACGTTTCGTCCACGACTGCGGTGGTCATCGTCAGTGGCCACGTGGTCCAGATCGAAGTGCACTCGAGCCGGTCTCACTTCCAACTGATTTTGGATCTGATGTGCGCCGCTATTTATAGTGGCGTTTGGTGCCGGTTGAAACCGGTTCTTGCCGACGTCATTTCCGGTGGTGTAATTCCCCGATCTCACGTTGCTATTTTTAAATTTTATTGAATATTTAAAATATCTACAAAATTCGCTTTTAAACAATATACATTCGATATTTATGCAAACAATATTTTAGACAATTAATAATAGTTTTCAATAATATAAAAAAAAATTAAAATATAAATAATTAAGTAAGCTATGGATTCATTGGTTATTTACGGCTAGTCTAATTCGCTATTTAAGCAAATGATATTTTAGGTAATTAAAACTAGTTTCCAATAATATATAAAAAAAATTAACATACAGGGTGATTCACGTAGACCGTTCATTAGAACATTTTCAATTTTCCGTAAAGCTAGACAGTTGAAATTTGATGTATGATTATCATCGATCATTCTGAATCGAAGTAAAATACTATCAAGATGGCGGCACTTCCGGTTATACCGAAAATTGACGTCAACTTTGTTATATTAAATGACAACAACTTATTTTTATGCACATGCATAGTTTTGGCAATCAATTCTAAATAAGATGTGCCCAAGTTGTCTTATCTTATCTCTCATAGTTTTAAAAATATGATAAAAATATGATAAAATTTGGAAATGCAAAAATACTTTTAAAAATTAATATTTCTTGAACCATTTGAAGTATTGCAATAATTGTTTTTACTATCGATTCGTATAACTTTAAAGAATAATTGGAGAGTACTTCTAATACATTTTATTGCCTCGGCTGGGCGTTGGGATTTCCGGAAAATTACTATAACAAAATGCCAAAAACCCAATCTACTATCTACTACAATCTTACGGAATTACGGAATTCAATGTAAAAGTAAAAAATAACTCGACCTTTATAAAGATTTGTTATGCCAATTCTCGATAGTTTTTCCGACATTCCATTGAATTTAAGAAAATAGTTCTAACAACGAAGATAAAGGCGAGACCTCCCTAACTGAACATACAAGACTCCCGCTTAAGTTGAATATTTAAATTAAAATTCCCGCCATATCCGGAAGGTTTGTGAAGGTAGATGGCGTATCTAGGGGACCGTAGAAATACAAGGGAGTTGGCGTTCTATACTTTTCTTTTTTCTATGGTGCCTATCATAGACAAGAGAGAAGATGGTCCACTCTCCCTATTCTTTCTAAAGATTATTTATAATGTCATTCTGTTGGGATCTCCTAAAAGTTTCGTTCAAACACCCGTATGAGTACAGAAACCTGTACAGCTTATAGCGCGCAATTTAATATTTTCGTGCTTTTTAATTTTTCATTGATTAATTTAAAACAATCTACATTTAAAACTGCTTTATTTATAAATTCACCAAAATAGAATTACATTTCCTTAACATAGAACATACAAACAAAAACGGAAGCTCAAGATGCCCCGTTATAACATTATTGCACGTTATTTCATTGCATCCATTAATAATGTTATAATAAAATTGTAATTATAGTACAAAATAACAAAATAAAATATATACACAACCTACTATGCCTTCGAACGAACACAACACCGTTTCACTTTTTTAAATGAAATAATTGTCCGAAATGAATTAAACACTAAACCACAGCACTAAACTAAAAAACACTATTTATTAGTTATAAAACTATATTATTAAAATATAAACAAATCAAACACCCGAACAAAAGAAAAATTAAATTAGACGCTGCCTTGAAAAATACACTTTGAACAGAACACCATAGAAATAATATAGGAAACAAAAGTAGATTTAATTGTATAATTTTAGATGGATTATAATAATTAGTTAATAGAAAAAATAAAACAAAAACAAAAAATTTCCATTTCCCCTTTACATTGTTTTTCATATCGTAAACGTTTTTTTACGCTTTATTACTTATAAATATTTATGTTTTTCTGTTTTCTGCATTTGCTACAAGAAGAATTATATTTTATGGTCATTTTTTTCAGGGATTACTACCGTTTCTTTTGTAGTATTTTTTTGTAATTTTCTTTATTGTTTCCTCCTTGTGCGTTTCATTAACTTTGAATTTTGACGCCGTTTTTCCGAGCAGTTATTTTAGGTATAGGTATGTTGAGTTGTCTATTTTTATCAACTAAATGTGCATGCGGTTGCCTACAAAAAGAGTAACAAGAGCAGTTTAAAACATTTTAAATTAATATCGCACCGCGTCCGTAAAGTTTTATCAAAACGAAAGTAATTCGAAACCGTTTCTAGTGAAGCGTCTGATCAGTGACGTGCAGAATTTCGGCGTCACGAGTCTCGAGCACCAGCCGTTCCGGCCGACCCATACGACCATGAATTCGTGTCCCATTGATGGTAACACAAAAGAGCGAAGCACGTAAACTGTAAACCTCCGCTTCTAGCAGCAGCAGCAGCAGCAGGAACAGCAAGAGAGCGTGCGGTTCGACGGTCTCATCTCTCTCCGAGATAAAATCCGCAATTATTAATAAAATAAGCGACGTCGGTCGAGAGTGGGATTCGAGATTGCGGTTAGAAAATAAATTCGTGTCAGTCAGTCTTGGCGTGCGTGCGTTGTTGGATCCGTCGTCGGGTTCGTCTTTTGTGGTGTTAAAATGCGCGCGCCTTTTTCGAAACACCGCAACACGATGAAGTGGTAATGGATACGTCGAAGACGTTGGTGACGCCGTTGCAGTTCAACGCGAGCAAACGGGCCCCGGTAAGGATGGACCCGCGTCGTCTCAACGCCCTACTCGCCGAAGACAAATCCTGTGATATCGATGCTAAAGATGCGGACCAAAGAGCGTCGTCGCCGGCGTTGCCGAAGCGAGAGCAGATCGCCTCTAACACCGGATCGCCCGGATTCAGGCGCGAGGACAGCACCAGGTCCCTGCGGTCGGCGTACGTGGGCGAGACCAGCTTCGCGAAGACCAGCAGCGAGTCGGGCAGTCACATGTCGAGGCCGTTTTCGGACGCCGCTTCCGTCCGATCCTGGGCTTCGGTCGGGATGGGGTCGACGGATGGAAAGAAGATGATTGTGAGGAGGGTCCCCACTTCGCCGGTGGAACTCTTTAATATCGTCAATCCGCCGACGTGAGTTGTTGTTTGATGGAATTCCGGCGAGCGGTTGTTGAATGCAATGGCCTCGTCGAGGCGAGCGAGCTCTTTGTATGACCTGTTCCTGCCGCCAGCAGTAATATGTATTTCCGACCAGCGGCGTCCATCGCCCAAAATTCACAACGAGCATAATTATAATCATTATAACTATTGCTGAATTGCGGTACCAAGCAATTGGCGGTGAAATTTAAGTCCAGCGAATTTCGATCGATTTGGATTTAAATGTTAAAAAAAAAACAAAAAAATTGAGACTCTGAACTTATTTACCTACTTCTGGGTATTGCGAAGCTGTTGGTATCACTTAAAGTTTAAATTTGGAATGAATCCAAACAAATTATTTCATATTTGACAAGAGTATCGTTAATTATAATAATTTGTGATTTAGTATAAATTTCCGATGCATTTTAAGCCTAGCTTATTTTGATTATATTTATTTCAGAACAGGTGTACATACTCTTTTTATCCATTATATTTTTTATACTACAATTCCATTTATCTATGTCTGCATAAGTGTCGCACTTATTCAAGGCTATTGCTATCGCTTGAATTCTAATTTTTAATTTTTTTTTGCAAAAATTTGATTTCAAAAATTTGTAAATCAATTTGACATTCTTGTGTTGTCTTTTTGTATGATGTTCAAGCTAATTGGCACATAAATGTTATCTAAATGCTAAGCATTTGTGCTTTTCTTTTTATAGTTTTTTTACATAAAAATCGAAATCGTAAACTTTGACTTGATTAGTTCAAACGCTGACTCAAGATAATCAAAAAGCAGTGTTACGTAAGAGATTTCAAAAGAAAACGATAATTTTCTCTTTAAACTATTATTAATAGTTTTTTTTGCAATATGTATTAGGATCTGAGCATGAACCAATGTTTAAATATTCTAAATCTTCTAATTGTTTTGGCTTCCAATTAATTGTCTTAGTTTGGAGCTACAAACGAAGTAACTAAAGAGCGGATGATAAAAACATTATATATAAAGTTTTTACATTAAAATAACGAAATGAGATCTCCGCCGTTCCTCTCATAAAATTCTTTTTGATGTTTATTTATATTAAATTTGTGCCTAATAAATTATTCTTTAAGAAACTAAAAATATCCCACTGTTGAGTGGATTTTTAAATGAAATCTGAAATGATTGAAGCTTTAGCTTTGTTCACATTTGGATTTTAATCGCACATCATTGATGTATTATTTTACGTTACTCAGTCTCAGTGTTGATTTATTTATCATTTTCATTCGAGTTATCATTTTAAATTTTATAAATATAAATGATGCTAGATTTAAATAATGTAGATCCACATGTGTGAGCTTATCGTAGTTCCCAGTATTTTCAGTATCTATAGCTTCTTGCCATCTACCTGTTTATGATTTAATCAAATCTTCCAATTGTGGATTGCGGTCAATTTTATAGCGTCATGTGAATTTTCTTGCGATGTTTTTGCCGACCTTTGCATTTTTTCCTGGAAAGGTTAATTGCATTCGACGTTCCATTATTACGACCATACCACAGGAAGCGTTTGATTTTGATGAAGTCACTCACAGTAGATGGTATAATCACTTTTTCTAAGCACTTCAATATTTATTATCCATGGATATTGGGCTAGTTACACGTATCCCAGGATAGTTTTTGCAGTTTCCTCGGTACCCTTTTTGTGTTCTCTCTTGTATCGACGTATTAATTAATCCAATTATTATCAATTCAAAGAGGACGAAGGATCAGTTCTGATTTGTTCACTTCTAATTTCATCTCGATCGCTTTGTCTTATTCACAGATTTGACTTTTTCTGGATGATAACTTGTAATGGAGAATAATTTTTTTGTGCTCCTTGATCGAATTAAAATAAAAGCATTTTTTTTCTAACCGCTTGATGACAACTCACTCGATTCTCTTCCGTATTATTAGTCCCCAGCTCCTAATTTTATTTCTTAGTTTCTCATTGACTGAAAATCGACATAGACTATCTTACATTTGGGCTTTGCAGAAAATTTTCGTTTCATTATTTTTGTGCTGATGAAGTTTATTCTATTTAGTTTTTTAGATTCAGTAATTTGTACGTTGAAACCTGCCGTTGGTCTAATTTTGTATTCTCTACATAATTTAAGTCGCAAAACTCGTATTGTTTCCAATACTTATGTATCTAATGAATTATTTTAAATTCTATGTGTCTGATTTTTAAGTCTTTTGACTCTTTTGTTCTCCTCAAATATTTTAATACTCAAATATTTATGGCGGGATCCAATTTTGATGTATTCTAGATGTTTTTGTTTGTAGCTGACGTATTCGTTTATTTTTGTTAGATAATAGAATAATAGATAATGTGGGTTTTCGCAGGCGGGATTCCCTTTTTTTGTTGCTGCGGTTCATGAGCCTAAATTCCAGATCGTCCGTCAACATATTCATTGGCTCAAGTAGTACCTTTTTCGTAGATCAATTCGAATTTGGTGGCTTCAAATTATGCCATAACAATTTATATTTATTTAATTTTTGCAACTGTTGGAAAATGAAATTGGAGTTATAAATATACAAATGCACATTACACAAGTTTTTTTATTACATTTTATTGCCAAGCGTTGTATTTTTACACTCGATCTTCGCTTGTAGCGCATTTTTAACTTCTGGTTCGAAACGAAGAAGCTCTCGTTTACGAGTGAATTACCTCGAAAACACATTCGTTTGGAACTGATAAAAACGTCACTCGGCCACGCACTGTTTCCATGTTTCCCCATTAACCAAAACCTCACCTCGCACGGCAACACTTCTCGGAAACTTTCCTGCAAATAATGAGAAATCTGCCGGTGAATACGCTTGTAGATTAACGAATCAACAGCAATCTTTTAGTCATCATTATAATTCAACGTACACTCACTCACAGGATGAAATATTAACATATAAAGAGCTACAGCCTCGACATTCTCCCCTAGAAGAAAGTTCACTCTTCGTACGCCTTGATGATTTTATTATTAACAACGGTGGTATTAATCGGGTTTGTTGACCGTGTTCCATGCGAAGTTCCATGAGGGGGGGTGTAGTGAGCGCCCCGAGAGGCTAACTCAGCAAGTGATCCCCATGAATCTCTGCCAAACGTTTCGTCCACAGCTGCGGTGGACATCTTCAGTGGCGGTGTGGTCGTGGTCGAAGTACTCTCCCAGCTGTCACAGTCGCGACTGGCTGATTCATGGGGATCACTTGCTGAGTTAGCCTCTCGGGGCGCTCACTACACCCCCCCTCATGGAACTTCGCATGGAACACGGTCAACAAACCCGATTAATACCACCGTTGTTGACAACACCGACCGTGAAAGCCTACACACTTTTATAGATTTTATTATTATTGTAAAACTTTACGGTCCAACTATCGAAAGTCGAGGTGAACGTTACGGTTCTAATTACCCTCAAATGACGTGGAATGGAATGTCTTGACATTGCGAGGTTCCGGAAATTTGGGGCAGGACGCAAAAATGCCCTAACGAGAAAATTAGAGGTCAGATTGGCCGACAAGGCCGGCGATTAGCGCATCCTCTGCAGGAAGTGACCGCTTTAGTTCACAACCGCGTCCAGGACATTAAAAAAACACGCGAAAATCGCGACAATAAGTAATTCGCACCTAATTTGTCGTCGCCACTTTAAATATTTACTCCTCGTTATAAATAAATTACTTTACACATTTATCATAATTTATTGAGCAATCGCACAGTGCTGACGTTCTGTTTTCTGATTGAAGCCTCAACAAAGCAAACACGAATTACATAAAGGACGGGATTTATTCTGTCAACTCTTGTTTTAATCTTGTGTTACGCACAATACAAATCGTGTGATAGGGAGACCTTGACTCACTTCACTTACCTGTCCGATATCGATATCTTCGACTTGAGGAGGTCGTGTTCTTGCACCGCGCTCTAGTTGCAAAACAACGCCGGCATCTTCGACGCCCTTCGCACCAATTAACACCCTTTTGTTGTCTCTCAATTCACCACGTGCTAATTAAGATCTTATAAGTATCACGTCGTGAAAATTACGATTGTAGTTGAAATGGGCAAGGTGCACTATATCAAGCCGCGGACGAGATTTCACCAATTCGTTTTCCCGTGCGTGATTATGAAGCTGTGAAGGTGGTGGCAGAGGGGTGAATAGTGTGAGTTTGCTTGCAGGCCTCCGGAGGAGTACCTGTACGATCCCGAAAGCGACGAGGACCACGGCGATGGCGACGACGACAGCGTCTACATCAAGCCGCGAAGACAAACCTGGTCCAACAAATTACAGTTTGTTTTGGCCTGCATCGGCTACAGCGTGGGTTTGGGGTCGGTTTGGAGATTTCCCTATTTGTGCTACAAGAGCGGCGGAGGTAAATACTAAATACCAATTAGGTCTAGGTGTGACGAGAAGTGTGTCAGGGCGGATTGCGTAAATGATAAGAAGGAAAATTCGGAAAAGTCGCGCGGTGAAAGAAACGAGGTCGCGGGGCCGAGTTGAGTCACGCAGGCGAGGTGGAAATGGTAATGAAATTCGACTAATAGTTGATGACATAACAATGCCTGATTTTGACGTGATTTGTTAGTCATTAATGATTTTTGAGAGTTTAAAGGAAATGCGGCTCCAATACTTGTAGATTAATAATGGCAATCGCATGTTAAAATTTGCCACTTGCACTCAGACTGAAGTAATTAAATGTATGTCTACGTTGTTTGATAATAACAATGACATCGTTTTGAAATTGTAAACACTCCAAACTTATCATTTATCTGACGCGAATTCGATGAATACGTATTGTTGGTTGAAAAAGCAGACGAAATACGAGTGCATCTTCTGAATTAAAAAACTGTTCTGCCCATACTACATAAGTCTGTTTTCTTCTAATTTTGTTGTATGTTGTTGTGTTGTCATCTCATTAAAAAAAGGGGGGAAATGCAGGGAACAGCAAAAATACGAACCGAAAATAAAACTCTCGACTAGAGAAGATTAAATCATTACGTAGTTTTAAATAACGCCGCAGGATGTGTAAATAAGTTTCTTGTTCGCTATTAAGTGTACATGTACGAATATACATTTTTTATTTTTTGCACTGTGGGAGAAAAAGCAATAAATTTATGCAAAGACGACTTTTTACTTTATTTATAACATTTCTAATATAAGCACGAGTCCATGTATATAGTTACCCTATTGCAAAATGTGACAAATCAAAAAATCGGTTCAAATTTTTGCTGAACGATGACGAAATCTGTTTCGGGATTGCCATAGTTTAATCTGGAATAAGAATACAACAATCAATTTACAATTTATTCATCTGTCTCAAATTTTCATTTAGTACACGGTTGTGTGTTTATACAAAATTTCCACATACTGAAAAGTTTATTTGAATGTTAATGGTTTGATAATTTGCGTTATCCATTTCATAACGTTATAATACTTAAAATTAGGAATCCCATTTTTGCTCTATATCTTTAAAAGTAACGTAAGTATACGTGAGTCACGATTTAGGTGCAGGTTTTTTAGAACATGACATTAGAATATTCATTACATTTCACTTTCGACGATTAGTTATTACGATTTATTTAGATTTCAGAAATCTACATAGATATACGAGTATTCGAAACGATTCAAATAACCTGTATGTATCATTTTGCAATTATCAGTGTTTGCTCTAATTTGTACATTGTTTTGACGCTTTGATTTTAAAGTTGTAATGTCATGGGTCAACATTTTATGCGTCGTAAATTATTTAGAGGTACTTACCTGTCCTTACTTCTTTAGTGTTGTTTAGTATTTGTTAATTAGTCATTTATTAGTTGACAAATTGACAACGTTATTTGCTATTGACACGTTTTCATTTAGAAATTACACCTGTCGGCGATTTTTATTGAGTCGTTAAAACGTGAACGTAACTTTTTTTAATTTGTTTTAATAATCTATTCATGTTTGTAATAAAATATTGCTTTGCAAGTTTGAAGTGTTCCAAGAATATTGTCTTTTTATTTTCATATTGATAGAAATGCAAGAGTTATTTAAACACCATTAGTTTGACTCAAAATTGAGTAAAATAAAAAAAAATTGAGTATATAAAAACAATAAAATTATTTTCTAAGTGAAATGGTTCAAGCAGATGAGCAGTCGTTGGTCATTTTAAAATTATTCCTGTGTTGTTCTCAACATTAAAAATGAATTAGGTTTAAATTGCACCGTCCTGTAATGATTTCATAAAAACTAATGCGTCTCGTTATTTACCGGAACAAGCTGCGTATGGCACTATGACTGCAAATCAAATTTTCGAAGAAATGCAAGGCACATTCGCTCTTGAAACGACTTGGCTTGACTTTCATCCAATCACTGATGCAACTGCACGCCGGGCAGAAGCAGCAATTTAGTTTCAACGTGACAATTTTGTGTAAGACGTCTTAAAAGCATAATAACACACAAACAAAGAATTAGAATTAACTGCTTCAAGTGCAGAGGAATGTAAAATGAGCTGTTATAAAGTAAATTAAATACATACGTCGCCCGCTTGGATGAATCTTTCACAAAATAAGTTCTCGATTTTGCGGCTTTGGACGAATGTAATAAAAGGCATCGCTCACATCTGTTGTGTAAAATAAAAACGGTTATTAGCTGTGTGAATATCTGAAGACTCCCTGTAATTTTACACAAATTTTAGAAGCCACAAATGTGAATTTCGATCTCAGTACTACGTATTAAAATCTAATTTACTGCTTCTTTCTCTGTAGCGTATAATTTGTTTCCATTATTTCTTTGGGGCCACCCTGTCATTATTTATTTTAACATAGGTTATCGAACTATACAATTGAAAATGTTTTTTGTGAGTCTTATTCTTTGAATAAAAAGGTAGTAACACCATTTTAAGGAATATCACAGTGAATATTTTTATTTCTCCTTTGCCAATTATGTTACATATACAGTTAACATTTTTTTTGTAGTTCTTTTAATTTAATTACATACTCCTATTTTATTTTATTGCTCCTACTGCTTCATCAACACATTTCATTTTAGTAGTTACTATAGCTGTTCACGGTGAAATTTTCTTAGTAGTTTTTTATTCATACATACTCTGTTTTAGTCGTAATATCGCATCTTTGGCGTTTCTAATTATTTATCGTGCAGTCCAAAGTTTCTGATATTTTTACGATTTAATTCAAATGGCTTATTAGAATATTCTAAGAAAATTAGAAATAAGTATGTTTTCCTGGTCTGCGCCGAATTGGTTTTGAAATTTGCAGCGCATATTATTGCTTTTAAGTATATATAAATAATTTGTGGTCGCAAATTCGTGCTTTAAAATCGCATTCCTCGTGTCTGTAGCAATAATGTTCCAAGACAAACGATTATTGAAAACAATACAAATTTACACAACTCGATCATCACGATTCTCAAACGCATCAAATCCTCACAATGAAGCAAGTCGGATTTTCGTTTTTTACATCCAAGCTTGCAGTATTTTCAAATTAGGGTTTTATTTTTTTTGTGTCGCCGCAGACAGGTACTTGAGCCTCTTAAAATAGATGTCCGACACCAATAACATCCAAGTTCCGCATTTAAAATTTTATAATTATCTCCGTATTGAAATAAATATAAATCGTTTTTTTTTTAGGTGTATTTCTGATTCCATACACGATAACAATGGTAGTGTGTGGCGTACCCATGTTGTATATGGAGTTGGGAGTAGGACAATTCACAGGTCGAGGACCTATCGGAGCACTGGGCCATCTGTGTCCGCTTTTGAAAGGTAAATATTTTTTGAGTTGTAACTAAATTGGGATACGAATGCAAAAAAATAGGTACCGGTTTGGGTAGCGTGGTCATTTCCTTCTTGATGTCAACCTACTACAGTGTGATAATAGCCTATGGTATTTACTACTTCTTCACGTCGTTCAAAGCGAAACAGCCTTGGGAGGACTGCTCGCATCGATGGAACACTCCAGCTTGTTGGGTGCCGGGGAAATTTTCACCGAACGTCTCCAAACCCATCAGTAGTCAAACTCCAGCCGAGCAGTTCTACGAGTAAGCATTCATCGAGTGGTAAATCTTGTTTAATGTGCGACTTTCAGTAAAAAAGTATTACAAATCGGCAACGGCATCGAAGATTTCGATAGTCTAAGATGGGAGCTTGTCGCGTGCCTAATTTGTGCGTGGGTCATGGTGTATTTCGCCATCTGGAAGAGTATTAAGTCTTCGGCGAAGGTCCGCTACTTCACCGCCACATTGCCTTTCGTTCTTATTATCGTGTTTTTGGCCAAGTCGCTCACGCTCGAAGGCGCCGATAAAGGGATGCGTTATTTCTTCAAGCCCAAGTTTCATCTGCTGTTGGAGGCGAAGGTGTGGGTGAATGCAGCGGCGCAAACCTTCAACTCGATGGGAATCGCGTTCGGGTCCATGATCTCCTTCGCCAGTTACAGCAAATACAACAACAATATTCTGCACGACACTCTTGCCGTATCATTCGTCAATGCCATTACCAGTCTTTTGGTGGGCATCTTCGCGTTTGCTACCATCGGAAACATTGCCATGGAACAAGGGACCAGCATCGAGGATGTCATAGATGATGGTTGTTGTCCCATAAAGCTGTCGTTTGAGTCTAACGGTATGTTTCAGGTCCCGGATTGATTTTCGTGGTGTATCCGCAAGCAATGGCTAAAATGCCCGCCGCCCAACTTTGGGCCGTCCTCTTCTTTTTCATGTTGATCTGTCTGGCTCTGAACAGCCAAGTAATGATACATAACTGCCTCGGGTGTTGTTAATATGGTTCAATTAGATAACTTTCAGTTTGCCATTGTCGAAGTAGTGGTGACTTCGATCCAAGACGGGTTTCCAATATGGATCAAGAAGAATTTGATGTGCCATGAAGTTCTGGTGTTGGTAATCTGCGTCGTGTCGTTGATATGTGGTTTGCCGAACGTCACCCAGGTACTTAAAAACCTCACACCTACTTTTTACTCAAAATTGTTTTGTAGGGTGGCATCTACTTTTTTCAACTGATTGACCATTACGCCGCTTCAATCTCTATTATGTATTTGGCGTTCTTCGAAATGATAGCGATCTCGTGGTTTTATGGCGTGAGGACGCTCAGCAAAAACATTAAAACCATGACTGGTCGACAGCCGAGTCTTTATTTCAAGTTCTGCTGGTGTATAGCCACGCCACTCATGATCTTTTCCGTTTGGGTGTTTTGCATGATCGATTACGAGTCCCCGACGTACAACAACGGCGAATACCATTATCCGGTGTGGGCCATCGTCATCGGTTGGATCATCTCAGCTCTTTCCATTCTCTGCATCCCTATCTGCATGGTGTACGTACTGGTCAAATCACCGGGAAACACGTTATTAGAGGTCGTTTCCAAACATGCAATACCAAAATATACTCAAAGTGTCGATTTTTAGAAATTGAAGAGCAGTATCCAGTCGGATTTGTTTGACAAGTGTCCCAAGTGTGAAGAGTGCGACTGCGAGTGCAACGTTAAAGAGGAGGAGATCGAGCCGATGCTGGTGATGCACAAACTCGACCCCAAATCAAAAGATGGAAATATCACTTCGGCCCCTTACTACATTCCGTTGAATCGCGTGGCCACCGTGCACAAGTTCGATTTGGAGAAGGTGAGCGTCGCCCCCAAAGCGTTCGCCTTGAACGTGGACAAACCAAGACACAAAATCGATGCGTCCAAAGAAGACGTCATCAAGAGCGTTCAGAACGGGACCATTCCCGAAGAAGATCGCTTTCAAACGGACGAAACGCCGTCTGATAGTACAAATCCGGACAGCTCCGAACAAGGAGAGAACTCGTCGCGTTCTAATGGTGACGTGCATGTGAAAGAGAAGCCGAACGTGGACGGTTTGGGTAGTGACGTCACCAAAGAGTAGTGCTTCAAGAACATTCCTTTCGTTTAGCCACAGTTTTATGCTAGGATAAGAATTCAACAACAATTCATAAACATTGTGATATAGTTAGAAGTTTAACTTAAATTCCAGTGTACGAAGTTCAATAAATACAAATACTATTTGCATTGATTTGCAACTTTCAACATCTACTAATTAAAAAAATTAATATGATACAGCCGAAATCACGGGTTTCTGAAAGATAATAAGTCTGACGATTACTGGTCAACACAAATAAGGCATTTCTTGTTCGTGTTCAGGAGCTCACTCTTCGTAAAAGACATCCCGAAATAAATAAAATAGAAAACTATGTATTGCTGAGTTCAATACAAATTTCTTTAGAAGCATAAGCAAATACTTTCGACGACTTAGTTTAATTATTGAAGAAAATTTAGAGATAATGATAACATTCGACTCAAACGAGGGGAACATGTCATTTAAAAATGAATTGAAACTAAAAGCAAACAATAGTTTTAATTTTACAGTTTTATTGTTACAAATCGGCATCATCGGCACCAATTCCTAAGAGGGATGCATAGTGTATTTTGTAATTGTGAGAAATTATTTCAAAAAATATAAAATATGGGAAAACTGTTTTTTTTAATTGATAATTCTTTATTTGTGAGAAATTAATTCGAACAATATCAAATATGGGAAATCTTTTTTTATTGATATTGCCTTATTTTTCTTTTGTCGAAGCCATAGGGGTGGGTGGTTTTATTGATGTAATGATTTCAACACAAGTAAAAAGCGGATTTCTTGTCTTAATAATTTTGTATCGAATGGATTTTATAATATAACAAGCCCCGAGAATTGAGAATATAGATTTTTATTAGGTATAACAGATATTTTTTTGTCAAGAATGAATAAACCAGACCTGGGAATCGGTTGAATTTTGATTCATACTTAGCGTAATTTCAACTACCCTTTAACTCGTATTGCCTTACAAATTGGTTAAAAAACACAAAATTTTAACTGTGCAAAATGTACCCTAAAACAGGTTTAAATATCTTCAAATTTTGCCTTTTTAAATAATCCATAAAAATGCGGCAATAGTTCTGAAAATAGCAGTGTGTCCTACAAAAACGTGTATAGTAGTTTTAATAAAAGCATAAGATCAATAAATTTGGTGTTTACGCTAGAAATTATTTCGCTGGACATTTTATACTGAAAAAATATTAATGTGACTTTATATAATGGGTTTCTTGGTTTATTACATGCTGTCCATTCCACCATTCGTTTTTTAATTTATTATTTCTCTCATTGTCTCATTAGATTCTCGTTTTCGTCTTATTACTCAATGTTCGTACATGCAGCATCCTTCTTGTAAAAAAAATAACATTTCAAGCCCTTCATCATGCTGGAATTAATCTTTAACGAGCTACATTTAATTCGGTCACAATTTATATTTAAGTATACATTATTGATAGCAACCGGACGTTATAGTAGTATTAAACATAACTTCCGGTGGCTATCAATAAAATACAACAATAATTTCATTCCAAATCCAACAGTCGACATGAAATTTAACACTATTTTCCACAGGTAATATTCGTTTTCTTTTGAATCAGTCAATAATTTTCGCCTTTTGCAGACTCTTGTGGTTCTGCATTTATTTGACCCTTACTTGTTATACAATTTTCATAATAGTGACGTTATCGGACAGATTCATTGCACACCCAACCGTAACAACTCTGGTCAGCTCCACGTATCCGGTATCTCATGTCCCGTTTCCCGGTGTTTCAATTTGCAGCATGAACAAAATCAGCAAGAAACGAGCTCGAGCACTGGCTAACCGCATGTATCAAGCAATTGATTCATTTTGTTTGTATGTACATTTGAACAATTTGTAGAGCTGAAAGAACTAAACGCGACGCCAAAGACATGATCACTTACATCCATCATTTGGGACAACTCTACGACTTTGATTTCCAACCGGATTCTGTGTCCCGTCTTCTCCAAATGCAAAATATTTTAGATAGCTTGCACTTAACAGTCATTGATTTGACAAAAGGGCTTGCTACTCCATGCGAAGAACTGTTAGAATATTGCGTTTGGAGAAACACGCCCACAAACTGTTCCATGTTATTTTCTATGCAACTGACCTACGATGGGTACTGCTGCGTTTTCAACTACGCCAAACTGAGTGGGACTCCTCTAACAACTGATGCGGGAATAGAAAATGGGCTTCATGTGTCGGTCAACAACGACGTCTGGGATTATTCATACACCACACTATCAGCAATTGGTGTTTCTGTATCGAATCTGAAGCTCATCTCGCTAAATGTTAGTTGGGTATTTTCTAGGTCCACATTTTTGTTCCTACAGATTATCCAGACAAGGCTAGTGGTGGAGTTACTAATGTCCTCACCAAAACAAATTCCAAAAATTATATCGAGATTATTCCTTCTACTTTAACATCATCCCGCGACATTGCTGTCTATTCAGCAGAGAAGGTAATTTTTATTTAATTTGTTTTGTATTTGTCTCGTGTCGATTCTAGCGGGAGTGCTTATTTGACAACGAACGAAGAACAGTTCTCGACGAGATCTATTCGCAAAGCGACTGCTATGTCAATTGCCGTCTTATCAGTATTCAAGCTATGTGTCAGTGTATTCCTTTCATGATTCCTGTTAGCAACAACCAAACAGTTTGTACGTTGGCGGATGTGCCGTGTCTGAACAGATATCGGGGTACGAGTGGTCTTCAATTAACATCTGAATACTAAACGGATATTGGCAGATAAATGGATTGCGTTGTTTCCTGAAGGAGAGGTTGAGTCGAATTTAGAAAGGGAGAAGCAGGACTCGCTGTGGTGTGACAAAAAATGCTACGCTCTTTGCGAGGAAACAACGTACGAGGTCATCTTCAATTTAATACCACATTTTCGGTGAAAATCTTTGAATATTTTTTTTAATTTAATTTTTTGATTTTAAATCTACAGCAAAAAAAATGAAACGCACCAAGACAACAAAACGCAAATTTATTTGTATTATTCCAACAAGTTTTCGAATCACTTTCATCAAGACGTTTTTTATTATTGGTTTGAGCTCCTGAGTAAGTTCGACAAATCGTGATTATTAAAACATTAAGAGTTTTAGGTAATTTCGGCGGCATTTTCGGAATTTTCCTCGGTTTAAGTTTAGTCTCAATGCTGCAAATTTTGCTGTATTACTCCAGGAAGGTCGTTATAAAATTAAT
Organism: Eledona agricola; assembly: GCA_964023215.1. Classification (NCBI taxonomy): domain Eukaryota; kingdom Metazoa; phylum Arthropoda; class Insecta; order Coleoptera; family Tenebrionidae; genus Eledona; species Eledona agricola. Next base: position 27,817,346 of record OZ026857.1, on the reverse strand, counting down.
TTTATAATAAGGGTACAACAAAAACAACTAGTATAAATATTATACAATTTATTCACAATAAAAATTTAACCTCTACGAATGTGATTGAACCTCATGGGAATACTCTTCAAATTCTATAACCATACACACTTGCCTCGTCCTCGTCCTTCATATGTAAATGTTCAAAGCATCTTATAAAAATAGATCCTCAAAATATCGTTTCAATAGCTCAAGCAGTGAAATATTTTACATTATTTTATATAATAAGGGAGGTGTGATTATGTGAAAGATCGTCGATTCACCTCGATACTCAGTTTCAAGTCATAAAGAAGGTTGCACAACCGTGAAACAAAACAATAGTATCGGAATGCAAGAAGACAGATGAAAAATGATGTTTTTGTTAGATTACAATTTAATGAATAATTAATAATCTTGCAAAGTGTACTTGGAAAGGTAACGATACAAGCCATTCCCGTTTTAATATCAAACTGCGTATAACAGATGACACATTCCTTGAATGAAATAAATATTAACAGACCAAAAGCTTCAGAGAAATTTTCGTCAATAAACCCTTATTTTCTCTCTCTTTTGTGTCTCTGAAAAGTAATTTCAATTTGGAAACGAGAATATATAAACTAAAAAAAAAACAATATTTTGGAACAGCAGAAAAAGGACACGAATCAACCAATAAAATTCCCCAAGAGTTGTGATAAAAGTAAAAAATATATTTGATGACGGGTCCTAATTAAAAGGAGTACTTACAATAACTCGAAAGCATTTAATCGATATTTACTTGTTACACGACTAAGTACCCCTTCGCTTGTATTTCTATCAAAAAACACATTTACTAAAAATTAGTAGTTGTTAGTCTAGTAATTAAATAAAAACTAAGCTATTTTGGTGTGACTATCAGTGCGTCTTGTAATTTTTATGCTACTTAATAACCGAAACAATTCGCTTAAAATATTAATTTGACCCATGTAAGCTTATGTAGTAGTTATTAAACACTTTTGAGTGATCAGTTCTAAAACAAAAAGTAAGCCACAAATTGCAATGCCAATTGCAAAAATCAAAAACGCAGCATAGCAATCAATCAAACCAACCCCGGCAAAGTTACTTCCACCAGAATGGCATTGCGGCTTCCTGGTGTAAATCCTCCGAATCTCCCTATTTTGAATGCCATGTTCATGCAGCTTCCTCATTCCGATTTTGATCACTTCTTTATACATAGAATTCTTCCGAACCGCAATCCACGGTTCCAACAAGCTGACGTATGCAATTTCCTTCAATCCGCACTTTTCATGTTCTCGAAACAAATCCCCGATTATTTTATAACCGGTACTGAGCTCCACGTGGAAGGCGAAAAACTCGTCTCGCACTAGCCGAATCCCCTCTTGCGCGTCCATAAAGTTGGCTTTTTGATTTTTGGGTGCCACTTTCTGCTCATAAATTGCTTTCCTAACAGGTTCGTCGGCGCTCTGCAGGGAACTCGTCATACTCGACCACTTCTCGTATATACCTATACCTACTTTGAAGTAGTGGTGAGCATAGACGATATCCTCCACTCCTAGCTTGATTCTGAAGTTGAGCAGGTCATCCAAGGTTCGTATGCTGTTGGTTGTCGACTGCAACAATGCCACGACATTGGCGGCATAGGAAGTGTACAGAAACATGAGAGTGGCAAATGTGAAGAAGGTAATGATCCGACCGGAATTACTTTTGGGCTCGACGTCGCTTCCTTGCTGCGTTATGGCGCCGACTTCCATCATGATTACGTCGAAAATTTTGGGTTGGAGTGTGGTCGGGTGCTTGTCCAAGATATGGTTGCGAAACTGGGGGCTTTTCCATTCCCACCAAACAATTAAGTAGATAGAAGCCACAACAATTCCAACCATCGCAAAGCTGTAGTGCCAAACCGAGGTGGCGAAAGGAAGGGTGAAGATGTTTGTTACGTAAGAAAGAGGCGGAGCCCTGAAGATAAATTTCATGTATGTTGGAGTTGTGGCGATGATGTAGTCGACGATGTCAATACGGTCGATTGTGAAAAACAACGGAGTTCCTAGTTGTGAATAGAATTTCGATAAATATTACAAAACAAAGAAGAGTGCTGTACCTCCAAGTTCGGCTAAACCAGTTTGCAAATCACCAACCATTCCGGAATATAAACCAGTAGTTTCGTTTTTATAACCCCAGGTGTTGCGAATTTTTATTTCTTTGCTGGCGTTTAAAAAGTCCAACATGTGGTGCATTAGAAGGTAGTTGTATTTACTTATGGAGTCGATATGTTTGTTTCTAACCACATACATTGTAAAGATTAATAAAAATAACAGATCAACTTATGTTGTGTTTTCACTGGCTCAATACTGTTCTAGTACCTTGAATTACCTGTAATCCCATAAATGTTTCAGCGAGTCGTTGTTAGTTATCACAATCGAAGATTTTATGGTTGTTCCCATTAGATTTGTGCGCTTAGCTGCTGGAGAAATGTGACGAAAATTTGTTTCGGTAGCCTCTAATTTATGTATAGTTGTAACGTCAGTTGAATTTAATATGAAAATCTGGCTGTCTATAGCAAAGTACAAGTCTGAGATTGATTCAGCTGTCCCAATCAGTAACCATTTATAAGGATTGCTGAGCAGTTTCAGTTCGTCTGCCTGAATATACCTATTCGAATATAATAAAATATATTTTTATGTCTCACCTGTTGTAAAATGTTACGAGATTGGGGGCATGTCAGGTCCAGGAGGTACAAGTGATGTTCAGAGGGTCCAGGTGGTATTACCACTTTTGATATTATACTCACATGATAGTTGGTTATTAGACTTTTCGTAAAACTAATTGCTTGTCCTGAAAACGCACAAAACCAAGAGTATATTTGTCTAAAAAGGGAAAAAAGAGGAATCTGGAAGTGCGTTAACACATCTTTCATCAGATGTTGCCGCTGTCAAACTTTGTCTTTTACAAGTTATTTTTATCATATTACAACTTACACATATTTGTACTTTTTTATTTTATACTATTGAACTCAACCAACAACCAACAACTTACCATTACTTAAGCATTTTACAACATTTATCTTTATGGGAATTTGCGATTTCATAAAATTACAAATTTCACTTGATATGGAATTTTCTTGTGAAATTTCCACCAGAGCTAACACAAGTACACGCATCGCCCAGTGGCCAAACATCTTTAAGACAAACCATTCGAAAAAATGCGTAAACGAACGTTTTGCACGTAATTATATAGCATTTCATAATTACAAGTTGTGCACTCGAAGCAGTTATTAAACGTTCGTGATTTCTCTTTGAGTCAATAATTGATATCAGACTCGTTAAATTACGCACGACAATGCTCGTGTGCTTATAATTAAATGTCCCGAAGCTTGCGAAGGTGTAAATAAAACAAAACATAAAAATCGAGTGCTGTATTCAACACGCAACTAACTAAAAACAGTGAGAAGTTAGTTATGCCATGCAAGGTGTGTTTCTGACAAGATCGTCAATGTTTGCTCTGAAAATCCTGTAGTTCACATCGCGCGAGTCGAGTTTATCGTACATGAAAGCCGGCATTCGGTCTGAGAGAATCCACAGGTTTCTGTCGGCGTCAATCTAAAACCGAACGGCTGTTAAATATGCTCAGAAGAAGTGGCTCATTTACCTTGAGGTCGTTGGTGAAAATCAATTTCTCCTTGTCTTGGGCCAACAGCACCAGAGAGTGTGGATTGAGAGGTCTCCTAGGATTCCAGCAAGCAAGTCCGTCTCTGGTGATTTGAGTCAGAAAGAGAACGTTGGTCACGTCGTCAAAGTCCGAAGCCGAGGATTGAGTAAAATCGCCGCGGTTACCTTCCAACTATCAGAAATTGATTCCAAACACGTTAGGTTTGAGCCACACTCACCTTGAATAAGTAATAAGAGTTAGGGTCGGTGGCCACCTCTTTGTTTTGGAGCACTTCCGTGGAAACAGAAAACTCTTTGGTGCTAGCCAGGGCGTGGAAGTACATAGTGCGGAAGCCGTTGGCTTGTCTGGGGCCAAGTGCCAAACCGAACACACCGTCAGTCCACTGGAAGTTCACACCACCCACGGTGAGGTCACCTTTCAATGGATCGAAATGGAAGAAGTTATGTTTGATTCTCCAGGACTCGTTCTGGAGGAAGGAGTAGACGACCAGGCCGTAACCACCTAAATCGGGAACATAAGCGAAGGCGTCTTCGCAGTGGTTGGGATCCACGTCAACTATCTGGAATGCAAGGCCATAAATCGAAGTCGGAAAATTGGGGAAACGTACTATGTTAGCAAAGAACGAGTCTTCCTTTAAATCGCTTGGTTTGAGGTCGTATCTTCTGATGAGCTGGTCGGTTTTAAGGTCGAATATCACGATGGCTTTCGGCGAGACAATGCGTCCTTCCCCAAGAATATCAACCAGACCGGTGTCCATCACCCAAAGTCGGTCGCATGGATCGACTCTGACTCGGAAAGTCGAAGCAATGTGGTTATCGTCCGGCTTCTCTCCATATCTAGGCAACGTATTTGCCTTCCAGTCAGGGTAAGGGATCAACGGGGCGGATTTGTTGTAGGGCGCGTTCAGAGGGATGTAAGTAAGCGAAGCGGCCGCGCCGGACTTCCATCTGGAATGGTGACATTGAGACTTATGAAAGTGTGACATTGCTATGGGTTATGTAAATTGTTGCGGCTGTTAACTGTTTCATATGTTAATCTGCTCTTAGAAAAATATAATATAATGGTTGACTAATCACTCATTTTTACTGAAGAAATGCCTTGATTTTATATCCGCATTAGCTAAGAAGTCTGCTGTAATAAACTAAAGGTCTGGATCATTTTACGACCGACATTGTCGTTCGTTGCGTCAAGAGTCGCGTGGTTTGCATTCTAAACGTTTCGACCTCAACCGATACATCTTCAGCACTTTCACTAAGCGTCGATTCCTTCCATCTTAGCCAATAGTAACACATTTAAACGTAATCGAGAGACAATAACAAACGTGACTTTGTTGAATTTCCAAAAACATTTCGTTGTTATTCATTTGTCATAACCATGATATTCTCACCGAGTAATTTTAGTCTTAAATTAGGTTGGAAGTAGGCAAAGGTGTAAGTATTGTTTTTAACAAATCCATGCTCCTTAAAATTAGTCGACAAAACGAGTTCAGGCAACAATTTGTAAAATTTTGTGTACAACATGTTCTAGTTTACAGCCACACCAAAACACGTTTGTGTCGAAAAACTTTTGCCCTTCTCGCGTTTTAACATCGAGTCATGAATGAAAAATTACCTGGGTAAGGTGACGAATAGTTTATCCTTCCACCTGTCGACTCCTAGAGGCAAATTGTTTTTGGGCTCATACTGGCCGGTCCGGATGGCTTCATCTCGCACCTCGTTGCTTGGCCACAAAAACGACACATTCCTCCACGCGAAGACTTCTTCGATTTGCGCCGGAGCAAAACCTATGTTAGCCAGTAAAACCAACAACTTCCACATCTTCAGCCGTTGATGAACTAAAGCCCAAGCCGGGAGCAGCAGTGTTTAAAAGTGAAAATGTTTCTCCCACTTTGGTCGATTGAAAATCGTAACAATCCAACCTTGACCTCGGACAAACAGATATTATTTTACGTTGATTGGTGTGGATTCCGACCGAATTGTGCGCGACGAAGCTTCCGGCTATTATTACCGATTTTTGGGCATCTGATTCAGTGCGCTTTATTTTTGTAAGACTTTTACTTTTTTATAGAGCGCCGATTGATCATGGTCAGCCGCCACCAAGGATTTCTGCGCTTCATTGAGTTTCGGAACAAACACAAAATTTTGAGTCGTCCCCCGCCCTTTCGGAATTTAAACAATGCCACTTGTGTTAGCTTCAATTTCGCATTGCCTTGACTAATTGACGAATTTCCAGCGGTATAATTGGTCGAGTCGCGTGTTAATATAATGAGACTATGAGATGTGGGTTCGTTCAAACGATGCACGTTTGCATGGATTTATGCTAAATTTATGCTAATTACCGGTTTCTAGCTTCGCGGAACACGTAGCCCTGACCGCAATTCGATTATTTAACAAAAAATTATTTATTGGTGCAATTAAAAATTGGCGGTTTTATGCAAAATTGTGATCGCATCGTATTTACTTGCAGATTTCAAGAAGAACAATTACAATGAGGAATTTTACGGACTTTACTTTGCGTAAAATCAAGTTACGTATTTTATACAAAATCGAATTACGTATTTTCCTAGAAAAATATTTTGGGAAATGAGTCGCCCGAGGCTCTTGCTGTTTACAAATTTACATGACTCGTCCGATGGAATATCAAATAATTTGTGCGGCGAAATTAAAATTCTTAAGTTGGTGGTTAATTTTAAAAATCTGGAAACAATATGAATATTCAATATTATTTAAATGATTGATTTTGTAATAAACATTACAAATCTTAGAACTAACCTAGGTGAGCTACTTTTCTGTGCTTTGTTGGCTTGATTAAAGCCTTCGACACAACACCACTCACTGATTTCACAAAATTTTTAATTTGCTGAAATTGTTTCCTTCGAAGTAAATACAATTATTCTAATAATAATAATTGAAAATTGATTTACGCTTTAAAGGTGCAGAAGTTTTCAATATGGAAATTACAAATGAAGGGGACAGAAGCAAGAGTTCAAGTAACAAAAAAATAAAAAAATAAGCAAAGCACTTGCAACCTAAAAACCTAAAAACTAAAAACTATGTTGGTGGCAAAATGAATAAGTGATTTTCGCACTTAGGAGGAAATTCTATCATCTTTTTACTTTTTGTACCTTATTATAAGTTTGATGCACGAAAATAAAACTGCTAGAACAACTCAAAAAATGAAAAGATAAAAAATCAAAATTTAATATTATAAATGAAAAAAAATTGATTTGGCTGACTCAAAAATACGAAATTCGATTCTAACTGATGAATAAGGACATTAGTGTTTTTCATATTTTTTTTGACTTTGTATTTTGTTTTACTTTAATAAAATATTATTCTACTATGCTAAAATAATGTAAGTGTTTTTTTTTAATACTAGGAAAGAAACATCCTAACGACTCCTAAACTCATTATAAATGAATAATCTAATAATTCATTTACACAAATCGCTTAATTAATAAAACAAATAGACCTGTAATTTTTGTTGCGAACAAATAAAAAAGCAATCGATTGTGAAACATAATTAATTTGTACAGTTTCTTCACGTTCAAGTAGTTCTTTACAACTTTACAATAATGCAAAGTTTGGCCTCGCCCATCAATCAATTTCTCAATCATCCAGGAGTTATTTATTGCCAAGGTGTAAAATGGAACTGAAGAAATTTTAATATTAGAAATTAGTCGCCGCTAGTGCATTAATAACCACTGTCTTAACTTCGTTGTAACCAGGAAATGTGCAGCAATTACTCGTTAATAATTAAAATTAAAATTCGTTTGTGGTGTACGTCCCAAAATAAATAATTGGTGTTTCTGTAGGAACGCGCGTACATATAAAAAAATTTTAGGTGATGATGAAAGTGTTGCAGTTAGTGCTAGCTTTAGGATCTGTTTTCGGTATCACACCATCAAAATCTCGCAATTTCTCACTTATAATGTTAGTCCTGCTAACCATAACCGTGGGGGCATCCACCGTCTTCAAAAAAGCCGACTATTTCAGTTTGAACCAAGCAAAACTAATCGTAGCGATCCTGATGGATGGAAGCTTGTTCTGCTTCAATTGCATTGTTCTATTAATCGCGGTGTGTAAAAAACGCACCTGGTTCTTATTTTTCAAAAACATCAACCGTCTACAGCCAGGTGTGAATTATACAAGTTTTGTGCTAAGTCACGCGTTTTTTTGGAGCGTAACAATTTACGATACATACGCCTGGAGCGACGTTATGGGTTTCGAATTTGTGAAACAATATGGAATTGAGATAATCCAATCGTGGTTTGTATTCCACTACCAGTATTTGTTGTATGCCGTCCTGATGACGTTACTGAAGACATATCGAAACGTGGTGACCACTTTTGCAACACCCACACGTCTTTTGTACGAACTGTGTAATTTGAAAGTGACGGTTATGCGTTTCAACAGTATTTTTGGGTGGCCTTTCTTGTTGATCCTCTTCTACACCGGCCTTCAAATTGTTAATTACTTCGACGACAGCTTCAAGAGCTGGGACTTGTACCAAAACGAGCACTACGATGAAGTGGTTATTTCTAACGTTTGCTTCCTGATTATTACAACGGTATCTCAAGTTGTTCCTCACTGAACGTTTGTTAGGGTTTTGGATTTTAGGGAGGAACCATTATTTTGGTTTGTTTGTGCGACGCCATAACTCAGGAAGCACAAATTCTTCTCACCTTGCTTCAGAGACAATACGCAAGCAGTAAAGATGAAAGCATCAAGTTGCTGCTTCATGCTGTGAAACTACAACTTCCTGAATTTTCTGCCGCAGGCTTTTTCTTTATAAATCGACAAACCCTCCTGAAGGCAACAAGCACGCTATTTAGTTTTTTGATCGTAATTGTCCAGTTTAAAGAGAATGAGGAGTACTGTGTCGAAGTAACACAAAATTTATAATCAAATATAATTTTCTACGACACCTCTGTATTATTAAAGCTACTTAAGTGTTTGCGAAGTAACAATTTTAGTAAGTATAGACAGTGGTGGGAACTGGTTTTGTAATGCAAATTATTCTTGTTTACAAAAAATAATACAATTGATTAAGTTACGTTGAAATGGTATTGATTTAGACGCAGGTGTTAAGGCGAATTGTAATATTCAAGCACACCCACTAAAGGAAAAACCTTCTTCGATTTATTTCTTACAGGAAATGCAAGTTTAAAGATACGCCAAGTCATGTTTTATCATGTCTTGATCACTGACCTTGAAATGTTCGCTTGATTCATAACTTTTAAGAAAAAGCTAGCGATTTCTTGCATTTCAAACGAGGTTTGGACGCGAGGCTTTTTTTGACTTGTGCGTTGAATGAAAGTCTCAAATGATCTTGAAACGTCTTCATAGCTTTCTACATCATTTCAGTCGACTGGAAACTTATAAGTGATGATCAAAACATAAAAAGAAGGAAGGCTCGGCTAGGGCAGATCAAATAAAACACGTATACCATTCACTACAAACTTTAATGACTCATCAAGACAGAACAATATCAACAACAAACAAAACATGACTCATGATATGAAACAGAAAATGTATTTACTCGATCCAACTGGTCAAAATGTGCAGATTTGATCAAAATAGAGTATTGCACTTTATCTAAGTCTACAAGGCTTCGTCCGAAAATATCAGTATTATTGTTAGAATCACAACGCATTGCTTGGACGAATTCTATTTTTGGCACGTCTGCTGCTTTAAAACAATTTGAGTCTCCATATGGAAATGGGTCTTTGGAAAACTGTAACTTGGCCGTGTTCCTTTCCACCGATTATGTAGACAAGCAACGGAACGAAATTATCCAGAATCTTATCGAAATCCTGCTCGACGGGAGGTTTTTCCAAATTTCGTTCCACTCTTCCGGCGCTATGAGCTCTTCGCTTCGGGTCTTTTAGGGGCGCCGTTCTGGTCCGAGTCGAACTTCTATAGAAAACTTTGGTGTTCCTGTTGATGATTCCGTTGTACTCTTGCAACTCCAACAGATCCTCTTCCGAGCTTTGTATCGTCTTCTGGTCTTGCAGTAAAGTAGCGATTTGTTTCTTTTCGCCGTTGTTAAACAGCGATTTAATATCGGGGCCCAGGTAGTTGGGATTGCAGAATCCGAAGGGACCATCTTTGTCCCGATTCTTCTGATTTTCATCTTGCGGTGTGTTAGTCTTGACGCTGTAGTTGCTCGCCGAAGACAACCTGTTCATGGTTTCAATACTGGCGTAGTCAGAGGTGGAGGAAACGTTTTCTTGTTCGGGATTTATCTTCATCATGTGTTGATACAGGGGATTGTCCGCGTACCCGAGATGCGAACTGTAACTCTCGCCTCGTTTTGGCGCCCTAAAATTCGTTTTCTCCTCAGACCCATCACCACCGTTCATAATTTCATTCTCTTCGTCTGCATCTAAGTAGACGAGTTTGGCTGCCTCTACTGGCGTCAACGTTGGCGTCGGAAGAGTCAGAACCGAGAAGTTCGGCACCGAAATCGGTTCCCTTGTAATGCTCTTCTTGCTTAACTCCAATTGTCTTTTTTCGTCGTTCTCGTTGTGGTACTTTTTTTTGATGACGTACGCCGACTTCGACTTGACTATGCCTCTAAGTGGAGGGACTTCATTTTCTGCTTCGTCCAAATGCGGAGGACTTGCGTGCTGCTTGAGCAGGCTTTCGGTACTGTCCGTAGTACAGCCCGTGAGGACGGTATAGCTGCATTTGCTCAACCTCGAGATTTGTGAGATTTTCGAAATCTCTTGGAGGAAGCCTCGAGCCGATTTTTCTTCTGAGAAGTCGCTGCCGTCCGTATAATTAGTTTGGGTTGGTTGGAAGACGTACGTCTTCTCACACGGAGCCACGCGATTACTCGGAAGGTAGGAGGAGTGACGAGTGCGATCCGCCGAAAAGCATGTTTTAGAACGTAACTTAAAAGTTGAAGATTCAGAAATAGTTAGTTCGGAAACCGAGAAGGCAATGCTTTCGGAACGTGGCTGGGGCTTGGCTCCTGAAATGATAATCTTTTCCCATGTTTCCACACCTACAGAACGTCACTACTGTTGAATTGATCACTAAATGTTGACACTTACTGAAGTTGAACTTCCACAACTCATTGGTCGGATGTCCGTTACGTTCACCGCCGAAGAAAAGCATGGCCGACGGTAATTTACAGACCGCATGACTATGTAACGGTCCTGGACTGATTTTGGTCTTTATCAAGCTCCAAGTCTTCGACATCGAGTCCCACTTCCACAAATCGCAGCGTTCCTGCAAATCAGTCATTCCACCGTACACCCACATGCAATCGTCGTGCATTATTGCCGAGTGTTTATGTCTTGGAGGTGGAAGCAGATCAAAGTTGCCAGTCTTTCCCGTTGATCCTGACAGCAAATGCCAAGATTCCGTCTCTAAATAGTCGTTTCTTTTTACACATTCACTGTTAAACAATACATTACCGAAATGAAAAGCCCACAGCTCGTTGCATGATCCTCTTAAATCTTGATACCCGCCATAGACAAGCATCGAACCTCTATGGACCAATGCGCTATGTCCTCTGCGTCCCTTCGGCGTTACCACACCTTTCTTCGTTCTAATTTTTTTCCAGGTGTTGTTTTTGATGTCATAACACCAAAGCGGCGTCTCTAAGCCTGCAGAAAAACTAACTTCACCACCAAACACGTAGATGCTGTCGCGATAAACCACCGCCGAGTGCTCTTGAAGCGAGGGAAGTTTGTCACCACCCGGCTTCAACAACTGCCATTTTCCAGTCACTAAACAAGTGGGGTCGAATCAAATGCACTACACACTATAAAAATAAATCAAGACTCACGTAAGTTGTGCTTCCAGAAGTCCTTCAATGGTAGGTTACCGTTGCGGCCTCCCAAAAGATATACACTTTCGCCTACGACGGTGGCGCTGTGTTTTGAGCGTGCTGAAGGAGCGGGACTGTCGGTGGCGACGGGCGCCACGGCGCTCCACATATCACCTTGTATATTATGCAGCGACTAAAAGTGAAAATGACAACACTTCAACTCACCAGTCTTCAAAATATCATAACTAATATTAACATTATATTTAATTTTTTTTTCAATTATCATTCTTCAAAAATGTGCTAAAAAGTAGGTCATTTGAAATTATTATAGAAACTGGACAGGGAAATCATAAATAGTGCGTGGATAGCGTTTTTGCATAAGTAAACATGTGAGGTACTCAACTTAATTCATTATTAAAATGTATTCATTTTAATTGTTTTATTTTGTTTAGTTTTAACACGACATTACATAAAATTATTCAACGATCAATTGCGGCGTTGGCGCCTTTTGATTTATTAAAGGTTATTCGTACTGAAAAACTAAGGTTTTTTAAAAACTATTGTTTTTTTTCAAACACTGATGAAATTTAAATTAGTTTTTCTTTTACCCGCTTTTGGTTTTGCATATAAGAGAAATTCTTCTCTTCTCTAAAAGTGAGGTTTGCAGGTAATCTCTGGGTTTGCTTTTATTTCTTGTCAACTCGTTTACAGGTGTTTAGGTTTTTTAGTGTCCTCTCTAGAGTTTTTTGTATGTATTTCCATACTCCGATTTGATTTAAAATATCTCAAAAATAATCATTTAAAATTTATGCAACTTATACAAGTGTTTTTTTAAGGCGGCCATTACAAACTTTTTAACTTCCTACAGTGCTATAAACTTGAAATTTGGAACACAGTCGAAATTGACCATATCGAATCCAAGTAAATTAGTTTCAATAATGCGCCACTTTCGCTTATACCGGAAGTGGACGCCATCTTTGTTATTTTAAATGGAACATCCTAGTTTTTATTTAATTTTCGAATGCCCCCTTTCATTTTGAGTATCCTACACCTATGTTGTAAGTACCTATCAAACGTGCGTTCAAAAAAAAAACGAGGCTGCGTTGGCCATGGAATTTATCGGCTTTCCAGTGTAGAAACCATAGAAAACATAAACATAGATTTGACAAATGTCAAGATCTGTCAGTTTAAAATTTACCATCGAAATAAAACGGCCCAAACGCTAGGACACTTTAATTTTATTTTTAATGAACATTTTTAATTATTGGTTTTTGAACCTTCGAATCCAAGCAAATCCGAACCTTTTTTTTCTAATGTATATTGTGTAATTTATAACTCACTAGTGGTCAACGTTTGTGTTTAACTATGTATACAACGATTGGTAGGTCACAAACATATTATTATTTTTATTATTATTACTTGAACGAGATGGAAAAACATTTTTGGTACTTTAAATAAAATGTAAACATGTAAAAAAAATTAATGTAAACTTTAATGAAAGACAATCCGTATTAAACTCCAAAAACAAGCAACATTTATCGCGATTGCTTTCGATTTTTTGCCGTAACTCGTCTAAATTTTTTGGCCTACTAAAATAATAAACCTTCGAATCCAAGCAAACCCGAACCTTTTTTTCTAATGTATATTGTGTAATATAACTCCCTAACGGTCGACGTCCGTATTTAACTATATATACAACGATTTTTGAAATATTAATTGAGAATGCAGTTGCTCTTAAACTGAATTGGTAGGTCTCGAGTTGCGCATAGAGACTGATGACCCATGAAGGTTGACGGGTAACTGAGTGCTGCCAAATATTCTCAAGACATTTTTCGGTTTTGAGACTGATTCTTCTTCATCGATCTATTCACGACTTACAGTCATATCAAATTAATGACCCCAATGGTGGTCGTGTCGATATTCTCCTCAACAGAGGAGAAGCTGTAACAATGAATAGATTGATGTTTGGATTCACAACGATACCGGGAAATGTTTTGCACTTTTTTTTATCCCATAATGATTTATCCTATTGTCAACAAGGAAGCTAACCTAAAAAACATGAACAGACTCGAAATGACACTTTGAAGTTTTGCTACACTAAATTGGTGCACAAAGTTTTTCCATGGCCAACGCAGCCCCGTTTTTTTTTGAACTCACGTTATCTGTATTGGAGATATGCCCACTTTTCTACAAAATCTTGCATTTTCGGTAGTCTATTCAAAAATTTTTTTTACAGGAACCATTGGGAAAAGGTACAAACTGTTTTTTGTAATCATGAGGATTACGGAATTAGACTCATTTTCTAAATAAATCATAATAACTCCTAAAGTAATTGAGATAGGTATAGGACATGCTAATACAATATTGCCTTAAATTTCATTTTTTATCGACTGGCGATATAAAATTTGGTAGGTGCCAATTAAAAAAAATGGAATATTGACGTTTTGTTTTGGGCATTTTCATTAAATTATTGTAAGTACTTAGAATGTGATACAGTTACTTTTGAGGCCAGGCTACACTTTTGCAATCTTTCCGCTATAAACTGGAAAAAACAGTTTGTACATTTTCCCAATGGTTACTGCAAAATCATTTTTTGAATAGACCACTGAAATTGCAAAATTTTGTAAAAAATCCAAAACTTTGACAGATAGATAAGTACAATATAGGTGTAAGATACTCAAAAAGAAAGGGGGCATTCTAAAATTAAATAAAAACTACGGTGTTCCATTTAAAATAACAAAGATGGCGTCCACTTCCGGTATAAGCGGAAGTGCCGCCATATTGAAAATAATTTATTTCGATTCGGAATGGTCAATTTTGACTGTATTCCAAATTTCAAATTTATAGCACTATAGGAAGTTAAAAATTTTCTAATGTCCGCCTTAAAAAAAAACCCTGTATATCCCTTTGATAGATATTGCTTCAAATTGAATTGGAAATGAACTTGTAAATAAGAGTGTAACAAGTGTAAGCATAACTTAAAAAATAATTACAAATCTTATAGTAAAAACCATTTTTTAATTCGATAGATATTAACAAAGTTAGAAGTAATTTCTTTTTGGTAGTAGTATTTTAAATATTCGTAGGTGGTGTTAACGAGTCCAGTTAAATAAATGATGATTTAGAAGCACTTAGTGATTTTCTAGAACTATTAAACAACCAATTTTCGACATAAAAATTACATACAGCTTCATACTACATGTAATATGTTTGGATTTGGAAGCAATTTAATCGACAGTTTTTCCTTAGTAAGGTTGGTGAAGTGCTTCTGACTGCTTCTTACATGTTCAGCTATTCATCTGCAGAACGTTTTTCTCTAAAAATATTAGGTACTGCTTTTAAAAAGTGATTATTTGCCTTGAATTTATTTCATGCATTTCGACCAGCTTAATGGGGGTAGGAAGGGGGAAACACGACTTGAAAACCCAAAAAAATTCTAAGTTTTAATGATTCAATGTTTATTTAAAACAAATACCGTTTGTGAAATCGAAAAATTTCGGTGCACAATTACATAGATTGACTACTGTCACGGTAGTAGATTAGCAATCCTTTTTCTCTAAAAATAGATACCACTCGGATCGGAAGCACTTAATACTAAACAATACAACCGAAGTAATGAAAGACACCTAGAATAAAGCTATAATAAAAAAAATAGTATTTTTATAAATGTCGTATCTCAATATAACACTGAATGAAGTGCAAACAAACAAATGTTTTATTTTAGCATAAATATTAGTTGTTATTGCAAATTAAAATTCACTACTAAATTCAGATGCTACCAACCACGCGTTACATTTCAACATCATTATCAAATCCTACTTCTAGGCAGTTCAG
The DNA here is from genome assembly GCA_964023215.1 of Eledona agricola. Classification (NCBI taxonomy): domain Eukaryota; kingdom Metazoa; phylum Arthropoda; class Insecta; order Coleoptera; family Tenebrionidae; genus Eledona; species Eledona agricola. The sequence continues at coordinate 27,802,070 of OZ026857.1, read as the reverse complement.
TTTGCCTAGTTTAATTTCTCTTCATTTTTCATTTCAGAACTATATATCGGAGTAAAATGTGTAATTACATTTCGTTCGGCCTATGAGCTAACACTTTTTATACGAGAATTTTTGTTCGAAAAAAGGTTCATATATGTGATTCCACTTCGTCGCCTCAATTAGACAACGTACAATTGAATCTCCACATGCATCAATCAACACGCTAAGTTTTAACAACCAATCCTACGCAATTTCCCGAACGTTCGTGGAATTTCAAATAAAGCTTTGCGCCAAAAACCGTGAATTTTGTGCGGCTCGCAAACCACGTGAACAAACCCTACCTTTCGACGTCCCAGATTCGCCTCCACTCGTCCTTCGTTGTTGTTACTCCGCACGTGTGTTAATTTGCACTATTTAATTGTTCGTACGTACGTTAGAGACGCATGCGTTCGCACACACCGCAGCGGCCATCTGACAATACCGCCCAATATTGATTCTTCGGCACCCTCGATTCCTGGCCGGTATTCCTGTGCGCAGGATGGGATAAGGAGATGGGTTGTTATGGCAACGACGACCGCCTCAACGCTCCCACAACAGAAATGAATATATTTATTCAACACATGCACGAAAACAATTATTATTACATTCTGATGATGGAAAGGTGCGAGGGAACGCAAATCGAAACTGAAGATTCGGCTAGGCTAGTTTGAGCACCACTAGACAAATTAGACGGTGTCCTGAATTGATTCGGGCGAATCAATGCGATTGTTCATCACAGATCGTCGACGACTTAAGCATAACTCATGACGTAACGAGGCGTCTTAGCCAGTCCTACAACTGTCGTATTCGTTGGATGGGACCGGCCAAGACTTGCCCGACTTTTTCCTAAAATATAATATATAAAATATCACAATATTGTCCGGGTTGTCGACTTGAATGAGAAACAAATTGGGGCCGTTCGCGTTTCGGGCAAGTGAGCACGTTTGGTCCTCGTACGATGACTGTTAATTGAATTAATACAAAATTAACGCAACGTTTCGACTTGTTCGTCATACTTTTTGGTATAAAATCATCAATAATACATTAACACATAAGAGCCAGAACAAAGCCCGAGAACGAGCTATTTTCTTTGTTAGTTGCAGGCCGTTAGTAGGTTCTGGCACTTTATGTTTTGCAGGTAATGACTCTAACTTAATTTTTTTTAACTTTAATATTTGCGATACTAGAATTATGAAACAACGACCGCGAATAGTACAAGAAAAAACAAAAGGCAACATGATAGCTTCAAACACAATATTATTTAATACGATTTTAATTTGTGGCTAGAATGATGTCCAAAACGTACTCCTCAATTAAATTTGTCTTAATGAATTTTATTTGTATTAAACAAAGTGCGACGGTAACCGCATCGAATTATTAATTAGTTTTTTTAAATTATCTGATAAAATTAGATTGAATGACATTGTTGTCTAAGCTGTGTAATATGTTATCTGTTCTTTACTAATGACTGAAGTCTGAAGTATTTTTTTACCTCCTATCGAAATTGTAAAAGTATACAAGGTGATTGATTTACAAAAAACAATTAGGGTCATTACCTGCTAAACCGGAAGTGCCTAGTGTATTTTGGCTATACAGCAAATTCACCAAGACCGTTCATTATGCAGCTTTACAAAAAATTACAAATTTTTCGATTAACAAACTTAGTGAAATAACTGTATATGTCAAATTAAAAAAAGCGTCCTGTAAATAACAAACATAATCGAACCTTCCAGATGTTTGTCCTAGTCCTGAATATAACATTGAACACTTTGTTTTAAAGCTATCATATAAACGAATAGGCCAATAGACATACATAACTAGAAACCGTCAAATTAAATTATAACGCATTTTCCCAGCTTGGCCAGCTTCCTCTTCCTCTGCTTCTCGTTGTCGGGTTGGGGCTGGTTACGTATGATCCTGACCACCTGAAATTGCCACAAATCAACAAAACTACAATTTCAGCACAATTTATTTTTCTACTTCATGAAAAGTGGCATCTATGTTTACTGGCGGGTCTTTGGCGCTGGTCTCAATGTAGGGAATCCCCAGCTTGTGCGCCAACTCCCGTCCCTGCTCTTCAGTGATTTTGCGCAAATGCACCAAGTCCACTTTGTTGGCCACCAAAAGCATAGGATACGTGTCTCTGTCTTTGACTCTCAGGATTTGTGTGTAGAAATTCGTAATGTTTTCGTAGCTATTCTTGTCCGTAACTGAATAGACCAGAAGAAATCCGTCGCCCTTTCGCATGTACTGCTCCCGCATAGCACTAAACTCCTCTTGTCCGGCAGTGTCGAGCACTGGAAATATGCATAAGCGACATGTGCGTGATAATGTGGATATAACGAACCGTCCAAAACGCAACACTGGCCGTCCACTTCCACGTGTTGTAAGTAACTGTCTTCGATTGTGGGGTCGTAATCGGTGACGAAGAGACGTTGGAAGAATTGGATGGTGATGGCGCTCTTCCCGACACCGCCGTCGCCCACCACCACGAGTTTCACGGTCGGGGTTTGTTCGTTTGGGGGGCGAGTCATGGTGGGGCGAGCGCTGAATTTACGTTTCTTCTTACCTATCTTGGTTCGTTGTTGCGGCCGGTTATGTAGAGTGAATTAGTACACACGCGTCATGTCGAGTTGAATTCTTAGGGCCGAATTAAGAGGTTTGAATTTAATCAGAGTTTTGGTTTCGGAAACATCCCAATACGGTAGCTCACACCCTGCTTGCCGACCTTCAGACATCTGTCATTTTAGTTGACGTTCGTTGCCGACAGCACAGCTGATTGTGACATTTTTCAAAACATCGACATCTTACATATATAGATCTCAGATAAAAATCTCATGTTTCTAAAATTGGTACTTGCATTATATTACATTGCTAAAAATAGAATGTCAATTTTTTATGTAATAATACTTGCAAATCTCTAGTAAAAGCGATCATATTTTCTATTCTGAATGTGAAGGTAAAATAACGTCAATACAAAAAACAAAACTGCAGGCCATGAAATAACTTCGACGTTCGATAGAGTGTACCTAAGTTTTGAAATCGAGTTGGATACATTCGAAATTACGTTTTCTGTCGACAACCGTCTCATACAAGAAGCAAAAAAAAATACTACGTCTGGCGACAATTTGTCGCAACATGATCACGTGACATTCAAGTAGGATAAAGTGGCGAGTTCAGGTTAGTTTTTATATCGTTGACCCCTGATATTGTCAAATTGACGAATTTGTGAACGAATCACGAGTTAATTTTTCAGGTACTTTATATCTTACCTAAATTTTGATACCGAACTATAGCTTTGTAACAAACCTATAACCTGTAGCACAAAAAATGCATTTTAAAACTTGTAACCGATGACTCATTATAGTAAAAAATGTTATATAACCATAAATATCCGTCGGGTCATTTATTCAGTCCTGATTCAGTAGTTGCTCGGCTAGCGAAGGTGGTAGACGGTAATTTCACTTGCTTTAATAATTCCATAATTTTTCTACATTGATAACAAATATCGACATTAATAAATATATGTGGACGCCCTAAATGGTAATTGCCATCCATGTCTTCTTTACCTGATTGTTATATGTGCGCATAAGTTGATCATATGTCGATGAGAATGTACTAAACTATTTTGTTAAATTACAATTACGACATCAGTCTTTGTTCTTTGATTATTTTAAAAGCAATTTTAGCCAAATAACAAACGCGTTCTACTAGAACAATTTTCAAAACTTTCCACAAAAAAAATCAACAACAAATATCGACACAAAATAAATTGGTAGAAACATTATGTGAAATTAATCTTGCTCCTTGAAAGCAATTTTCGTATTTCAGTCAAGTAAAGAAACACGTGTAGAAATCGAACATTTTTCATAATTTTACAATCAGTCAAAATTAACAACAATTAATAACGTGGACATAATGTGCACAAGAGTATTTTGAAATCTTGCATTCGTTCCTCAAAACTAACAATCTCTACCGACACAAAAAACTCACCGGTTAAATTTCTCCATTTTTCAATAAAAGTAACTAACTCACTCGAGGCGCAAAAAACACCAATTAGACTACCTGCACGAACCGGAGGTTATCTAATAGTTATTAAGATTTTGAACGACAAGTGGCATTATTAGTTTAGCTGTCGTAGGTGACGGTCGACCCTTTTACTCTGTCTCGTTGTCTATTAGTGTTTTGTGTTGCGATAAAGAACGTGTGCGAAGCATCACTTATGAATTGGTAACAGTTAACGAACGCGTACAATATTTTATATTTAAAATGAACAAACGCCGTTCCAATATTGCTAATAAAAATGGGCCATGAAAGGTAGGTGCCATATCTTCTTTACCTGTTTGATATGTACACCCGTGGACAGTCAAGAATAACACACGTGTCATGAAAATACCTACTGTATGAGACATTGTCATTGAGTCGGTATTTGCATGAAACGCGACGACTAAAATTCCAGCAAATACCTACTCAATGACAATGTCCCATATAGTCGGTATTTGCATGACACGGCTATTATTTTTGACTGTCAAGAATAACGCTCGTGTAATTTGATAGCGGTAGTTCAATCAAATAACGAACGCGTACAGGTCGAACATATAAGAAGATTTTGCACTCATTTTTCAAAATTAAAAACAAATACCGTTACAAAAAAAATATAAGTATTTTACACAATTTATTTGGTGGTCTAATATAGATGTAAACAATATAAGAAAGTATCAGGTACTACGCAGTGTCCTTGAAACAAACCTTTAATGTGTAGCACAAAAAATTTATTTTAAATTTTGTCACCCGAAAATATCCCATTATTGCAAAAAAAGGGATATATCCGAAAATATCCGGATCGCAACTGTCCACTTATTCAGTCGCTGTTTGGCCGGCGAAGGTGGCAGACGGTAGTTTGTTCGATGAGATTTTGCAAAACTATATTAAATTACACATGATGGAATCAGTCTTGCTCTTTCAATTTTTAGAAATGCATTTTCGCATTGCATTTCAATCAAACAATAAACGGGGGCATTTCGAAAAATTTTCAATATTTATTTTTCCATCATTTTTCAAAGTTAATAACAAATCTCGACATAAAAAAAGAATAATTTCAGGAGAAGCCATAAAAGGTAGGAGCGCCATTTATCTGATTTATTTATGTATGTGCGGAGAAGATGAAAAATATGTCGATGAGATTTTGCAAAACTATTTTAAATTACACATGAAGGAATCAGTCTTGCTCTTTCAATTTTTAGAAATGCATTTCAATCAAACAATAAACGGGGGCATTTCGAAAAATTTTCAATATTCATTTTTCCATCATTTTTCAAAGTTAATAACAAATCTCGACATAAAAAAAGAATAATTTCAGGAGAAGCCATAAAAGGTAGGAGCGCCATTTATCTGATTTATTTATGTATGTGCGGAGAAGATGAAAAATATGTCGATGAGATTTTGCAAAACTATTTTAAATTACACATGAAGGAATCAGTCTTGCTCTTTCAATTTTTAGAAATGCATTTTTGCATTGCATTTCAATCAAACAATAAACGGGGGCATTTCGAAAAATTTTCAATATTCATTTTTCCATCATTTTTCAAAGTTAATAACAAATCTCGACATAAAAAAAGAATAATTTCAGGAGAAGCCATAAAAGGTAGGAGCGCCATTTATCTGATTTATTTATTTATTTATGTATGTGCGGAGAAGATGAAAAATATGTCGATGAGATTTTGCAAAACTATTTTAATTTACACATGATGGAATCAGTCTTGCTCTTTCAATTTTTAGAAATGCCATTGCATTTCAATCAAACAATAAACGTGAACATTTCGAAAAATTTTCAATATTCATTTTTCCATCATTTTTCAAAGTTAATAACAAATCTCGACATAAAAAAAGAATAATTTCAGGAGAAGCCATAAAAGGTAGGAGCGCCATTTATCTGATTTATTTATTTATTTATGTATGTGCGGAGAAGATGAAAAATATGTCGATGAGATTTTGCAAAACTATTTTAATTTACACATGATGGAATCAGTCTTGCTCTTTCAATTTTTAGAAATGCATTTTCGCATTGCATTTCAATCAACCAATAAACGTGAACATTTCGAAAAATTTTCAATATTCATTTTTCCATCATTTTTCAAAGTTAATAACAAATCTCGACATAAAAAAAGAATAATTTCAGGAGAAGCCATAAAATGTAGGAGCGCCATTTATCTGATTTATTTATTTATTTATGTATGTGCGGAGAAGATGAAAAATATGTCGATGAGATTTTGCAAAACTATTTTAATTTACACATGATGTAATCAGTCTTGCTCTTTCAATTTTTAGAAATGCCATTGCATTTCAATCAAACAATAAACGTGAATATTTCGAAAAATTTTCAATATTCATTTTTCCATCATTTTTCAAAGTTAATAACAAATCTCGACATAAAAAAAGAATAATTTCAGGAGAAGCCATAAAAGGTAGGAGCGCCATTTATCTGATTTATTTATTTATTTATGTATGTGCGGAGAAGATGAAAAATATGTCGATGAGATTTTGCAAAACTATTTTAATTTACACATGATGGAATCAGTCTTGCTCTTTCAATTTTTAGAAATGCCATTGCATTTCAATCAAACAATAAACGTGAACATTTCGAAAAATTTTCAATATTCATTTTTCCATCATTTTTCAAAGTTAATAACAAATCTCGACATAAAAAAAGAATAATTTCAGGAGAAGCCATAAAAGGTAGGAGCGCCATTTATCTGATTTATTTATTTATTTATGTATGTGCGGAGAAGATGAAAAATATGTCGATGAGATTTTGCAAAACTATTTTAATTTACACATGATGGAATCAGTCTTGCTCTTTCAATTTTTAGAAATGCCATTGCATTTCAATCAAACAATAAACGTGAACATTTCGAAAAAATTTCAATATTCATTTTTCCATCATTTTTCAAAGTTAATAACAAATCTCGACATAAAAAAAGAATAATTTCAGGAGAAGCCATAAAAGGTAGGAGCGCCATTTATCTGATTTATTTTTTTATTTATGTATGTGCGGAGAAGGTGAAAAATATGTCGATGAGATTTTGCAAAACTATTTTAATTTACACATGATGGAATCAGTCTTGCTCTTTCAATTTTTAGAAATGCCATTGCATTTCAATCAAACAATAAACGTGAACATTTCGAAAAATTTTCAATATTCATTTTTCCATCATTTTTCAAAGTTATTAACAAATCTCGACATAAAAAAAGAATAATTTCAGGAGAAGCCATAAAAGGTAGGAGCGCCATTTATCTGATTTATTTATTTATTTATTTATGTATGTGCGGAGAAGATGAAAAATATGTCGATGAGATTTTGCAAAACTATTTTAAATTACACATGATGGAATCAGTCTTGCTCTTTCAATTTTTAGAAATGCCATTGCATTTCAATCAAACAATAAACGTGAACATTTCGAAAAATTTTCAATATTCATTTTTCCATCATTTTTCAAAGTTATTAACAAATCTCGACATAAAAAAAGAATAATTTCAGGAGAAGCCATAAAAGGTAGGAGCGCCATTTATCTGATTTATTTATTTATTTATTTATGTATGTGCGGAGAAGATGAAAAATATGTCGATGAGATTTTGCAAAACTATTTTAAATTACACATGATGGAATCAGTCTTGCTCTTTCAATTTTTAGAAATGCCATTGCATTTCAATCAAACAATAAACGTGAACATTTCGAAAAATTTTCAATATTCATTTTTCCATCATTTTTCAAAGTTAATAACAAATCTCGACATAAAAAAAGAATAATTTCAGGAGAAGCCATAAAAGGTAGGAGCGCCATTTATCTGATTTATTTATTTATTTATGTATGTGCGGAGAAGATGAAAAATATGTCGATGAGATTTTGCAAAACTATTTTAAATTACACATGATGGAATCAGTCTTGCTCTTTCAATTTTTAGAAATGCCATTGCATTTCAATCAAACAATAAACGTGAACATTTCGAAAAATTTTCAATATTCATTTTTCCATCATTTTTCAAAGTTAATAACAAATCTCGACATAAAAAAAGAATAATTTCAGGAGAAGCCATAAAAGGTAGGAGCGCCATTTATCTGATTTATTTATTTATTTATGTATGTGCGGAGAAGATGAAAAATATGTCGATGAGATTTTGCAAAACTATTTTAAATTACAGATGATGGAATCAGTCTTGCTCTTTCAATTTTTAGAAATGCATTTTCGCATTGCATTTCAATCAAACAATAAACATGAACAATTCGAAAAATTTTCAATATTCATTTTTCCATCATTTTTCAAAGTTAATAACAAATCTCGACATAAAAAAAGAATAATTTCAGGAGAAGCCATAAAAGGTAGGAGCGCCATTTATCTGATTTATTTATGTATGTGCGGAGAAGATGAAAAATATGTCGATGAGATTTTGCAAAACTATTTTAAATTACACATGAAGGAATCAGTCTTGCTCTTTCAATTTTTAGAAATGCATTTTTGCATTGCATTTCAATCAAACAATAAACGGGGGCATTTCGAAAAATTTTTAATATTCATTTTTCCATCATTTTTCAAAGTTAATAACAAATCTCGACATAAAAAAAGAATAATTTCAGGAGAAGCCATAAAAGGTAGGAGCGCCATTTATCTGATTTATTTATTTATTTATGTATGTGCGGAGAAGATGAAAAATATGTCGATGAGATTTTGCAAAACTATTTTAATTTACAAATGATGGAATCAGTCTTGCTCTTTCAATTTTTAGAAATGCCATTGCATTTCAATCAAACAATAAACGTGAACATTTCGAAAAATTTTCAATATTCATTTTTCCATCATTTTTCAAAGTTAATAACAAATCTCGACATAAAAAAAGAATAATTTCAGGAGAAGCCATAAAAGGTAGGAGCGCCATTTATCTGATTTATTTATTTATTTATGTATGTGCGGAGAAGATGAAAAATATGTCGATGAGATTTTGCAAAACTATTTTAATTTACACATGATGGAATCAGTCTTGCTCTTTCAATTTTTAGAAATGCCATTGCATTTCAATCAAACAATAAACGTGAACATTTCGAAAAATTTTCAATATTCATTTTTCCATCATTTTTCAAAGTTAATAACAAATCTCGACATAAAAAAAGAATAATTTCAGGAGAAGCCATAAAAGGTAGGAGCGCCATTTATCTGATTTATTTATTTATTTATGTATGTGCGGAGAAGATGAAAAATATGTCGATGAGATTTTGCAAAACTATTTTAATTTACACATGATGGAATCAGTCTTGCTCTTTCAATTTTTAGAAATGCCATTGCATTTCAATCAAACAATAAACGTGAACATTTCGAAAAATTTTCAATATTCATTTTTCCATCATTTTTCAAAGTTAATAACAAATCTCGACATAAAAAAAGAATAATTTCAGGAGAAGCCATAAAAGGTAGGAGCGCCATTTATCTGATTTATTTATTTATTTATGTATGTGCGGAGAAGATGAAAAATATGTCGATGAGATTTTGCAAAACTATTTTAATTTACACATGATGGAATCAGTCTTGTTCTTTCAATTTTTAGAAATGCATTTTCGCATTGCATTTCAATCAATCAATAAACGTGAACATTTCGAAAAATTTTCAATATTCATTTTACCATCATTTTTCGAAGTTAATAACAAATCTCGACATAAAAAAAAAATAATTTCAGAAGAAGCCATAAAATGTAGGAGCGCCATTTATCTGATTTATTTATTTATTTATGTATGTGCGGAGAAGATGAAAAATATGTCGATGAGATTTTGCAAAACTATTTTAATTTACACATGATGGAATCAGTCTTGCTCTTTCAATTTTTAGAAATGCCATTGCATTTCAATCAAACAATAAACGTGAACATTTCGAAAAATTTTCAATATTCATTTTTCCATCATTTTTCAAAGTTAATAACAAATCTCGACATAAAAAAAGAATAATTTCAGGAGAAGCCATAAAAGGTAGGAGCGCCATTTATCTGATTTATTTATTTATTTATGTATGTGCGGAGAAGATGAAAAATATGTCGATGAGATTTTGCAAAACTATTTTAATTTACACATGATGGAATCAGTCTTGCTCTTTCAATTTTTAGAAATGCCATTGCATTTCAATCAAACAATAAACGTGAACATTTCGAAAAATTTTCAATATTCATTTTTCCATCATTTTTCCATAATTTTTCAAAGTTAATAACAAATCTCGACATAAAAAAAGAATAATTTCAGGAGAAGCCATAAAAGGTAGGAGCGCCATTTATCTGATTTATTTATTTATTTATGTATGTGCGGAGAAGATGAAAAATATGTCGATGAGATTTTGCAAAACTATTTTAATTTACACATGATGGAATCAGTCTTGCTCTTTCAATTTTTAGAAATGCCATTGCATTTCAATCAAACAATAAACGTGAACATTTCGAAAAATTTTCAATATTCATTTTTCCATCATTTTTCAAAGTTAATAACAAATCTCGACATAAAAAAAGAATAATTTCAGAAGAAGCCATAAAATGTAGGAGCGCCATTTATCTGATTTATTTATTTATTTATGTATGTGCGGAGAAGATGAAAAATATGTCGATGAGATTTTGCAAAACTATTTTAATTTACACATGATGGAATCAGTCTTGCTCTTTCAATTTTTAGAAATGCCATTGCATTTCAATCAAACAATAAACGTGAACATTTCGAAAAATTTTCAATATTCATTTTTCCATCATTTTTCAAAGTTAATAACAAATCTCGACATAAAAAAAGAATAATTTCAGGAGAAGCCATAAAAGGTAGGAGCGCCATTTATCTGATTTATTTATTTATTTATGTATGTGCGGAGAAGATGAAAAATATGTCGATGAGATTTTGCAAAACTATTTTAATTTACACATGATGGAATCAGTCTTGCTCTTTCAATTTTTAGAAATGCCATTGCATTTCAATCAAACAATAAACGTGAACATTTCGAAAAATTTTCAATATTCATTTTTCCATCATTTTTCAAAGTTAATAACAAATCTCGACATAAAAAAAGAATAATTTCAGGAGAAGCCATAAAAGGTAGGAGCGCCATTTATCTGATTTATTTATTTATTTATTTATGTATGTGCGGAGAAGATGAAAAATATGTCGATGAGATTTTGCAAAACTATTTTAAATTACACATGATGGAATCAGTCTTGCTCTTTCAATTTTTAGAAATGCATTTTCGCATTGCATTTCAATCAAACAATAAACATGAACAATTCGAAAAATTTTCAATATTCATTTTTCCATCATTTTTCAAAGTTAATAACAAATCTCGACATAAAAAAAGAATAATTTCAGGAGAAGCCATAAAAGGTAGGAGCGCCATTTATCTGATTTATTTATTTATTTATGTATGTGCGGAGAAGATGAAAAATATGTCGATGAGATTTTGCAAAACTATTTTAATTTACACATGATGGAATCAGTCTTGCTCTTTCAATTTTTAGAAATGCCATTGCATTTCAATCAAACAATAAACGTGAACATTTCGAAAAATTTTCAATATTCATTTTTCCATCATTTTTCCATAATTTTTCAAAGTTAATAACAAATCTCGACATAAAAAAAGAATAATTTCAGGAGAAGCCATAAAAGGTAGGAGCGCCATTTATCTGATTTATTTATTTATTTATGTATGTGCGGAGAAGATGAAAAATATGTCGATGAGATTTTGCGAAACTATTTTAATTTACACATGATGGAATCAGTCTTGCTCTTTCAATTTTTAGAAATGCCATTGCATTTCGATCAAACAATAAACGTGAACATTTCGAAAAATTTTCAATATTCATTTTTCCATCATTTTTCAAAGTTAATAACAAATCTCGACATAAAAAAAGAATAATTTCAGGAGAAGCCATAAAAGGTAGGAGCGCCATTTATCTGATTTATTTATGTATGTGCGGAGAAGATGAAAAATATGTCGATGAGATTTTGCAAAACTATTTTAAATTACACATGATGGAATCAGTCTTGCTCTTTCAATTTTTAGAAATGCCATTGCATTTCAATCAAACAATAAACGTGAACATTTCGAAAAATTTTCAATATTCATTTTTCCATCATTTTTCAAAGTTAATAACAAATCTCGACATAAAAAAAGAATAATTTCAGGAGAAGCCATAAAAGGTAGGAGCGCCATTTATCTGATTTATTTATTTATTTATTTATGTATGTGCGGAGAAGATGAAAAATATGTCGATGAGATTTTGCAAAACTATTTTAAATTACACATGATGGAATCAGTCTTGCTCTTTCAATTTTTAGAAATGCATTTTCGCATTGCATTTCAATCAAACAATAAACGTGAACATTTCGAAAAATTTTCAATATTCATTTTTCCATCATTTTTCAAAGTTAATAACAAATCTCGACATAAAAAAAGAATAATTTCAGGAGAAGCCATAAAAGGTAGGAGCGCCATTTATCTGATTTATTTATTTATTTATGTATGTGCGGAGAAGATAAAAAATATGTCGAAGAGATTTTGAAAAACTATTTTAAATTACACATGATGGAATCAGTCTTGCTCTTTCAATTTTTAGAAATGCATTTTCGCATTTCATTTCAATCAAACAATGAACCCGAACATTTCGAAAAATTTTCAATATTCATTTTTCCCTCATTTTTCAAAGTTAATAACAAATCTCGACATAAAAAAAGAATAATTTCAGGAGAAGCCATAAAAGGTAGGAGCGCCATTTATCTGATTTATTTATTTATTTATGTATGTGCGGAGAAGATGAAAAATATGTCGATGAGATTTTGCAAAACTATTTTAAATTACACATGATGGAATCAGTCTTGCTCTTTCAATTTTTAGAAATGCATTTTCGCATTTCATTTCAAGCAAACAATAAAACCGGAACATTTCGAAAAATTTTCAATATTCATTTTTCCATCATTTTTCAAAGTTAATAACAAATCTCGACATAAAAAAGAATAATTTCAGGAGAAGCCATAAAAGGTAGGAGCGCCATTTATCTGATTTATTTATTTATTTATGTATGTGCGGAGAAGATGAAAAATATGTCGATGAGATTTTGCAAAACTATTTTAAATTACACATGATGGAATCAGTCTTGCTCTTTCAATTTTTAGAAATGCATTTTCGCATTGCATTTCAATCAAACAATAAACGTGAACATTTCGAAAAATTTTCAATATTCATTTTTCCATCATTTTTCAAAGTTAATAACAAATCTCGACATAAAAAAAGAATAATTTCAGGAGAAGCCATAAAAGGTAGGAGCGCCATTTATCTGATTTATTTATTTATTTATGTATGTGCGGAGAAGATGAAAAATATGTCGAAGAGATTTTGCAAAACTATTTTAAATTACACATGATGGAATCAGTCTTGCTCTTTCAATTTTTAGAAATGCATTTTCGCATTGCATTTTAATCAAACAATAAACGTGAACAATTCGAAAAATTTTCAATATTCATTTTTCCATCATTTTTCAAAGTTAATAACAAATCTCGACATAAAAAAAGAATAATTTCTGGAGAAGCCATAAAAGGTAGGAGCGCCATTTATCTGATTTATTTATGTATGTGCGGAGAAGTTGAAAAATATGTCGATGAGATTTTGCAAAACTATTTTAAATTACACATGATGGAATCAGTCTTGCTCTTTCAATTTTTAGAAATGCATTTTCGCATTTCATTTCAATCAAACAATAAAACCGGAACATTTCGAAAAATTTTCAATATTCATTTTTCCCTCATTTTTCAAAGTTAATAACAAATCTCGACATAAAAAAAGAATAATTTCAGGAGAAGCCATAAAAGGTAGGAGCGCCATTTATCTGATTTATTTATGTATGTGCGGAGAAGATGAAAAATATGTCGATGAGATTTTGCAAAACTATTTTAAATTACACATGATGGAATCAGTCTTGCTCTTTCAATTTTTAGAAATGCATTTTCGCATTGCATTTCAATCAAACAATAAACGTGAACATTTCGAAAAATTTTCAATATTCATTTTTCCATCATTTTTCAAAGTTAATAACAAATCTCGACATAAAAAAAGAATAATTTCAGGAGAAGCCATAAAAGGTAGGAGCGCCATTTATCTGATTTATTTATTTATTTATGTATGTGCGGAGAAGATGAAAAATATGTCGAAGAGATTTTGCAAAACTATTTTAAATTACACATGATGGAATCAGTCTTGCTCTTTCAATTTTTAGAAATGCATTTTCGCATTTCATTTCAATCAAACAATGAACCCGAACATTTCGAAAAATTTTCAATATTCATTTTTCCCTCATTTTTCAAAGTTAATAACAAATCTCGACATAAAAAAAGAATAATTTCAGGAGAAGCCATAAAAGGTAGGAGCGCCATTTATCTGATTTATTTATGTATGTGCGGAGAAGATGAAAAATATGTCGATGAGATTTTGCAAAACTATTTTAAATTACACATGATGGAATCAGTCTTGCTCTTTCAATTTTTAGAAATGCATTTTCGCATTGCATTTCAATCAAACAATAAACGTGAACATTTCGAAAAATTTTCAATACTCATTTTTCCATCATTTTTCAAGGTTAATAACAAATCTCGACATAAAAAAAAGAATAATTTCAGGAGAAGCCATTTATCTGATTTATTTATTTATTTATGTATGTGCGGAGAAGATGAAAAATATGTCGATGAGATTTTGCAAAACTATTTTAAATTACACATGATGGAATCAGTCTTGCTCTTTCAATTTTTAGAAATGCATTTTCGCATTTCATTTCAAGCAAACAATAAAACCGGAACATTTCGAAAAATTTTCAATATTCATTTTTCCATCATTTTTCAAAGTTAATAACAAATCTCGACATAAAAAAGAATAATTTCAGGAGAAGCCATAAAAGGTAGGAGCGCCATTTATCTGATTTATTTATTTATTTATGTATGTGCGGAGAAGATGAAAAATATGTCGATGAGATTTTGCAAAACTATTTTAAATTACACATGATGGAATCAGTCTTGCTCTTTCAATTTTTAGAAATGCATTTTCGCATTGCATTTCAATCAAACAATAAACGTGAACATTTCGAAAAATTTTCAATATTCATTTTTCCATCATTTTTCAAAGTTAATAACAAATCTCGACATAAAAAACGAATAATTTCAGGAGAAGCCATAAAAGGTAGGAGCGCCATTTATCTGATTTATTTATGTATGTGCGGAGAAGATGAAAAATATGTCGATGAGATTTTGCAAAACTATTTTAAATTACACATGATGGAATCAGTCTTGCTCTTTCAATTTTTAGAAATGCATTTTTGCATTGCATTTTAATCAAACAATAAACGTGAACAATTCGAAAAATTTTCAATATTCATTTTTCCATCATTTTTCAAAGTTAATAACAAATCTCGACATAAAAAAAGAATAATTTCAGGAGAAGCAATAAAAGGTAGGAGCGCCATTTATCTGATTTATTTATTTATTTATGTATGTGCGGAGAAGATGAAAAATATGTCGATGAGATTTTGCAAAACTATTTTAAATTACACATCATGGAATCAGTCTTGCTCTTTCAATTTTTAGAAATGCATTTTCGCATTGCATTTTAATCAAACAATAAACGTGAACAATTCGAAAAATTTTCAATATTCATTTTTCCATCATTTTTCAAAGTTAATAACAAATCTCGACATAAAAAAAGAATAATTTCAGGAGAAGCCATAAAAGGTAGGAGCGCCATTTATCTGATTTATTTATTTATTTATTTATGTATGTGCGGAGAAGATGAAAAATATGTCGATGAGATTTTGCAAAACTATTTTAAATTACAGATGATGGAATCAGTCTTGCTCTTTCAATTTTTAGAAATGCATTTTCGCATTGCATTTCAATCAAACAATAAACATGAACAATTCGAAAAATTTTCAATATTCATTTTTCCATCATTTTTCAAAGTTAATAACAAATCTCGACATAAAAAAAGAATAATTTCAGGAGAAGCCATAAAAGGTAGGAGCGCCATTTATCTGATTTATTTATGTATGTGCGGAGAAGATGAAAAATATGTCGATGAGATTTTGCAAAACTATTTTAAATTACACATGAAGGAATCAGTCTTGCTCTTTCAATTTTTAGAAATGCATTTTTGCATTGCATTTCAATCAAACAATAAACGGGGGCATTTCGAAAAATTTTTAATATTCATTTTTCCATCATTTTTCAAAGTTAATAACAAATCTCGACATAAAAAAAGAATAATTCAGGAGAAGCCATAAAAGGTAGGAGCGCCATTTATCTGATTTATTTATTTATTTATGTATGTGCGGAGAAGATGAAAAATATGTCGATGAGATTTTGCAAAACTATTTTAATTTACACATGATGGAATCAGTCTTGCTCTTTCAATTTTTAGAAATGCCATTGCATTTCAATCAAACAATAAACGTGAACATTTCGAAAAATTTTCAATATTCATTTTTCCATCATTTTTCAAAGTTAATAACAAATCTCGACATAAAAAAAGAATAATTTCAGGAGAAGCCATAAAAGGTAGGAGCGCCATTTATCTGATTTATTTATTTATTTATGTATGTGCGGAGAAGATGAAAAATATGTCGATGAGATTTTGCAAAACTATTTTAATTTACACATGATGGAATCAGTCTTGCTCTTTCAATTTTTAGAAATGCCATTGCATTTCAATCAAACAATAAACGTGAACATTTCGAAAAATTTTCAATATTCATTTTTCCATCATTTTTCAAAGCTAATAACAAATCTCGACATAAAAATAGAATAATTTCAGGAGAAGCCATAAAAGGTAGGAGCGCCATTTATCTGATTTATTTATTTATTTATGTATGTGCGGAGAAGATGAAAAATATGTCGATGAGATTTTGCAAAACTATTTTAATTTACACATAATGGAATCAGTCTTGCTCTTTCAATTTTTAGAAATGCCATTGCATTTCAATCAAACAATAAACGTGAACATTTCGAAAAATTTTCAATATTCATTTTTTCATAATTTTTCAAAGTTAATAACAAATCTCGACATAAAAAAAGAATAATTTCAGGAGAAGCCATAAAAGGTAGGAGCGCCATTTATCTGAATTATTTATTTATTTATGTATGTGCGGAGAAGATGAAAAATATGTCGATGAGATTTTGCAAAACTATTTTAAATTACACATGATGGAATCAGTCTTGCTCTTTCAATTTTTAGAAATGCATTTTCGCATTGCATTTCAATCAATCAATAAACGTGAACATTTCGAAAAATTTTCAATATTCATTTTTCCATCATTTTTCGAAGTTAATAACAAATCTCGACATAAAAAAAGAATAATTTCAGAAGAAGCCATAAAATGTAGGAGCGCCATTTATCTGATTTATTTATTTATTTATGTATGTGCGGAGAAGATGAAAAATATGTCGATGAGATTTTGCAAAACTATTTTAATTTACACATGATGGAATCAGTCTTGCTCTTTCAATTTTTAGAAATGCCATTGCATTTCAATCAAACAATAAACGTGAACATTTCGAAAAATTTTCAATATTCATTTTTCCATCATTTTTCAAAGTTAATAACAAATCTCGACATAAAAAAAGAATAATTTCAGGAGAAGCCATAAAAGGTAGGAGCGCCATTTATCTGATTTATTTATTTATTTATGTATGTGCGGAGAAGATGAAAAATATGTCGATGAGATTTTGCAAAACTATTTTAATTTACACATGATGGAATCAGTCTTGCTCTTTCAATTTTTAGAAATGCCATTGCATTTCAATCAAACAATAAACGTGAACATTTCGAAAAATTTTCAATATTCATTTTTCCATCATTTTTCAAAGTTAATAACAAATCTCGACATAAAAAAAGAATAATTTCAGGAGAAGCCATAAAAGGTAGGAGCGCCATTTATCTGATTTATTTATTTATTTATGTATGTGCGGAGAAGATGAAAAATATGTCGATGAGATTTTGCAAAACTATTTTAATTTACACATGATGGAATCAGTCTTGCTCTTTCAATTTTTAGAAATGCCATTGCATTTCAATCAAACAATAAACGTGAACATTTCGAAAAATTTTCAATATTCATTTTTCCATCATTTTTCCATAATTTTTCAAAGTTAATAACAAATCTCGACATAAAAAAAGAATAATTTCAGGAGAAGCCATAAAAGGTAGGAGCGCCATTTATCTGATTTATTTATTTATTTATGTATGTGCGGAGAAGATGAAAAATATGTCGATGAGATTTTGCAAAACTATTTTAATTTACACATGATGGAATCAGTCTTGCTCTTTCAATTTTTAGAAATGCCATTGCATTTCGATCAAACAATAAACGTGAACATTTCGAAAAATTTTCAATATTCATTTTTCCATCATTTTTCAAAGTTAATAACAAATCTCGACATAAAAAAAGAATAATTTCAGGAGAAGCCATAAAAGGTAGGAGCGCCATTTATCTGATTTATTTATGTATGTGCGGAGAAG
This sequence comes from Eledona agricola, assembly GCA_964023215.1. NCBI lineage: Eukaryota > Metazoa > Arthropoda > Insecta > Coleoptera > Tenebrionidae > Eledona > Eledona agricola. The sequence continues at coordinate 27,783,499 of OZ026857.1, read as the reverse complement.
ATGAAAAATATGTCGATGAGATTTTGCAAAACTATTTTAAATTACACATGATGGAATCAGTCTTGCTCTTTCAATTTTTAGAAATGCCATTGCATTTCAATCAAACAATAAACGTGAACATTTCGAAAAATTTTCAATATTCATTTTTCCATCATTTTTCAAAGTTAATAACAAATCTCGACATAAAAAAAGAATAATTTCAGGAGAAGCCATAAAAGGTAGGAGCGCCATTTATCTGATTTATTTATTTATTTATTTATGTATGTGCGGAGAAGATGAAAAATATGTCGATGAGATTTTGCAAAACTATTTTAAATTACACATGATGGAATCAGTCTTGCTCTTTCAATTTTTAGAAATGCATTTTCGCATTGCATTTCAATCAAACAATAAACGTGAACATTTCGAAAAATTTTCAATATTCATTTTTCCATCATTTTTCAAAGTTAATAACAAATCTCGACATAAAAAAAGAATAATTTCAGGAGAAGCCATAAAAGGTAGGAGCGCCATTTATCTGATTTATTTATTTATTTATGTATGTGCGGAGAAGATAAAAAATATGTCGAAGAGATTTTGAAAAACTATTTTAAATTACACATGATGGAATCAGTCTTGCTCTTTCAATTTTTAGAAATGCATTTTCGCATTTCATTTCAATCAAACAATGAACCCGAACATTTCGAAAAATTTTCAATATTCATTTTTCCCTCATTTTTCAAAGTTAATAACAAATCTCGACATAAAAAAAGAATAATTTCAGGAGAAGCCATAAAAGGTAGGAGCGCCATTTATCTGATTTATTTATTTATTTATGTATGTGCGGAGAAGATGAAAAATATGTCGATGAGATTTTGCAAAACTATTTTAAATTACACATGATGGAATCAGTCTTGCTCTTTCAATTTTTAGAAATGCATTTTCGCATTTCATTTCAAGCAAACAATAAAACCGGAACATTTCGAAAAATTTTCAATATTCATTTTTCCATCATTTTTCAAAGTTAATAACAAATCTCGACATAAAAAAGAATAATTTCAGGAGAAGCCATAAAAGGTAGGAGCGCCATTTATCTGATTTATTTATTTATTTATGTATGTGCGGAGAAGATGAAAAATATGTCGATGAGATTTTGCAAAACTATTTTAAATTACACATGATGGAATCAGTCTTGCTCTTTCAATTTTTAGAAATGCATTTTCGCATTGCATTTCAATCAAACAATAAACGTGAACATTTCGAAAAATTTTCAATATTCATTTTTCCATCATTTTTCAAAGTTAATAACAAATCTCGACATAAAAAACGAATAATTTCAGGAGAAGCCATAAAAGGTAGGAGCGCCATTTATCTGATTTATTTATGTATGTGCGGAGAAGATGAAAAATATGTCGATGAGATTTTGCAAAACTATTTTAAATTACACATGATGGAATCAGTCTTGCTCTTTCAATTTTTAGAAATGCATTTTCGCATTGCATTTCAATCAAACAATAAACGTGAACATTTCGAAAAATTTTCAATATTCATTTTTCCATCATTTTTCAAAGTTAATAACAAATCTCGACATAAAAAAAGAATAATTTCAGGAGAAGCCATAAAAGGTAGGAGCGCCATTTATCTGATTTATTTATTTATTTATGTATGTGCGGAGAAGATGAAAAATATGTCGAAGAGATTTTGCAAAACTATTTTAAATTACACATGATGGAATCAGTCTTGCTCTTTCAATTTTTAGAAATGCATTTTCGCATTTCATTTCAATCAAACAATGAACCCGAACATTTCGAAAAATTTTCAATATTCATTTTTCCCTCATTTTTCAAAGTTAATAACAAATCTCGACATAAAAAAAGAATAATTTCAGGAGAAGCCATAAAAGGTAGGAGCGCCATTTATCTGATTTATTTATGTATGTGCGGAGAAGATGAAAAATATGTCGATGAGATTTTGCAAAACTATTTTAAATTACACATGATGGAATCAGTCTTGCTCTTTCAATTTTTAGAAATGCATTTTCGCATTGCATTTCAATCAAACAATAAACGTGAACATTTCGAAAAATTTTCAATACTCATTTTTCCATCATTTTTCAAGGTTAATAACAAATCTCGACATAAAAAAAGAATAATTTCAGGAGAAGCCATTTATCTGATTTATTTATTTATTTATGTATGTGCGGAGAAGATGAAAAATATGTCGATGAGATTTTGCAAAACTATTTTAAATTACACATGATGGAATCAGTCTTGCTCTTTCAATTTTTAGAAATGCATTTTCGCATTTCATTTCAAGCAAACAATAAAACCGGAACATTTCGAAAAATTTTCAATATTCATTTTTCCATCATTTTTCAAAGTTAATAACAAATCTCGACATAAAAAAGAATAATTTCAGGAGAAGCCATAAAAGGTAGGAGCGCCATTTATCTGATTTATTTATTTATTTATGTATGTGCGGAGAAGATGAAAAATATGTCGATGAGATTTTGCAAAACTATTTTAAATTACACATGATGGAATCAGTCTTGCTCTTTCAATTTTTAGAAATGCATTTTCGCATTGCATTTCAATCAAACAATAAACGTGAACATTTCGAAAAATTTTCAATATTCATTTTTCCATCATTTTTCAAAGTTAATAACAAATCTCGACATAAAAAACGAATAATTTCAGGAGAAGCCATAAAAGGTAGGAGCGCCATTTATCTGATTTATTTATGTATGTGCGGAGAAGATGAAAAATATGTCGATGAGATTTTGCAAAACTATTTTAAATTACACATGATGGAATCAGTCTTGCTCTTTCAATTTTTAGAAATGCATTTTCGCATTGCATTTTAATCAAACAATAAACGTGAACATTTCGAAAAATTTTCAATATTCATTTTTCCATCATTTTTCAAAGTTAATAACAAATCTCGACATAAAAAAAGAATAATTTCAGGAGAAGCCATAAAAGGTAGGAGCGCCATTTATCTGATTTATTTATTTATTTATGTATGTGCGGAGAAGATGAAAAATATGTCGAAGAGATTTTGCAAAACTATTTTAAATTACACATGATGGAATCAGTCTTGCTCTTTCAATTTTTAGAAATGCATTTTCGCATTGCATTTTAATCAAACAATAAACGTGAACAATTCGAAAAATTTTCAATATTCATTTTTCCATCATTTTTCAAAGTTAATAACAAATCTCGACATAAAAAAAGAATAATTTCTGGAGAAGCCATAAAAGGTAGGAGCGCCATTTATCTGATTTATTTATGTATGTGCGGAGAAGTTGAAAAATATGTCGATGAGATTTTGCAAAACTATTTTAAATTACACATGATGGAATCAGTCTTGCTCTTTCAATTTTTAGAAATGCATTTTCGCATTTCATTTCAATCAAACAATAAAACCGGAACATTTCGAAAAATTTTCAATATTCATTTTTCCCTCATTTTTCAAAGTTAATAACAAATCTCGACATAAAAAAAGAATAATTTCAGGAGAAGCCATAAAAGGTAGGAACGCCATTTATCTGATTTATTTATGTATGTGCGGAGAAGATGAAAAATATGTCGATGAGATTTTGCAAAACTATTTTAAATTACACATGATGGAATCAGTCTTGCTCTTTCAATTTTTAGAAATGCATTTTCGCATTGCATTTCAATCAAACAATAAACGTGAACATTTCGAAAAATTTTCAATATTCATTTTTCCATCATTTTTCAAAGTTAATAACAAATCTCGACATAAAAAAAGAATAATTTCAGGAGAAGCCATAAAAGGTAGGAGCGCCATTTATCTGATTTATTTATTTATTTATGTATGTGCGGAGAAGATGAAAAATATGTCGAAGAGATTTTGCAAAACTATTTTAAATTACACATGATGGAATCAGTCTTGCTCTTTCAATTTTTAGAAATGCATTTTCGCATTTCATTTCAATCAAACAATGAACCCGAACATTTCGAAAAATTTTCAATATTCATTTTTCCCTCATTTTTCAAAGTTAATAACAAATCTCGACATAAAAAAAGAATAATTTCAGGAGAAGCCATAAAAGGTAGGAGCGCCATTTATCTGATTTATTTATGTATGTGCGGAGAAGATGAAAAATATGTCGATGAGATTTTGCAAAACTATTTTAAATTACACATGATGGAATCAGTCTTGCTCTTTCAATTTTTAGAAATGCATTTTCGCATTGCATTTCAATCAAACAATAAACGTGAACATTTCGAAAAATTTTCAATACTCATTTTTCCATCATTTTTCAAAGTTAATAACAAATCTCGACATAAATAAAGAATAATTTCAGGAGAAGCCATTTATCTGATTTATTTATTTATTTATGTATGTGCGGAGAAGATGAAAAATATGTCGATGAGATTTTGCAAAACTATTTTAAATTACACATGATGGAATCAGTCTTGCTCTTTCAATTTTTAGAAATGCATTTTTGCATTGCATTTCAATCAAACAATAAACGTGAACATTTCGAAAAATTTTCAATATTCATTTTTCCATCTTTTTTCAAAGTTAATAACAAATCTCGACATAAAAAAAGAATAATTTCAGGAGAAGCCATAAAAGGTAGGAGCGCCATTTATCTGATTTATTTATGTATGTGCGGAGAAGATGAAAAATATGTCGATGAGATTTTGCAAAACTATTTTAAATTACACATGATGGAATCAGTCTTGCTCTTTCAATTTTTAGAAATGCATTTTTGCATTGCATTTTAATCAAACAATAAACGTGAACAATTCGAAAAATTTTCAATATTCATTTTTCCATCATTTTTCAAAGTTAATAACAAATCTCGACATAAAAAAAGAATAATTTCAGGAGAAGCAATAAAAGGTAGGAGCGCCATTTATCTGATTTATTTATTTATTTATGTATGTGCGGAGAAGATGAAAAATATGTCGATGAGATTTTGCAAAACTATTTTAAATTACACATCATGGAATCAGTCTTGCTCTTTCAATTTTTAGAAATGCATTTTCGCATTGCATTTTAATCAAACAATAAACGTGAACAATTCGAAAAATTTTCAATATTCATTTTTCCATCATTTTTCAAAGTTAATAACAAATCTCGACATAAAAAAAGAATAATTTCAGGAGAAGCAATAAAAGGTAGGAGCGCCATTTATCTGATTTATTTATTTATTTATGTATGTGCGGAGAAGATGAAAAATATGTCGATGAGATTTTGCAAAACTATTTTAAATTACACATGATGGAATCAGTCTTGCTCTTTCAATTTTTAGAAATGCATTTTCGCATTGCATTTTAATCAAACAATAAACGTGAACAATTCGAAAAATTTTCAATATTCATTTTTCCATTATTTTTCAAAGTTAATAACAAATCTCGACATAAAAAAAGAATAATTTCAGGAGAAGCAATAAAAGGTAGGAGCGCCATTTATCTGATTTATTTATTTATTTATGTATGTGCGGAGAAGATGAAAAATATGTCGATGAGATTTTGCAAAACTATTTTAAATTACACATGATGGAATCAGTCTTGCTCTTTCAATTTTTAGAAATGCATTTTCGCATTGCATTTTAATCAAACAATAAACGTGAACAATTCGAACAATTTTCAATATTCATTTTTCCATAATTTTTCAAAGTTAATAACAAATCTCGACATAAAAAAAGAATAATTTCAGGAGAAGCCATAAAAGGTAGGAGCGCCATTTATCTGATTTATTTATGTATGTGCGGAGAAGATGAAAAATATGTCGATGAGATTTTGCAAAACTATTTTAAATTACACATGATAGAATCAGTCTTGCTCTTTCAATTTTTAGAAATGCATTTTTGCATTGCATTTCAATCAAACAATAAACGTGAACATTTCGAAAAATTTTCAATATTCATTTTTCCATCATTTTTCAAAGTTAATAACAAATCTCGACATAAAAAAAGAATAATTTCAGGAGAAGCCATAAAAGGTAGGAGCGCCATTTATCTGATTTATTTATTTATTTATGTATGTGCGGAGAAGATGAAAAATATGTCGATGAGATTTTGCAAAACTATTTTAAATTACACATGATGGAATCAGTCTTGCTCTTTCAATTTTTAGAAATGCATTTCCGCATTGCATTTCAATCAAACAATAAACGTGAACATTTCGAAAAATTTTCAATATTTATTTTTCCATCATTTTTCAATGTTAATAACAAATCTCGACATAAAAAAAGAATAATTTCAGGAGAAGCCATAAAAGGTAGGAGCGCCATTTATCTGATTTATTTATGTATGTGCGGAGAAGATGAAAAATATGTCGATGAGATTTTGCAAAACTATTTTAAATTACACATGATAGAATCAGTCTTGCTCTTTCAATTTTTAGAAATGCATTTTTGCATTGCATTTCAATCAAACAATAAACGTGAACATTTCGAAAAATTTTCAATATTCATTTTTCCATCATTTTTCAAAGTTAATAACAAATCTCGACATAAAAAAAGAATAATTTCAGGAGAAGCCATAAAAGGTAGGAGCGCCATTTATCTGATTTATTTATTTATTTATGTATGTGCGGAGAAGATGAAAAATATGTCGATGAGATTTTGCAAAACTATTTTAAATTACACATGATGGAATCAGTCTTGCTCTTTCAATTTTTAGAAATGCATTTCCGCATTGCATTTCAATCAAACAATAAACGTGAACATTTCGAAAAATTTTCAATATTTATTTTTCCATCATTTTTCAAAGTTAATAACAAATCTCGACATAAAAAAAGAATAATTTCAGGAGAAGCCATAAAAGGTAGGAGCGCCATTTATCTGATTTATTTATGTATGTGCGGAGAAGATGAAAAATATGTCGATGAGATTTTGCAAAACTATTTTAAATTACACATGATAGAATCAGTCTTGCTCTTTCAATTTTTAGAAATGCATTTTTGCATTGCATTTCAATCAAACAATAAACGTGAACATTTCGAAAAATTTTCAATATTTATTTTTCCATCATTTTTCAAAGTTAATAACAAATCTCGACATAAAAAAAGAATAATTTCAGGAGAAGCCATAAAAGGTAGGAGCGCCATTTATCTGATTTATTTATTTATTTATGTATGTGCGGAGAAGATGAAAAATATGTCGATGAGATTTTGCAAAACTATTTTAAATTACACATGATGGAATCAGTCTTGCTCTTTCAATTTTTAGAAATGCATTTTCGCATTGCATTTTAATCAAACAATAAACGTGAACAATTCGAAAAATTTTCAATATTCATTTTTCCATTATTTTTCAAAGTTAATAACAAATCTCGACATAAAAAAAGAATAATTTCAGGAGAAGCAATAAAAGGTAGGAGCGCCATTTATCTGATTTATTTATTTATTTATGTATGTGCGGAGAAGATGAAAAATATGTCGATGAGATTTTGCAAAACTATTTTAAATTACACATGATGGAATCAGTCTTGCTCTTTCAATTTTTAGAAATGCATTTTCGCATTGCATTTTAATCAAACAATAAACGTGAACAATTCGAAAAATTTTCAATATTCATTTTTCCATTATTTTTCAAAGTTAATAACAAATCTCGACATAAAAAAAGAATAATTTCAGGAGAAGCCATAAAAGGTAGGAGCGCCATTTATCTGATTTATTTATGTATGTGCGGAGAAGATGAAAAATATGTCGATGAGATTTTGCAAAACTAATTTAAATTACACATGATGGAATCAGTCTTGCTCTTTCAATTTTTAGAAATGCATTTTCGCATTGCATTTCAATCAAACAATAAACGTGAACATTTCGAAAAATTTTCAATATTTATTTTTCCATCATTTTTCAAAGTTAATAACAAATCTCGACATAAAAAAAGAATAATTTCAGGAGAAGCCATAAAAGGTAGGAGCGCCATTTATCTGATTTATTTATGTATGTGCGGAGAAGATGAAAAATATGTCGATGAGATTTTGCAAAACTATTTTAAATTACACATGATGGAATCAGTCTTGCTCTTTCAATTTTTAGAATTGCATTTTCGCATTGCATTTCAATCAAACAATAAACGTGAACATTTCGAAAAATTTTCAATATTTATTTTTCCATCATTTTTCAAAGTTAATAACAAATCTCGACATAAAAAAAGAATAATTTCAGGAGAAGCCATAAAAGGTAGGAGCGCCATTTATTTGATTTATTTATGTATGTGCGGAGAAGATGAAAAATATGTCGATGAGATTTTGCAAAACTATTTTAAATTACACATGATGGAATCAGTCTTGCTCTTTCAATTTTTAGAAATGCATTTCCGCATTGCATTTCAATCAAACAATAAACGTGAACATTTCGAAAAATTTTCAATATTTATTTTTCCATCATTTTTCAAAGTTAATAACAAATCTCGACATAAAAAAAGAATAATTTCAGGAGAAGCCATAAAAGGTAGGAGCGCCATTTATCTGATTTATTTATGTATGTGCGGAGAAGATGAAAAATATGTCGATGAGATTTTGCAAAACTATTTTAAATTACACATGATAGAATCAGTCTTGCTCTTTCAATTTTTAGAAATGCATTTTTGCATTGCATTTCAATCAAACAATAAACGTGAACATTTCGAAAAATTTTCAATATTCATTTTTCCATCATTTTTCAAAGTTAATAACAAATCTCGACATAAAAAAAGAATAATTTCAGGAGAAGCCATAAAAGGTAGGAGCGCCATTTATCTGATTTATTTATTTATTTATGTATGTGCGGAGAAGATGAAAAATATGTCGATGAGATTTTGCAAAACTATTTTAAATTACACATGATGGAATCAGTCTTGCTCTTTCAATTTTTAGAAATGCATTTCCGCATTGCATTTCAATCAAACAATAAACGTGAACATTTCGAAAAATTTTCAATATTTATTTTTCCATCATTTTTCAAAGTTAATAACAAATCTCGACATAAAAAAAGAATAATTTCAGGAGAAGCCATAAAAGGTAGGAGCGCCATTTATCTGATTTATTTATGTATGTGCGGAGAAGATGAAAAATATGTCGATGAGATTTTGCAAAACTATTTTAAATTACACATGATAGAATCAGTCTTGCTCTTTCAATTTTTAGAAATGCATTTTTGCATTGCATTTCAATCAAACAATAAACGTGAACATTTCGAAAAATTTTCAATATTTATTTTTCCATCATTTTTCAAAGTTAATAACAAATCTCGACATAAAAAAAGAATAATTTCAGGAGAAGCCATACAAGGTAGGAGCGCCATTTATCTGATTTATTTATTTATTTATTTATGTATGTGCGGAGAAGATGAAAAATATGTCGATGAGATTTTGCAAAACTATTTTAAATTACACATGATGGAATCAGTCTTGCTCTTTCAATTTTTAGAAATGCATTTTCGCATTGCATTTTAATCAAACAATAAACGTGAACAATTCGAAAAATTTTCAATATTCATTTTTCCATTATTTTTCAAAGTTAATAACAAATCTCGACATAAAAAAAGAATAATTTCAGGAGAAGCAATAAAAGGTAGGAGCGCCATTTATCTGATTTATTTATTTATTTATGTATGTGCGGAGAAGATGAAAAATATGTCGATGAGATTTTGCAAAACTATTTTAAATTACACATGATGGAATCAGTCTTGCTCTTTCAATTTTTAGAAATGCATTTTCGCATTGCATTTCAATCAAACAATAAACGTGAACATTTCGAAAAATTTTCAATATTTATTTTTCCATCATTTTTCAAAGTTAATAACAAATCTCGACATCAAAAAAGAATAATTTCAGGAGAAGCCATAAAAGGTAGGAGCGCCATTTATCTGATTTATTTATGTATGTGCGGAGAAGATGAAAAATATGTCGATGAGATTTTGCAAAACTAATTTAAATTACACATGATGGAATCAGTCTTGCTCTTTCAATTTTTAGAAATGCATTTTCGCATTGCATTTCAATCAAACAATAAACGTGAACATTTCGAAAAATTTTCAATATTTATTTTTCCATCATTTTTCAAAGTTAATAACAAATCTCGACATAAAAAAAGAATAATTTCAGGAGAAGCCATAAAAGGTAGGAGCGCCATTTATCTGATTTATTTATGTATGTGCGGAGAAGATGAAAAATATGTCGTTGAGATTTTGCAAAACTATTTTAAATTACACATGATAGAATCAGTCTTGCTCTTTCAATTTTTAGAAATGCATTTTTGCATTGCATTTCAATCAAACAATAAACGTGAACATTTCGAAAAATTTTCAATATTCATTTTTCCATCATTTTTCAAAGTTAATAACAAATCTCGACATAAAAAAAGAATAATTTCAGGAGAAGCCATAAAAGGTAGGAGCGCCATTTATCTGATTTATTTATTTATTTATGTATGTGCGGAGAAGATGAAAAATATGTCGATGAGATTTTGCAAAACTATTTTAAATTACACATGATGGAATCAGTCTTGCTCTTTCAATTTTTAGAAATGCATTTCCGCATTGCATTTCAATCAAACAATAAACGTGAACATTTCGAAAAATTTTCAATATTTATTTTTCCATCATTTTTCAAAGTTAATAACAAATCTCGACATAAAAAAAGAATAATTTCAGGAGAAGCCATAAAAGGTAGAAGCGCCATTTATCTGATTTATTTATTTATTTATGTATGTGCGGAGAAGATGAAAAATATGTCGATGAGATTTTGCAAAACTATTTTAAATTACACATGATGGAATCAGTCTTGCTCTTTCAATTTTTAGAAATGCATTTCCGCATTGCATTTCAATCAAACAATAAACGTGAACATTTCGAAAAATTTTCAATATTTATTTTTCCATCATTTTTCAAAGTTAATAACAAATCTCGACATAAAAAAAGAATAATTTCAGGAGAAGCCATAAAAGGTAGAAGCGCCATTTATCTGATTTATTTATGTATGTGCGGAGAAGACGAAAAATATGTCGATGAGATTTTGCAAAACTATTTTAAATTACACATGATAGAATCAGTCTTGCTCTTTCAATTTCTAGAAATGCATTTTTGCATTGCATTTCAATCAAACAATAAACGTGAACATTTCGAAAAATTTTCAATATTCATTTTTCCATCATTTTTCAAAGTTAATAACAAATCTCGACATAAAAAAAAAATAATTTCAGGAGAAGCCATAAAAGGTAGGAGCGCCATTTATCTGATTTATTTATTTATTTATGTATGTGCGGAGAAGATGAAAAATATGTCGATGAGATTTTGCAAAACTATTTTAAATTACACATGATGGAATCAGTCTTGCTCTTTCAATTTTTAGAAATGCATTTCCGCATTGCATTTCAATCAAACAATAAACGTGAACATTTCGAAAAATTTTCAATATTTATTTTTCCATCATTTTTCAAAGTTAATAACAAATCTCGACATAAAAAAAGAATAATTTCAGGAGAAGCCATAAAAGGTAGAAGCGCCATTTATCTGATTTATTTATGTATGTGCGGAGAAGACGAAAAATATGTCGATGAGATTTTGCAAAACTATTTTAAATTACACATGATAGAATCAGTCTTGCTCTTTCAATTTCTAGAAATGCATTTTTGCATTGCATTTCAATCAAACAATAAACGTGAACATTTCGAAAAATTTTCAATATTCATTTTTCCATCATTTTTCAAAGTTAATAACAAATCTCGACATAAAAAAAGAATAATTTCAGGAGAAGCCATAAAAGGTAGGAGCGCCATTTATCTGATTTATTTATGTATGTGCGGAGAAGATGAAAAATATGTCGATGAGATTTTGCAAAACTATTTTAAATTACACATGATGGAATCAGTCTTGCTCTTTCAATTTTTAGAAATGCATTTTTGCATTGCATTTCAATCAAACAATAAACGGGGGCATTTCGAAAAATTTTCAATATTCATTTTTCCATCATTTTTCAAAGTTAATAACAAATCTCGGCATAAAAAAAGAATAATTTCAGGAGAAGCCATAAAAGGTAGGAGCGCCATTTATCTGATTTATTTATGTATGTGCGGAGAAGATGAAAAATATGTCGATGAGATTTTGCAAAACTATTTTAAATTACACATGATGGAATCAGTCTTGCTCTTTCAATTTTTAGAAATGCATTTTCGCAGTGCATTTCAATCAAACAATAAACGTGAACATTTCGAAAAATTTTCAATATTCATTTTTCCATCATTTTTCAAAGTTAATAACAAATCTCGACATAAAAAAAGAATAATTTCAGGAGAAGCCATAAAAGGTAGGAGCGCCATTTATCTGATTTATTTATTTATTTATGTATGTGCGGAGAAGATGAAAAATATGTCGATGAGATTTTGCAAAACTATTTTAAATTACACATGATGGAATCAGTCTAGCTCTTTCAATTGTTAGAAATGCATTTTCGCATTGCATTTCAATCAAACAATAAACGCGAACAATTCGAAAAATTTTCAATACTCATTTTTCCATCATTTTTCAAAGTTAATAACAAATCTCGACATAAAAAAAGAATAATTTCAGGAGAAGCCATAAAAGGTAGGAGCGCCATTTATCTGATTTATTTATTTATTTATGTATGTGCGGAGAAGATGAAAAATATGTCGATGAGATTTTGCAAAACTATTTTAAATTACACATGATGGAATCAGTCTTGCTCTTTCAATTTTTAGAAATGCATTTTCGCATTGCATTTCAATCAAACAATAAACGTGAACATTTCGAAAAATTTTCAATATTCATTTTTCCATCATTTTTCAAAGTTAATAACAAATCTCGACATTAAAAAAGAATAATTTCAGGAGAAGCCATAAAAGGTAGGAGCGCCATTTATCTGATTTATTTATGTATGTGCGGAGAAGATGAAAAATATGTCGATGAGATTTTGCAAAACTAATTTAAATTACACATGATGGAATCAGTCTTGCTCTTTCAAATTTTAGAAATGCATTTTCGCATTGCATTTCAATCAAACAATAAACGTGAACATTTCGAAAAATTTTCAATATTAATTTTTCCATCATTTTTCAAAGTTAATAACAAATCTCGACATGAAAAAAGAATAATTTCAGGAGAAGCCATAAAAGGTAGGAGCGCCATTTATCTGATTTATTTATGTATGTGCGGAGAAGTTGAAAAATATGTCGATGAGATTTTGCAAAACTATTTTAAATTACACATGATGGAATCAGTCTTGCTCTTTCAATTTTTAGAAATGCATTTTCACATTGTATTTCAATCAAACAATAAACGTGAACATTTCGAAAAATTTTCAATATTCATTTTTCCATCATTTTTCAAAGTTAATAACAAATCTCGACATGAAAAAAGAATAATTTCAGGAGAAGCCATAAAAGGTAGGAGCGCCATTTATCTGATTTATTTATGTATGTGCGGAGAAGTTGAAAAATATGTCGATGAGATTTTGCAAAACTATTTTAAATTACACATGATGGAATCAGTCTTGCTCTTTCAATTTTTAGAAATGCATTTTCACATTGCATTTCAATCAAACAATAAACGTGAACATTTCGAAAAATTTTCAATATTCATTTTTCCATCATTTTTCAAAGTTAATAACAAATCTCGACATAAAAAAAGAATAATTTCAGGAGAAGCCATAAAAGGTAGGAGCGCCATTTATCTGATTTATTTATTTATGTATGTGCGGAGAAGATGAAAAATATGTCGATGAGATTTTGCAAAACTATTTTAAATTACACATGATGGAATCAGTCTTGCTCTTTCAATTTTTAGAAATGCATTTTCGCATTGCATTTCAATCAAACAATAAACGTGAACATTTCGAAAAATTTTCAATATTCATTTTTCCATCATTTTTCAAAGTTAATAACAAATCTCGACATAAAAAAAAAATAATTTCAGGAGAAGCCATAAAAGGTAGGAGCGCCATTTATCTGATTTATTTATGTATGTGCGGAGAAGATGAAAAATATGTCGATGAGATTTTGCAAAACTATTTTAAATTACACATGATGGAATCAGCCTTGCTCTTTCAATTTTTAGAAATGCATTTTCGCATTGCATTTCAATCAAACAATAAACGTGAACATTTCGAAAAATTTTCAATATTCATTTTTCCATCATTTTTCAAAGTTAATAACAAATCTCGACATAAAAAAAGAATAATTTCAGGAGAAGCCATAAAAGGTAGGAGCGCCATTTATCTGATTTATTTATTTATTTATGTATGTGCGGAGAAGATGAAAAATATGTCGATGAGATTTTGCAAAACTATTTTAAATTACACATGATGGAATCAGTCTAGCTCTTTCAATTGTTAGAAATGCATTTTCGCATTGCATTTCAATCAAACAATAAACGCGAACAATTCGAAAAATTTTCAATACTCATTTTTCCATCATTTTTCAAAGTTAATAACAAATCTCGACATAAAAAAAAGAATAATTTCAGGAGAAGCCATAAAAGGTAGGAGCGCCATTTATCTGATTTATTTATTTATTTATGTATGTGCGGAGAAGATGAAAAATATATCGATGAGATTTTGCAAAACTATTTTAAATTACACATGATGGAATCAGTCTTGCTCTTTCAATTTTTAGAAATGCATTTTCGCATTTCATTTCAATCAAACAATAAAACCGGAACATTTCGAAAAATTTTCAATATTCATTTTTCCATCATTTTTCAAAGTTAATAACAAATCTCGACATAAAAAAAAGAATAATTTCAGGAGAAGCCATAAAAGGTAGGAGCGCCATTTATCTGATTTATTTATTTATTTATGTATGTGCGGAGAAGATGAAAAATATGTCGATGAGATTTTGCAAAACTATTTTAAATTACACATGATGGAATCAGTCTAGCTCTTTCAATTGTTAGAAATGCATTTTCGCATTGCATTTCAATCAAACAATAAACGCGAACAATTCGAAAAATTTTCAATACTCATTTTTCCATCATTTTTCAAAGTTAATAACAAATCTCGACATAAAAAAAAGAATAATTTCAGGAGAAGCCATAAAAGGTAGGAGCGCCATTTATCTGATTTATTTATTTATTTATGTATGTGCGGAGAAGATGAAAAATATGTCGATGAGATTTTGCAAAACTATTTTAAATTACACATGATGGAATCAGTCTTGCTCTTTCAATTTTTAGAAATGCATTTTCGCATTTCATTTCAATCAAACAATAAAACCGGAACATTTCGAAAAATTTTCAATACTCATTTTTCCATCATTTTTCAAAGTTAATAACAAATCTCGACATAAAAAAAAGAATAATTTCAGGAGAAGCCATAAAAGGTAGGAGCGCCATTTATCTGATTTATTTATTTATTTATGTATGTGCGGAGAAGATGAAAAATATGTCGATGAGATTTTGCAAAACTATTTTAAATTACACATGATGGAATCAGTCTAGCTCTTTCAATTGTTAGAAATGCATTTTCGCATTGCATTTCAATCAAACAATAAACGCGAACAATTCGAAAAATTTTCAATACTCATTTTTCCATCATTTTTCAAAGTTAATAACAAATCTCGACATAAAAAAAAGAATAATTTCAGGAGAAGCCATAAAAGGTAGGAGCGCCATTTATCTGATTTATTTATTTATTTATGTATGTGCGGAGAAGATGAAAAATATGTCGATGAGATTTTGCAAAACTATTTTAAATTACACATGATGGAATCAGTCTTGCTCTTTCAATTTTTAGAAATGCATTTTCGCATTTCATTTCAATCAAACAATAAAACCGGAACATTTCGAAAAATTTTCAATATTCATTTTTCCCCCATTTTTCAAAGTTAATAACAAATCTCGACATAAAAAAAGAATAATTTCAGGAGAAGCCATAAAAGGTAGGAGCGCCATTTATCTGATTTATTTATTTATTTATGTATGTGCGGAGAAGATGATAATATGGCGGTGAGATTTTGCAAAACTATTTTAAATTACACATGATGGAATCAGTCTTGCTCTTTCAATTTTTAGAAATGCATTTTTGCATTGCATTTCAATCAAACAATAAACGGGGGCATTTCGAAAAATTTTCAATATTCATTTTTCCATCATTTTTCAAAGTTAATAACAAATCTCGACATAAAAAAAGAATAATTTCAGGAGAAGCCATAAAAGGTAGGAGCGCCATTTATCTGATTTATTTATGTATGTGCGGAGAAGATGAAAAATATGTCGATGAGATTTTGCAAAACTATTTTAAATTACACATGATGGAATCAGTCTTGCTCTTTCAATTTTTAGAAATGCATTTTCACATTGCATTTCAATCAAACAATAAACGTGAACATTTCGAAAAATTTTCAATATTCATTTTTCCATCATTTTTCAAAGTTAATAACAAATCTCGACATAAAAAAAGAATAATTTCAGGAGAAGCCATAAAAGGTAGGAGCGCCATTTATCTGATTTATTTATTTATTTATGTATGTGCGGAGAAGATGAAAAATATGTCGATGAGATTTTGCAAAACTATTTTAAATTACACATGATGGAATCAGTCTTGCTCTTTCAATTTTTAGAAATGCATTTTCGCAGTGCATTTCAATCAAACAATAAACGTGAACATTTCGAAAAATTTTCAATATTCATTTTTCCATCATTTTTCAAAGTTAATAACAAATCTCGACATAAAAAAAGAATAATTTCAGGAGAAGCCATAAAAGGTAGGAGCGCCATTTATCTGATTTATTTATTTATTTATGTATGTGCGGAGAAGATGAAAAATATGTCGATGAGATTTTGCAAAACTATTTTAAATTACACATGATGGAATCAGTCTAGCTCTTTCAATTGTTAGAAATGCATTTTCGCATTGCATTTCAATCAAACAATAAACGCGAACAATTCGAAAAATTTTCAATACTCATTTTTCCATCATTTTTCAAAGTTAATAACAAATCTCGACATAAAAAAAGAATAATTTCAGGAGAAGCCATAAAAGGTAGGAGCGCCATTTATCTGATTTATTTATTTATTTATGTATGTGCGGAGAAGATGAAAAATATGTCGATGAGATTTTGCAAAACTATTTTAAATTACACATGATGGAATCAGTCTTGCTCTTTCAATTTTTAGAAATGCATTTTCGCATTGCATTTCAATCAAACAATAAACGTGAACATTTCGAAAAATTTTCAATATTCATTTTTCCATCATTTTTCAAAGTTAATAACAAATCTCGACATGAAAAAAGAATAATTTCAGGAGAAGCCATAAAAGGTAGGAGCGCCATTTATCTGATTTATTTATGTATGTGCGGAGAAGTTGAAAAATATGTCGATGAGATTTTGCAAAACTATTTTAAATTACACATGATGGAATCAGTCTTGCTCTTTCAATTTTTAGAAATGCATTTTCACATTGTATTTCAATCAAACAATAAACGTGAACATTTCGAAAAATTTTCAATATTCATTTTTCCATCATTTTTCAAAGTTAATAACAAATCTCGACATGAAAAAAGAATAATTTCAGGAGAAGCCATAAAAGGTAGGAGCGCCATTTATCTGATTTATTTATGTATGTGCGGAGAAGTTGAAAAATATGTCGATGAGATTTTGCAAAACTATTTTAAATTACACATGATGGAATCAGTCTTGCTCTTTCAATTTTTAGAAATGCATTTTCACATTGCATTTCAATCAAACAATAAACGTGAACATTTCGAAAAATTTTCAATATTCATTTTTCCATCATTTTTCAAAGTTAATAACAAATCTCGACATAAAAAAAAGAATAATTTCAGGAGAAGCCATAAAAGGTAGGAGCGCCATTTATCTGATTTATTTATTTATTTATGTATGTGCGGAGAAGATGAAAAATATGTCGATGAGATTTTGCAAAACTATTTTAAATTACACATGATGGAATCAGTCTAGCTCTTTCAATTGTTAGAAATGCATTTTCGCATTGCATTTCAATCAAACAATAAACGCGAACAATTCGAAAAATTTTCAATACTCATTTTTCCATCATTTTTCAAAGTTAATAACAAATCTCGACATAAAAAAAAGAATAATTTCAGGAGAAGCCATAAAAGGTAGGAGCGCCATTTATCTGATTTATTTATTTATTTATGTATGTGCGGAGAAGATGAAAAATATGTCGATGAGATTTTGCAAAACTATTTTAAATTACACATGATGGAATCAGTCTTGCTCTTTCAATTTTTAGAAATGCATTTTCGCATTTCATTTCAATCAAACAATAAAACCGGAACATTTCGAAAAATTTTCAATATTCATTTTTCCCCCATTTTTCAAAGTTAATAACAAATCTCGACATAAAAAAAGAATAATTTCAGGAGAAGCCATAAAAGGTAGGAGCGCCATTTATCTGATTTATTTATTTATTTATGTATGTGCGGAGAAGATGATAATATGGCGGTGAGATTTTGCAAAACTATTTTAAATTACACATGATGGAATCAGTCTTGCTCTTTCAATTTTTAGAAATGCATTTTTGCATTGCATTTCAATCAAACAATAAACGGGGGCATTTCGAAAAATTTTCAATATTCATTTTTCCATCATTTTTCAAAGTTAATAACAAATCTCGACATAAAAAAAGAATAATTTCAGGAGAAGCCATAAAAGGTAGGAGCGCCATTTATCTGATTTATTTATGTATGTGCGGAGAAGATGAAAAATATGTCGATGAGATTTTGCAAAACTATTTTAAATTACACATGATGGAATCAGTCTTGCTCTTTCAATTTTTAGAAATGCATTTTCACATTGCATTTCAATCAAACAATAAACGTGAACATTTCGAAAAATTTTCAATATTCATTTTTCCATCATTTTTCAAAGTTAATAACAAATCTCGACATAAAAAAAGAATAATTTCAGGAGAAGCCATAAAAGGTAGGAGCGCCATTTATCTGATTTATTTATTTATTTATGTATGTGCGGAGAAGATGAAAAATATGTCGATGAGATTTTGCAAAACTATTTTAAATTACACATGATGGAATCAGTCTTGCTCTTTCAATTTTTAGAAATGCATTTTCGCATTGCATTTCAATCAAACAATAAACGTAAACATTTCGAAAAATTTTCAATATTCATTTTTCCATCATTTTTCAAAGTTAATAACAAATCTCGACATAAAAAAAAATAATTTCAGGAGAAGCCATAAAAGGTAGGAGCGCCATTTATCTGATTTATTTATGTATGTGCGGAGAAGATGAAAAATATGTCGATGAGATTTTGCAAAACTATTTTAAATTACACATGATGGAATCAGCCTTGCTCTTTCAATTTTTAGAAATGCATTTTCGCATTGCATTTCAATCAAACAATAAACGTGAACATTTCGAAAAATTTTCAATATTCATTTTTCCATCATTTTTCAAAGTTAATAACAAATCTCGACATAAAAAAAGAATAATTTCAGGAGAAGCCATAAAAGGTAGGAGCGCCATTTATCTGATTTATTTATTTATTTATGTATGTGCGGAGAAGATGAAAAATATGTCGATGAGATTTTGCAAAACTATTTTAAATTACACATGATGGAATCAGTCTAGCTCTTTCAATTGTTAGAAATGCATTTTCGCATTGCATTTCAATCAAACAATAAACGCGAACAATTCGAAAAATTTTCAATACTCATTTTTCCATCATTTTTCAAAGTTAATAACAAATCTCGACATAAAAAAAAGAATAATTTCAGGAGAAGCCATAAAAGGTAGGAGCGCTATTTATCTGATTTATTTATGTATGTGTGGATAAGATGAAAAATATGTCGATGAGATTTTGCAAAACTATGTTAAATTACACATGATGGAATCAGTCTTGCTCTTTCAATTTTTAGAAATGCATTTTCGCATTTCATTTCAATCAAACAATAAAACCGGAACATTTCGAAAAATTTTCAATATTCATTTTTCCCCCATTTTTCAAAGTTAATAACAAATCTCGACATAAAAAAAGAATAATTTCAGGAGAAGCCATAAAAGGTAGGAGCGCCATTTATCTGATTTATTTATGTATGTGCGGAGAAGATGAAAAATATGTCGATGAGATTTTGCAAAAATATTTTAAATTACACATGATGGAATCAGTCTTGCTCTTTCAATTTTTAGAAATGCATTTTCGCATTTCATTTCAATCAAACAATAAAACCGGAACATTTCGAAAAATTTTCAATATTCATTTTTCCCTCATTTTTTAAAGTTAATAACAAATCTCGACATAAAAAAGAATAATTTCAGGAGAAGCCATAAAAGGTAGGAGCGCCATTTATCTGATTTATTTATTTATTTATGTATGTGCGGAGAAGATGATAATATGTCGGTGAGATTTTGCAAAACTATTTTAAATTACACATGATGGAATCAGTCTTGCTCTTTCAATTTTTAGAAATGCATTTTTGCATTGCATTTCAATCAAACAATAAACGGGGGCATTTCGAAAAATTTTCAATATTCATTTTTCCATCATTTTTCAAAGTTAATAACAAATCTCGACATAAAAAAAGAATAATTTCAGGAGAAGCCATAAAAGGTAGGAGCGCCATTTATCTGATTTATTTATGTATGTGCGGAGAAGATGAAAAATATGTCGATGAGATTTTGCAAAACTATTTTAAATTACACATGATGGAATCAGTCTTGCTCTTTCAATTTTTAGAAATGCATTTTCACATTGCATTTCAATCAAACAATAAACGTGAACATTTCGAAAAATTTTCAATATTCATTTTTCCATCATTTTTCAAAGTTAATAACAAATCTCGACATAAAAAAAGAATAATTTCAGGAGAAGCCATAAAAGGTAGGAGCGCCATTTATCTGATTTATTTATTTATTTATGTATGTGCGGAGAAGATGAAAAATATGTCGAAGAGATTTTGCAAAACTATTTTAAATTACACATGATGGAATCAGTCTTGCTCTTTCAATTTTTAGAAATGCATTTTCGCATTGCATTTTAATCAAACAATAAACGTGAACAATTCGAAAAATTTTCAATATTCATTTTTCCATCATTTTTCAAAGTTAATAACAAATCTCGACATAAAAAAAGAATAATTTCAGGAGAAGCCATAAAAGGTAGGAGCGCCATTTATCTGATTTATTTATGTATGTGCGGAGAAGTTGAAAAATATGTCGATGAGATTTTGCAAAACTATGTTAAATTACACATGATGGAATCAGTCTAGCTCTTTCAATTGTTAGAAATGCATTTTCGCATTGCATTTCAATCAAACAATAAACGTGAACATTTCGAAAAATTTTCAATATTCATTTTTCCATCATTTTTCAAAGTTAATAACAAATCTCGACATAAAAAAAGAATAATTTCAGGAGAAGCCATAAAAGGTAGGAGCGCCATTTATCTGATTTATTAATTTATTTATGTATGTGCGGAGAAGATGAAAAATATGTCGAAGAGATTTTGCAAAACTATTTTAAATTACACATGATGGAATCAGTCTTGCTCTTTCAATTTTTAGAAATGCATTTTCGCATTGCATTTCAATCAAACAATAAACGTGAACATTTCGAAAAATTTTCAATATTCATTTTTCCATCATTTTTCAAAGTTAATAACAAATCTCGACATAAAAAAAGAATAATTTCAGGAGAAGCCATAAAAGGTAGGAGCGCCATTTATCTGATTTATTTATTTATTTATGTATGTGCGGAAAAGATGAAAAATATGTCGATGAGATTTTGCAAAACTATTTTAAATTACACATGATGGAATCAGTCTTGCTCTTTCAATTTTTAGAAATGCATTTTCGCATTTCATTTCAATCAAACAATAAAACCGGAACATTTCGAAAAATTTTCAATATTCATTTTTCCCTCATTTTTTAAGGTTAATAACAAATCTCGACATAAAAAAGAATAATTTCAGGAGAAGCCATAAAAGGTAGGAGCGCCATTTATCTGATTTATTTATTTATTTATGTATGTGCGGAAAAGATGAAAAATATGTCGATGAGATTTTGCAAAACTATTTTAAATTACACATGATGGAATCAGTCTTGCTCTTTCAATTTTTAGAAATGCATTTTTGCATTGCATTTCAATCAAACAATAAACGGGGGCATTTCGAAAAATTTTCAATATTCATTTTTCCATCATTTTTCAAAGTTAATAACAAATCTCGACATAAAAAAAGAATAATTTCAGGAGAAGCCATAAAAGGTAGGAGCGCCATTTATCTGATTTATTTATGTATGTGCGGAGAAGATGAAAAATATGTCGATGAGATTTTGCAAAACTATTTTAAATTACACATGATGGAATCAGTCTTGCTCTTTCAATTTTTAGAAATGCATTTTCACATTGCATTTCAATCAAACAATAAACGTGAACATTTCGAAAAATTTTCAATATTCATTTTTCCATCATTTTTCAAAGTTAATAACAAATCTCGACATAAAAAAAGAATAATTTCAGGAGAAGCCATAAAAGGTAGGAGCGCCATTTATCTGATTTATTTATTTATTTATGTATGTGCGGAGAAGATGAAAAATATGTCGAAGAGATTTTGCAAAACTATTTTAAATTACACATGATGGAATCAGTCTTGCTCTTTCAATTTTTAGAAATGCATTTTCGCATTGCATTTTAATCAAACAATAAACGTGAACAATTCGAAAAATTTTCAATATTCATTTTTCCATCATTTTTCAAAGTTAATAACAAATCTCGACATAAAAAAAGAATAATTTCAGGAGAAGCCATAAAAGGTAGGAGCGCCATTTATCTGATTTATTTATGTATGTGCGGAGAAGTTGAAAAATATGTCGATGAGATTTTGCAAAACTATGTTAAATTACACATGATGGAATCAGTCTAGCTCTTTCAATTGTTAGAAATGCATTTTCGCATTGCATTTCAATCAAACAATAAACGTGAACATTTCGAAAAATTTTCAATATTCATTTTTCCATCATTTTTCAAAGTTAATAACAAATCTCGACATAAAAAAAGAATAATTTCAGGAGAAGCCATAAAAGGTAGGAGCGCCATTTATCTGATTTATTAATTTATTTATGTATGTGCGGAGAAGATGAAAAATATGTCGAAGAGATTTTGCAAAACTATTTTAAATTACACATGATGGAATCAGTCTTGCTCTTTCAATTTTTAGAAATGCATTTTCGCATTGCATTTTAATCAAACAATAAACGTGAACATTTCGAAAAATTTTCAATATTAATTTTTCCATCATTTTTCAAAGTTAATAACAAATCTCGACATAAAAAAAGAATAATTTCAGGAGAAGCCATAAAAGGTAGGAGCGCCATTTATCTGATTTATTAATTTATTTATGTATGTGCGGAGAAGATGAAAAATATGTCGAAGAGATTTTGCAAAACTATTTTAAATTACACATGATGGAATCAGTCTTGCTCTTTCAATTTTTAGAAATGCATTTTCACATTGCATTTAATCAAACAATAAACGTGAACATTTCGAAAAATTTTCAATATTCATTTTTCCATCATTTTTCAAAGTTAATAACAAATCTCGACATAAAAAAAGAATAATTTCAGGAGAAGCCATAAAAGGTAGGAGCGCCATTTATCTGATTTATTTATTTATTTATGTATGTGCGGAGAAGATGAAAAATATGTCGATGAGATTTTGCAAAACAATTTTAAATTACACATGATGGAATCAGTCTTGCTCTTTCAATTTTTAGAAATGCATTTTCGCATTGCATTTCAATCAAACAATAAACGTGAACATTTCGAAAAATTTTCAATATTCATTTTTCCATCATTTTTCAAAGTTAATAACAAATCTCGACATAAAAAAAGAATAATTTCAGGAGAAGCCATAAAAGGTAGGAGCGCCATTTATCTGATTTATTTATTTATTTATGTATGTGCGGAGAAGATGAAAAATATGTCGATGAGATTTTGCAAAACTATTTTAAATTACACATGATGGAATCAGTCTTGCTCTTTCAATTTTTAGAAATGCATTTTCGCATTGCATTTCAATCAAACAATCAACGCGAACAATTCGAAAAATTTTCAATACTCATTTTTCCATCATTTTTCAAAGTTAATAACAAATCTCGACATAAAAAAAGAATAATTTCAGGAGAAGCCATAAAAGGTAGAAGCGCCATTTATCTGATTTATTTATGTATGTGTGGATAAGATGAAAAATATGTCGATGAGATTTTGCAAAACTATGTTAAATTACACATGATGGAATCAGTCTTGCTCTTTCAATTTTTAGAAATGCATTTTCGCATTGCATTTCAATCAAACAATCAACGCGAACAATTCGAAAAATTTTCAATACTCATTTTTCCATCATTTTTCAAAGTTAATAACAAATCTCGACATAAAAAAAGAATAATTTCAGGAGAAGCCATAAAAGGTAGAAGCGCCATTTATCTGATTTATTTATGTATGTGTGGATAAGATGAAAAATATGTCGATGAGATTTTGCAAAACTATTTTAAATTACACATGATGGAATCAGTCTTGCTCTTTCAATTTTTAGAAATGCATTTTCGCATTTCATTTCAATCAAACAATAAAACCGGAACATTTCGAAAAATTTTCAATATTCATTTTTCCCCCATTTTTCAAAGTTAATAACAAATCTCGACATAAAAAAAGAATAATTTCAGGAGAAGACATAAAAGGTAGGAGCGCCATTTATCTGATTTATTTATGTATGTGCGGAGAAGATGAAAAATATGTCGAAGAGATTTTGCAAAACTATTGTAAATTACACATGATGGAATCAGTCTTGCTCTTTCAATTGTTAGAAATGCATTTTCGCATTGCATTTCAATCAAACAATCAACGCGAACAATTCGAAAAATTTTCAATACTCATTTTTCCATCATTTTTCAAAGTTAATAACAAATCTCGACATAAAAAAAGAATAATTTCAGGAGAAGCCATAAAAGGTAGGAGCGCCATTTATCTGATTTATTTATGTATGTGCGGAGAAGATGAAAAATATGTCGATGAGATTTTGCAAAACTATTTTAAATTACACATGATGGAATCAGTCTTGCTCTTTCAATTTTTAGAAATGCATTTTCGCATTGCATTTCAATCAAACAATAAAACCGGAACATTTCGAAAAATTTTCAATATTCATTTTTCCCTCATTTTTTAAAGTTAATAACAAATCTCGACATAAAAAAGAATAATTTCAGGAGAAGCCATAAAAGGTAGGAGCGCCATTTATCTGATTTATTTATTTATTTATGTATGTGCGGAGAAGATGATAATATGTCGGTGAGATTTTGCAAAACTATTTTAAATTACACATGATGGAATCAGTCTTGCTCTTTCAATTTTTAGAAATGCATTTTTGCATTGCATTTCAATCAAACAATAAACGTGAACATTTCGAAAAATTTTCAATATTCGTTTTTCCATCATTTTTCAAAGTTAATAACAAATCTCGACATAAAAAAAGAATAATTTAAGGAGAAGCCATAAAAGGTAGGAGCGCCATTTATCTGATTTATTTATGTATGTGCGGAGAAGATGAAAAATATGTCGATGAGATTTTGCAAAACTATTTTAAATTACACATGATGGAATCAGTCTTGCTCTTTCAATTTTTAGAAATGCATTTTCGCATTGCATTTCAATCAAACAATAAACGTGAACATTTCGAAAAATTTTCAATATTCGTTTTTCCATCATTTTTCAAAGTTAATAACAAATCTCGACATAAAAAAAGAATAATTTAAGGAGAAGCCATAAAAGGTAGGAGCGCCATTTATCTGATTTATTTATGTATGTGCGGAGAAGATGAAAAATATGTCGATGAGATTTTGCAAAACTATTTTAAATTACACATGATGGAATCAGTCTTGCTCTTTCAATTTTTAGAAATGCATTTTCGCATTTCATTTCAATCAAACAATAAAACCGGAACATTTCGAAAAATTTTCAATATTCATTTTTCCCCCATTTTTCAAAGTTAATAACAAATCTCGACATAAAAAAAGAATAATTTCAGGAGAAGCCATAAAAGGTAGGAGCGCCATTTATCTGATTTATTTATTTATTTATGTATGTGCGGAGAAGATGATAATATGTCGGTGAGATTTTGCAAAACTATTTTAAATTACACATGATGGAATCAGTCTTGCTCTTTCAATTTTTAGAAATGCATTTTTGCATTGCATTTCAATCAAACAATAAACGGGGGCATTTCGAAAAATTTTCAATATTCATTTTTCCATCATTTTTCAAAGTTAATAACAAATCTCGACATAAAAAAAGAATAATTTCAGGAGAAGCCATAAAAGGTAGGAGCGCCATTTATCTGATTTATTTATGTATGTTCGGAGAAGATGAAAAATATGTCGATGAGATTTTGCAAAACTATTTTAAATTACACATGATGGAATCAGTCTTGCTCTTTCAATTTTTAGAAATGCATTTTCGCATTGCATTTCAATCAAACAATAAACGTGAACATTTCGAAAAATTTTCAATATTCATTTTTCCATCATTTTTCAAAGTTAATAACAAATCTCGACATAAAAAAAGAATAATTTCAGGAGAAGCCATAAAAGGTAGGAGCGCCATTTATCTGATTTATTTATTTATTTATGTATGTGCGGAGAAGATGAAAAATATGTCGATGAGATTTTGCAAAACTATTTTAAATTACACATGATGGAATCAGTCTTGCTCTTTCAATTTTTAGAAATGCATTTTCGCATTGCATTTCAATCAAACAATAAACGTGAACATTTCGAAAAATTTTCAATATTCATTTTTCCATCATTTTTCAAAGTTAATAACAAATTTCGACATAAAAAAAGAATAATTTCAGGAGAAGCCATAAAAGGTAGGAGCGCCATTTATCTGATTTATTTATTTATTTATGTATGTGCGGAGAAGATGAAAAATATGTCGAAGAGATTTTGCAAAACTATTTTAAATTACACATGATGGAATCAGTCTTGCTCTTTCAATTTTTAGAAATGCATTTTTGCATTGCATTTCAATCAAACAATAAACGGGGGATTTCGAAAAATTTTCAATATTCATTTTTCCATCATTTTTCAAAGTTAATAACAAATCTCGACATAAAAAAAGAATAATTTCAGGAGAAGCCATAAAAGGTAAGAGCGTCATTTATCTGATTTATTTATGTACGTGCGGAGAAGATGAAAAATATGTCGATGAGATTTTGCAAAACTATTTTAAATTACACATGATGGAATCAGTCTTGCTCTTTCAATTTTTAGAAATGCATTTTCGCATTGCATTTCAATCAAACAATAAACGTGAACATTTCGAAAAATTTTCAATATTCATTTTTCCATCATTTTTCAAAGTTAATAACAAATCTCGACATAAAAAAAGAATAATTTCAGGAGAAGCCATAAAAGGTAGGAGCGCCATTTATCTGATTTATTTATTTATTTATGTATGTGCGGAGAAGATGAAAAATATGTCGATGAGATTTTGCAAAACTATTTTAAATTACACATGATGGAATCAGTCTTGCTCTTTCAATTTTTAGAAATGCATTTTCGCATTGCATTTCAATCAAACAATAAACGTGAACATTTCGAAAAATTTTCAATATTCATTTTTCCATCATTTTTCAAAGTTAATAACAAATCTCGACATAAAAAAAGAATAATTTCAGGAGAAGCCATAAAAGGTAGGAGCGCCATTTATCTGATTTATTTATTTATTTATGTATGTGCGGAGAAGATGAAAAATATGTCGAAGAGATTTTGCAAAACTATTTTAAATTACACCTGATGGAATCAGTCTTGCTCTTTCAATTTTTAGAAATGCATTTTCGCATTGCATTTTAATCAAACAATAAACGTGAACAATTCGAAAAATTTTCAATATTCATTTTTCCATCATTTTTCAAAGTTAATAACAAATCTCGACATAAAAAAAGAATAATTTCAGGAGAAGCCATAAAAGGTAGGAGCGCCATTTATCTGATTTATTTATTTATTTATGTATGTGCGGAAAAGATGAAAAATATGTCGAAGAGATTTTGCAAAACTATTTTAAATTACACATGATGGAATCAGTCTTGCTCTTTCAATTTTTAGAAATGCATTTTCGCATTGCATTTTAATCAAACAATAAACGTGAACAATTCGAAAAATTTTCAATATTCATTTTTCCATCATTTTTCAAAGTTAATAACAAATCTCGACATAAAAAAAGAATAATTTCAGGAGAAGCCATAAAAGGTAGGAGCGCCATTTATCTGATTTATTTATTTATTTATGTATGTGCGGAGAAGATGAAAAATATGTCGAAGAGATTTTGCAAAACTATTTTAAATTACACATGATGGAATCAGTCTTGCTCTTTCAATTTTTAGAAATGCATTTTTGCATTGCATTTCAATCAAACAATAAACGGGGGCATTTCGAAAAATTTTCAATATTCATTTTTCCATCATTTTTCAAAGTTAATAACAAATCTCGACATAAAAAAAGAATAATTTCAGGAGAAGCCATAAAAGGTAGGAGCGCCATTTATCTGATTTATTTATGTATGTGCGGAGAAGATGAAAAATATGTCGATGAGATTTTGCAAAACTATTTTAAATTACACATCATGGAATCAGTCTTGCTCTTTCAATTTTTAGAAATGCATTTTCGCATTGCATTTCAATCAAACAATAAACGTGAACATTTCGAAAAATTTTCAATATTCGTTTTTCCATCATTTTTCAAAGTTCATAACAAATCTCGACATAAAAAAAGAATAATTTAAGGAGAAGCCATAAAAGGTAGGAGCGCCATTTATCTGATTTATTTATTTATTTATGTATGTGCGGAGAAGATGAAAAATATGTCGATGAGATTTTGCAAAACTATTTTAAATTACACATGATGGAATCAGTCTTGCTCTTTCAATTTTTAGAAATGCATTTTCGCATTTCATTTCAATCAAACAATAAAACCGGAACATTTCGAAAAATTTTCAATATTCATTTTTCCCCCATTTTTCAAAGTTAATAACAAATCTCGACATAAAAAAAGAATAATTTCAGGAGAAGCCATAAAAGGTAGGAGCGCCATTTATCTGATTTATTTATTTATTTATGTATGTGCGGAGAAGATGATAATATGTCGGTGAGATTTTGCAAAACTATTTTAAATTACACATGATGGAATCAGTCTTGCTCTTTCAATTTTTAGAAATGCATTTTTGCATTGCATTTCAATCAAACAATAAACGGGGGCATTTCGAAAAATTTTCAATATTCATTTTTCCATCATTTTTCAAAGTTAATAACAAATCTCGACATAAAAAAAGAATAATTTCAGGAGAAGCCATAAAAGGTAGGAGCGCCATTTATCTGATTTATTTATGTATGTTCGGAGAAGATGAAAAATATGTCGATGAGATTTTGCAAAACTATTTTAAATTACACATGATGGAATCAGTCTTGCTCTTTCAATTTTTAGAAATGCATTTTCGCATTGCATTTCAATCAAACAATAAACGTGAACATTTCGAAAAATTTTCAATATTCATTTTTCCATCATTTTTCAAAGTTAATAACAAATCTCGACATAAAAAAAGAATAATTTCAGGAGAAGCCATAAAAGGTAGGAGCGCCATTTATCTGATTTATTTATTTATTTATGTATGTGCGGAGAAGATGAAAAATATGTCGAAGAGATTTTGCAAAACTATTTTAAATTACACATGATGGAATCAGTCTTGCTCTTTCAATTTTTAGAAATGCATTTTTGCATTGCATTTCAATCAAACAATAAACGGGGGCATTTCGAAAAATTTTCAATATTCATTTTTCCATCATTTTTCAAAGTTAATAACAAATCTCGACATAAAAAAAGAATAATTTCAGGAGAAGCCATAAAAGGTAAGAGCGCCATTTATCTGATTTATTTATGTATGTGCGGAGAAGATGAAAAATATGTCGATGAGATTTTGCAAAACTATTTTAAATTACACATGATGGAATCAGTCTTGCTCTTTCAATTTTTAGAAATGCATTTTCGCATTGCATTTCAATCAAACAATAAACGTGAACATTTCGAAAAATTTTCAATATTCATTTTTCCATCATTTTTCAAAGTTAATAACAAATCTCGACATAAAAAAAGAATAATTTCAGGAGAAGCCATAAAAGGTAGGAGCGCCATTTATCTGATTTATTTATTTATTTATGTATGTGCGGAGAAGATGAAAAATATGTCGATGAGATTTTGCAAAACTATTTTAAATTACACATGATGGAATCAGTCTTGCTCTTTCAATTTTTAGAAATGCATTTTCGCATTGCATTTCAATCAAACAATAAACGTGAACATTTCGAAAAATTTTCAATATTCATTTTTCCATCATTTTTCAAAGTTAATAACAAATCTCGACATAAAAAAAGAATAATTTCAGGAGAAGCCATAAAAGGTAGGAGCGCCATTTATCTGATTTATTTATTTATTTATGTATGTGCGGAGAAGATGAAAAATATGTCGAAGAGATTTTGCAAAACTATTTTAAATTACACCTGATGGAATCAGTCTTGCTCTTTCAATTTTTAGAAATGCATTTTCGCATTGCATTTTAATCAAACAATAAACGTGAACAATTCGAAAAATTTTCAATATTCATTTTTCCATCATTTTTCAAAGTTAATAACAAATCTCGACATAAAAAAAGAATAATTTCAGGAGAAGCCATAAAAGGTAGGAGCGCCATTTATCTGATTTATTTATTTATTTATGTATGTGCGGAGAAGATAAAAAATATGTCGATGAGATTTTGCAAAACTATTTTAAATTACACATGATGGAATCAGTCTTGCTCTTTCAATTTTTAGAAATGCATTTTCGCATTGCATTTCAATCAAACAATAAACGTGAACATTTCGAAAAATTTTCAATATTCATTTTTCCATCATTTTTCAAAGTTAATAACAAATCTCGACATAAAAAAAGAATAATTTCAGGAGAAGCCATAAAAGGTAGGAGCGCCATTTATCTGATTTATTTATTTATTTATGTATGTGCGGAAAAGATGAAAAATATGTCGAAGAGATTTTGCAAAACTATTTTAAATTACACATGATGGAATCAGTCTTGCTCTTTCAATTTTTAGAAATGCATTTTCGCATTGCATTTTAATCAAACAATAAACGTGAACAATTCGAAAAATTTTCAATATTCATTTTTCCATCATTTTTCAAAGTTAATAACAAATCTCGACATAAAAAAAGAATAATTTCAGGAGAAGCCATAAAAGGTAGGAGCGCCATTTATCTGATTTATTTATTTATTTATGTATGTGCGGAGAAGATGAAAAATATGTCGAAGAGATTTTGCAAAACTATTTTAAATTACACATGATGGAATCAGTCTTGCTCTTTCAATTTTTAGAAATGCATTTTTGCATTGCATTTCAATCAAACAATAAACGGGGGCATTTCGAAAAATTTTCAATATTCATTTTTCCATCATTTTTCAAAGTTAATAACAAATCTCGACATAAAAAAAGAATAATTTCAGGAGAAGCCATAAAAGGTAGGAGCGCCATTTATCTGATTTATTTATGTATGTGCGGACAAGATGAAAAATATGTCGATGAGATTTGCAAAACTATTTTAAATTACACATGATGGAATCAGTCTTGCTCTTTCAATTTTTAGAAATGCATTTTCGCATTGCATTTCAATCAAACAATAAACGTGAACATTTCGAAAAATATTCAATATTCATTTTTCCATCATTTTTCAAAGTTAATAACAAATCTCGACATAAAAAAAGAATAATTTCAGGAGAAGCCATAAAAGATAGGAGCGCCATTTATCTGATTTATTTATTTATTTATGTATGTGCGGAGAAGATGAAAAATATGTCGAAGAGATTTTGCAAAACTATTTTAAATTACACATGATGGAATCAGTCTTGCTCTTTCAATTTTTAGAAATGCATTTTTGCATTGCATTTCAATCAAACAATAAACGGGGGCATTTCGAAAAATTTTCAATATTCATTTTTCCATCATTTTTCAAAGTTAATAACAAATCTCGACATAAAAAAAGAATAATTTCAGGAGAAGCCATAAAAGGTAGGAGCGCCATTTATCTGATTTATTTATGTATGTGCGGAGAAGATGAAAAATATGTCGATGAGATTTGCAAAACTATTTTAAATTACACATGATGGAATCAGTCTTGCTCTTTCAATTTTTAGAAATGCATTTTCGCATTGCATTTCAATCAAACAATAAACGTGAACATTTCGAAAAATTTTCAATATTCATTTTTCCATCATTTTTCAAAGTTAATAACAAATCTCGACATAAAAAAAGAATAATTTCAGGAGAAGCCATAAAAGGTAGGAGCGCCATTTATCTGATTTATTTATTTATTTATGTATGTGCGGAGAAGATGAAAAATATGTCGAAGAGATTTTGCAAAACTATTTTAAATTACACATGATGGAATCAGTCTTGCTCTTTCAATTTTTAGAAATGCATTTTCGCATTGCATTTTAATCAAACAATAAACGTGAACAATTCGAAAAATTTTCAATATTCATTTTTCCATCATTTTTCAAAGTTAATAACAAATCTCGACATAAAAAAAGAATAATTTCAGGAGAAGCCATAAAAGGTAGGAGCGCCATTTATCTGATTTATTTATGTATGTGCGGAGAAGATGAAAAATATATCGATGAAATTTTGCAAAACTATTTTAAATTACACATGATAGAATCAGTCTTGCTCTTTCAATTTTTAGAAATGCATTTTCGCATTGCATTTCAATCAAACAATAAACGTGAACATTTCGAAAAATTTTCAATATTCATTTTTCCATCATTTTTCAAAGTTAATAACAAATCTCGACATAAAAAAAGAATAATTTCAGGAGAAGCAATAAAAGGTAGGAGCGCCATTTATCTGATTTATTTATTTATTTATGTATGTGCGGAGAAGATGAAAAATATGTCGATGAGATTTTGCAAAACTATTTTAAATTACACATGATGGAATCAGTCTTGCTCTTTCAATTTTTAGAAATGCATTTTCGCATTGCATTTTAATCAAACAATAAACGTGAACAATTCGAAAAATTTTCAATATTCATTTTTCCATCATTTTTCAAAGTTAATAACAAATCTCGACATAAAAAAAGAATAATTTCAGGAGAAGCCATAAAAGGTAGGAGCGCCATTTATCTGATTTATTTATGTATGTGCGGAGAAGATGAAAAATATATCGATGAAATTTTGCAAAACTATTTTAAATTACACATGATAGAATCAGTCTTGCTCTTTCAATTTTTAGAAATGCATTTTCGCATTGCATTTCAATCAAACAATAAACGTGAACATTTCGAAAAATTTTCAATATTCATTTTTCCATCATTTTTCAAAGTTAATAACAAATCTCGACATAAAAAAAGAATAATTTCAGGAGAAGCAATAAAAGGTAGGAGCGCCATTTATCTGATTTATTTATTTATTTATGTATGTGCGGAGAAGATGAAAAATATGTCGATGAGATTTTGCAAAACTATTTTAAATTACACATGATGGAATCAGTCTTGCTCTTTCAATTTTTAGAAATGCATTTTCGCATTGAATTTCAATCAAACAATAAACGTGAACAATTCGAAAAATTTTCAATACTCATTTTTCCATCATTTTTCAAAGTTAATAACAAATCTCGACATAAAAAAATAATAATTTCAGGAGAAGCCATAAAAGGTAAGAGCGCCATTTATCTGATTTATTTATGTATGTGTGGATAAGATGAAAAATATGTCGATGAGATTTTGCAAAACTATATTAAATTACACATGATGGAATCAGTCTTGCTCTTTCAATTTTTAGAAATGCATTTTCGCATTTTATTTCATTCAAACAATAAAACCGGAACATTCCGAAAAATTTTCAATATTCATTTTTCAATCATTTTTCAAAGTTAATAACAAATCTCGACATAAAAAAAGAATAATTTCAGGAGAAGCCATAAAAGGTAGGAGCGCCATTTATCTGATTTATTTATTTATTTATGTATGTGCGGAGAAGATGATAATATGTTGGTGAGATGTTGCAAAACTGTTTTAAATTACACATGATGGAATCAGTCTTGCTCTTTCAATTTTTAGAAATGCATTTTCGCATTTCATTTCAATCAAACAATAAAACCGGAACATTTCGAAAAATTTTCAATATTCATTTTTCCCTCATTTTTTAAAGTTAATAACAAATCTCGACATAAAAAAGAATAATTTCAGGAGAAGCCATAAAAGGTAGGAGCGCCATTTATCTGATTTATTTATTTATATATGTATGTGCGGAGAAGAAGATAATATGTCGATGAGATTTTGCAAAACTATTTTAAATTACACATGATCTTGTCTTGTTCTTTCAATTTTTAGGGAGCCATGTTCGTTTTTAATTTTAATCAAACAATAAATGCAAACTCGAAAAATGTATATATTTATATAATATAAAAAGTAGGGGAAGATAGAAAGTAAGGGAAGGTGGTAAAATTTTGAGTAAAAATGGTCATTTTTTAAGGGTAAAATTTTTATCTAAAATACTACAATATTTAGACTTGAAATTACTATAAATGATAAAATTGGGATGAAAAAATGGCGAACGACTCAATCGCAAATTGCTAAAATTTTGGAAAAAAATTGTTAAATCTCAGGTAGGAAGGAGGAGAAGGTAAAAAGCAGGGGAAGATAAAATGTAAGGGAAGGTGGTAAAAATTGAGTAAAAATGGTCATTTTTTATTGTAAAATTTTTATCTAAAATACTACAATATTTAGACTTGAAATTACTATAAATGATAAAATTGGGAGGAAAAAATGGCCAACGAATCAATCGCAAATTGCTAAAGTTTTGGGAAAAAATTGTTAAATATTAGGTAGGAAAGAGAGGAAGATAAAAAGTAGGGGAAGGTAAAAATAGGGAAGGTAAAAAGTAGGGGAAAATAAAAAGTAGGGGAAGGTAAAAAGTAGGAGAAGGTAAAAAGTAGGGGAAGTTAAAAAGTAGGGGAAGGTAAAAAGTGGGGGAAAATAAAGAGTAGAGGAAGATAAAAAGTAGGGGAAGGTAGGAAAGAGGGGAAGGTAGGAAGGAGGGGAAGGTAAAAAGTAGGGAAAGTTAAGAAAGAGGGGTAGGTAGGAAGGAGGGCAAAGGTACAAAGTAGGGGAAAATAAAAAGTAGGTAAGGTAGAAAGTAAGGGAATGTGGTAAAAATTGAGAAAAATGGTCATTTTTTAATGGTAAAATTTTTATCAAAAATACTACAATATTTAGACTTGAAATTACTATAAATGATAAAATTGGGAAGAAAAAAATGGCCAACGACTTAATCGCAAATTGTTAAAATTTTCGGAAAAAATTGTCAAATCTCAGGTAGGAACGAGGGGAAGGTAAAAAGTAGGGGAAGATAAAAAGTAGGGGTGGGTAAAAAGTAGGGGAAGGATGGAGGAGAAAATAAGAAAGAGGGGTGAGTAAGATGGAGGGAAAGGTACAAAGTAGGAGAAAATAAAATGTAGGGTAAGGTAGAAAGTAAGGAAAGTTGGTAAAATTTTGAGTAAAAATATTCATTTTTTAATGGTAAAATTTTTATCTAAAATACTACAATATTTAGACTTAAAATTACTATACATGATAAAATTGGGAGGAAAAAACGGTCAACGACTCAATCGCAAATTGCTAAAATTTTGGGAAAAAATTGTTAAATATCAGGTAGAAAGGAGAAGATAAAAATTAGGGGAAAGTAAAAAGTAGGGGAAAATAAAAAGTAGGGGAAGGTAGAAAGTAGGGGAAGGTAGTAAAGAAGGGTGGGAAGGAAAGACGAGAAGGTAGGAAGAAGGGGAACGTAAAAAGTAGGGGAAAGTAAGAAAGAGGGGTAGGTAGGAACAAGGGAAAGGTACAATGTAGAGTAGGATAAAAAATAGGGGAAGGTAGAAAGTAAGGGAAGGTGGTAAGATTATGAGTAAAAATGGTTATTTTTTAATGGTAAAATTTTTATCTAAAATACTACAATATTTAGACACGAAATTACTATAAATGCTAAAATTGGGAGAAAAGAATGGCCAACGACTCAATCGCAAATTGCTAAAATTTTGGGAAAAATATGTTAAATATCAGGTAAGAAGGAGGGGAAAATAAAAAGTAGGGGAAAGTAAAACGTAGGGGAAGATAAAAAATAGGGGAAGGTAGAAAGTAGTGGAAGGTAGGAAAGAGGGGAAGGTAAAAAGTAGGGTAAAGTAAGAAAGAGGTGTAGGTAGGAAGGAGGGAAAGGTACAAAGTAGGGGAAGATAAAAAGTAGGGGAAAGTAGAAAGTAAGGGAAGGTGGTAAAATTTTGAGTAAAAATGGTCATTTTTTAATGGTAAAATTTTTATCTAAAATACTACAATATTTAGACTTGAAATTACTATAAATGCTAAAATTGGGAGGAAAAGATGGCCAACGACTCAATCGCAAATTGCTAAAGTTTTGGGAAATAATTGTTAAATCTCATGTAGGAAGGAGGGAAAGGCAGGAAGGAGGCGAAGGTAAAAAGTAGGGGAAGATAAAAAGTAGGGGAAGGTAGAAAGTAAGGGAAGGTGGTAAAATTTTGAGTAAAAATGGTCATTTTTTAATAGTAAAATTATGATCTAAAATACTACAATATTTAGACTGGAAATTTCTATAAATGATAAAATTGGGAAGAAAAAATGGCCAACGACTCAATCGCAAATTGCTAATATTTTGGGAAAAATATGTTAAATATCAGGTAAGAAGGAGGGGAAGATAAAAAGTAGGGGAAGGTAAAAAGTAAGGAAAGATAAAAAGTAGGGGAAGGTAAAAAGTAGGGGAAGATAAAAAGTAGGGGAAGATAAGAAAGAGGGGTAGGTAGGAAGGAGGGAAAAATACAAAGTAGGGGAAGATAAAAAGTAGGGGACCATAAAAAGTAAGGGTAGGTGGTAAAATTTTGAGTAAAAATGGTCATTTTTTAATGATAAAATTTTTATCTAAAATACTACAATATTTAGACTTGAAATTACTATAAATGATAAAATTGGGTGGAAAAAATGGTCAACGACTCAATCGCAAATTGCTAAAACTGCTAAAATTGTTAACTATCAGGTAGGAAGGAGGGGAAGATAAAAAGTAGGGGAAGGTAAAAAGTAGGGGAAGATAAAAAATAGGGGAAGTTAGGAAAGAGGTAAAGGTAGGAAGGAGGGGAAGATAAAAAATAGGGGAAGGTAAGAAAGAGGGGTAGGTAGGAAGGAGGGAAAGGTACAAAGTAGGGGAAGGTAAAAAGTAGGGGAAGGTAGAAAGTAAGGGAAGGTGGTAAAATTTTGAGTAAAAATGGTCATTTTTTAATGGTAACATTTTTATCTAAAATACTAGTTACAATATTTAGACTTGAAATTACTATAAATGATTAAATTGGGAGGAAAAATGGCCAACGACTCAATCGCAAATTGCTAAAGTTTTGGGAAAAAATTGTTAAATCTCAGGTAGGAAAGAGGGGAAGGTAAAAATTGGGAAGATAAAAGTAGAGGAAGATAAAAAGTAGGGGAAGGTAAAAAGTAGGGGAAGGTAAAAAGTAGGGGAAGATAAAAAGTAGGGGCAGGTAGAAAGTAAGGAACGGCCGCGATCAGGGTACATGGCCTAGAGGCTAGAAAACCCTTGGAGGGGTTTTAGCCGGTAAGAGTCCGGCACTACCCGGTGTGATAGAATCTAAGCACCGGGTGTCCATGAGGATTTTCCCTCCACCCAAAAAAAAAAAAAAAAAAGTAAGGAAATGTGGTAAAATTTTGAGTAAAAGTGGTAATTTTTTAACGATAAAATTTTTATCTAAAATACTACAATATTTAGACTTAAAATTACTATAAGTTATAAAATTGGGAGGGAAAAAATGGCCAACGACTCAATCGCAAATTGCTAAAATTTTTGGAAAAAATTGTTAAATCACAGGTAAGAAGAAGGAAAAGGTAGGAAGGAGGGGAAAGTAAAAATAGGGAAAGGAAAAAAATAGGAGAAGCTGAAAAGTAGGGAAAGATAAAAAGTTGGGGAAGGTAAAAAATAGGAGAAGATAGGAAAAAGGGGAAAGTAGGAAGAAGGGGAAGTTGGTAAAAAAAATTGGTGGTTTTTTTAATAGTAAAATTTTTATCAAAAAAATCACAATTTTCAGAATGCTCAGAATAAGCTCCTGAGCAATTAAGCAGACTGAGCGTCATGTGCGTCCTGAACATCGGTGACTGCTGAGAGCGTCAGGTCTCTCAGCTGCCAGCTTTTCACTGTCAGCTCTCAACTTTTTAGCTCTCAGCAGGTAGAGCCTCTGGATGCTCAGAATGCGCGGGACGCTGTTTATTTTACGTAAATACATTGTGTTCATTATTGCTTTACATCATTAATAACTAAGATGGAGCAGTTTGAAAATTTACAAATACCACAATCATTTATCTGATTTATTTATTTATATATGTATGTGCGGAGAAGAAGATAATATGTCGATTAAATTTTGCAAACCTATTTTAAATTACACATGATGGAATCAGTCTTGCTCTTTCAATTTTTAGAGAGTCATGTTCGTATTTAATTTCAATCAAACAATGAACGCAAACAACTCCAAAGATTTTCAATATTTTTCCATAATTTTTTAAAGTTAATAACAAATCTCGACATAAAAAAAGAAAAATTTTAGGAGAAACCATAAAAACTATAAGCGCCATTTATCTGATTTATTTATTTATAAATGTAAGTTTGGGCGGAGAAGAAGATAATATGTCGATGAGATTTTGCAAAGCTATTTTAAATTACACATGATGGAATTAGTCTTGCTCATTCAAATTTTTGGAGACTCATTTTCATATTTTATTTTAATCAAACATTGCACGCGAACAACTCGAAAGATTTTCAATGTTTTTCCATCTTTTTTGAAAGTTAATAACAAATCTCGACAAGAAAGTTAGAAGCCATAAAAGATAGTAGTAGCGCCATGTCTTCTTTCTCTAATTGTGATATTTATGTGCGAATAAGTTGACAATATGACGATCGGTCGGCGCAGCGGCTTAGCAAACCGACTTGCGCCGGCAAGGCCCTGGGTTCGAATCCCGGCCCGGTCATGGATGTTTGTATTTGTCCAAACTCTCTCCCTGTAATTGGGGCAACCTGTTGGGGGGGAGTATAAACAACAAATAAAAAAAAATATGTCGATAAAATTATACCAAAATATTTGACAAAAAACAGTTGGTGTTTCTCTGTTCAAAAGCGCGCGAAATGCTTGTGTTAGATATCAATATGTATTGAAAATTAGCAAAATGGATTCAAAATGGTTTTCAACAGAAAACTAAACCTAAAGTTTCACCAATCCAATTTCGCAAATTTGCTACACTCTAATGAATTTCAAAATGATTTCATGACCCGTGCAGTCTAGCTTTTTTACACTCCTAATATGAGCTACAGGTGTGTATGTACATACATACAATAGCTCCTGAACCGGTATAATATATAGAATTATAAAATATTTAAACCATTAGAAATTACAGCAAAATTTATGAAAGTATGTAAGCTGTCACGGTCGGTGTTATTAATTATAACGATCTTATTGGAGATAATATCGTTATAATTCACAACGATATTATTAGTTGCTAGCTTAAAAAATGACAAATTAAGCTATCATTTGTGTGGAAACCAACATAAACAATTGTTAATGTAGTTTGCTAAACTAATAATAACTAAAACAATCATTTTATAAGTAGAAAATTCAGGAAAAGTAATAAGAATGCAATTCTGGTAATATTGGCTTATGCCACAAAAAATGTCAAATATACGTAAAATATGTATGAATCAGAATTTATATTGTATAAAATATATTTATTAAATTGTTAAAAATTATTGGTTTTTAATTAGCAAATTCGATAAGCTGATTTTATTCTTCATTTATTCTTGTAAAAATTTTAAATGGCGGCATGACAGGAAAACATGCAAAACTACTGCCAAAAATCAATAAATTCGCTTTCAACAGATTTCTTATTAATCATAACGATCTTCTATATAATAATTTAATCATAGCAATAACAGATTTGTTATTGCTTCCATTAAGAAAAGTTATAAATGCCGAAAAATACGGATTCACTTAGTTTTCTTTTTTTTTACACATCGCTGAAGAGTTGATTATGTGATTGGCGTGAATTGAAGTATCTTCTAATTACTTCAACGCTTTGCAGAACATACACGCTTCTTACAACGTTAAGATAATGACACATGCTACTCGATTAGCTTTTTTGTCTGTTTCACTCTACTTTTTTAACGAAGCAAATGCCGCAAAATGTTGAGATTTTGAGATTTCATATGACGATGGTGTGAATTTTACGTTAAAATGAGATTCTATAATTTTCCATAAATATGTAAATATTTTATTAGAAAATTTCATTTTCCAAAAAGAAAACTTTCATATAATTATTATTTCAGTCTATTATAATACCTATTTTTTATTCGTTGTTTTTCTCATCCTTGTGATGGTCTTGACCGATTTTCCGTTTGATTATTTCATAATATATTTGGAGTAGAAGTTTCGCGATTGATATGCATGATTTTCGATTTGATCCAGGATTAAGAAGATATTACTTTTTAATACACGTGTTGACGTGCTCTAATTACGCAGAGTAACTTCTTCACGGCTCATTATAAACATCATACTTTAGTTTATTTTAAATATTGACCACAACAAATATTTCCACGACGTTAAACTGGCATATAATTGAATTCTTGAAATATATATTTCTCATCTTAGATATGCCATTTAAATAACAGTGGAGCACCCACCGTATCAAAGTGAACAAGAAACATAAAAAAAATACTCGTATGAAGGTAATAATAAGAAACGCCACCGCTCCATTCAACAAAAGTTTATTAACCAAACAATAAATAAACAAATAAATAAAACGCAAAAAATATTTGGTGTTGTCTACTGGTCGGGTTTGTAGCCAGGTTGAAGTCCTAAAGGTAACGGCATATCGAAACTCCTTCCATAAGAAGAATGTCCGTAATGACCACCTCCTCCGTGTTCTTCATGGGCCACCGAATGCGTGTTCGAGTGAGTGTAAACCGGCTTGGCAATCACCTCGTACGTGGTGGACTTGCCGCCTCCATGTGTGAGAGATTTAAGGCCGATGATGGCAGAAAGCAGGAGCGAGATCAAGGCAGTCATTAGGGCTTTTCCTGCAAGAGCCGCCAGTCCGCCCAAAGCTAACGCAAAGAGCGTTCCTTTCATCATCGCACCAGCTGCTAAGATTGCACCCATTCCGCCGCCTCCTTTCTTGCCACCGCCTCCGCCGCCTCCACCGCCGCCCTTTCTCGCGGTTTCCGCGCTGCCGGCCTCGAACAAGTTCAGTTTGATCGAGTGCGAGTTGAGATAACCCGTCACTTTCTTCATGAGGAAGGCGTCCAAACGAGCGTCCGGATCGTTGGGGAAGTCTCTGGCCAGTTCGGCGACGATGTCGGCGGTGTTAGCGCGACTATTGTTGGCCGCCTCCCGCACCACTGACACCCCGGGAAGGACGTTGTAGTCATCTTCTTCGTTCAGCTTATCCACCCACGATACGATATCCAGCTTCAGACAGGTTGCCGTGTAAGACGTGCCACAATCTCGCGAAATCGACTTCTTCAACTCACTTCGGTCACTAGTCTGGACTGTGTCCTCCCCGAAAACCAGAGCGAAAGGCAACAGAAAAAGAACTAAACGTGACATGGTGCTGGTCACCGATGGACTGATGGTCGCCATGAAAAAGATGGTGGTTTATATAGGAGAGAGACTAGTAGTTTTTAATTTAGTGATCTATCGATGAATGAAGTTAGTGGAGCAAGAAGGTATTGTGAGCGTAAGTGACGGGGATATAATTCGATAATCTCACTGAACATAAGGAACAAGTGCTGTTGCTGCTGCTGTACTATCACCGCTCTAATTTTTTCTTCAATTTTCAATAACTGTTACACTACTTAAACCTAGAGCACACTCGGTAAGCGTCTGCAAGAGAAAGATGATGTTTCGAACGAATTTTCATGCTCCTAATTCGAATCATTAAGACGCAATTAGGGTCACTATCTTACCAACGCGATTGCAACTTTTACCCGCATAGGAGATGCGTCCATTATCTTGAAAGAAATGGCAACGGACGTTGAGGAAAAAAATGCAAAAACGCGCATAGAAATAAAACAAATTAATTTACATAACGGTTTAGGATCCTGAAAGTTTTTAGCCCTTTTGAAAACCTAAAATTGGTGAAAAAATGTCTATAATGACTTCACTCTTCAATCAATGATTCAGGCGGCACCAAGGAAATCTTCTAGCTTGATTTTAGACTTTAGCAAAAAAGAATCAAATTCATGGTTCCAGACGGTAATAAATAATTCTACAGGTCAGTGATTATTCCTCTATTCATCAGCACCTAATAGCGCTTAGACTAAATCTGATTAAAATTTCACAGACTCAGAAACAAAGAGAAACTTCAATTTATTTATTTTCGAAGAAATAACAACAGACAACGAGATAATAAATAAAGAAATAAATACAAAGGAGCGCACGAGAACTAAACAATAAATTAAGAAATATAACACATTAACGGAGTGGTACTAGTCATTGTGGAGGTTTGTAACCTTCTTGAAGACCTAGAGGTAGCGGAACGTCGAAACTTCTTCCATAGGAAGAGTGTCCGTAGTGTCCTCCGTGTTCCTCGTGCGAAACCGAATGAGTATTAGAATGCGTGTAAACGGGCTTTGAGATGACTTCGTACGTGGTAGACTTGTGACCGTGATGGGTTAAGCTCTTCAAACCGATTATTCCAGACAGCAGTAGGGAAATAAGTCCGGTCATTAACGCCTTTCCGGCGATTGCGGCAATTCCTCCGAAAGCTAGAGCCAACATAGTTCCTTTCAACATGGCACCGGCGGCGATGATGTGCTCGAATCCTCCGCCTCCTTTCTTGCCACCGCCTCCACCGCCGCCGCCGCCGCCACCGCCGCCTCCTCCTCTAGCTTGCACTTCGTTGTTAGTATTCCACAAGTTGAGCCTAACCGAGTGTGAGTTTAAATATCCGGCCACTTTTTTGACGAGGAAGGCGTCCAGTCGGGCGTCCGGATCGTTGGGGAAGTCCCTGGCGAGCTCGGCGACGATGTCGGCGGTGTTGGCGCGAGCACCGGACGTTTCACGCACTACGGAAACTCCAGGCAAGACGTTGTAGTTCTCCTCTTCGTTGAGTTTATCCACCCAGGACACAATGTCGAGTTTGAGGCACGTAGGTGAATATGCTTTGTCGCAGTCTCGCGATAGGGACTTTTTAAAATCTGTGCGGTCACCGGGCGTTGCCTCTTCGGCGAGGACGCCGCTTATCACCAGCGCTAGCACCAAGTTGGTGAGGAACATTGCGCCCTTTAGATCGAGACTATGCCACTATCATGTGTGAGCTCGTTTATATATCTAGTTGGCGACAAGAAAAAAGCTGTATCGGTCAGTATTTTTCCTCGAGGAACGCGTTTCTGCGTTAGAGAAAAAAAAAGACTGATAGGATTAAGATTTTCTGCGTTGGTCGTATAGGATACGTGCATAGGGACGACGCGCATTGGTCGATCGAGAGATTCATTTTCCAATAACTGGTTTCGTTAGGCTAGTTGGAAGCTAGTTTAGAGCAGGAAATCGTCGACAATTTGGAGCAGAAGAGGCGGCCGGTTTCTACGTTTCCTTCCATATCAAGAACGTGCAAAAAAGTCCGGCATGAAAGTATGGCGAATGATTGTTCTATATTTCAGAACTGTCTCTTTGATGTTCTAGTTTCGTTTCTACTTCCATCCGTTTTAATAAGTATGCGCCGTTTCCACGCTCGCAACTATTCAGGTCTCAGGAAGTCGCATCAGACTTTTCAGACTCGATTCGAATCGACACTTTTGAAATTCACTGACACGCTCGTTCGATATTTTGTTTTTATTTTAATTAAATACAACATAAACTAAGCGATAGTGTGGTAACCGGACTGCAACGAATCGACACCGGCCCGACTCCAATAAGGGGAAGCCACTTGGGGGACGATTTCGTAGGCCAGGCGGGAGTTGTGGTGGTGATGTCCTTCGACTAAGCTCTTCAATCCTACGACTCCGGCAACCGTTAACGCAATCAAACTGACCGCAAGACCCTTGAAGGCTATCAATCCGACGATCGACAACAAAGCCGGCACGACGACGCCCGCTTTCAGTTTCAGTAAGAGCAACAGCGGCAAGATTATTTTTTTCAGCTTTCGGGTGCGAGCTTCTGCAAAAAATTACAGGTAAATATATAGAATTATTCATTGGGCGATTTAAAACTAGTCGAGAGAAATTGCTTTGGGGACTACATACTTGTACTTGTATTTCAGTTCTACTAACCT
Organism: Eledona agricola; assembly: GCA_964023215.1. Classification (NCBI taxonomy): domain Eukaryota; kingdom Metazoa; phylum Arthropoda; class Insecta; order Coleoptera; family Tenebrionidae; genus Eledona; species Eledona agricola. The sequence continues at coordinate 27,739,135 of OZ026857.1, read as the reverse complement.
TGCGACTGTATAAGGAACTGAAAACAGTGGTCAGTTTCTCGGTTCGGATTCTAGATTTACCAAACGCAGTTGGCATAATTTGTAAATAATAATTCATTCCTGCTCCTAGTAAAAACAGTAAATTATTTCCTTACAAAAAGTTTAAAGCTGCCAACAGCTGAAAAGTTCATTTAAATGCATAAAACACTTTTTAAATATTTTTTTTAAATTGGCAACAATTATGTGTTCTTTATTTAAGTACATGTGTTTAAGTACATGTGTGATGATAAGATTGTGGATCAACTTTATCTCGCACAAATATTTTTAGTTCTAATTATATTAAGCGGTTATGTATTATAATAAAATGCTAGCAACATACATACTGTTCCATGTAAACCACCGAACAAAAAACTACGGCAAGAAAACTATCCCTACTTTTCGGTTTTTTCGTCGCAGCAATTCTGTAATTTAAATTGAATAATGTCACTGATTTATAAAAAGTCATGGGCAGCTCGTCAATTTCAGGGACGGTAAAATATTAATACAAAAATGCGATATCGAAACAAATAGGAATAAAAAATGGTTGTCTTGACGAGTTCTACTACTGGTTAAAATGAATGCCATTATTTCTATTTATGTATTATACTAATACATTTTATCTAATTTAGTAAGTTTCCGAGCAAAAAAATATTTAAAAATAAAAATAACAACAATAGAAAAATAGAAGTAAAAAAGGAAAAAATAAATAAATAACAACATTCAGTGACTTAATTTTTAGGAATGTGTTGCAACTGTAATTTGGTTGGTATTACTGAGTAATAATTTTGATATCACGTCTGTCAAAAAACACGAAAAAATGTCGGAAATGCACCTGTTTTCGCTTTTACTCCAGTCGGTCTTATTGCATGCATTTTGCAAGTACGCACGTGAGGTTTGCGGTTTTTGAAAAACTGAAAGTCAACCTGCGTCGCTGCCGCAGCAACTAATGCCGAAGACAAGGTCAAGGAGACAACTACCGTTTCAGTAGTTCTAGGTTAGTAAGTCGCGCATGCCCACAGAAAGAGAATCGGCCGCCATCAATTTTTAACGCATTTACATTCTTTTTTGTAAATTTCATCGTCACAAGTACTTATAATATTAACAAGTAGAGCGCTGCTTTACTCAGACGCATTTCATTTCCCTAACTATAAAAACTGTGTTCCATGTCACCTAATTCCAAACGACGACCACACCTCCGTCCGCTAACCAGGTCAGAAGATCTCGAGCGATTTAAATAAAACAAATACGCTTGCCCAAGGCTGGACGTTTCGTTCATTTCGCGTCCTCAATCCTCAACACATTCCAACATCTCCAACCATCACACATTGATAATTTACCATCTGCTGGACGGTTCCGGTCGTGCGCCGGGATCTGGATCTGCAGTCTGTGCTCGGTCAAGAAGCGGATGCAGCGGTCCAGCAAACTCTCCTCTCCCGTCCTTTGATTAAGCACTTGGTTTTCAGTTCTCCTTAACACCACCGCATCACCAAAAATTGACAATGTAGAATTTTGGTCGAGACGATCGATCATTGCAATCGTTTCCGTTTCGAAGCAACTCAACTTGTTTCCGCATTTTGTCAAAGAATCACCACCAAGTGCTGGAGCACCACACACGAACAATACAGCAAGCACTCGAAGACGCATGGTACCAATATATCATTGGGCACATTGTTCGGGACGCTTTTATTGTGGCTATTTAGGTTTTTCATGAAATATGTAACACGGACAAGGAAAATTCTGTGTTGAATCGTGTCCTGGGCGACAATTAGGAATTCGGATTTGCAAACGAGGTGTGATAACAGTTACTCAGACTGATTTCAATTCAATTAAAAGATTTTGTAAAATTTGGACACAAAACTTTATTCAGATCGTTAACTGTTAAATATCTATTGATACATTAGTTGGTTTCGTTTTCGTCTAAGGAGCGTGCGTAAGGATACTGTGCTTGGTTCCATCCACCGATATTGTTGGTACCATACGTTGTAGGCACTCCATATGTTGGTGGTATTCCAAAGCTACCACCTCCACCGAAGGGAATATAAGGCTGCAAAATTTTTGAAATCAAAATTACAAACAAGAACGATGGGCAACATTATAATAAGAATATTTTTCTTAAAATATATAATAAAAGTTGAAGTGGTAATGATGGTAAAAAAATATCAGCCTAAAAAAATCAAACATCCAAAAACATTTCTTCATTTTAACGGCACCTTGAGTAAAAAAATTTAATAACTATGTAATAACTACTAAAATTGTAAACATAATTCGACTCATACCCTCGTGCCGAAGAACATGTTGATGAACAAAACCACCGAAAGAACGAACGCCAATTTTCCGACGATAAGAGCCTTGGTGGTGAGTAGCAAAACAACTCCGAACATCATAGGAACCATGGTCATCATTTTTGTTCCGAATCCGAGCAGAAGCGATCCCATCATCTTCTTCATTTTACCTCTCCCTTCCTCTAAAGCTCGTCCGATGTTCTCCGATTGACTTAGAGGAAGTTTGATGTTCAAAACGCGATTAGACATGAAGTTGGAAGTTGCGTCGTAAATCAAATCGATAGCTTGCGATGCGTTTTTAGGATGTTTTGGAAAAAACTGTTGGGCCGACTCGTTCCTATTGTTTATTTTACAAAATGGACATACCAATTGTGCATTTCTTACCTTCTCAGTGTAATACCGGGGAAAACTTCTAAGGTTTTGATCTTATCAGCTCTTTGGATGTACTGGAATACTTTTAGTGTGGTGCAGTTGGCAATTTCATTAATGCTGTCGTGCGATATGCACTTCTCCAAAAACGAATTTTTGGGAGGAAAATCGGCGGAGATGAACGTTGCTAGCACGGACACTAACACAAAAATTCGACAGTACATGTTTGGGGTGGTACCGAGTCGATTCTGGTGTTATTTTCCGAAACGAACACATTTATAGCGCTACCCAACCAAAGCAAACAAAATATTTACTGTGAAATTGTCTTTATTTAAGACAATTGTTAACACTAGCCGGTCCCTACATGACCCATTCTTTGAATGTAGTCCGGAATTGTCCTCATTGTTTGAAGTAACTGTTTCGCGTTTGTTATTGTCTCGGCACAAACTTTACCTTGATGGGTTTCTAGTTTTCGGGAACAAGTCAACGAAGATATGTATGTTACCTGTTGTTGCATATCTCAAAAAATATAGTTTTCTTATAATTTTGAGAGTATATAGGTACACAGGTACATAAAAAATATCAAATTAAACTACAACAACAATCGATTAAATATAATCTATTAATTAATTATATAATTATATATGCATAATGGTTCGGTTTCAAAGACAAAAAAGAATGGTAATTTCTTTAGTTGTATCTATAATATGTGTTAAATAACAAGGTTCTTATTCTCAATACAACACCCTGCAGTTAGTTGTTAATTTTCAAACAATTACAATCAGGTCAACCAAAATAACCAACGAAAATTGATTCAGCAAAATATATATTTGAAAAAACACTTCAGTTACATAAAAAATTGACACAAGAGAACCAAATCGATTCAACCGAAACACAATAAACTAATTAGCAGGTTACTATTCTAACTTTTCTTCTGGGCAGTGTTTTTAATTCCTCCGAACGAACTTGACTTTGATGGGTTCTTTGGTTTTCAATATCAAATCAACAAGGAATGTAATTGTTTCAGGCGTGTCTACCGGTTCAAGAACGAAGTTGGCTAAAATACCACAAAGCACAGTTTTCAGTTCTAGAATAGCGAACTTTTGTCCGATGCAATTGCGAAAACCTGCACTGAAAGGCAAAAACGCGAACGGATGCCTATTTTGAGAATTTTCAGGCAAGAAACGGTCAGGATCGAATTTTTCAGGGTCGGGAAAATACTTGGGATCATGATGGAGATCGTAGAGTAGTATCAATATGTTCGTATTTTTCGGAACGAAGTAATCGTTTAAGATTACATCTTCACCAGTTTTTCTTGTTATCAAAGGGACGCTTGGATAAATCCGCAGCACTTCTTTGATGGTGCGCTCCATGTACTTTAAATTTTGCAGGTCTTCGTATGTGGGTGTTTTGCGCAGATCGCCCAGCACTGCACTCATTTCTTCAACTACTCGATCCTGAAATCGAATTAGATTATAATCTATTGTGAGAATTGTAAATTACGAGTACCTACTTGTGCGTCCTTATTGCAAGCTAAAGCCATTAAAGAAAAACACACTGCTGAAGCAGTTGTGTCGTGTCCTTCAAACATAAAAGTGTCTACTTCTTCTTGGATTCCTTTGTCGTCGATGGAATTGCTTTGTTTGGCCATCAGCATCAAATCCAGCATCGCCAAACGCCGGTTTCCGCGGTAGTTTAAATCTGTTGTTAACTTGTAGTCGTCGAAATTTTTCTCGCGTTCTTTGATTACGCTTTTGCTAAATTTATGGAGCGTTTTCACAGTTTTCCATTCGTGGTAGAACCCTAATCTTAACGCGTTGAATACTTTATCCATGTACCAGCCCTTGATTACTTTAAAAACAGCAATTTTTCCATATTCTGATACCGCTTTGTGATACGCCAGGTCTTTCTCGCTCTCGAAGTTGAGCTTGCAACCCATCGAGGTCTCTACGGCTTATTTTATTATATTCGTTCGATGACGTTTTCGTTTTATCTGACCTGCAATCGTTTTTAGTGTGAATTTTGTTACATGAGTGTTAAGCGCGATGTACGGTTGAGAGCACAAGTCCGTAAAAGTTGAAACCAGATTGCCGGTTTCTTCGTTGAATATGTTGACAAATTGTTGAAGAATGGTAAAATGGAAAGCCGGCGTTAAAATCTTGCGTCTACTTGTCCATTTTGCACCTGAACGAAATTTTTGCAGCTTACAGTTTATAAAAGTATTACTTACCGCCGCTGGTTAACAAGCCTTTTCCCAACCAATGGTGCAATACGCCGTAGAGTCGGCTCTTGTTGTTGTGTTTTGGATTTGACATGATCAACTTAATACAAATTTAGAATTTCACAGACCCGCATAAACAAATTCTCACCTCGCAGTTTTCGGCCGTCTGGATTACTACAATAAATCTGTAGAAAAACGATAGCGTGAATATCGGATAATATTCCTTTGCCCATTTTCGAATAATGCTAAATATGTTTTCTAAAACCTACAGCTTCAAATAGAGTCATTTCACGGCATAGATTACCTTGAGTAGTGTTCAAATGCCCTATATTTCGAGTTGCAAAATTGAGAATGGGCGGACTGGGGATTGTGCTGAGTTTGTAAATATTTCTGCAAAATTTTACAAAGTTTGCCAACGCTAACGAGAGTATTAGAATTGCACAAACAGGCAGCACTAATGACATTTTTGCGTAAGCGATGCTGAAGCAGGATTAAAGTGCGTTCCCGATTGAAATTGTTGTTAATTATTATTATCGTTCCTGGAAGATATTAGCGAACAAAGTTCATTACTATGTTGATAAACAATTTAGAACTAAAACAACCGATTATGCTATCAAAAAGGCATTTTTGCATGCTTGCTACCTGAATCCGTAGATAATTAATAAAGAGTGCTATCTCTGCACGTAAAGCAATCAACACAAATGCTTGCTGTATTGTATTTGAATGAAAAAATATCTCAAGCATATAATGAACTGAATTAAAAATATATTAACTCCCCAAAGAACAAATATGAACCATGAATCTCGTATGGTTGAAATGTAATAATGCAATTTCAAATGTTGCTTTTGAGAAAATTTGTACAAATCGATATGTTTGTATGTATGTATGTATGTACATACATACATACATACATAATTTACAATTCAACATCAAAATTATATAAATAGCAGTAGTGGCAACTTTTGTAACTTGTTTTAGTCTTCAAAGCAAAGACGGTATACAAATTACAACAGTAGTATTTTATCCTTTATATAATGTTTGCTTTTTTATGTTCAGATAGACGAATATTAGACTTATTGGATAATGACATGAATTAAGAGGGCACCGAATTGAACTCTACTGATTGAGATGAAGTTGGTTAAAAATGTATATACTATTTCCTTAATACAATTTTATTTATATTTTTTAATCTGTAGCTTATTATGTAGAGTTCAAACATCAGGGACGTTATCAACACAAAGAGGGGGCATTTGTTATCAAGACAAAAATTTCCAAAGGAACGCCAGACAAAACCGACTGCGAACCAAATAAACATCGCAGGTTCTAAATTATCAACAGCGGTTTTCTGCACACAATTTCCTTATTACCATCTTGGGATTTGCTTGTAAAATTAGAAAAGTCTGGCTGAGGGTCTTTGTAAAATAATGCATCTAACGTTTCCGCCAGTGCAACAGATTGTTCGATTCTCTCGAAGTCTCGATTATCATTTACAAACAGCAAATTAGTAGATAACATTATAACACATAAACACTAAAAAAACACTTAACTAATTTAAATTTAAAAATTTCAGCAGAAGCCATAAAAGGTAGGAGCGCCATTTATCTGATTTAATCATTTATTTATTTATGTGCGAAGAAGACGATAATATGTCGATCTGATTTTGCAGAGCCATAGGTCTGAGAATTAAAACAGAGCTCCTAATAATAAACCAGAAAATTGCCAGATTTGAAATTACTGATTGTTTTTTTTTCTTATCAATTTCTTTTCACATTAACCCTGATATATTTATATTAAAACTCTAATTAAAACGCTAGTTTATTTTATCTTCTGAAAAATTAACGACAACACGATTACCTAAAATTTTTTTATTTATTTTATTTTGTAATATAAACTTGGATTTAGAAGCAAGAAATGCAATTGAAATTGCAGTTTAAAAACGATATCAAGCGCAACGATTTTTTTGTAGAGGAATTAGTGAACTTTCCCCGGAACATTTCAATGATCCATGCACTTGCAACGTCATTGCATCGAAATAAGCATCCTAGCAAAGACTATACTCAAAATGCAAAAAATATAATAACACATTTTAAAATTTACAGTTTTAATTGATGTGCAGAATCAGCACACGATAGACTTTGGTCAAATTTTTAGAAATCAATGAAACAGAGACTGCAACAAATAAACTTTTTGAAAAAAGGCGCAATTACTTGGCACCGACACCAAACAACGATTATTGAAAAATTACCCAAATCATGATTTATCTCAACTCAATTCGTAGAAGCAAGCGTTCTTTTGCATACTGAAATCTTTGTCGTTCTTGCTTCGGTATTAAAAGAACCGTTCGCATCGAATTGTTTCAATATTTATTTGAATTTCTTATTCGTCAAAAACTCGTGAACTCGTAAGCCGCTGTAATAAGCATTCGTTGGCGATTAATTACTCGGAAACCGATGAATGAGAAAATAAATTGTACTTTCATTAACTTTAAATGAATCTCAGACTTCCACTCGAAGACTCACCAGTGCCCCACTAACCTCTTCACAAGAAAATGTATGTTGGAAAAACGTAAAAATTTCAAATTGTGATTAAAAAAAAGCATAGCTTGCAATAGAGACTCGTCACTCCCTCACTATAAATAATTCAAGAGTGTCAATTTTTCAAATAAAAAATTCAACATCGCTTTTTAGTTAGCTCAATGAGTTAATCAAAATGTATTAAATAAATTACTTTATTTAAAAATTTTTCGTCATTTTGATTACTTTACAATTTTATATCAGCTCTTACAAGTACTTAATTTTATTTATGTCTTGACAATCTCCCTTGGTACGAATTTGACTTTAATATGTTTAGTAGCCCTTAAAATGATGTGCACCATTAACGTAATAGTTTGAGGTGTGTCGATCGGCTCCAACACGAAATTTCCTAAAATACCGCACAATAGCGCTTTCATCTCTAGCATCGCAAATCTCTGCCCGATACAATTTCTGGGTCCTGCACTGAAAGGAATGTATGCGTAAGGATGCCGTTTGTCGATGTTTTCGGGTAGGAAGCGATCCGGATCAAATTTCTCGGGATCGGGATAAATGTTGGGATTATGATGCAGGTCGTAAATATGTATGTCAATGGTCGTGTCTTTCTTCAGTTTATAACCCGAGTGAGTGACAACATCTTCTCCCAATTTGCGTGACATGTAAAAGACGCTAGGATAAAGTCGTAGGACTTCCTTGATGCACCGTTCCATGAATTTCAGTTCTTGCAAATCGCTGTATGTCGGTTTTTTCTTTATGTCGCCTAAGATGTCTTCCATTTCTTGCACAATGTCTTGCTGGAACGTAAGATTTTATAAAATATTTTTACCAAGTATGGTTCCTACTTGTATCTTGGGATGATTAGCGATGGTCATTAGAGCAAAATCGATTGCTGCTGAAATAGTGTCGTGGCCTTCAAACATGAACGTATCTACCTCTTCTCGTATCCCGTCGTCATCGATCAAATTATCGTTCCTCTTGGTCGTAATCAACAAGTCCAACATTGCCATTTTCTTGGTTTTCTTATTATGAGTGTTGGTGTGAAAATCGTTTTCCCTTTCACTGATAACATTTTTGGTAAACTTGTGCAGCTTCTTGACTAGATGTACTTCCTTGTAGAATTTTGGACTAAAAATGTACGTGAAAGAGTAGGCCAAATAGGGGTGAATCGTGCGGTATAATAAAATCTCGATCAAATCCAGAAAAGCTGTTTTGTATTCTTTCTCTTGCACGTTTTCAAACCCGAATTTCTTGCCCATGGAAGTCTCTACAATTGTCAAGTACAGCAATTTGTTGCATTTGTTTGCGATTACCTCCGATAATTTTCAAAGTGCATTGATTGATAAGCGGAGTTACTTCAACGAAGGGTTTATGACAGTCTGCTTTCAATATTTCAACCAGCTCCTGCGTGATTTCATTGAAGCTTGTGATAAACTCTTGGAGGATGGTGAAGTGAAAAGCGGGAGTTAAAATTTTCCTCCGTCTCTGCCACAAAGTACCGTCGCTTGTTAACAGTCCCTGCCCTAACCACCGCCACAAATAGGAATAAAGTATGCCTTTCTTTATGTGTTTCATGTCGGATAAAATCATCTGCAAATCGATTAATTTTTTAACGATTTTCTTGTGATCTTGACTTACTCCAACATCTTCGGGAGATACTATACTAACGTTCCCCAGCACTGAAAACCATACTTTGTAAACTGGATAATAGGTAGCACTCCACTGCCGCAACACCTTGAAAATGTTCTCTAAAGGGGGATTAGAAAATAACAAGAATGACATCTAAGTACCTGGTGTATCCTGAAGTGGACTTAGGTTTCCCACAATGGGATTAATCATTGGGGGTCCGGGTAATTTGTGAACATAGTACATTTTTATTACATAACTGACAATTTTTTTTGTAATAAAAAAAGCTATCACAGCCAATATTACTAAAAATAGTAACATCCTGCTTTTCACACTGTGAGTTGACTGCGACGATTTTTTTGTCGCCCAAATTATATGGTGGGTTTTATCACAAGATTAAAGTGACCTCCACCTCTACCAAAAAGCAGTTATATAAATAACCCTGATTCATTGAATTTGATCGGGCATAAAATATCCATATGCGACAATTTTAATCCAATACAAACTAATGTAGGAGGAGAGAGAGCTAGCTACCTGCTTGCATGTTTCTTTGAACTCTACGAACTAGTTTATTTATAAATTGGTACATTTGTGATAAGTAAATTATAACAAACAAATTATAAAACTAACTGCCGTTTCACAATTCTAACATTTACTTCCTTCTTGGGCCTCAGCACTAAATCGGGCCTAAAGTCGACATTTTTAAAATCGTCAACCTTCTCCAAAACAAACTTCCTCAAAATACCACAAATCGCCGCTTTCAGTTCAAGTAGGGCAAATTTCTGCCCGATACAATTCCTCGGACCTGCACTGAAAGGAATGTAGGCAAAAGGATGCCTGCTGTTTACTTCATCGGGGAGGAAGCGATCCGGATCAAAAGTCATCGGATCCGGATATAAATTCGGGTCTCGATGCAGGTCAAAAATGTGAACGTGCAAGACGGTTCCTTCGGGAATTGTAAATCCGGTGCTAGTGGTGAACTCTTCACTTGCACACCTAGATATGAAGGGAACGCTAGGAAACAATCTTAAAGTTTCTTTGATACAGCGCTCTGTGTATTTGAGATTTTGCAAGTCGTCGTAGGTTGGAGTTCCTCGTGGACCAACGACGCTTAAAATTTCTTCCAAGACCTTGGTTTGGACGTCTGGTAAGTTTGCTAGAACTAACAGTATGAACGAGATGGCCATGGATGTGGTGTCGTGGCCTTCAAACATGAACGTGTCCACTTCTTCGCGAATTCCTTCATAGTCAATATCGGCACCGTTCTTCTTAGCCGCTAACAGCAAATCCAGCATTGCCAATCGTTTCGATTTGGAGTAATCTTCCAGAACTGTATTGGTCTCGCGTCTTTTGATAATGTTCTTTGAGAAGTCGTGCAGAATAGTGACGACTGCGTTCTCCTCTGCAGCTAGCTTGCTCATGTTATAAATCGCTTCGATACGCAACCAAGGTCGTGAAAGTCGTTTCAAGAAAATGTGGCCTATATCGTGGATGGCTCTCTTGTATTCGACTTGGTGCATTTCGTCGATGCCTTCTAGGCCCATTGCAGTTTCAACGATGGACTGCAGCGTAAAGTGGGTAACTGGAGGAATTACATTGATCACATTCCCACTTTCGTCGTCCAATTTCTCAACTAGGCGTTTCGTTTCTTCGTTAAAGACACTTACAAATTGCTGCAAGATGGTAAAATGGAAGGCCGGTGTCAATATTTTGCGCCGTTTTTGCCACTTATTGCCAGTGCTTGTTAACAAACCGGTTCCCAGCCAATTGAACAAAAAAGAGTAAATCTTGCTCTTCGACAAGTGCTTGCTGGAATTTAACACTATCTATAACACAAATAGTTATTCCAATCTTTCAAATTATTTATTAGTCACTTCAATATCATTGGGTTCCAAAAAGTTGATGACATTGACATATGGTGCTGATAATCTGTAAATTGGATAATATAGCTTCGCATGCTGTCTTAGCCGTCTGAAGAGTGAATCTGAGAACAACAAGTTAATGCAGGTTTGGGTTCAATGCACTCACCTGTATCTTCCATTAGCATGGGCAAATGTCCAAGCAGTGGATATTCAGGTGGTCCAGGAATTTTACTCAAAACACTTCTATTTCGGGCATATTTAGAGCAAAATCGCACTAGGTGCACTAGGATGACCAATAACAAGATACATACAAGTACGTAAGCCGACAACATGTTGTTTTATAAGAGTGGACATTCATCCATCACGGCCACTATCTTTAGTATTTAATTATAGTAGTACTGTCGAGTTTAAAATTAATTCAATCGGCTTGTTATGCAAACAAAAGTCAAGTTTCAAACGATGAGTACTGCTTCCCACTAATTTTTCGTGTGTTGTGCAGTTAACCTTCAGAAGCCGAACTTTGAGCAAATCGTAATTGCATTTGTATTTTTGCAGTTTTATATCTTCCACATTATTGCAGTTGCGCTGTTTGTGGTATAAACAAAATCACTTGAGCCATATCATGCACTCCCGAAATGAGATAACTGCTTTATTTCTTATCAGAAACAGAAAGTTTACAATTTATTTATTTACGCGGCCTTGTAACCGTGGGCGTCATCTTCGATAAGTTGCGAAGTGAGTGTGACCTCTCGTTACTCTGATGCGAGACTGCCACTGAATGTGAAACAGGCACTGTTCGTAATATGGACCAAAAATCTTACACTTTTCATTGAATATCTTAACGGCGGCAATAAAGTTCGTGATGAGCATACAGTCAAATTTAATGTTTGTAATGCAGTGGCAGCAATTCTTTCTCTTAGCTTAACATTATAAACATATAAATATTGAACCAATTGTGTAGCAGCTACCATGGTAGCTGAAAAACTTTAGGTGGTCTCATGAGACCACCTAAAGTTTTTCGAAAGTGTCGAAGTTTTTTTGGACTGAAGTTGCCGGCATTATTACTAAAATCGAGTAATTTTTTAAAGTTTAAAGGCGCATAAACAAAAAATTATATTTAAATGGTAACCCGTTCAAAACTTGCCGATAACGAAGTTGGTTTATCAAAACATAAAGGCAATGTCATATTTGCTGGAACCGTTACTAGTGATGAAGGTGAGAATTCAGACTGCAAAAAGATGTGTAGCTGATTTTTATTACAACTAAGAAAGAAAGGCAAGACAATCACATGATACGCAAGTATAGTGAGTTTCAGAACAGGAAGATTTAAATGAAACAATTAGAAAAACAAACGCAGATAGAAGAAAAAAAATTACTGACTATGGACCCGATGAAGAACTTTTAATATTAAGTGAAATATTTAATACAGAGCGATGTTGTAAATCAAGCTATCATGTACAGTAAGTATCTTGGGAAATGAATCTCTGTTTTCAAGATAAGTTTGCAACCCAAAATACATGTAGAAAAAAACTGATTTCCAATTTGTGGGGATCGACAAACTGTGACACAATGCTGGAGGCCACTTGACAAATGTTTATCATATTTTTGGTGACGTGGCATCAGCACCTAACGACGGTGACGGTTACGCTCGGCAATGTTTCAATTCTCGACTATTTCTCCGATGAACATTAAATAATAAACTTGTAGCGCTATAAGCTCTATAAGCGCTATAAGAACTATAAGCGCTATAAGCTCTATAAACGCTATAAGCTCTATAAGCACTATAAGCTATATAAGCTTATAAGCTCTATAAGCTATATAACTTTATAGCGCTTCCTTCCTTTTTTCCTTCGACACGACCCGATTCGACTTTATAGCTTATAGAGCTTATAGCGCTTATAGCTTCTTTCCTTCCTTTCGACTCGACACGACTCGATTCGACTAGATTTGACTCGATTCGACTTTATAGCTTATAGGGCTTATAGAGCTTATAGCGTTTATAGAGCTTATAGCGCTTATAGCGCTTATAGAGCTTATAGCGTTTATAACGCTTATAGCTTCTTTCGTTCCTTCCTTCCTTCCTTCCTTCCTCGATTCTACTTTATAGCTTATAACGCTTATAGAGCTTATAGCGCTTATAAAGCTTATAGCGCTTACAGAGCTTATAGAGCTTATAGCGCTTATAGAGCTTATAGCGCTTATAGAGTTTATAGCGATTACAGAGCTTACAGCGCTTATAGAGCTTATAGATTTTATAGCGCTTATAGAGCTTATAGCGCTTATAGACCTTATAGAGCTTATAGAACTTATAGCGCTTACAGAGTTTATAGCGTTTACAGAGCTTATAGCGCTTACAGAGCTTATAGCGCTTATAGAGCTTATAGCGCTTATAGAGCTTATAGCGCTTATAGAGCTTATAGCGGTTATTGAGATTATAGAGCTTATAGCGCTTATAGTTTGCTTCCTTCCTTCGAGTCGGCGCGACTCGACACGACTCGATTCGACTTTATAGCTTATAACGCTTATAGAGCTTATAGCGCTTATAGAGATTATAGCGCTTATAGAGCTTATAGCGCTTATAGAGCTTATAGCGCTTATAGAGTTTATAGCGCTTATAGAGCTTATAGCGCTTATAGAGTTTATAGCGCTTACAGAGTTTATAGCGCTTATAGAGCTTATAACGCTTATAAAGCTTATAGCACTTATAGAGCTTATAACGCTTATAGAGCTTATAGCGCTTGCTTTCTTCCTTCCTTCCTTCGAGTCGACTCGACTCGACACTTTATAGCTTATAGCGCATATAGAGCTTATAGCGCTTATAGAGCTTATACCGCTTCTAGAGCTTATAGAGCTTATAGCGCTTATAGCGCTTATAGAGCTTATAGAGCTTATGGCGCTTATGGAGCTTATAGCGCTTATAGAGCTTATAGCGCTTATAGAGCTTATAGCGGTTATTGAGATTATAGAGCTTATAGCGCTTATAGTTTGCTTCCTTCCTTCGAGTCGGCGCGACTCGACACGACTCGATTCGACTATATAGCTTATAACGCTTATAGAGCTTATAGCGCTTATAAAGATTATAGCGCTTATAGAGCTTATAGCGCTTATAGAGCTTATAGCGCTTATAGAGTTTATAGCGCTTATAGAGCTTATAGCGCTTATAGAGTTTATAGCGCTTATAGAGTTTATAGCGATTACAGAGCTTATAGCGCTTATAGAGCCTATAGCGCTTATAGACCTTATAAAGCTTATAGAGTTTATAGCGCTTATAGAGCTTATAGCGCTTATAGAGTTTATAGCGCTTACAGAGCTTATAGCGCTTATAGAGCTTATAGCGCTTATAAAGCTTATAGCGCTTATAGACCTTATAGAGCTTATAGCGCTTATAGAGCTTATAGCGCTTATAGAGCTTATAGCGCTTATAGAGCTTATAGCGCTTATAGAGTTTATAGCGCTTACAGAGCTTATAGCGCTTATAGCGCTTATAGACCTTATAGAGCTTATAGCGCTTATAGACCTTATAGAGCTTATAGCGCTTATAGAGTTTATAGCGCTTATAGAGCTTATAGCGCTTACAGAGTTTATAGCGTTTACAGAGCTTATAGCGCTTATAGAGCTTATAGCGCTTATAGAGCTTATAACGCTTATAAAGCTTATAGTGCTTATAGAGCTTATAACGCTTATAGAGCTTATAGCGCTTGCTTTCTTCCTTCCTTCCTTCGAGTCGACTCGACTCGACACTTTATAGCTTATAGCGCATATAGAGCTTATAGCGCTTATAGAGCTTATACCGCTTCTAGAGCTTATAGAGCTTATAGCGCTTATAGAGCTTATGGCGCTTATAGAGCTTATAGAGCTTATGACGCTTATGGAGCTTATAGCGCTTATAGAGCTTATAGCGCTTATAGAGCTTATAGCGCTTATAGAGCTTATAGCGGTTATTGAGATTATAGAGCTTATAGCGCTTATAGTTTGCTTCCTTCCTTCGAGTCGGCGCGACTCGACACGACTCGATTCGACTTTATAGCTTATAACGTTTATAGAGCTTATAGCGCTTATAGCGCTCATAGAGCTTATAGCGCTTATAGAGCTTATAGCGCTTATAGAGCTTATAGCGGTTATCGAGATTATAGAGCTTATAGCGCTTATAGTTTGCTTCCTTCCTTCGAGTCGGCGCGACTCGACACGACTCGATTCGACTTTATAGCTTATAACGTTTATAGAGCTTATAGCGCTTATAGCGATTATAGAGATTATAGCGCTTATAGAGCTTATAGCGCTCATAGAGCTTATAGCGCTTATAGAGCTTATAGCGGTTATCGAGATTATAGAGCTTATAGCGCTTATAGTTTGCTTCCTTCCTTCGAGTCGGCGCGACTCGACACGACTCGATTCGACTTTATAGCTTATAACGCTTATAGAGCTTATAGCGCTTATAGAGCTTATAGCGCTTATAGAGCTTATAACGCTTATAAAGCTTATAGCGCTTATAGAGTTTATAGCGCTTATAGAGCTTATAGCGCTTATAGCGCTTATAGAGTTTATAGCGATTACAGAGCTTATAGCGCTTATAGAGCCTATAGCGCTTATAGACCTTATAAAGCTTATAGAGTTTATAGCGCTTATAGAGCTTATAGCGCTTATAGAGTTTATAGCGCTTACAGAGCTTATAGCGCTTATAGAGCTTATAGCGCTTATAAAGCTTATAGCGCTTATAGACCTTATAGCGCTTATAGAGCTTATAGCGCTTATAGAGCTTATAGCGCTTATAGAGCTTATAGCGGTTATTGAGATTGTTGTAGTTGATCAAAGTTGCCCAAATTTTAATACTTTATATGTAGTTAGCTATTTTTTGAATTTTGAGAGATATTGTCGGGGAGACGGGGTGTTGTGGATTTTTTTTGGAAAAAGTAAAATATAGAGAAGAAACTTTGAGTTAAGGGTTTTTTTTTAAAGTGTCGAAATTTGTTCAGTTGTCCGACGAACTTAGTGCGCGTCCCGCCCACATCGACTGAGGAAGAATCGCTGAACGGCGCTGGACGACGACAAGATTATAGAGCTTATAGCGCTTATAGCTTGCTTCCTTCCTTCGAGTCGGCGCGACTCGACACGACTCGATTCGACTTTATAGCTTATAACGTTTATAGAGCTTATAGCGCTTATAGCGATTATAGAGATTATAGCGCTTATAGAGCTTATAGCGCTTATAGAGCTTATAGCGCTTATAGAGCTTATAGCGGTTATCGAGATTATAGAGCTTATAGCGCTTATAGTTTGCTTCCTTCCTTCGAGTCGGCGCGACTCGACACGACTCGATTCGACTTTATAGCTTATAACGCTTATAGAGCTTATAGCGCTTATAAAGCTTATAGCGCTTATAGAGCTTATAACGCTTATAGAGCTTACAGCGCTTGCTTCCTTTCTTCCTTCCTTCGAGTCGACTCGACTCGACACGACACGATTCGACTTTATAGCTTATAGCGCATATAGAGCTTATGGCACTTATAGCGCTTATAGAGCTTATGGCGCTTATAGAGCTTATAACACTTCTAGAGCTTATAGAGTTTATAGCACTTATAGAGCCTATAGCGCTTATAGAGCTTATAGTTCTTATAGCGCTTATAGAGCTTATAAGGCAATCATAAATTAGGTGAGGACTGGATGTGCAAAACAGTCTCAGATGTCAAAGCTCTATGCTATTTTGTCTTCCTGCGATTAGTATAGAAATAATTAATTTACTGAATTAAATACTTATTTTAAATCCAGTTAATTATTTAATGTCCATCGGAGGAATACTGAAGAATTGAACATTGCCAAACTAAACTTGTGGCGAAACCGTCGTTACCTCTTGACGCTAAATTTAACCAAAGGTAAACATTTTTCAAATGACCTCGAGCACTGCCATGATCCTCACAAAGAGGAAATCAGTTTTTTTCTACATTTATTTTGGATTGCAAACTTATCTTGAAAACACAGTTTCATTTTCCGAGATACTTACTGTACGAATTATATCGTGTCCGAAACGGTTGTCAACCGAGAACTTAATTTCTAATTTCTCAATCGGAATATCTGAAAGTCAAACATTTTCTACACTTAAATAAATTTTAAAGTTCATCCATGGCTTACTCTAAATATTTTTTTACGTCCTGCATAATTTATTTGGTTTTGTACATACAACAGGTTATGCAACAACAGAAGGACATTTTTTAAAGTGGAAAAACAAATTAATTATCATATAATTGTATAAAACTGATTTAGGTAATGTTGATTACATAACAAAGGCACTAAATCTAATATATTGAGAAGATAATAATTAAAGTTTTTTTTTAATTTTGAATCTAGGGATTGTGGCATGGTCAGTGTTTTTTTGTCAGCAGTGCGGTGCGGTGCCTTTAGCTGTCATATGTCAACAACATCAACATAACCTCAATGTTTTGGCGATGTCTATGTTCCGAGCCCTGGGTCGCAACCTGCCCTATCTGCGGCAGCAGTTCTGTGCCTTGTTGGGTAACACGAGCACCTCCGTCAAATTCATCTGCGGCGTCGTCCTCGTCAGTTACGGCCTTTCTTATTCGGCGGAAGCCGTGCGTGTGATTTCGGTGACACCAGGCTACTTGATGCCGCCGTCGTTCTGGCTCTGGACTGCTTTTACGTTCTGTTTTCTCGAAATCCACTTCTGGGAAGTGCTAGTAGACATTATTACCGTAGGTCTCTGCGGCAAGTTGATCGAACCGTTATGGGGGCAGATGGAGATGTTGACGTTCTTCGCCATCGTCAATTTCGGAGTAGCGGTTATCACCACCTCCTACTATTTCGTACTATACGTGTGCACCTCCAACCCTTATCTTCTGTTTTCGGTGCACATACACGGGCTTGCGGGATATATAGCGGGAGTGTCGGTCGCCGTCAAACAAATAATGCCTGATCTCGTCATCGTGAGGACTCCGCTGGGAAAGCTGAGCAATAGGAATGTTCCACTGACCGTATTCTTCCTTTCTATGATCATGTGGGCGTTGGGATTGGTAGATGGGACATATCCGACCATGTTTTTCAGCGGATTGATTGTCAGCTGGATCTACTTGAGATTCTATCAGAAGCACAACAACGGAAGCCGGGGCGACATGGCTGACTATTTTACGTTCGCCAGGTTGGTATCACCAGTCGGGAATTACTACAATCACATTTTATGGTTTGCAGTTTTTTCCCGAACGTGATACAACCTCCCATTTCCGTTGCCAGCAACAGCATTTACGGAATTTTTGTTAGAGTCGGATTGTGCAAGAAAGTTGTGCGCAGATTTGACATGGCTAATCCGACAGGAGTCACAATGACAGTTGCTGGAGCCGATCACCACGACTCCGAGAGATGGAGACAGATCGCGTTGAAAGCACTCAGCGAACGGTTGTCCAAGTCACACGCCGACAAACAGCCCCTTTTACCAAAAACAAACCCGAAAATACTGATGCCGCCAAATTTCATGCATGGATCGTCTTCGAGTGCGCAAGCGCGATCCGAACACACTGTCATTAATGTCAGCGCCGTAGAACCCGTGGCGCCACCTACGACACAAACATAACCCTAAATAAGTAATTTATACATAGAGTATATTTAATTATTGTTGCTTTATTTTGTAAGAGTATGAAGTTATTATTAACTGAATGAATATTTAGTTTGTGATATTAACATGTGTTTCAATGAACCCACATAGAAAAAAACAGAAATATTTTAAATGGGCCACACTGTAGGCTTCGGATGCAATTGAATCAAGATTTTGTTTTTTATTTGACAGACAAATCATGACGACTGAAATTGTAAATCAAACATTTGTCCAAATTGACGTCTGGTGATGCGATTAGTTTATATGGTATCCTAAACTTTTAAACCTCTTACTCGAATCCGAAATAAAAAATTTGCTACACTCCTACGATTTCCAAAAACCTACGCACGCATCTTTTTTCGAACACGCTGTATGTTGTTTTCAATCAGCTGTCAAACGTCCCTTACAAAATGGACAAGAAAAAAATATCGTTCGGTTTCAATAAAGTTAATAAAAAGATAGAAATCGCTTCCAAAGCAGCGAAACAAGTCGAATTAATCGACTGCTTCGAAAATCAGTCCATTAAAATTAAAGAGTAAGGTCCGGAAAATTTGAGGTTAATGTTTACAAATTTTCAATTCCAGTGCTATCGAAACGAAAAACGAACCGCTAGTAATCCCAATTCGGGGCTCGTCCAATAAGTTGTTGGACGACATCATAAAGGCGAAGGAAAAACGTATAAAAACGGAAATAAAACAAGAGGAAAATGAATTGGAAGCAAAACCCGATTCTGATCTAACATTAGATGAACTAGCGGCCAGAGAATTAATACGAGGTGCGTCATTACATTCAAAATATAGCTGTAACGAGTTGATTTGTAGAGGCACAAAACCGGGATAAAATCCAAACTGAAACAAAAGTATTCACACTGCCCTTAAATGAAGACAAATTTGTAGCGGAAGGAGCATCAGAGTCATCACTTGTAGACTATGAAAACGTCCCAATATCTGACTACGGCATGGCGATATTACGTGGCATGAACTGGAAAGAAGGAATGCCAATCGGGCGACGTGCAACCAATACGTAACACAATCACAACTATTTTGTTTAAATCTAATTTTTTTTATTCTTACACACAGAACAGTTTTGCCGAAAATCCCAGAACTGCGACCGAGAGGACTAGGTTTAGGTGCCAACAAACTAGTGAATCTAACAAAACCAAATGTGGACAAAAACGGGCGGGAATTGCCACTAATCAGTGGGGCCTTTGCAAAGATTATTGCCGGCAACCACAAAGGACATTACTGTCAAGTGCAAGGATTGGACGATGAGAACTGTAAAGTTGTGGTTAAGACAGCTTTGTCCAACGAAGTATTGAGTTTAAATGAATTTTTAATTGCACCAGTGACGAGTGAGGAGTTTGCCAAGGGATCCAGAGCAATCAGTAACCAATCTATTTTTTATTTTTAATATTTTGTTAACGTGTGTGTTTTAGATAATGTCAAGTATCACGAATATGAGGATCGAATAAAAGATGAGACGGAGCGCAGGAGGTCGAGGTCGCGCGTGGACAAATCCGACGATTCAACCGATAGGGGTAGAAGCAAATCGAGAAAGAAAAGCAAGAAAAAGTCGAAGTCGCGAAGGCGTCGGTCGGAATCGTCGGGATCGGAGCGCGGAAGACGTAAAACGAAGAAGGGCAAATCAAAGCACAGAAGCAGCGAGAGCGGATCAGACAGCGAGCGCAAGAGCACGCGAAGATAACGATTGTAATTTATTTTTAATAAAGAGAATTTGATTTGCTTTGTTGCCTTCTTGGTCTAATTTAATAATAAGAGCGCACAATTGTGCTACAACAGGCGCGGACGCTGCACGTGTCTGCAATAAAAAAATTGTGAACTGATGATAGTAAGTGTAAAGCAAAAAAGGGAATTGCATGCGAATTCGCTGAAACGTGGAAAGCGCAAGTGCACGAGCCGTCAGAATCGATATCGTTTTAACATTTCAGTTGAATCTCGTTTTTCCGCTTTCACGACACATTCATAATTTCCACTTGCTTTGATTACATTATTGTTTCATACTGCAATAATTGGTGACTTATAAAAACGGCTAGAAGCACGCATTTTCGTTTATTTAGCGCTCCGCACGTGGAATGGAAGAAAAGTCTTCACGGTTTTCCGGTAAAGTAGACATCATAAATTGTTGCTGTTTTTTCTGTTCATATGTTCTGATTGATTGATTAAGTGGAAGTTATTGCTGATTGTGACCGACATGTAATTTACTTTAATCAACAAAACCATCGCCCGATTTAATTGCTATAAATGCAGAATTATTGGCGACGGAGGCAGTTTGGCGGTGCGAGCGATCATTGCAACATGTCCCACAATGGTTAATAAGTCATTTCTTTATTTTATTTCACTTTATTCCACTTGTCCGAGTTCAGTGGGCCACGAAGATCGTAAAAATACTGTCGCATTTTTCGGCGAAAGCATGGCGCGATGCCAAAAAGTGCAGCAAAGCAGCCAGCGATTGATATTCTTTATTCATGTTCAAAGCCGCTGGACGAAATAATAAAGATTTTTTGTCATATTTCAGATTACTTGTTTGCTCAAATGTCCAGCGGCGACGTTAAAGTGGAATGTACGGAGCAGCCGGGGGAAAATAAAGAGCTGACGGGGGTGAGTAAGTGGGTCCGGAAAAATCTTCTCCTGCTCTTGACATTGAGTGGAGTTGTCCTTGGAACTGTTGTCGGTAAGTCCTTGTTTCCTATTTTCATCCGACCATCTCCTTGTCCTTACAAATTGTAGTGTTTTGATGTGTTTACTTTAGTACACAACAGAGTCAGTGCTAGCTTATTTTTTAAAACACGAACGGAATAAAAAATGATTTGGGTTACCTTGACTAAACGATTGACGGAAATGCACTTTTAGGTGTTCGTTTTATTGTATAACACCTTCAACACCTTTTACGCGCGATCCTGCGATCGTTAGCTTCGTAATTAATTCTATTTGTGCTTTACGTTCACGGCTCTTGCAATATAAATAGACTATTCATTTTTGGTTTGGAACAACTGCTCAGGTAATTGTTCTCATTCACATCCTTACAGTTTTAAAACAAATTTAAAAAAGCCTGTAACGATTTAAAAATAATAATTTTCGGATGCATGAGGTGTGACTCATTTTTTAGTAATTGAAAGTTATTTTGTTTCAGGGTTTGCTCTTAGGCCGCTACCGCCTTCCCGGACTGCAATAATCCTTCTTTCGTACCCGGGCGAGCTCTTCATGCGCCTCCTCAAGCTCGTGATTCTGCCGCTCATAATCTCCAGCCTCATTGCCGGAAGCGCCAGCTTAAATGCGCGTCTAAACGGCCGCATCGCTCTCCGCACCTTCCTCTACTTCCTTATAACTTCGGCACTAAAC
Source organism: Eledona agricola (assembly GCA_964023215.1). Taxonomy (NCBI): domain Eukaryota; kingdom Metazoa; phylum Arthropoda; class Insecta; order Coleoptera; family Tenebrionidae; genus Eledona; species Eledona agricola. The sequence continues at coordinate 27,717,273 of OZ026857.1, read as the reverse complement.
GCCATCCTCGGCGTGCTCCTCGCCACCGCCATCCATCCGGGCGACCCCGACCTCAAAGACAACAAAATTATAACGCCAAAGAAACGCAGCGCTTCGGTGCTGGACAGTCTGCTCGATCTGGGAAGGTAAAGACTTTTCACTAGTTCCAACAACCAAACACACGGACACGTTCTCCACACTTAGGTCCGCGCCGCGATTGCCTCCTCACTTGGGTTTTTCTTTTTAGAAACATCGTCGCCGATAATATTTTTCAAGCAACTTTTAAGCAGGTGAGGTGGCCTCGACGTGCTCTTTTATTGTCTCGTGTTGTAGGCCCACACCGACTATGTTAATACAACGGAGCGCGTGTTCAACGAGACCAGTGGCGGGTTCGATTTGGCTGAAATAAGCGTCGGAGTTGTAAAGTACAGATCTGGAGTTAACACGCTGGGAATTGCGGTTTTTTGCCTCGCGTTTGGTACGATCTTGGGAACTTTAGGCCGCAAGGCCAGAGTCGTCATCGAGTTCTTTTCCGTCGTCTTCGAAGTCGTGATGAAGATGGTGACGGTGGTCATTTGGCTGACGCCGCTCGGAGTAAGCAGCGTCATCGCCGGCAAGATTTTGTCGGTACAGAACATCGCCTTGGTCATCTCGCAGCTGGCTTGGTTCATCGCCACCGTCGTTCTGGGCGTCTTCATCTACCAGCTTGTTATAATGCAGGCGATTTATTTCGTTTTTCTTCGCAAGAATCCCTTCAAATTCTACTTGGGACTGGTTCAGGCCACTCTCACGGCGTTTGCGACAGCGTCGGCCGCTGCGGCTCTTCCCATCACGTTCACTCTGATGGAGGAGAAGCTCAAAATCGATTCCAGAATCACTCGTTTCGTTTTACCGATCGGCTGCAATATCAACATGGACGGGACCGCCTTGTTTATCGCCGTTGCGTCTGTATTCTTCGCCCAAACTAACAGTATTGTCTTGGGAACCGGAGAGCTGGTGACTGTGTGCTTTACCTCAACTGCTGCGTCTTTCTCCTCAGCCAGCGTCCCGAGTGCCGCCCTAGTCTTGATTTTGATGGTGCTAACCGCTGTGGATATACCTGATCAGGATGTATTCCTCCTCTTTGCGATCGACTGGCTCGTGTAAGTAAAATAACATTTTTTAATTTGTAAATTTGCCCCTGCAACTGGGAACAAAAATTTACAATAAATCTCCTGATACACCGCTTCTATTTATTAAACTCTTATCACACTAATTAACTACACAGGGATCGGTTCCGGACAACGAACAACATGCTGGGTGATTGCTACGCTGCGGCAGTTGTCGAGAAGCTGTCCAAGAAGGAGTTGATGGCTTGCGATGCCATTCTGTTCCAGGTGACCTAAAAGTGTAAACAAACAAGTTATATAGTTGAAATTTTTTTACAGGAACCCAATAGTTTCGACAATAATTTGTCCAGTAACGTCCAAAGAGACGTAGAATCCAGTAGTGTGGTCATATTTAGTGGTCTCACCAATGGTACTACCTGAAATGTCAGTTTTGACAAATAAATATAATTGCTGTTGGAGTGTTTTTGTTGTAATGCCCGCTCCCATTAACATAGACATAAACCAGCCTCGTTACGATCAAGCAACTTTTACTGGTAGAGCGAAGCACTTCTTCCAAACAACCAATCCTTTAAATATCTTCGCCTCTAGTAGGCAACTTGAAAATGCCAAGAGTTTGGTGGATAAATACAGGTGGTGGTAGTGATGGTGAATAGCTTTCAATTAGTATAGTGTTTGGTTTAGGTTGAAACAAGACTTGCCATCTGGTACAACCGAAGAAGATTTGTGGGAAGCGAAGGTGCTTTACGACTCAGCCTTCCATCCATACACCGGCGAGAAAATGTTCCTCTTGGGTCGAATGTCGTTCCAAGTACCTGGAAATATGATGATAACTGGAGGAATGATGGCGTTTTACAAGTCCACGACCGGTGTGGTTTTCTGGCAGTGGTTGAATCAGTCGTTTAATGCTATAGTAAATTATACCAATAGAAGTGGCGATGAAGCTCTCACCAACAAACAACTCTTCACGTCTTATGTGGTGGCTTCAACAACCGCTGTTGCCACGGCGCTCGGCTTGAACCACGCTTTAAGAGTAAGTATTAATGCTTCAATCTGACCGGAATGAGCGTTCTTTGAAGAATGCGCCTCCACTGCTGGGGCGGCTCTCACCACTAGTTACCATTATCGTGGCCAATTTCGTCAACATCCCGATCATGAGGAGTCGGTAAGTTTTAAAACAACTCCGGACGTTGATTGATTTTAATATTTAGGGAGCTGAGGAATGGGGTTCCTGTCTTTGACAACAACGATAATCTGTTGGGTAACTCTAAAGTCGCCGCCCAAATAGGGATCATGCAAGTGATTTTCAGTCGGGTCTGCATCCCTATACCATCCATGGGAATAACTCCAGTGATTATAAACTATTTGGAGAAGGAAGGAGTACTTAGGAAATATCCGTCGATCAATATGCCTGCAAACGTGGTTATTGTTGGTTTCTGTCTCACGTTTGCCACGCCGATAGCGTGTGCCTTCTTTAAGCAAAAGGCGCAAATCTCCGTTCAGAAACTAGAACCAGAGCTCAGAGTAAATATTGTTTGTTAGCTTTCACGGCTTATGGGACACAATGTGAATATTGAATAAATTCTGTTTTTAGGAGAGCATCTTCGCTAGATTTAAAAGCGACGCTCCCGATATCGTGTACTACAACAAAGGTCTCTAAATAAACATTTTACTTGTCACTGTCAATGTCACGTTTATGTTTATTTCAACCATTCCAAACCCCTTCTATTTCCCATTTAAAATTAGCATAGTTTGAAAATGTGCAGTGGTTATTCGAGCACAATCGACTTAGAAGCGCCTCCGTACGATCCCGATTCCTACTGGGGAAGAGTTCGCAACATTTTCTACAAAAACAATCCTTTACACCTCTTCGCCTCGTCCGACTCTTTAGAGGAAGCGAGCTGCATTTATGTTAAATATATGTACGAACTAGCCCGTCAATCATTTCGGCTGTAACGCAAATTGTAGATGCGGCGAACCTCTTCCCAATGACATAACAGAAGAAGATTTGTACCGAGCGAAGGCTTTGTACGAATCCGCTTATAATCTTGAAACCGGAAAACTTGTCCCATGGCTGGCGAGGGACCCGGCGCAAATCCCCATGAACGCGGTTCTGGCGGGAGGATTGATGGCTTACAGCAATTCCACGCCGGGGGTTGTGCTCTGGCAATGGTTGAACCAAACCTACAACACTTTAATCGGCTTCGCCACTAGAGACAACGAGGAAAGTTTAACCGACAACCAATTGTTCACTTCGTACGCTTTGGCTACTGGAACTGCGGTTGGAACCGGTCTTACCTTGAAAACGTTGCTCAAGAACTCGCCGACGCTGATTGGCAGGCTCGCCCCTTTCGTAGCGGTAGCGGCAGCGCACTGTGTCAGTGTTCCCATCATAAAAGCTCAGTAAGTTGTCGTTTGATTCGGATTCCGGTTTGAAAAGGCGTTGCAGACAACTTAAGAACGGAATCGCCATCTACGATGAGTTCAACGTAAAGCTGGGGCACTCGAAACGGGCGGCGCAAGCAGGAATCGGTGATTGCATCTTGCACAAGATTCTTATAGCGTTTCCTCCGATGGGTACTTCGTCAAACTTATCAAACAAATCAATATTAATTAGTTACAGTTTTCACTCCAATTGCTGTAAACTACTTAGAGGGAAGAGGCACCTTGTGTAGGTATCCTTGGATCAACTTCCCGGCTCACGTAGGAATTGCTGGTCTCTGCCTTTTACTCTTCAGTCCGTTTACGTCTGCTTTGTTTGGTCAAACAGCGATAATGTCGTACAGCCACTTGGAACCTGAGCTCCAGGTAAATTCATGTTTGTTGTTGTTTCGATTTTATACAATCGCATTGTTTTTGTAGGAAATTCTATGCAAAAAATTCCGCAACCACCCGCCGAAATATGTCTACTACAATACGTTGATCTAAGTTCTCGACTAAATAAAACACACGTAATCCTTAATGTGTTTCTTTATGTTAATTCAATTTTATTGTCACAAATTGGTGTTGCATCTAAATTATGCGATCAAGATCGATTCCTCCGGGAACACTTTCGGTTGAACCGCCTTCCAAGCGGCATGAAGAACTTCGCTTGGCGTTTTCGAGATGTTTACGAATCCAGGCAGGTGAGGAAATGCCGACATGTACCCTGAAATACGCATAAAAGCGAAGCACGACTCCAAAACACATACCCGGAAACCACTTGGGCAGTTTCGAGCCCCGAATTTGGATTTTCGTCTCGAACGGTACCACGTCCGCATCGATAAAGTAATCGACGCCTTTGGACAACTCCTCGTTGATTTCTTCTGGGGACTCCAAAACGGAAAGGTCGCTTACGTCCAAATTTTCAATCGGACCGCCTCCTACTAAAACCGAAATTTTTTGAACGGTTGCATCTTCCCAGGGAGGCACTTCCGCGTCGAGGATCGAGGGAATAATTTGGTCGCCCTTGGGAGTGCGTTTCACCGCCTCTATCTTGCTGTCGCTGCAGATATCGTCTTTGGGAAGCTCTTGCTTGTTGGACATCTCAAGCGAGATGAAATCTTCCATCTCGGCGGTCAGAACTTGTTCAACCACCTTCGGACCGTCTTCCGTTGGCACTACGATATCCTCCAAGGGACCGGGAGCTACGGAACTGACCAATCGACGTAGCACCGGGCCTCGATGGAGGAAATTACCTGACTCCTATGCGAGGCTCTTTAACGTTCGGGAATAAACTGTTGAAGATTTGATTGGGAGCGGACTGGGGCGTCGCTCCTTTTTCCACGGCATGTATCACAGCCGCCACGACCTCAGGAGGTGCCTCTGTCTCGGCTTCGTCTGCAGTCGATGCTGGTGGCATCACGGATTGCGTCAAAAGACTAATAGGTTCGGAACTCAAGCGCAACGCTTGCAGCTTTTTTTTTACTGCAAACTTGTCGAGAGAGGTAGAAACTAAATCTGGTGGTACGATTCTAAGAGTGTTGTCCACGTCTTCACTTTCCATCAGAATCAATCGCTTGACGTGATGCGGGTTGAGATTGGGTTGGTCGACAAATTTGCGCGCCTACAATGAATACAATTTTATGTTTGCAACTCAATCAAATAATTAAAGACGCAAATACCACGACGGTTCTTTTCTTCATGGCCACTTTCAATTGTTTACCGCCTGACGTAACCGATAGACTACTTCTCGCACGTATCGTCTCATTAATTCCCGCCTAAAAAAACGGTTGACTCAATGCTACGAAGATTTTACGGTACCGATTCGGTTCCGTGAGTAGGGTCGCTGGAATTTCATGGAAAAAATATTACGTTTACTAATATTTAATTCACTCACATCTTCTGCGTGGTATATTCAAGCTGTCGCGCCTCACCTCTGGGATTCACATCTACGGCAGTTGCCGTTTTCGCTATGTACTCGCCTTTGGGGCATCTTTGTACAATTTTTTCCAAGGACAACTTCTGCACCACGCATTCCTTTCCGCGTTTGGTCGCAGTTTTCGGAGGCGCAATCCGCGTCTGTGCAACTCCAGCCTTCTGCACCACCCTTCCAGGTCTTTGGGCCGACTCAGCTAAGGCTTCTTTGAAAACTCTTTTTTGGAGAAGCGACGGTCCCTTCAACAACCACAACTCGATGTGTTAGTTTTTCTGTCCTACTTACGGGTGCTGCAGCCTCGCTAGGACGGACTGTACCGAGTCGTCTTCCAGACGTGGCAGGACCTTTCAATGTTTGGCTGATGTTAATAGAGCTAGTGCTCGGTCGCCCTGGATCCGCAGGAGTTGTCTTTTTTATGCTTGTACGTTCAGTACGTTTGGTAGTCGGAATACGGGACATTTTGAAGGGATTTGTTTTCTCGGACCGGTTTAAAAATCGTTTGACACTAGCCTACTCGATTTAACCATTTGAAAAAAAACGATATGCACTAATAGCAACCATTGTCATACAAGGTTGCACAAAAAAAATTGATTTAGTTCGTCTTGCCACAGATTACTCCAGATGACTGACTTCATAGGGCGATTTTGTCCGGAACTATCTCTTTTCTACACATTGAAACTAGGCGCATGACATCTTTGTCACAGATACCATAAGCAAATGTAGAGGCGCTGTAGTCGTTGCTAGTACTTTTTACAACCGCTAGATGGCACTACAAATTTTTTTATTTTTATTCAAATAAAAGGCCCAATATTTTTACTGTTTAAAATTGAACAATGTACAATTCTGTGTTTTTTTAAAGCGTGACTGTTTCTACGCTTGTTGCTTTTTTTCTGACTAATATTTTAAAAACAGCATTTTGCTGCAATTATAATCAAGCCAGTAAATGTCAAAACTTGCTTGTATATTAAATTTGTGAAAATTTTTAGCGAAAGATGGGTCTTTTTTACATTATTTGTGATGTTGGTGAAAACTAAGCGGAGAAACGGCATTGTTTTCCAAAAAGTGAAGAAAGGTAAGGATGTTTTATTAATACAACAAATTCAAGAAATATAATTACATAATTCTAGAGCGAAACTGTGGCAAGAAGCTCTAAATGTCCAAAATTGCAATCTAGAGCAAAAGTGGAGGGTTTACAAAAAACACTTTTCGGCATCGTTAGATATTAGGCTTCATTATTCCTTATTTTTGTGTATGAATTTGAAGAACTAAGCCAGGTTGCTCTATTGGTTGTCCGGCAAGTCTTTCAAAATTTCCATTATTATATAATAACCCCAAGTAATTATCATATGTGTATATTATATCGTGCGTTAAAAAAAAACGAGGCTGCGTTGGCCATGGAAAAACTTTGTGCATCAATTTAGTGTAGCAAAATTTCAAAGTGTCAGTTCGAGTCTGTTCATGTATAGGTTAGCTTCCTTGTTGACAATAGGATAAATCATTATTAGATAAAAAAAAAGTGCAAAACATTTTCCGGTATCGTTGTGAATCCAAACATCAATCTATTCATTGTTACAGCTTCTCCTCTGTTGAGGAGAATATCGACACGACCAGGACGGTCATTAATTTGATATAACTGTAATGCCCGGTTGCAGAAAGCTCCAATTAATTGACAATTCCCTAACGGTCCGTCAAATGTGACGGTTTGTTAAAATTTGATCGGGTTGCACAAAGCACTTGACGCCTCCGTTAATCGTCCGTTCCGTAATTGGAGATTAACAAGGGGTACAACGTGGCAACAGCGCAAAAACAATCCTTAAATGTCAGAAATCGTATTTTGACATATCCAAATTTATTTTAAATCTACAGTTGTGAGCATTTTATCAACATCAACGATGGAAGTACAGTGGAACCTCTCTTAGGCGGATGTCTGCGCGACCTAAGGTATCTGTCCGCTCAAGAGAGATATCCGGGCACGGGAGATTTGCAAAAACTAAGTAGGCATATAGTATGCAAGCATATTTTGAGGAAAAAAAAAGAACAGCAAAGGACATGAAGAACAAAAGAATATCAAGAATTAGCTTCAATTAATAGAATATAGAACTTCAAATTTTGATAGAGATAGAGAAATATCTTTATATTCTTCTCTTCTGTACACTTTGTCAGGATTTCATCAAACACCACCAACACTTTTATTCAACGTAATATTCAACAAATTATCTTCATGTCATCACCACGTAAAAAGCCTCGAACAACAAATTTGCAACATTTCTACCAATTTCATATTTTCTGGACAAATAATATAACAAAATGGGTGTCCTCGATCGCGTTTAAACCGAATTCTTTGCATCGGCCTTCGTGGTGGCTCATCTTCGAAATCACATGGTGAAACTAGACCGGATAGTATTATTTAATGTATATCTTAAATTATTTTGGCAAAACATGTTAAAGTTATCACCAATTTTGAATAAAAAACGTAGATAAATGGCCAAAAAACACGAATGAGTGAATTGATTTTAGGTTAATCGCCCAACTGTCACTCATTAAATTAACAAGCCGTTGACAAGAGATTAATCGGAGATTATCGTTTGTGCAACGCAAAACAGCGTTGATTGGCCGTTAATCAGAGATTAACTTTGACAATTGTTAATATTTGACGGACGATTAATCCCTTGTTAACGGCCCGTCAATCGCTTGTTAAAGTCATTGATTGGCCGTTAACAACTGATTAACTTTTGTGCAACCGGGCATAAGTCGTGAATAGATCGATGAAGAAGAATCAGTCTCAAAACCGAAAAATGTCTTGAGAATATTTGGCAGCACTCAGCTGCCCGTCAACCTTCATGGGTCATCAGTCTCTATGCGCAACTCGAGACCTACCAATTCAGTTTAAGAACAACTGCATTCTCAATTAATATTTCAAAAATCGTTGTATATATAGTTAAACACGGACGTCGACCGCTAGGGAGTTATATTACACAATATACATTGGAAAAAAAGGTTCGGGTTTGCTTGGATTTGGAGGTATATTATTTTAGTAGGGCAAAAAATTTAGGCGAGTTACGGCAAAAAATCGAAAGCAATTGCGATAAATGTTGTTTGTTTTTGGAGTTTAATTACGGATTGTCTTTCATTAAAGTTTACATTAATTTTTTTGGATTTTTATAAATTTTTTTGTTTGTAAATAATAAAGGAATATTTTATGATTTATTCTACAAAACAATTTTTTACATTAGTTTTGTAGAATAAATCATAAAATATTCAAAATTTAATAGCATTTTTACTACCTATAAAGAGAGGAGAGCCTATTTAAATTTGCCGCAAAATTTGATCGATGCGCCATCTGAAAACTGTTACATAATTTGAAGGTCGTTAAAGGTCATTCCGCCAAAATATTTGCATTGAGTCAGTCATCTGGTGTAATCTGTGGTCTTGCTGAACTGACAATTTTTTTTCCATTGATTGGATGAATAATGTGATATCATTTGCATTTTACCTTTCACGAAAATGAACAGGTAAGGTTATTGCAGTTTTGCAATTTTTTGTGTATTCAAATTTGTACCGACAGGAACAAGTTAAATTTGATAAGTGCAGAATTAGCGTGAAGTTAAATTGGTTGGAAAAAAATACTTGTAAATATTTAAGTGCAATAAATAGGTGAATTTAAAAAATGGTTTGCTTAGGAAATATACATGCATAATGCAATTTCAATTAATGAAGGTGTGTGAATCAAACTCAAGCCGTCGTGTAACATTTATTATATTTTAAACATTCTTTTTACAAATTTCTTTTCTGGAAAAACAATATGACACAAAACTAAAATAATCTAACGTAACGGTGACAAGGTCGCTTATCACAATACATAGAAGACGTAATCTCGAAACGTATAGCCTTCTATACATAACATATATAAAATATGATAGTACTTCCATCTGAACGAAGTCAATATCATACGTACGAAAAATAGTTGATAAGGACTTTATCACAGTCTAAACAGCGTCTTCGTGACGGCAATACAAGAGCAAAAATCCACCGCGTCGCCCTTATGTTTTCCTTTATTGTGTAAAATAAATTCCCGTTTTCCCTGAACCGCACGGACAGAACAAAAGGCTGCAACTCAACATTCGACTCTGTGGACGTCACAAATCAACGCCGTGTTTTATATAGTTAAATCAGTGGAAGTATGTCTATCGATCAATTCGATCCGCACAAAAAATAAATTAGCAGCAGAAGTTTATAAAATAACGATTAGTGGTATTTTTTGACATGGTTTCCTCCATCATAGTCCCGTTATTGCTCTGGCGTTAAAAAAATAGAATTTCGCCAAACGTGAAGAAACGTGAGTTGTTGGGCTTGTTGGACCAAACGACTAACGCTAGTGCTTGTATTGTCAAATACGCGCGATTCCAGCTTACCAAATATTTTTAATACATGATACATGGTATAATACGAAGCGATTCGATAAGCTGAAACGCCGCTATGTACAGAATGCACAATAAAAACCGTGTTACTTGGTGACCGGTGGCTCTAATACTTACGTTATGGAAATAACCGACGACTAAACGCGCACTAAGTGTGGACGATGTCGAGGATCGAGTCTTTTCTTCGATTCGTGTAACCGGTCTCCGACGAGTGCATCGTATTGAACGAGATGGAACCGTAAATCCCCGCGCCCGACATGGCCGGCAGCTCTCTCGGCTTCACGTTGATCTTTTCCGAAGTGTCAATTTTCGGCGGCGGCGGCGGCGCCAGGGGCGTCTCCGGTTCGGCGAGCGCCGTCGTCGTCGCCGAGACGAGTCGGACCTCGCCGGACCGCCCCAGCAAATACTTGAAGAACTCGTACGTCGACCAGCAAATTGCCGTCGCCGGCATCTGATACATGACCCTCGCCTGCAGACCCCTGAAGTAGCCCATCGGACCGCCGAACGTGTACACTTTCCTGACGGCCTGGAACAGTCCTGTCGTGGCGCCCTCTTGCTGCGTGTTCAGCAACGTCTTGCACACGTCCAGCGGCGTCGTGATGGCGGCCGCGATGCCTCCGGCCAGGGCGCCGCTGACCATGTGCGCCGCCGGATTGTAATTGCCGTCTTTGTTTGTTATTTTCTGGGCTAGTTCGTAGACCATGAAGTGGATGCTCTGGAACGGGACGTTCATCGTGAGCTGAGTCGTGTAGGAGCGGTAGAACGCGAGCGGTCCCTCGCGCCTGTACACGTCCATCAGACATTGAATCGCAGATTTGTAGGGAGAATTGAACATTTGCATGCGTTGTTTGACCACTGCAGAACAGACGAGTTGAGAATAAAAAATCGGGTTGCGAGAGTCGTGTTACCTTCTGCCGGGTTCATTATGCCGTCATGGAGCAGGGTCGAAATGCACCCGGACGCACCTGCAACAAAGAATAGAAGAGAGGTGCAAAACTGATTCCGATCGAGCTGAAATCGATGTGGACGAACGTTATTTTATTGCAGGTACAACACGCATATCGATAATACTCTTAATTTTTAGTGCAAAATAAAAAAAGACACAAGTAATTTTCTCTTGCATCGTAATGTGTTGATGAAGAAATCACAACAAACACATATTTTTTTATATACGTGAAAATATTGAATATGTAACTACCACGGCCATGATTTAACCAATGTCCCATTTTAACTATCTGAAATAATATTTAAACATGTTAATCTTTAAAAGTACTATGTAATTTATACAACGCTCGGATTTATGCTGTAAATACAAATAAACACCCTTTCCAAAAATTTCGTCTAAAACCTCTTGCGAATAACTTTAATAGGATAAAGACCTTAATAAATTAAATATTTTATTTCGTATATTATTTTTTATTTATTTTTGTAATTTTAAATCATCGAATAAAACAATAAACAAGACAATAAAGATTTTTAGAAACGTGTCCAGAAATAATGAGCAACGTCCGTTCAGTATAATTGGCAACATCTTTAGTGATATTGGCAAATTCGCAGAAAAATCGTAACAAATTTGCAGCTTTTGTGTCCTTCACATCATGTTTAAAATTTTAAAAATATTTGAAACGTCTCCTGGTCTTTTCCCCAATGGTAAACATAGAAGAATATTTTAGTTTTATGTTTGTTTCAACCCCTTCCCATTAGCCAAATTTAGCACCATGCGACAACCAAGAAGAATGTAAAATGATATTTATAGAAAAAGATTTCGGCAGTGAACCGATGTCTATTTAAAAAAAATACTGAAGTAAAATGCTAGTTAAAAAATTATTAGATGAAAACGTTAAGAAAAGAAAATTGATCGAAATTTTTTTTCCACTTTAAATTATTTATGGAAAATAATAATTTGAGAAAATGAATTTGAGAATACAGTAGGAACCTCTTTAATCGGAACTGTTCCGGAATTGTTAGGATTACAGAATATGATTGTACTTGTCAATAAAATTTGTTGGGATATTTAATTTTAATATGGTTTACTTTAACATTACTTTACATTTTCTCTTCATTACACGTATTACAAAAAAAATTCGTCATTTTGTTTGCCTTTGATTTTTTTTTTAAATTGATAGCTTCCTTTCGAATTTATTCCAGTAAGACAATACGGTGTTTTTCTTTTTCGTCGGACATATTGTCTTGGCAATTTTGAGTAGCGTTCGGAGTAGCGAATATGCGGTCCGATTACTCGATGTTCGAATTAACGTGTGTTCCTATTAAAGAGGTTCCACAGTACCTTTTTTTAACAAATGCATTTTGATTATTCATTTCCAGGAATATCGCCGCAACAAATTATCGATGACATCATAAGAAGCAAGAATAGACGCATTCATGTTTGATTAGGACTAGTTGATGACAATTATAAAATGAATCACGACAAAATCTAGCCCAAAAAATGTATGTCACAGTTTTCTAATAAAACCTACTGTCGTTTTTGTTTTATTCATGAATTAATAATAAAAAACATCAAAAAATAACTAATTAAAAAGTCGTACTTTCATACGTTATCCTAAATATGTCACTTTGTCAAGTTAGTTACATCAGCTACATGTGGTAGGTAGTAAATCGATAATCTAAGAGATTGGATCAATCTCTTCGTAACGTAACATGTTCACCATATGTATACTAAAATTTAAAATCTGCAATAAATATAAATCACTGTATTTAAAAAAGGCCTTTAGTATATTTAATACTTGAAAATTATGGATAGCATAATAACCCAGAGCTCAAGGTAAAGAAAAGAGAAATAAAATGCAGCAAATAATTGATAGGTCACTTGCGCAGACGACTTGTCGTTGCGGCAGTTACAATCTCGAGATAAACTGAAAGTGACAGAGTGAAATATGTGGATGACAAGCGAAACGGTTTTGAAAAGAAAAAAAATTACAATAAACACCACGTCACTTGGATTTTATATTATTTCGATAAGAAATCTGAATGTCAATATGCTGAATAATGGGGAAGCACACCATTATAAAAATAATTTATAGTTTAGTATATTTACTGTTTGCAATTACATACACACGCAAGCCACAAAATAACACATCTGAGTTAAAGCATTTCTAGCTGCAAGTAAGAGGTAATAAATTATCACACTTTCTCACCTTGTAATTCCTACAAACGCAAATTATAATAGTAAAATTATTGCTATTATCTTTAATAATGATTTGATTTATTTCAAGTCCTTAAACTGTTAACATTCACTCATTGTACCTGTAAGACAGTTATGTTGTATGGCTCAAGATTAATTTAGGATTCCGATCTGTTAAATTTTCAATAAAAGTTACTATTTTTGCTATTTCGTTTTATCTCCTCTTCTAATTAAATCGTCTTACGGCATTTCCTGAAAACCTTTTAAATTATTAAATTTTATATGAGGCCACATAATTTTTTTGTTCAAAATTTACTAGACCACGCGAATTATTTAACGGGTTTACTTATTCCTCGAACTAATAAAACTGATAAACTCATTCTTTAGGGTTTATCTGAACTGCTTAATCCGCGATGACTTATCAATTGGTGCAGTAAATAAAAGCACCCCCGACTTCACAAACAATAAAAATAAATATTCGAGTAGTCAATAATTATTGATCTGTTTTCTTAGAACGCGATGATAAAAAACTCCAGCTCATAAATTAAACTCAACAAAATATGTGGAGACGCTGGATCAAAAATGCTAATAATAGCGACATAATAGCGGTTCAATGTTTTCATATCGTTTTGCCCGCTTCCATGATTCCACTAAAACAACAATGTTTTTTAAAATGTTATCTGCTGTTTTTTTAATAAAAATGTGTCCTCAATCTATTTATATCGAAGCTAAAATGCAGCAGCTAACTAATTAATCTTTTTCTCATTGTGGCTAAGGATAAGATGCCGAATAACTTATTTTGGAACGAAGAGCATTTGAAGAGATTGTCAGGTTTTAAATATCTTTTGAGAAAATGTAAGTAGTGGCCTCGAAATAAAACAATTATGTAAATGATAATAGAATTACGAGATTGGGAAGAAAAATAGCTGGTTCCATCAGTCGCATTCTTTCGAAATTAACAAATTCAGTCTGTTTATGATACAATTTTTGTGTGTCAACGAATGTCCCATCACAGTAGAGAAGGAATTCCTTCCAGGTTTTCCACGGACCTTAACACATATAACCTGTACGCTACTTTGAAGTTTTTAAAGCGGTTTAGTTGCGAAATGCACAAGATATGGATCGAACAGATATGCTAAAAAAATGAATTCTAGAAAATCGCGACAACAAAGTATCGTAAAAGTGAAAAAAGCGCAGCTTCTTGTTTATTCCCATTTAGAATATTATGGAAATAAATAACTCGTGACAAACGTCAGGAGACTAACATTTTAATGAAATGATTTCGTTAAACATTCTGCCAGTTGATAAGAGCGTTGTCAAGTCCGGAACTCCCCAATAAAAACTACTATGGTCCGAGGTACACAAGAAATAGATTACACGACTAACCCTGACATTATTTTATAATAATAATGATGCGATTATGACCACAATTAAGTTGCTTGACAGGCAACTTTTAGTCGCATAAACAATGCAAAAATTTTCAAACTACATACAAGATCATTCGTTATTATCACAAGTCGGCCTCGTGCTGGATGATTTGAATTGAAAATAATCGAATAAACGTTACCGACGGTAAATATCCACTCTAAAGTACGATATCTTCGCAATCTGTCAATAAATAAATTGATAATCTAGTAAGGCATATATGTTTTGGGATTAACAAGCATGCGAATTAATCGCAGACACGACGTTAATCGCCCTGACAAGTCCGTTTGATGGCTACCCAAGGTCAACAATGATGCTGGTGCATTATGTTGCGGAAAATCCAAACGATGAAGTCATGATAAGATTAGCAATCATGAAGCAAAAGACGGCGGTGCAATTAATAGGCCAATAATAATAAAGGAAAAGTCATGATGATATACGTTTTTTTATGAATGATAAAACGCTGACCACAACGACAGGATATGCATGAAAATACAACACCAAAACAATAGCGCGCACAAATCAAATACGAAAATTGGTGCAGGTGTAAATATTCTTGTCCAAATGAAACGGTAGTCTCTTACCGTATATGACTGTGTGGTATCTGGAGGTGGTCGATTGCTGGATCAATGCGTTTTTCAAGTACTCATAGCTGCTGAAGTAGAGGGCGTGCGAGGGGCCGGCCCCCACAACCATGGCTCCTATCCCGCGCACGGGCCTAAAGACTCCCTCGTGCCGCACCATCCTCAGTAGGGTCTCGACGATGCCCTCGCGACCCGTCGTCGTCGATAGCGACTGCATCCGCGTCTGTAAAAATCGAAATCGGTGACATAACCTAAAAGCGACTTAACCTAAAAAAAATGAGTTGACATCGGAGTGCGGGCGGCCGAAAAGCGACCGCACCGCGTTACGAAACCGACTTACTTTGACCGAATCGAGAGGGTACATTACGCAATGCTCCATGACTCCGGCTATGGCTCCGGCGGTCATATGCGTAACAACGTCGGTGGTCGGGAGCGATTCATAATCTTCGATATTCATAATAGACCACTGGTGGGGCGGGTTATGAGGGCACCGAGTTCGTTCGTTGTCAAAATACGGGATGACACCTTGACTTTTGCGAGTTTTCGCAAGTGCAGAACTGGCACACGAAGAATTTTGCTTACACAAGATGACACCACGCTCGAAACTAAAAGACTGACAGTTGGATGCGTTGCTGCCAAGTCGACGCCGCCGCCACTTTCACTGGAACCCTCGTCCTGCGAATATCTGCAATTAATGCGATTAAAACATGTGTACCTGAATTGCACTCTAGTGCTGCTTACTGCATCCCACGCCTCACTCCATCGCACTAAATAAGTCGTCGTTTTCCTGATAGTTCGCTATGAAACCGAGCCAAGAACGTCATCCGAACACTGAACGCGTGTGGCAACATTGGGTCCCCACCACACGTGACTTGTCATGTGGCGTTGACATTCGCGCGCGGCAATCGCGGTGGGAAATACCTGATTTGATTGTCTGGCTTGACTTTTTCTTAAACTAACTAGTTCCGGCAACGGGGACGACCTCCAAGCATCAAGGCCCCTTCGTAACCCAATTGGCGTGGAGCGGGCAATTTCTTTCTATTTATAACCCTTGGATGCGACATATAATTATGTAATGTTACATCGGTGGCGTATTATGCGTACTTCCCACACGCCAGACAACTTACATCACTTTATTTTATTGTTCTTGTTCTTTAATTTTAATTCATTTACTTATTCTTAGGTATCCTATTACGAGTTTAGAATATTTTTTATCTGCGTTGCAGTATTAAAATGAACACGCCTAGTTAATTTTTATAATTTTTGCCAAAAATATTTTACGAGTAATTTTGGTGGAGGCGCCAGAATTTTTTTATTGATTTCCTTATTTTTGGCTATCTAGTTACGAGTTTAGAATATTTTTTATCTGTGTACCAATATTAAAATGAACAGGTCGAGACAATTTTTGCAATTTTTGCCAAAAATATTTTACGAACGCGTTACAGTATTAAAATTACCACGCCGAGTCAACTTTTACAAAAAATATTTTAGGAGCAATTTTGGTGGAGGCGCCAGTTTTTTTAAATTAATTCATTTATTCTCATGTATCAAATTACGAGTTTAGAATATTTTTTGTCTGTGTTACAGTATTAAAATAAACACGCCGAGTCAAGTTTTACAATTTTTGCCAAAAATATTTTAGGAGCAATTTTGGTGGAAGCGCCGATTTTTTTATTAATTTATTTATTCTTGTGTATCTAATTACCAGTTTATAATATTTTTTATGTGCGTTATAGTATTAATATAAACACGCCGAGAAAATTTTTATAATTTTTGCCAAATTATTTTAGGAGCAATTTTGGTGGAAGCGCCAGAATTTTTTTATTGATTTGCTTATTTTTCCGTATCTAATTATAAGTTTAGAATATTTTTTATCTGCGTTACAGTATTAAAATTAACACGGCGAGACAATTTTTACAAATTTAGCAAAAAATATTTTAAGAGCAATTTTAATGGAGGTGCTGGAATTTTTTTATTGATTTACTTATTCTTGGGTATCTAATTACTAAATTATAATATTTTTTATCTGCGTTGCAGTATTAAAATGAACACACCGAGTCAATTTTTACAATTTTTGCCAAAAATATTTTAGAAGCAATTTTGCTAATGCGCCGGATTTTTTAAATTGATTTGCTTATTCTTTTGTATTTAATTAGAAAATTACAATATTTTTTTCTACGTTACTATGCGTATTAAAATGAACACGCCGAACCAATTTTTATAATTTTTGCCAAAAAAATTTTAGGAGCAATTTTGGTGGAGGCGCCGAAATGTTTTTATTGATTTGCTTATTCTTGGGTATCTAATTACGAAATTAGTATATTTTTTATCTGCGTTACAGTATTTAAATCAACACGCCGCAACTATTTTTACAAATTTGACAAAAAATATTTTAGGAGCAATTTTGGTGGAGGTGCTGGAATTTTTTTTATTGATTTGCGTATTCTTGAGTATGTAATTACGAAATTTGAATATATTTTATTTTCGTTGCAGTATTAAAATGAACACGCCGAGTCAATTTTTACAATTTTTGCCAAAAATATTTTAGGAGGAATTTTGGTGGAGGCGCCAGAATTTTTTTATTGATTTGCTTATTTTCGGATATCTAATTACGAGTTTAGAATATTTTTTATCAGCGTTACAGTATTAAAATGAACACGCCTAGATAATTTTTATAATTTTTGCAAAAAATATTATTGGAGCAATTTTGCTAATGCGCCGGATTTTTTAAATTGATTTGCTTATACTTTTGTATCTAATTAAGAAATTAGAAATTTTTTTCTGTGTTACTATGCGTATTAAAATGAACACGCCTAACCAATTTTTATAATTTTTGCCAAAAAAAATTTTAGGAGCAATTTTGGTGGAGGCGCCGGAATGTTTTTTATTGATTTGCTTATTCTTGGGTATCTAATTACGAAATTAGTATATTTTTTATCTGCGTTACAGTATTTAAATCAACACGCCGCGACAATTTTTACAAATTTGACAAAAAATATTTTAGGAGCAATTTTGGTGGAGGTGCTGGAATTTTTTTTATTGATTTGCGTATTCTTGAGTATGTAATTACGAAATTTGAATATTTTTTATCTGCGTTACAGTATTAAAATGAACACGCCGAGACAATTTTTATAATTTTTGCCAATAATATTACAGAAGCAACTTTGTTTGAAGCGCCCACATTTCTTTTATTGATTGATTTTATTATTCTTATATATCTAATTAGGGGGTTTAAAATATTTATTATCTGTGTTATAATATTAAAATAAACACGCAAAAAAATTTTGGTGGAGACGCCGTTTTTTTGCTAATTCTTAGGTATCTAATTACAAGTTTAAAATATTTTTTATCTGTTTGTGTATTAAAATGAATGCGCCGGGCCAATTTTTATAATTTTTGCCAAAGAAAAAAACGATCCTTTCGACACGAAACAAAGGAATGGAAACTGTCAAACTATTCATTTCATCAACGTCAAAATGTCCCGTGTTTCAAATCCCAGAAAAGTGCAAAAAAACAGTTTCAATTTCAGAACGCAGCACATGCAAAAAAATCGCTCTGAAGTGCGGAATCAGTTTCAAGGACAGAAGCCGCTTACTCAAGGACGAGCAAAAGTCTCCCAGGTATGGACACGAGTTGCACAGTCACTACAATAACAAATAACGTTGTAGAGGAAAGCGTTTACGAAAGCGTCAAGGACGCAACCGCAGGATCATTTCAAGGTTGTGAGAGTGCAATGTGCCATTCCATCGCCCACGCTTTCGGGTCGCAAACATTTGAGACGCGATCTTGAAATCAAGGGTCCCACTACACGAAAAAATGCCACCAGTAAAAGAATGAGAATGAAGGAGATTTATGTGAATCCAGTTCGTGACAAGTCGTGAGTAATTGTAATTTCGAAATGATTTCCGTGCACGACGAACCCATTTTTTAGTGATGCGGCCCGTGATATCGAGACGGTATCAGTTACGATTGATATTTGGTTTTGTGATGTTAATTGCATTTATTAATTTTTAGGTGACAGACGACGACGAATCAAAGCACACCGTAAATTAGTATTGTTCTCCGATTTAGTTGTTATCCGCTTTGTTTCAGGAAATTAGGAAAAATAGCCAAGTACAGTTACAGGTCGGCGATGTTATCAGCGATGCACACAAAATGATATGGTTCTGGCTTTTCAACGGTCTTTTCCCAACAACAAACGTCCTAGGAGAATAACTACCTACTAGCAGCCACGATAGCCCAAAAGATATAATATTGTTCAACTTATCGATCGACGTAATGACATTGTAATTTACATTTGTATTGTAGAGAATAAATAAAGAGAATACGTCGATGTGATTTTTAAGAAGGCGCCCGCCATCGAGTCGCTTGTAGCAATCGAGCAAATGCAAAACGACACGTATTTAGATAAAAAAAGTAACAAATCCTTAAACGTCACGCATATCCACTTAAAATGTAGTCTACCTAATCGTGGGAGGGATTTGTCGTCCAATCTAAATTTAAGCTATTTCTTTATAAAAAGTTTCCAGACGCTTTCACTTGTATCGGAAAAAAATAATTTGCATTATTTACTTACTTGGTGATGTTCATTTATTGAATTATCAACTTTTTGCTTGAATTTTATTCTAGTTTCACCGGCAAATTATAACTGCACACTTTACACACGATTTCCAGATTGTCTTGCAACATCTAGTTGAGTTTTCATTTTGTTACCTCGGCAATAGTATGTATAGACACTTGGTGAAAAAAAGAATTTAAATGTAATATAAATTAAGCAACGACCTCGCAACACTTCCTGGGTGTTGATTAATGTATTAATTGTATTAATTCAAAACACAAAAAGTGCACCAGTTCTCGGCCATTATGATTCCTGGTTTATCTTTGCTTTATTAATTTCACAGGTCGTAACTTTGGCGAGACTAATATTACGGTTTTCAGGCTTAATTAAATTTTTTAATTCTTGCCCATTACTCATCATTTAAAGCCGTGTCATTTTGATCAACTAAGTGGTCTGCACGTTTCGGTCGCTGGAAATTAGATACGAATTCTAATTGGTCGTTTCAGTTTTTTTATATTTTTAAGAGCTACCGCATAAAGTATCATACACTATTAAAGTAATGAAGTTGAGAAGGCGCTTTCCCTCTATGTCTGTTGCTAAACTTGATTGAAACTTGGATAAATCTTTGTTTCTACTCTAAACAAAGCTGTTGACGAATCGTTCGTCAACTTGCTGAATGCTAATCACAATAATCCCAGCTTGTGGGCATCTTGGTGATTCGGCTTTCGGCAACTGTGTCTTTGCTGAGTTGTTTTAGGAAATTATTTTCATTTTTGCTCAGTGAAATCGGATTCGAATAAGTTAAAATATTTATTAAAAATAAAAACGGAAAAAATTAAATATTTTTTTAAATTCATACAAATCCCAATCAATACATGATTTGGATTTTCTCAAAATCATGCTATCAACGAAGGGGAAAAAATATTAGACTGCATAAAAAAACCACAAACGAATATTATATATACTCACCAAAAATAAATATAAATAACTGTAACTGCAGAGGTCAGAGGCAAAAGGGTTCAAGTAACAAAAAATAAGAAAAAATAACCTAATTACGTCTTTGCACACTAAAAACTTGAATCTCGCACTTGGTGGGAATAAAATAGCAGAAGGAAAATTTGAGCCTAATTTATCCCTTTGTATGTACCACCAATTTACGATAAATATTGTAAATTATTGCGGCACGAAAATAAAACTGCTTACAAAAAATCGCAATAAAATCAAAAGAAACAATATAAAAAATAAAAAGTTGATAATACTATAACTGTAGAAAATGTTTAATTGGATGACGCAAGGGTTGAATTAGATTCCGACTATGAAGAATAAGGACATTGGTTTTTATATTTTGTGATTCTTTATGAGTTTGTAATAGTTTGTTGTACTTTAATAAGACATTATTCTACTATCCTAAAATGATGCACGTGATTTTTTTGGAGACAAAGAGATCTAAGTGCATTTTATATCAACTGAAGTTTGAGTCATGGATTTTATAAAAAAGGAGAGATTTTCGGATCCATTTACTCTAATATTTCAATTTTACACTTGAATCCGTTTGCTTCTGACCTCTTTAATTGTAAAACTAAATTTTTCGCAGCATTTTTAAGCTTTTTCCAGATATATTGTAGTTTGGCACCCTACCTGTATATCTTACCAAAGTTGTGTGCGTATTCTTTTTTTAATATTGCTAAGAGAAATCAAAACTCAACACTTTTTCCTGTTTTAATATTTTTGTCACATTGATGTAAAAAAAATCGTATTTCTCGTGGCAACCAATAACTTTCATGTCTACTTTTACCCAAATCAAATGGGCCGCTAAAAGATAAAGTAGCCCTATGATTTGACCGAATATATTGTTGACTTTGTTGATTAGGCTAGGATGGACTAAAGAGTCAAACGAAACGGAAATCAGTGGAATTGGCGGCGCACGTTTGACGCAGGGCGCTTGCCGAACTCCCGCAAAGTTAGTTGAATCGTGGGGCGCGACCTGCGAGCATCCATCACCAGCACAAGAAAGTAGCGAGCGCGAAACTTGCAAGAAACTTGTCGCAAGGATGGGCGTTAATTGTTTTTTGACGGCGTGCGTTCTCGGCGGTCTTGTCGCGACTTGTGTGGCTCTGCAATGTTATCAGTGCGGCCAATATAACGATGGGGTCGGCTCCATAACTCCCTGCATCAATGAAACGCATATGGAGTTGAAGGAGTGTCCCAGTCTGAACCATCTCTACTGCATCGTAAGTTGGAAGTCATCGTCCCTAATTGACTTGTGACGGATTAAAGCGCGCAAGGTTTTGACTGCAGGACCGTGCAGACTTGAAAGTTTAATCGAATTTGCGAGATTAACATGACGGGGTTGTGATTAGATTGCGAAGTTTTTGACCCGATGACCCTTTGCTACTTTTATCAAAGAATAAATTCTTTAGTGGAAATACTTTTATTTGTGGTCCCGTAAAATTTACTACCCGGCTCCTGTACGCGACTTCAACAGCAATTTCAACAATATTTTATTTTGGCTTTTCAAGAGAGACGTGTAAATCGATTCCGGTGCTATTAATTGTTTTTCCGCCTAATGCGATTTTTACAAGAATTTGCCATTTAGAAAATCACTTTAAGCCTCAGACTCTCCATTCGTTTCAATTTTTAATCAACTCAACCCTCTGGGGCTCTCTTAAATGGATGGCATTATCTAATGCTATCAATTAACTCCCAACTCGATTTCCAACATTCGGCGGCTCCCATTACATAAACACAATTTTAGAGACGTCCTCGAGTTTCTCGATTTTCTTCCATGGGTATAACACTACTAAAAAGCTTCTTATTTACACAATGTTACACTCAAAAGTGGTGATTGAAATGATTTCGATCAACAGCCAGGATATGGCCAAAATTACGATGACTGTCAAACCCAATCAAGTCACGTCAAAGTTAATCAGAAAACACAATTTTAGAGACGTCCTCGAGTTTCTCGATATTCTTCCATGAGTTTACTAAAAAGCTTCCTATTTATAAAATATTACACTCAAAAGTGGTGACGAAAATGATTTTGATCAACAGCCAGGATATGGCCAAAATTACGACCACTGTGAAACCCAATCAAGTCACGTCAAAGTTAATCAGAAATATCCTCGAACCTTGCAAAAATAATAAAAAATCTCCTCGTTAGTTCAACAAAACTGAATATGTTGCCATTCGTGCAATTTTATGGAATTTCCCAGTTTTTTACTTATAAATGTGTAATTATGTAATACTGTGTGTTTTTTACATTTCTACTTGTTTGCTCAAATAATGAATTCACGCGTTCGCTCTTCTTTATACACAAAGAGCGTGCTGTAAATGAGGCGATTTATTCAATTTAAACACGTTTCGCAATGGTTAAAAATTAAAATGCGGAAAATAGATTGGGGTTTCCCTCGGGCCGGCTTTAGAGCCAAATCCAATTTTCTCCAGTTTTTCCTAAAAGAAGGTCACTACGGCATCATTCCGATTCACTTTGACGCTGTGCGCGTTTTTTGACGAAATTTATCGTGGCAGTTAAAAATTAATCATTGGAATCACAAACAACGCTAATCCGATTCGTTGAGGAGGTGCGTCTATTGTGAGATTTAACATCTGGTAGAAGTTTTTCGTCTCACAGCAAAATCAATAGTAAAATGAACGACGAAAATCATTTATTACGAAAAGTTCCGGCATCACATTTTAACAAAAAGATTTATATAAAAACTCGATTGTTGCTATTCTGTCTCGTCGTAAAAAAGATTAAGCAAATATTACAAGAGAGACTACTAAAGAGAGGCTTTACAAGATAAAGGGATGGAGCCCTCGCTCCGAGAAAAATTACAAAGGGATTATTTAATCCGCGACATTTCTTGTTTCTTGAACATTTGTCTCTATTATGAGATCCGAGTTATGTCATCGGCGTGTTTCCGAAACTCATATTGTTTAGGAACTTTGTAAAACATGATGCATTCGTGTTTTTATCGTTTAACTTCAATCTTCTATACATTTCATTTGCAAAAAGAATACATTTTAAAATTCTACCAATTGGGTATGGAATCTATGTTCACGAGTAAAATGAAAAAATAAAATAAAAAATTGCATTTGCATCAAATATATTAGCGAATTTTCTTAGAAAAAAAAACGATGGTATAAAACAAATAATAGCAAATTAAATATCCAGCAACTATTAGACTCGTGCTTAAGTGCATCAGTCGTAATTTTCTTGCATTGAGTACATTCATTCCATTTCTCTTTATAACTAAAACACTATTTAAAAATAAAACTATTTGAAGATTTCGTGTTTCGTGCCGTGAATTATACTTCTCTCACCTTGCACATAAGCTTCGTTATCAATTAGTTCTCCCTTCTAGTTAAAAGTGCCTGCTATCTCAAACACTAATTTCTCGCCGTTTTCCACAAAACATTTTATCACTTCAATAATCTTTAGAAACGATGCAACAAGATTTAAATGAGTGTCTTTTTACGCAAGTCAGCGCTGAATACATCCAATTTTTTATTGTATTAGTAAAATCTAGTAACAAGTGCGTTTCAAAATCACTTTTGATATGTAATAAAACCCGCGCTGAATCATCATCTTTCTGGATTTATCACTTTGTAATAAAATTTTGAACGCAGGTTTATGATCTATTTGTGTGTTTGTTTCCCGACTTTATAATTTATGGCATCATTGTATTGATGACCGACATATTTGCAAATAAATCTTTACAAAACCTGACCAACTAAAACATGGCAAATGTTTAACAGTTCGCCAATATTATTTTAAAAACTGTATAAAAGATATCTTAATTGATAGTTTGAGACAAACAGAAATTGTAAAATTATTTGAAGTATGCAAATTTATGGCCCATTTAATATATTAAAAACACGTAGAGACAATGAGCAGGGTTCATGATCCTGGGAGTTGGCCTTTTCAAACACAAAGGCACGACGGACACTCCATCCACCGCGGTCAGTGCTGGACAAAAACGACAGTAGACTGTGATTGTTTATTGTTTGAATGACCAAGCAGAAGATTAGGCAATGTCAGTGTCCGCTGCATAGATTGAACAACTCTCATTTCTCGGGCATCTCTCCGGGACATTACCTTCGCACATGAGGACAAACCCGAAATGCAATAACGAACAAAAAAGTGTTACGTTTGCTTCAATCACACACAACCCAATTAGTGTTTGGTTTTCATTGACGGTTACGTAATTAATTATAACAGTGTAGATCGGGTTCTCTCCTGAGATTCGAGATGTACGACCTTCTCTCAGTGCAAACAAATTAAATATTTAAACATTAAAGAATGAGTGTGTAGTGTGTACATAATAAATAAATTGGAAGTTATCTCCCACACGTAATATTCTCTAGACATGTTAATAATAAATCCGCAGTTGAAACTGTGCTTTTGGTATCATAGGTTAATTAAAACACTTATCCAAGAGTTAAATAATTGTACTCTTGATTGCTAATCATCTTTCTTTAAAAATGTCAAAATCACACACATGTAAAAATGTGTTTCTGTGTACATACACATAAAATCAAAATCAAATGACTTAAGGCGCGTATACATCTGAGCACGAACGGGAACGAGGCAGACCGAGGCCAAACGAGCATACTGATGAGGACGTGTCATCGAATCGCGGCAAACAGAATACGGTTGTGCGACGCACGGGTAATTCGATCGGAATCGGTACACAAAAGGAAAATTCGATTAAATGTAGCCGGCATTTGCGTTTCAATTGCGCCTCGTTCCGATCATAATCGTTTTTTGTTTATTTGAAACGAGGCAAGCGTTCGGCCTCGGTTCGCCTCGTTCCCGTTCGTGCTCAGATGTATACGCGCCTTTATCCGAACATGCCTCGTGCAAGGATGTTTTTATTACTTTAAGCAATAATCGGATTTATGTATCGTGCATTTAATGATTTGTCTCAAAACGTTTCCTCTACATGTTCAGTTACACTATAAATAAAATATTAAAATATGTTTTCATTATTTCACTTGAAGCGTTCCACCCAAATTTGGGTGTGTTTTAAAAACAGGTGTAACTTTTTCGTTAGACAACGTCAAATTTAACAATGTAAAAATGTCGAAATTTGGATTATTCCCGAAAACTAACTTTGGATTTGACATAATGGTTTTCTGCTGCCTCCGAACGAGTCTATAACAGACAGGTCCAGATTAACTCTTTTTCGCTTTGAAGTCTCGTAACCATCTTATCGTTAAAAAATTCAAAACTATCTCCTTTGGCTTCGGTTAGCTGTTCCAGTGTCGCACTGCAATTTTGCACAAAAAGAGTTTTTCCTCTGTCCTAAAGTTTTTAGAGTTCTGATAGCGGCAATGTTTGAATTGAGTATTATTATTAATTAAGAGTTTCTCTCTTAAATGTATTCCGTGAAAATTCGTCAAGGTTATACCGAAATCAATTGGCCTTGACTGGTATTAATGAAAATTATGCAAAAATAATGAATAAATGATTTCCATGCACAGTTTCATGACGCCGTAATGCTTCAAAATTTCCATACACCTTTCACGAAAATTGAATATTGCATTATCACACAATTTTCTGTTGCATAATGCATGAGGCCTTCTCCGGTAACCCGCGCCAGATTTACTGTTCGAATCCGGGACGGGAATTTCCCCGGAGTTTGCGGTTCGACGTTCATTAGATACTTAAGTCGTGTCTTTGTTACAGAAATACATCAGCGAAGGCTCGACCGTGAGAGACTGCGTCCCCAAGTGCACGGAAAGAGGTACCCTTTTTTTACACCCACCCCTGTCACGGAATTGAATCCGCAAAGTACCATTAATTCGCGCAAAAAACCCAACTGTGAAGCTCTGTTGTGACGCGCTTTGTCTAAGCGAGGGTGGCACAAGAAAACAAAAAAAGCAAGATTCGAGCGGTGTCTGTGCACGTAACTAAACTCGACTCACCTTTGGTATCTATCGCGGGTCAAGGCTGTGCCCGAAATTAGAGAAACGGCGAAATTAGGAAAGTTTCGAGGACCAAAAGTTGGGTCCTCATCTATCATTCGTATTTTTCATGGCTGCAATTTTCCAGTTAGCAAGTTAAAAATTCCGACTCTTTTATTTCGCGATCCGCTGTAAACATCTCAATTGAAGCGCGGGGGTGTAACGATGACATTACAAGTGGATGGAGAGCGGCGAATTTGTTTTAGCATCAAACAAGTTCGAGGGTGGCGGATGCACCGGGCCAATATTGTTTTGACGCCATCCACTTCATCCTGGTGAGAATTGATCGTTACAAGCTCTCACCTAAAGAACTTCCACTTAGCAATCATTTCATAATTAATCGTCCCATCCGGGCCCAACCCGACCCACCACCTTGATTAATGATTGCAGCTAAAACCCAGCATCGTTTTCTTGCGACATCCGCGACAGTGTCCTCCTGTTTATTTTCGTTCTGTCCGAATCGCTTTTATCGCAAACGGGTTGATAATGCTCTTCGCGTCACTTCGGACGCCTACAATTGGGTCCCGACGTTTTAGGGTGAAAAATTGGTCGAAGAATAGGGTCAGGGTGCATCTGCGGCCGTCCATAAACTGCGAAATGTTTCGTTTCAAAGAGACCGAATGCTAGCTTTTTACTTCTTAATGGAGGTTGCGGCCTCAACGAACTGAAGTTACATAATATTGTTTTTTCGCCGACTTTGAAGTCTCTAGTAGGGTGCAGCCTAAAGTTATTATATCAAGTAAATTATAAAAAAAAGTGTGTTTGAAAAAAGGCGGGATAATCCGGGCCACTCGGTACGTTATTTCGAGAAAAATAAATGAAATTAGTTCTTGGCCGCTCCCTCGTGTCCAATATTTCCGGTTTCTTTGACGTAACGCTAAGACTTCCTAAATTAAATTAGTTCCTCTTAGAAAATGGCGTCGCTCTGATAGCGTCCTCCTGAAATAAAACGGCTGCGCTTGTCCACGTCCATCAATCTCCCGAATAACTCGACTTAATTAATGCATCAAATAAAGTTTTCGTGATGATGGCAAATTTTCCCTCGGCGATGATTCCGTCCGATTTCATTTGCGCGCGCGGTCAAATTTGACGTTGAATAATGCGACTGTGGTGGAATTTATCAAGGGTTTCTAATAACCCAGTGATGGAGACAGGTGGGGTCCACAACGTGAGGGGCTTTTTGATGCAGTGCGATTAATCTGTTTCGGGTTTAATTGACGCCGGTGGTAATGGGGCGGCAATGCAACTTATTTTCAAGAATTAGCGGCGGAAGGGAGATGTGCGGAAATTTCTGTTGGCACCCGATAGACAACAAGAAATCGATAAAAGCGACATGAAAAGGAATTTTTCATAACTCAGGTGACTGTTTCATTAATGAGACTTGGGTAAACAAAGAAACTAATCCGCCACAGAGAAATATAGCGGGTTTTATCAATTTTGCGATGAGTTATATCATGTCGTAGACAAAATGAGCAAAAATAAGTGGAAGAATTCAATCATAACCGAACCAAGGCGGCCGACTAGATTTAGTGATATCTACTGTTGCTGACTATTGCCATCCATTTTGCAAGTGAAATAAATATATATATTTTAAATAGACATTATATGCGTTTTAATGTTATTCTTATCATGACACTGACAATAAAGATTATAAAAAATGCAAAAAAGTGTTTCTTTTATTGTTTTCGACCTCTAAAAAATTGCGATGCGGATTTAGTTAGCAAAGAAACTGGACGAATTATAATTTTGAACTTTACTGTGAGTTAATCCGATAACGGCTGAACTAATCACAAAAAGATAGTTTTCTGAAAGTTGATAATCGTGTTAGTGTTTCAGAATCATTTTAGTTCAAGGTAGGATTACTTATAAAACAAAAACAGTTTTGCAGCGTTTGGGAAGAAAGATAATGTGTCTGGAAAAGCTTTTTTGGCGAATTAATGGCCTTACTCCCCTGGAATTTGAAAATAAACGTTTGCAGCTATTCTGGAAATTCTCACGAGACAATTAATAAATTATTTGCCAAATTTTATAACATGTAAAACAATTCTAATTTAAGAAATTTATTGCGGAGTCCGACACGATTTACGAGAACGATACTAGCATTTAATAACCGAATAAAATGAAATCCATTTATCAGATTTGGAATACGATAAATTTACATCGATTTGAATCTTGTGTTTGCTTCGAGCCGATAAATAAGCGCTTTTAGCGCAAACAGAGCCCGTAGAAATCACTCCCGAACCGCGAGTAACTTTTGCCAAACACTTATCTCGCAGTGATCGATGCCTCCTCCTCTTCTGTAGGACCAAATCGGCGTCTGCAGCCCTCAATCGATCACCCTTAACACCACCACCATCTGTCCCCAGCACTGATTGCAGATGTACTTCCGTGTTAACACGGCCCTCGTAATCCGAATATGTAATCCGCTTCTTAGACCAACAAACCGACTTAATTAGGTCCCGCTGATGAATTCGTGTTTGACGCCAAATTTACTCATTTCCTACCACCCACATCAAAACCGTTGACTGAATTACAGAAAAAAAATGTATCCTGTTAATCGATTGATTAGGTGCCGCGTTTCCATATTTATTAAGTATATTGCTTCAAGTATGTTCTTAAAAGAGCGGATTATTCAAACAAACCCCAATACGCAACACTCTGCAGAGTTAGTTAAAAAAATGAAAAGTATATAAAATATTTAAAAACTGCCAGCATCTTCTAAATCGTTTGTTTTTATGTAGATCAGTATACATTTTTCATTCACTGCCGCAGCATCGGCAAAAAGTGCACCGGATAAAAATTCAGCGAAAACGAGATTTATGCGTTTGATGGCACAAAAACGAAACAGGGCCTAGGAGGAAAATGGATCACGGAGGCGATTCATATTATTAGACTGATTAGGTGCTGCTTTAAATTGTTAACGGGGACGTAAGAATTTTTTGGCGGGATGAATAATTCATGCCGCGCCGAGAATAACAAATGAAAAATTTATGGGTATTACGAGACAGGCTAAATGCTGAATGGAGGCGACGTCGGAAATCTCGTTTGTGGCCGAAAATAAAACTCGATCCCGACTAATTTCCAAATAAATAGAAATGGCAGTGGTTCGCCCGGCGCATCCACCATTTTTCGTTCGGGTTCCTCTGTGATTTGTCAAGTGTGAAATTCCGAATTTAGTTGTAATGCGTTATCAGTGCCGCCATTGTTACGCCCAAACCTCTCCCCCTTCCGGCGTTTCCGGCGCTTTTCGAACGTAAACACATTTCGGGTCCGAACTTGAAAAAACAAATAAATAAAGCACTAGTTATTATGCTGTTTGCATGAACGTGTCCTCGTTTGACTTGCTGATAAAATAAACCAAATAAACGTCACAAAAACTCGTTTTTATGGTTGTTACTGTCATCCGCCTCGGTTTGTCTTTCATTCTTTCGTTCCGATGAAACTGAAACAGCCAAGCCCTTCATTAGACACCGCTTTCTCTCAAATTTCAAACAACAAAGTTATTCGAGCAAACGAAAACCTCCGGCTTGACTCAAACTCCATTTCTAACTTGTTGTATTAAATCCCGACGTCTTCAAATTTTCAAGATGGCTGTCAATGAATGCATGCCTCATCCGAAACAACACCATCGATTCTATTACGGCGTCCGGATTTTTCTCCAAGCAAATAGGATTTAGCGGTGTCAGAATTTATCCGGTTTTACGATTTACGGCCATTATCGCGGCCAGTGGCAGTAAATTTTTCATCGTATCTGCTGAAATATGACTGCGATGCCACTTTTCCCGACATCGATCCTGTCATAACAATAATCGGGTTAATTAGATTGTAGGCCGTGTTGTACCGACAGTAAATTAACGCAACCCTTGTTTAACTACCACCAATAAAGTCCAAGTGTTGGCTGTAACCGGCGCATCCGCCAAACTACAGGACCGACAAAAAAACTGTTTACATATGTTTATAAAAAGACGTTATTTTTATAGGCTGTAATAAACTGCTCGTTATTTTATAGGTCTCTGAAAGAGACCTATTACTCTCTGAAAGTTTCCACCCGTAAAAATATTAATTTGCTACTGCGCAAACTCGGTTCGGTCTAGACAAGTCTTTTTTTTTTTACTAACTTAAATATCAAAAGTTAAAACCTAGGAAAATTAAAAAAAATCACGCAAGTGAAAATTAAATTGGGAAAATGAAAATAACTGCGTTTTATTTCCTGTTCCAAGAATTCTATTTTTATTTCTCCGTTTTCTGCGACAGTCGTTATTTGACATGCTTGACTTCTCATTCTTCAATTTCTATTAGAATTGTAATTTTTTCCAGTGTTCCACTTTATTATTACTTTTCTTTTTTATATAACGTGCGTTCAAAAAAAAAACGAGGCTGCGTTGGCCATGGAAAAACTTTGTGCATCAATTTAGTGTAGCAAAACTTTAAAGTGTCAGTTTGAGTCTGTTCATGTTAGGTTAGCTTCCTTGTTGACAATGGGATAAATCATTATGGGATAAAAAAAAAGTGCAAAACATTTCCCGGTATCGTTGTGAATCCAAACATCAATCTATTCATTATTACAGCTTCTCTTCTGTTGAGGAGAATATCGGCACGACCAGGACGGTCATTAATTTGATATAACTGTAAGTCGTGAATAGATCGATGAAGAAGAATCAGTCTCAAAACCGAAAAATGTCTTGAGAATATTTGGCAGCACTCAGTTGCCCGTCAACCTTCATGGGTCATCAGTCTCTATGCGCAACTCGAGACCTACCAATTCAGTTTAAGAACAACTGCATTCTCAATTAATATTTCAAAAATCGTTGTATATATAGTTAAACACGGACGTCGACCGTTAGGGAGTTATATTACACAATACACATTAGAAAAAAAAGGATCGGGTTTGCTTGGATTCGAAGGTTTATTATTTTAGTAGACCAAAAAATTTAGACGAGTTACGAAAGCAATTGCGATAAATGTTGTTTGTTTTTGGAGTTTAATTACGGATTGTCTTTCATTAAAGTTTACATTATTTTTTTTTACATGTTTACATTTTATTTAAAGTACCAAATTTTTTTTTCCCATTATTTAAGTAATAATAATATGTTTGTGACCTACCAATCGTTGTATACATAGTTAAACACGAACGTTGACCACTAGTGAGTTATAAATTACACAATATACATTAGAAAAAAAAGGTTCAGATTTGTTTGGTTCGAAGGTTTAAAAACCAATGATTATTAAAAATGTTCATAAAAAATAAAATTAAACTGTCCTAGCGTTTGGGCCGTTTTATTTCGATGGTAAATTTTAAACTGACAGATCTTGACATTTGTCAAATCTATGTTTATGTTTTCTATGGTTTCTACACTGGAAAGCCGATAAATTCCATGGCCAACGCAGCTTCGTTTTTTTTGAACGCACGTTAATAATAATATACTAATTGTCCAATACAATTAGTAATAGTCTTTGGTTTTAATTTACCAAATTGTTTTATTAATTTTCACTATCTTAAAATTAACAAATCAAATTAAAAAAAAAGATTACAAATGAGCGATAATGGTCGCAGCTCCTAACACGGCTGCTGTTAATTTTGAGTAACGTGCGTTGGACCCTCTCCAAAAACTTCTTGCCTATGGCCGATGACTTCTGCTTTAGCCAACTTTCGACTGTAATTTAATTAGTCGTTCAACCCTCATTGCAGACTCGCGCTGCTAATTAGAGCAAGTTTGCAACACCTGGAGTTTACGAGGGTCAACGCTTGCAATTGATTCGTTTGATAAATAAAAAAAAATTTGGGACGTGATCTCACTGCAACCGCCCCCAGACAATTACATCGATACGGGCCAGCTTTGCAGGATCGGATTCCACGTAATGGTGGCAGTTGTTTCGGGTGGTAAAAGTTGCATCAATCCCGCTAGAGAAGTGACAGCTCAAAGTTTTGTGATGCAGGGTGAGGCCGAGTACGCTTTAGCTGAAATAAGGAGCAAGGAGGGCCGATCCGACACTGACTGGAATAACAAAGTGGAGAGAAATGGGGTGGGTGTGTTTCGTAGGTGGTGCTGTTGTGATGTGCGGTAAATGGGGTGCTATTTGATCGGATTTGTTTTTTAGGGTCGAGCTTTATCGGCAGTTGGGCAATTTACATCGACGGGAGATTATCGGAGCATCCTCCCTGTCTATAATTTTATTGCTAATTAGAATTCACTGTAATAAACAACGTCCATAATTTTATTTTATTATAGATTTACTTTCGAGATTTACTACCACGTTCTAATTACACTCTTATCGATCACTTTGCGCTCCGTACTAGTATCGAATTTTTTTAATAAATTATTTTTTTTTAAAATACAAATATTTGTTTTTTGCTAATAACAAAGCAAAAAGGTTTCATTCAATACACCTTAAATCAATTAACGTGCGTTAACAAAAATTTTTTTCGTTAAAAAAGACACTAAATTTATCTTATGTGTCGTGCCCGAAACAGTTGAAATCACACAACTGAATTTCACATTTTTCCACCTTAACATTTTCTTCTAGCCTCTAAGAAATTTCAAAGTGATTCCATGGCCTTCCGAAATTATTATTTTTTGTACGCATCTTGTATAAAAAACTGTATTTTTGCAATTGAAATGGTTTTAAAGGTTTTTCATGTCAAATTTACATATAATTGACGTAGCAGCCACGATAAAAAATTAGTTTGTGTAAATGCGTGTTTTCATAGCACATAAAAGTCTAATAACAAATAGGTCAATCCTCAACTGGTTTGCAGTAGATTATTCATATTTATTTATTGCAAATATTATTATTTGTTGACATTAATGTTCGTTGCAAATTTATGCGCCATTTACATGAAGCCACAAGAATTATGGTCAAACCAAAAATGCACTTGTGAAGGGAGTCTCGCAAGCTTAATTATTTACAACATTTCTGCAAAGCTGCAGCCCTTTAAAATAAAGGAAAAATTAACAAACAATTACTTTTTCCTAAACGTTTTAAAATTCAACTATATACATAGCAGAAATGAGGAATTCGATCACTTTTCACGATTTTTTTTATAGAATTAATCAAGGAATCTTGCGTTAAAGCAGAAAAAAAGTAATAAAAAATGCGAACAATTCAAGTGCTTCAAACTCATTCAATAATGCCCATTTCCACCTCTAACAGCAGAACTACTTTACAACGTTTGGATATTCTATGTCGTCTGTTTTCATTTTGATCCAAATTGTCTCACATTTGGATAAGACGCCGGGCGAGAGACTGCTCCGGGGTGAATTGTGCACATTCTAAAGATCTGACTTCAAACTACAAGCGGTTGCAAGTCCATTGACATGGTGTCTTAAGAGTAAAAAAACAATCCTGAACGCTGTCATTGTTCTGTGACAACCCAGTCAAAGAATTCGATGATTCGATGCCCTTGAATGCAACAACCAATATCTTTCTTTTATTCAAGCACAAATTGTGTGATTCCCGTTGCATTTTGATACAACAGTAAAAAATTGAAAACAATTCAATTCACAACATTTTTGGGGCAAATTTTTGCAAAGTATGATCAGACGTATTTTGTTCATAATATCAATTCAGTCGGAACGATTATTGTTTAGTGAATATGTGAAAGCGATTTTACGTACAATTCCATAAAGGATAATTTAATTAGAACTCATTCTAAAAATTAACCCGGCGCATCCACCATTTCTGCGTAATTTTCTCGCTTATTATCGGTGAGATGAAAGTTTTATATTAAAATTGCCGTTCACTATTATCTCATACCGCCTAGATCTATTTAAACTGGAAACGTGCGCCAAGATTGGACGACAAAAAGTATTTTATGGGGAATAATCTCTGGCGGAATAAAAACATTTCAAATTCCGGTTACATAATCCCGAAAAAGCGTCCTGAATAAATTTAATAATGCAACATTGTCAATTTCCGTGGTTCCAAAACGACTGCATCAAACCTTCGCTTACCGGCTCCGTGTGAATAAATCACGAAAAACGCAACTGTTTCATTATACACATCCCTATTTAGGGTTCAATTAATAAACGATCTTTCAAAACCAATTTCAGATCGGAACGTTCCATAAAATCGTACAGCATGATTTATGCGATAAATCAGTCCGATAAAAAATCGTTGTGTCCCATTCTGATGCCCCAATTCTATTCAAAGATTGGCCAACAAAGAACGGACGTTTGTCGATAGTGAAACAGACAGCTCGCGTCAGAGACAATGTAAATTTTAATACGACAATAGAACGCCGAATCTATGCATGTGGCACGGTTGAGTGACAACCATTCGGGGCCTAATTAACACCGAAATGCTCAAGTTTTTTTTAAGATCTTACGTTATCTTTGATCTAATGTCGGCGTCAGAATCTCGAGTAACCGACGACCAACTCAGGATTCTGTTAATTCAATTCAATCCGGAATTTTAAAAGTGACAGGGGTGGCTCCTGCATCTGCACAAAGAGGATATTAGTTTGGCAAGCGTTCTCAAATGAAAATACCATTAAAAAACGATATCGTTTAACAAAGTGTCATTTTGCAAGTGTAATCTAATCAATTATAAAAATGTGTCGTTGCAACAGAACATACATTGTTGGAGATTTATTTATTAGTGACTCGCTGAAAATGTGAAAACAGGAACAGTGATGAAATACTAAAATTAAGAAGTAATACATTTTATTCAGCGACCCATTTGCAAATACCACAAAATAAAACAACTGAAAGCATTTTTGAACATAAAAGAAAAACCAGTCAACTTATTTGAAGAGAAACGAAGAGGTTATCGGGAGCGTCCCCAGGCGAAAGAACACGAACAAAATGAAATTGCATTTATAAAATCGCATCTCACTGGACTATAACCCACCAGAAACGTATTTTATTTAGTGATGGATCTAAATTTCATAGAATCGGATCGGCCGGTAGACGAATAGAGAAAAACGTAACTTACACCGTACTGATTTCGTGGAAATGTAAGAAGGGTAGGTAGTATTGATTGAAAACGTGAAAAACATGAATTTGAAATCGTTTTGTGGAAATTTAACAGCTTCAACTTTTCAACCGCAGCTCGTATCGAAGCTTGTTTTTAGAAAATACAAACATCACGAAGTGAGCAAGAAAGTCTCGTTTTAAAGATGTAAAGTGTGCCAGCTCAATAAATCCATTTTTAAAATTGTGCAGGTTGTTGTTGCCGCACCAAAATAAATCTTCTAAGAGTGCGCTATGTGTTTTTTTTCTTCACATTTTCTTGTAACGCTCCTTGCTGCATTTGTTGGATCAGCAAAAGTCCCAAAAATTTATCGCCGTAATGTTCCTCCTTCAATACGTTTATCCATATAATCAATTCCTTATTCACACAAAATCCCAAAATAGAATCAAATGGTTTATAATGGCCAAAAATTTAATTAATTGATTAGACTACCGGTTAATTAATAACATTTTCAATTTTGTTAATTTAAAAAAAAAAACGGTAAAGAAAGATTAACAAACGAAAAATCCATCCATAAAAATGGAAATGAAACAATAATTTAAAGCACGAATGCAGTATGAATAAAGAAGTTAACGACGGCTCAGAATTCTAACGATTGAGCAAAAAGTCTATTTGTGGTGTCATAAATTGTTCGACCGATTACTTGTTGTTGACAGCATTCGCAACGTAAAGGTGCACCCATTTGTGGCAATTTAGTCCGTTTATCTGTGCGCCCCTATTGCCGGATTAATTACATTTCAAACAAAAACCGTTTGCGTCAGTGTTAATTAATGGAAGCGGTTGAGATCTCTGGGGTTCACACATCCCGACGCCGACAGATAAAGATGTGACAATAACACATCTTGTATGTGGTAATTAAAGAGCGCCAACTGAAAGTTAGAGGGACAGAACAATGGCATCTGATTTATGGCAATGCGAAAAATGGTCAGAGACGGTGGGGAAAGCCTCTGTCTGCATTTATCACACGAGGAATGTTTATGTATCTATTCTGCCATAATACATCACTTTGATTGATGGTACTAAGACCCAGATGGGAAGTGTTGCCAAAGTCTATTATCTACGAGTGCAGAAAGGACCTTAATTGGTTCGAGTTTGCAAAATTTAATTAGGTGTCGTACATTATGAACCGCAAAGTGAGAGTCGGGCATATTTATGGAGCTACTGTGGGAATTCCGCAGAGGATACACCTGCGTCATCAAAACGTCATTACTATTCCACGTGTTTGTTTTAATCATCCGAATGTGCTCGATTTCCACCAAGTTCAGACTGCTTTTACGCCCACACTAACTCGAATTTTATTAGTTTATCGGTCTGCTGTACGTGACAATTCTGATTTATTTACTACACGTTTTATTAGCCAAATTCAATTTACTAGTAATTAATTTAATAGACGACACAGGCACCATAAATCAGCGACAGTGGAAGAAACTATAGGATCCAAGCCGCTCAAAAATTTTTTCCAAGTCAAGATTTATTAATCGACCTGGAACACGACCGAGATCCTCCATTGTAACTCTCGTGAGAAAATAGCGAAGCGAACAACTGATCGAAAATTGATTGTCGTGTGATTAATGTGTAAAAAAATTTAAGGGCTGCATTCGCCGCAGCTGGGTGAGCTCCTGTTTACAAGAGTTTAAACAGATTTTATGACCCAATTACTTGTTTGCTATCAGTTCCTTTCCAATTTAATTCCTTTTTGTAAAGATTGCGCTTTAGGGAGTTCACCGAGAAATTTATTTTCCCTCCTAAAAGTAAGTAAATCGATTTCAGTTCACACTTTAAAAGCCACCCCCCGCCAGACACGTACCTAAAAACATATAATAAATGCCTCCGAAATTAGCGCAGCTGGCTTTTATCGATGTGCAAAATGAAACTGCGTTTTTGTGCTAAACAAAAGCTTTTTTTGACGCTGCGGCCGCTGATTTATCGCTAATTATTATTTATTGTGGCCTTCGATCCCTCTTTTTGAGTAAACAACGATGTAAGGGATACCGCTAAGTTTCTTTAATTCGATTATTAGCATTACAGTCGCTCCCTCCAGCTTCATCAAGCCGGCCGCATTTTAAACTCAAACTCTGAAGAAAATTAAACTCCAAGTTCAAAGTTATAGGTAATTGAATAAACTAAAACAATTATCTAAGACTCCCGAGTCTTAGCTTCCGTCTTTTATTTGTCAATATTTTGGATTGCGTCGCTTACTGCTGCCGAGACTTATCCTCAAATCGATTTTAAATCTAAACCTCATCAACATTGCAAAAAACCAACGAATTATGGTCAGCTGTACGCCAGACTCACTTAAATTATACCTACTAAGTATTTGAAAAATAAAACCCAATGTAAATCTAGGAATTAACAGAAAAAACAATTAGTCCCCAAACACTTAATTTTTATTTTAGAAAGCTGACAAGTGTTTTGCCAACCAGAACAATAACACTTTTCTTTTTAGTGTGTTTGGGAAATTATTTTTTTTCCGGAAATTCTTATTCCGAATTGAAAACACACCCAAATTCAAACATGCCCTTTCATCTCTACTGGAAGTTCTAAAGCGATTGTTAAAAAACCTACCGCGCTTTGTAACTACTCCGAATATTATAATAATAAAATGCGCCTTTAAAAGACGGAAGAATGTAATTTATAGCTGCACGTAAGCAAAATAGGGCGTCGTCATCCCATTCTCGAGACGAGGGCCATTTATATTTCTGTCAAAGTCCGAGTTGGTGGAGAATAACACAAAAGCGTTTCGCTTGCGGTTGGTCGCGATCTGCGGCGGTTTAACACCTTGAGAATTTGTGGAATCCGGCGCACGATGTGGTGCCGGTGGCAATCTGGGAAATATGCACGGATGCGGGTAAATCTCTCGGGAGTCGTTGCAGTCGCAATACAAACACGGATTGCAGCAATAATTAGAGAAGTAGAAACTCGCCGGAGAGCACCACAGAGCTGTTCATTCATTTTACAGCAAATGGTAAATTATCGGTTGCGGACGAATATAAAAACTTTTTTCAGCGTCGCTTTTCTTTATTTCCATACGCCAACGGAGCAAAGTTTTAATAGATAGCAAGTTTGTGAGTTACATAAAAAAAGGGTATGGAAGTTTTGTTCAAGAGCGGTTGACATTTTGTCGTAAAAAAGAAGCATAATCGAAGTGTTTTTAACATATTGTGAGAGAGAGTTATCACACACGAGAATTTTGTATATGAAAGAGGACTAGGCTAGAAGACAAATAAATAACTGTAAAATGTATATTTTCAATAAATAGACGTCTCATTATATTATGTAATATAAAATGAATTGAATCAAATCGGAGTCAGTTGGAGAGGATTGTATTGAAAAAACTATAAAGTAACACGCACAAAAATTACAAATAGTGGTTTTGAAATTAAAAACAAAAAAAAAACAGTTGGACAGCGAAACGTTTAGAATACTTTTTAAAAAGAGGGGAGCCAAAGTTTTACTTGATGAGATTTAAACTAATCAGTACTCAATAAAAAGGAAAAAATGTTAAATATGTAGTAAGCTAATAATTTACATTAATGCGCGCTAAAATTACCCACAAAATCGATTAATTTCATGAAAAATATATATTTAAAAAGTCTATAAAATCATTAAGCCGCTCTGGGCAGTTTAAAAGCAAATCGACTCATTTCAACCAAAGGTTAAAAATCATGAATGTATGATTTCAAAGGTCAAAGCTTTCATTTGAATACAAATGTAGCTACAAGGCATGTTTTCCTTACACATTTCCATTTTGATTTAAGTTCTCAACACTTGGAGAATTCTAATCCTACAAAATTTTTCCTGTTTCTCTTAGGGATTCCTATTATTTCCACCTTTGAATATTGCAAACGATACTTTTTAACGCCTTGTAAGTTGTATTCATTACGCATTATTTTTTCAGAGGACTGGGGTACAAGAACTTACTGCTGCATGGAGCATGGCTGTAACGGGGCCTTGAAGAAGACATTCAGCCTGGCCTTGTTGCTAGTGGCACCTTTAGCCGTCGTAATTCACTGAGAACGGGCCTCTGACCCTGCAACATCTAGATAAGCACATTCCTGAATGATATTCTAAATCGTTTTCTATAGTCTTCCTCGTTCATCGTTTTGTTTATATCACACAAATTCACAGACACTCGCAAAAGTGGTCTACAACGCTCTTCCGTACAAAAATATCACGAGCGTCAAACGTCACTTGAAAGCACTTGAAAACACACCATTTTCAATTTTCCCCGTAACGAAATCTTCACAGAACAAAACTTACAGGGAGGAATGAAAAAGCACCTGTTCAACAATTATTATTGTAATTATAGAATATCGTAACTTAGGATTTAGGCATTCACATACTAATTATAACTATTAAATAATAATCGAATTAATTACTACTCGATAAGCAAAAATTAGCTTTTAATTGATTGATTGATTATTAACAATCTATATATTCTAAATAACGACACGTTCTAATTATAAGTCAGCTGATTATTTACACGCGAAATTTGGTTGGTTTTCCGTTTCGGACCGAAATCACGATGTATTTGTAAATAACAGTTCGAAACAAACTGAAGACAAAAACTATACATTCATCTAGACCCATAATTTGTAAGTGCTTTCGTATAAAACAATGTCACTTGGTGTACACGCTGTAACGATTTGTGTAAGAACAGAAAACTGTTATTGAAAAATAAATCATCCTAAACGAAGAACATTGGCCTTTATTTGCATCCCGCCGCTGTCCTAAAACGAACCACCAAATTACTATTATTGCAGTCCCAAGGTGTACGTAATTATTATCGTTGGCAAGATATAAATCAGAACCATTTCGCTTTAATTCGGCCGACATTAAAAGCCACCCTTTGTCCCGTAATTCCGGCCCTTCCAGTTTTAGAATCTGTACGCTTTGTTGTTATTTGAAAATCACAGAGCTTACGGATTCTCGAATTGGTGGAGTGTCAGATCTCGTCGAAGCCGACGTCTTAATGGGGTTTCGGGGGGTGGGAAACTATCAAACGGAAATTGGAAACGATGGAAACGGTCACTTGAAACAGGTTCGAGTGTCAAGATTTTTCTGGGGAGGTCGTTTTAAAAGGGAGGGCAGGTTCAACTAGGCTTTAGAGACGCAGATTTAACATTATCGAGAAAAAACTCGACGATCAACATAGAAAACTACCGACAAAACAACGACATAAAAAAGAATTGCGATCAAATAAAATTTTGTTAGGTCCATAAAACAGATCCGTTCGAATAAAAACACTGTTGGCATTTTATATAAAAATTATAGACGACAAATATTTTTTCATTATAGATAATTAATAAACAAATACTAATTTTTAAAAATATTATTAGAGAAATATATTTGAAACACGTTCAGAGACTTTGTCAAAAAAAAGACAATGATGAAGTCGTAAGTAGAGAAAATACACAACACGCTACCTTTCACGACTAAGTATAATTTGCACAGATGGAACAAATCACGACGAAAATATGTAATGATGATAAAACGACTAACAAAAAAGATGAAACTGCAAGAGATAAACTCCAGAATAAGACCAAAGCGAAAACAGTTAAAACGGAACAGAACTATCCACATTCCAAACAATGTGCCAATCTTCTTGAAGTTTCTAAGTAGTTTAAATTAGGTTTTAAGAACGTCAGTAAATTAAATCTGCTAGAATTCAGTCTCATTATATTGTAGCTCCTTTAAAAAAGTTTCGGCTCACTTCATTTACAACATATTTCAAAAATATCTAGGCACTCGCATAGGTGTGTAAATTCGCGGAAATGAAAAGCAAAGTATGCAAAGTCCGAAACGCTCCGAAAACGAAAGTGGTGACAGAATGTATAATTTTGAAAACCCTAATAAATTTAAATGTCTGCGTTACATAGAAGACGCAAAAGCAGAACGAAAATTATAAACTGGATGAAAGGTCAGAGAGTGAACGAAGAGTTTATGAATTGTATTGCCAAAACTACAAATAAACTTTATGTCTTTTATACTGTTCCAGCTACAAAAAACAATAAGCAATTTTCCCGTCTAGGAAGCTTTGCTTCCTTTACTACCAACAAAATTTAGCTTTCCGTAATTTGTTTTGGCAATTTTTTATGGCCGTAAGTTTCTCTCCGTAAATATACAACAAAATACATATAGAAAGGGAATTAAATTTCCTGATGATATCAGCGGTTCAAAATGTTTTTTAAGGGAAATTTATTTTAGTGGCTATAAAAACAAATAAATTTATGAGAAATCGATGCATCTTTGAAATTTCGTCAAATCTTTACGGCATCAAAACATAAACATCAATCCACAAAAATTGAACTAAGAATCGATTAATGAGCTATAACCTTTTAATTCGGGAACGGGCAGTGTAAAATTAAAACAAGAAGAAATATTTTAGCACATTTTATTAAACGATAAGTACGATGTAAAATTAGAAAAAATATATAATTTCTAATTTTTTAGAATTAGTCCCGCCCAGTTTACTCTGGAGTCTCACATAATAAAAGTTGCAGCAAATTATAATTTCTTGTTCATAATGTAAGAACGTTAAATTATAAAACTTTTAAAACATTTCGTTTTTTACAAAACCAAATGTATGTAACAATTTTTGAAAAATTGAGCGTGATACCGATAAATGCAATTTCTAAGAATGTCAGTAAGCTACTATTTCGTCACAATCTGAAACTGTCTTGAGTTACAGTCATCAGCAATTTCAATAGTTCATCCAAACGTTGTGTTTTAATACCGCAATTGTGGATAAATTACCTGGAAACATATTAAAAAGTAATCTCCGCTTAAAATTGTTCTTGCATTTGTCAGATGTGGGATTAAGTTGTATTATTTTGGTGCGGCGCCACTGATTATTTATAATTTTTTTAAGGTAATCGCCGGCGAGTCTGGGAACGTTCATGAAAAACTAAAAAGGATTTGAGGAATGGCCGCCAAATCGTTGTACAACCCTTCCAATCTGTTCATCGTAAATAATGCAGCCAAGCAATCGTTTCTCATTTGCACATCAATGCCATGTTTATAGTTCGACGCCGGATCCATAAAAACATCCACCATCAACCCTCACAGAGGACTAAATAATTCAGGTGGAAAATAGAAATAGGACACGAGAATCCTCAAGGTGTGACTGGATTCCCAAAGTGGGAAATTTACGTTTCCCCAAAAATTGTTACTTTATCTAGACGACAAACAACGAATCGAATTGATTTTAACTTTCTTACAGTTTAATCCATTTCCGTGCATTTATGAAGGCGGGAAATTGCAAACCGCATACAGATGGGCGTTTGATTGAAATTTCGCAATAAAGTAGTTTCGATTTTAGAGCCGGCCACCACCGCACGCCGATAAATCAGAAACTTTTCGGCATGGTTGTTGCGGTGCATGATTGAAATGCGGCCACTTTGAGAATTAATTTTTTTCGGAATTTCATTAATCCGTCCATTAATTTCGCCTTTGTCAAATAATCAACATCATAAATCCCAATTAGCAAGCGTCCATTAGTGGAAGCGCCAAATATGCACCGATGGTGAGGGCAATTACCCGCCCAAAATCAAATGATCGTTGACCAGCCATCGTCAGTAATCGCATTTACATTCTATATTTTCATGCCTCTCACGATTTTTTTCAACAATCGAGTCCCGGTTTGCAACAATCAATCTTCCCATTTCGTCTATCCAGTGAAATAAAATATACCGCAATACTCCAAAAATAATTTTCCCAATAATTGCCATAATACCGGTTGCAAAAATCCGCAATATTATAAATTCCATTAATATTTTTCATTTGCTTACAAATCCAAACAACTCTGTTATTTTTGCAATTTTTCATTTTTCAACACGTTATTTTCCAGTCATCCTTTAAATAATTTGAACATTTTTCAAATTTATGGCGTAAATGGTTCAGCATGCCGCAGCATATGTAGTACAAATTTATTTTTTTTGTAATGGTTATCATGTTTTATTTATATTTACTATTCCAGATTTTTTATTCTTGAATATTTCAGTTGCCTAATGATTGGGCATGATAATGGGACATTAATAAAATGCCGGACACAATTTTATGGAGGTGGTTCTTTACCGATTTATATAGAAACTATCAAATTATTGAATGCTTTGTAATTAAAGTAAATATTTATATGCAATTACAAGCAACTATCGGCATGGTAATCTTGACAAATTATCTATGTATATCAAAAGAAGCGTACAATAAAACAAATCCTGATCTCCTTCTTATCAATCCTATAAGGGAGTGGCAATTTAAGAAAGAATTAAGAAAAAAAAATTAAAAAAAACACAAATATTTAAATTTCAGGGTATAACAAGAACGGTCATTAATCTTATAAGTCACTAACTTGGTATTATGTATAAGAGACGGAATGTTGCCTTCACAACAAACAGAATTCCTACTACAAAAACAAACCTGAAATTAAATATTTACTTTTCAAAAAAAGCAAAAGAAATAGAAATCTCAAACCAAAAAGTTCGATGTCTAAATAATTAAATTTATTGTCAGGAAATTAATAAAGCAAAGATTCCTCCGCTCCCAATTATAAATAATGATGGTTCTGCTGCAAGTCATAGTCTGGCTAAGATGTTTTGTAAATTACAACTACCATTAATTGAATCGTCTGATTCATCGCCAACATTTAACAAAACAGTGAAACAACAAATTTTGTGTGTATCTACTTAATATTTAATTTTCATTTTTCGATGTTTTCAGTTTATGATTGATTCTTTCCTGTTCATATTATACATTTTCGCAACAAACGTACCGGATGATTTTTACAAATAAGAAAGAACGAAACCCACTTTCTTAGCATATCATTCTGCAACAATTTCAAGTGCTACCCCGCAACACATTCGAGACCCATAAAGCAAAATATGTGGCCTCCCGATATAGTCCACCCCTGATAAATCATACCCCGCAGACTTCTCGCGAGAAGCTCGCACCTGCACACAAATCTCTGGTCACGTTCTGAACGCTCAATAACAACCGACATACCTTTATCGCGCAATGAGTAATG
Organism: Eledona agricola; assembly: GCA_964023215.1. Taxonomy (NCBI): domain Eukaryota; kingdom Metazoa; phylum Arthropoda; class Insecta; order Coleoptera; family Tenebrionidae; genus Eledona; species Eledona agricola. The sequence continues at coordinate 27,672,740 of OZ026857.1, read as the reverse complement.
CAAAGCTCTTCGACTATGTTGCAGCACCATCTTTAAAGCTTTCGTGCGAGAAGCTCGCGCCGACATAGACGTACGACTTCCGGAGTCTCTAGCTAACCGCGGAAGTTTTTAAACGTCACAAACATCCTCGTCTCAATCGAGACGAATTTTATCAGCCGCTCATTTGCTACCCACATGCAAAATGCACACCGTTCCCTGATTAAATCGCATACACCAGAAGTCCGTTTGAATATTTCAAGGGTGCACGTCATAAAACAAGGCAAGGTGTTGGGACGACGTAATTGCGCACGTTTTTATTACTGCAGGTGAGAGTGTCGCATCTTTTTAAAAGCAAACATTTGCACCTGACGAATTGTTTATGCCGCAGGAAATATTAATTTAGGGCGCATGCGAACTGCCCGTTTTCGCGAGCTTTGTCGCGCAAAATTATTAGAGTTTTCTTCCGTTCATTAGGTTTGATGGCAGCGAGCGGGAAAGTGCAAATAATGCTCTTAAGTGCATTAAATCTGCAAAAGTGGGTAATGTGGGCGTTTACGACACTCTTAAAACTCCAAATTGAGTAGAACACTTTCATGCGAAAATTATTTGCTCCCGCTCCCAGTTCCCGCAATACAGGTGCGCGACAATACAGCTCCGAGGGTAAAAGCTTCATAACTGTACCAACTCTTTATTAACATTTGCCGTAAATTTTAAAATTTAGTGGGTGGAGATCGTTCCGCAGACTTGTTATTCGAGCTTCAAAGCTTCGAGTTATTACTTAAAAGGCACGATATAAAAAATTACAAGGATCTAATATGTGAAGTAGTCCAAACGGGTAAATATTTGCTTTGACGTATTGGAAAGGCTATTTCAGAAATTTACAGTGCAAAATATAAAGAAAATTTCACATACGCCTTTACCGTTTTCTAATAAAAAAATCAAAAACGTTAGTACATTTAACAATTTTAATAAATCATACATTTTCTAAATAACACTTGTTGAGGACGATTACATAAAGAACATAAGTCGGTCATTGTTGCCACACCAATTGTGGTATCTCGAATGTAAGTATAATTTAACTTTGAAAGCGTTAAAAAATTATATCTTGCATGTTTATTATCAATGTAGAGCTCGGACAAAATGTGTAATTAGCAAAACCATTTAAATGCAAATACATACAATTATATGTATTGTACAACAAAAATGATGATATAAAAAATTATTTTGCAACACACATGAAATTAACGTCCGTATATCATATCTTAGTAAAAAATAAAAATAAAAACACAATGCTGTTGGTGCATGGTTTTTTATTAAATAGTCTTACATCTTTTTAAATACGAGTTCAAAAATCCTCAAATTCAAAATCGTTGTTTGGTCGGTCCGCCAAGCATTTACACTTTCCATTGATGCAAAGTCCAGAGTGCGCAATTCGACTCAGGATGCAACGAGTCCCACACGAGGACGGAGTACAAGATGATGGCTTACCCCCAAAACCTTCTACGCTTACAAATGTGAATAAAAATACGAGAGCAGAAACATTTCCCTTACCTTTCACTGCAGCACAGTTTACCATATCGTTAAAAATGGTGAAGGACAAAATTACGAACGTAAAATTTGCGATCAAATGCATTTTAAATGTTCATTGAAACACGGTTTAAATTCAAGAATATACGCAATATTATAAATTCAGTGTGACAGTGACAGTACCACCTCCATCCGTGACTGGGCGGGTTCGTTTAGTATAATCGGTAAACGTGTAGTTAACAAAAATGCAACGTTTTTTATTTTAATTGCCTTGTTCAAAAAATGTAGTCCGTTATGGATAATATTTCGATACAATTTATCTATAGAATGATTATTTTGTTTATTTTTATTTAAGCAAAGAACAACGCTGTAACTTGTCAAATAGTACTTGCTTAAACTTTTTAAACAGAAAATTATAATACAAAAGCTTTTATATACAGCAAGCTTCCATATTAAAGACGAATTAAATAATTGAGATGTTAAATATTAACTAACAAAATAGACATTAAAAACAAAACAAAAATTAGAACACCAAAAACAGATAAAAGTGAAGGTAAAATAAAAATATTTAAACAAAAAATTATATAAAATCGATCGTCGTAACATCACAGCATTTTTTTAATACTGTCCTTGCTAAAAGTTATTATACTCGTATAGTCTGTTCTGTTCTGTTTCTTAAAGCTGTTGATTGAAAAAAGGAATCGCCAGTCAACTTTCAAATCGTTAAAAAGTGACGGTGTCACGTCGCAAATATTCGGACATACAATATGGACAAACATATGTATACTCTTGTAGTTTTAAATAAAATATAATAAAAATAAACAATGCCATTGAAATCGTGCTACCACTATTTCTGGGAGGCCAAGGGAATAAAGCAAACGTCTTTGATTTCTTTAGGATAAAAAGAGTTTTGTTAAAACCAAGCAGACATACGAATATCTGCAATTTCTAGAGTAGATTCAAGCACGTAAACACATAAATTCCAATAGATGCGACTGGTAATATTCCGAGTAGTAGAGTAGAAATACAGGTTACACCTACCACGGCCCCAACTACAATTCGTCCCCCGCCACATTAATTCCGCGCTACATTAAGCCATTTAGACACATCACTATTGACTATTCTCTTAAACTACATGACAGAGAGACTGGTGCAACCATCGATTTTGCGTTCCTGCGACACATTTAATTGGCCGCTTGATGTCAGACATATTGATTAGTAATATTTCTTGGCGATGATAGATTATTTTAAAAGCTTTCCTCCATTCGGGATTTATGGGCGGATTGTCGTAAAGAGCCGCTTTAAATTATAATGGAAGTGGCGGTTCAAGATGGTCGTTCTCGTGGAAAACGTGTGGTCAACTTTACGCTCGACGGCGTTAATAGAGCAATTAGGGGAAAATTTGATCGTGACTGATGCAGTCATCACCGCCAGGTGCCTACCATTATCCATCCGAACCCTTCTTCCAATATGTAATTTTTACGACCAACATTTCTATAATTTAAACATATTTTCGTACTCGTGCCGTGATTGAGTTAGAAGTACCTTAAATTATGTATTTTATTATCTCAATTGCTTTTTAAACGCCATTTTTCTTAAAACTGAAATCTGTAAACTAAATGCACCAAAATTTTCATTTACTAAAGCTGCACTGATTTTAGATATTTTAGATATAAAAACGGTGTGCCTTTATATGTAAATACAAATTGCCTGGCAAAAATTCTATACATAATTTCTGCATAAAGTTATGTTTTTTTGTGAGCTATTCTGCGAAATCGTCTAGTTATTTTCATCGGGGTTTTAATTACCTATCATAACAAACCGGCTAAATTTTCTAAATTATTTACACATAATTATCAATATTATCAATTAATATCCTCACGAATAAACATAATATTTATCGTTAAAAAAAACAAAAACAGCTACTATTGAAGTTTTTCTTTATGCATACTTGAAATGGAATTTATCAGTGCCTATTATTTAGGACTTAGCTTAAAATCACGGAAGCGGACCGGAAATACAATCTGCGCGCTCCAACGCCCTATAGCAAAGCAAATATTTAAATCTAGATCAACGTCCGGCAGATTAAGGCCAGTTTAAATAAAACACATGTTTGCTTTTCATTAAATCTTCAAACGACGTCACCTCTTATCAGACTTAGCCAAAGGTCAACACGAGAAAAGGGAACCCGACTCAGTCCGAAACTTTGGCCAAATCATCCAAATCGTTTAAATACAAATTTTGTAGTTAAACTTGACGTTGACAAAGCAGTGCAAACCCACCACTTGAATTTTTGCCGGATTGCACCTTTGGAAAACCGAGTAGTTTCATAATTAATAATGATAAATGATGCAATGGCAGATGGCAGCTCTAAAAGCTTAAATGTGCCATACTCTAAAACTGTACTAAATAAATAAATTATGCGCGATTTATAGCAGACGGTTAGAATACGTGCATGAATTAAATAACTCGAAATAATTTTAGAAAGCATTGAGGTTTTATCTCAACGAATTTTCAGGTAGTTTTAAAAATCACAAGCACTATTACTATTAATCACACGTAAATTTGAAAAGAAAAAAAAAACGAAAAAAAAAATTATAGATTTTCTGTTCGTATATTAGAAACACTATATTAAAATTATATATAATTTGCAAAAAACTGAATTCGAGGCTGCCAATGGAAAATGTAACATGTAGTCGAAAATCGAAGTTGAACAAGAGAGATGTGATTCAGGACGTCCACAGGAGAACTTTACAAAGACGGCGATTAAGGAAAATGCACAAGCAATACGTCATGTTCATCGAGATCAGCACGAGAGGCAGAATAACGAGAAATTTCATTATGCAGAATACCATCTTGCAAACATTGTCCATACTTCGACAAAATCTGTTAGAAGCGAAATGAATGCAAAATACCACGATTGACGAAATCGACTAAAAAAACTAAGTAAAGTAAAGAAATATATCCGAATACTGGCAGTACATAGTATTAAAATTAAAACGATGTTAATACTTTTAAGAAAAAATAGTTATTGAGTTATTGAGCTGGATTTAAAAATAAAAACTAGTCTGGCTTGCTTATACGTGGACCAGGACATATGCAACCCACAATACACCGACGCGGTAAAGGGGGTTTTACAGTACAATATGACTCGATATAAAACTGCCAATCAAATACTCAAAAACAAAATTACACTAGTGGATAATACATATTTACAATATGCAATTATTGGCTTCGGCTTTGTCTACAATTCTAACAGCAAAACATTGTCTAAAAAGTAGATCTTCAGGTGCTTAATTTTTTTTTGTAAAGTAAAATAAATTTAATTGTGACACAATTTCGAAAATATTGAAATCGATCTAAACAGAACTATTCAGAGAAGTTGATGTCGACCACAACTGTGTGGCTCAGCTTTAATAAAAATTCTTGAACACGACGCTGTTGTGGAGATTTCAATGGCGGATCAGACGACCATTTATGTTTTGTTTGATCAATATAATGGCGACTAAAAACAAACCCGTAATGATAAGTAATGGAACTGATTTCGTGGTTTTTGACTGGACTGATATGGAAACAAAAAGTGATCATGATCATATCGTGGAAACACTGAACGAGTTGAAGCAGTGGGTTGTGATTTATTGGGGAGCTAAGAAACAACTCAAGATCAAAAATTTGGCACCGTGCACTTGCTACGACTTTCGCATAAAATCTGAAAGCGAAACCGATTGGATATTTTTCAAAGGAGCCACACTGGAAGGACCCGCACTTGTAATGCACTTGACCCGTGCCATAAAATTCGCTAAAACAGCTTCGATAAGAAAAATCGCTCACAGCCGACCGCTGCTGCTAGAAGTGGAAAATAAAAACATGAAAACGCCGCTACATCAGGCGGTCGAAAAAAACGACATTCAGTCTTTGAATCTGTTAATAACGTTGGGGGCTAACGTTAACACTTTTTGTTCGTACAACAAGAGAACTCTTCTCATGATTGCAGTATCGATGGGACACTTATCGGTTGCGCAACTTTTAATAGATAAGGGCTGCAAAATCAACAATACAGACGTCAACGGTCTCAACATTTTGCACCACGCTGTTGATTCGAACAATGTGGAAAGTGTTATTTTTGCATTGGGACACGTGGGATGTGTCGACGCACAAGATTCAAACGGATGGACACCTCTGATGCGGGCGGCCATTTTAAACTGCACCGATGAAATAAAAAATGTTCTGCGAGGAAATGGCGCATCCACAACGCTTCAAGATAGGAATGGAATAGATTTCGGGAAACACGAAAAAATGGCTGCGAAATTAGTTTGAAGTAAACTCTGTGTTCTGTGTGTATCGTGTATTTATTTAGGTATTTAATACATTGGTAGTGTAAGTTCAAATGACTGATTTCGTATTTAAGGCATTCATCTATTATGTACAAACAGCTGTTAAATCGTGGTCCTGAGCTTCCTGAGCAACCCGAGAATATCGAGCAAAAGCTACCTGGGCAACCCGAAAATCCTAAGCAAAAGCTTCCTGAGCAACCCGAGAATCCCGAGCAAAAGGTTCCTGAGCAACCCGAGAATCCCGAGCAAAATCTTCCTGAGCAACTTGAATATCCCAAGCAAAAGCTTCCTGAGTAAACCGAGAATCCCAAGCAAAAGCTTCCTGAGCAACTTGAATATCCTAAGCAAAAGCTTCCTGAGCAACCCTAGAGTACCGAGCAAAAGCTTCCTGAGCAACCCGAAAATCCCGAGCAAAAGCTTCCTGAGCAACTTAAATATCCTAAGCAAAAGCTTCCTGAGCAACCCGAAAATCCCGAGCAAAAGCTTCCTGAGCAACTTGAATATCCTAAGCAAAAGCTTCCTGAGCAACCCGAGAATATCGAGCAAAAGCTTCCTGAGCAACTTGAATATCCTAAGCAAAAGCTACCTGAACAACCCGAGATTCCTGAGCAAAAGCTTCCTGAGCAACTTGAATATCCTAAGCAAAAGCTTCCTGAGTAGACGCAACTACACTACACTAAATTAATTAATTAAAAGTAAATGTAAGTAATTAAAATTAAATGTAATTAATTAAAATTAAATGTAATTAATTAAAATTAAATGTAATTAATTAAAATTAAATGTAATTAATTAAAATTTAATGTAATTAATTAAAATTAAATGTACATAATTAAAATTTCTGAGCAACACTACACTAAATTAATTAATTAAAAGTAAACGTAATTAATTGAAATTAAATGTAATTAATTAAAATTAAATGTAATTAATTAAAATTAAATGTAATTAATTAAAATTAAATGTAATTAATTAAAATTAAATGTAATTAATTAAAATTAAATGTAATTAATTAAAATTAAATGTAATTAATTAAAATTAAATGTAATTAATTAAAATTAAATGTAATTAATTAAAATTAAAAGTAATTAATTAAAATTAAATGTAATTAATTAAAATTAAATGTAATTAATTAAAATTAGATGTAATTAATTAAAATTAGATGTAATTAATTAAAATTAAATGTAATTAATTAATATTCCTGAGCAATTTGAATATCCTAAGCAAAAGCTTCCTGAGCAACCCGAGATTCCCGAGCAAAAGCTTCCTGAGCAACTTGAATATCCTAAGCAAAAGCTTCCTGAGTAGATGCAACTACACCACTACACTAAATTAATTAATTAAAATTAAATGTAATTAATTAAAATTAAATGTAATTTAATAAAATCAAATGTAATTAATTAAAATTAAAAGTAATTAATTAAAATTAGATGTAATTAATTAAAATTAAATGTAATTAATTAATATTCCTGAGCAATTTGAATATCCTAAGCAAAAGCTTCCTGAGCAACCCGAGAATCCCGAGCAAAATCTTCCTGAGCAACTTGAATATCCTAAGCAAAAGCTTCCTGAGTAGACGCTACACTACACTAAATTAAATAATTAAAATTTAATGTAATTAATTAAAATCAAATGTAATTAATTAAAATTAAATGTAATTAATTAAAATTAAAAGTAATTAATTAAAATTAGATGTAATTAATTAAAATTAAATGTAATTAATTAATATTCCTGAGCAATTTGAATATCCTAAGCAAAAGCTTCCTGAGCAACCCGAGATTCCCGAGCAAAAACTTCCTGAGCAACTCGAATATCCTAAGCAAAAGCTTCCTGAGTAGACGCAACTACACTACACTAAATTAATTAATTAAAATTAAATGTAATTATATAAAATCAAATGTAATTAATTAAAATTAAAAATAATTAATTAAAATTAGATGTAATTAATTAAAATCAAATGTAATTAATTAATATTCCTGAGCAATTTGAATATCCTAAGCAAAAGCTTCCTGAGCAACCCGAGAATCCCGAGCAAAAGCTTCCTGAGCAACTTGAATATCCTAAGCAAAAGCTTCCTGAGTAGACGCTAAACTACACTAAATTAAATAATTAAAATTAAATGTAATTAATTAAAATTAAATATAATTAATTAAAATTAAATGTAATTAATTAAAATTAAATGTAATTAATTAAAATTAAATGTAATTAATTAAAATTAAATGTAATTAATTATAATTAAATGTAATTAATTAAAATTAAATGCAATGAATTAAAATGTAATGTAATTAATTAAAATTTAATGTAATTAATTAAAATTAAATGTAATTAATTAAAATTAAATATAATTAATTAAAATTAAATGTAATTAATTAAAATTAAATGTAATTAATTAAAATTTAATGTAATTAATTAAAATTAAATGTAATTAATTATAATTAAATGTAATTAATTAAAATTAAATGCAATGAATTAAAATTTAATGTAATTAATTAAAATTAAATGTAATTAATTAAAATTAAATATAATTAATTAAAATTAAATGTAATTAATTAAAATTAAATGTAATTAATTAAAATTAAATGTAATTAATTAAAATTAAATGTAATTAATTAAAATTAAATGTAATTAATTATAATTAAATGTAATTAATTAAAATTAAATGTAATTATTTAAAATTAAATGTAATTATTTAAAATTAAATGTAATTAATTAAAATTAAATGTAATTAATTAAAATTAAATGTAATTAATTAAAATTAAATGTAATTAATTAAAATTAAATGTAATTAATTAAAATTAAATGTAATTAATTAAAATTTAATGTAATTAATTAATATTCCTGAGCAATTTGAATATCCTAAGCAAAAGCTTCCTGAGTAGACGCTACACTACACTAAATTAATTAATTAAAAGTAAATGTAATTAATTAAAATTAAATGTAATTAATTAAAATTAAATGTAATTAATTAAAATTAAATGTAATTAATTAAAATTAAATGTAATTAATTAAAATTAAATGTAATTAATTATAATTAAATGTAATTAATTAAAATTAAATGTAATTAATTATAATTAAATGTAATTAATTAAAATTAAATGTAATTAATTAAAATTAAATGTAATTAATTAAAATTAAATGTAATTAATTAAAATTAAATGTAATTAATTAAAATTAAATGTAATTAGTTAAAATTAAATGTAATTAATTAAAATTAAATGTAATTAATTAAAATTTAATGTAATTAATTAAAATTTAATGTAATTAATTAAAATTAAATGTAATTAATTAAAATTTAATGTAATTAATTAAAATTTAATGTAATTAATTAAAATTAAATGTAATTAATTAAAATTAAATGTAATTAATTATAATTAAATGTAATTAATTATAATTAAATGTAATTAATTAAAATTAAATGTAATTAATTAAAATTAAATGTAATTAATTAAAATTAAATGTAATTAATTAAAATTAAATGTAATTAATTAAAATTAAATGTAATTAATTAAAATTAAATGTAATTAATTAAAATTAAATGTAATTAATTAAAATTAAATGTAATTAATTAAAATTAAATGTAATTAATTAAAATTAAATGTAATTAATTAAAATTAAATGTAATTAATTAAAATTTAATGTAATTAATTAATATTCCTGAGCAATTTGAATATCCTAAGCAAAAGCTTCCTGAGCAACTTGAATATCCTAAGTAAAAGCTTCCAGAGTAGACGCTACACTACACTAAATTAATTAATTAAAAGTAAATGTAATTAATTAAAATTAAATGTAATTAATTAAAATTAAATGTAATTAATTAAAATTAAATGTAATTAATTAAAATTAAATGTAATTAATTATAATTAAATGTAATTAATTAAAATTAAATGTAATTAATTAAAATTTAATGTAATTAATTAAAATTTAATGTAATTAATTAAAATTAAATGTAATTAATTAAAATTAAATGTAATTAATTAAAATTAAATGTAATTAATTAAAATTAAATGTAATTAATTAAAATTAAATGTAATTAATTAAAATTAAATGTAATTAATTAAAATTAAATGTAATTAATTAAAATTAAATGTGATTAATTAAAATTAAATGTAATTAATTAAAATTAAATGTAATTAATTAAAATTAAATGTAATTAATTAAAATTAAATGTAATTAATTAAAATTAAATGTAATTAATTAAAATTTAATGTAATTAATTAAAATTAAATGTAATTAATTAAAATTAAATGTAATTAATTAAAATTAAATGTAATTAATTAAAATTAATTAAAATTAAATGTAATTAATTAATATTCCTGAGCAATTTGAATATCCTAAGCAAAAGCTTCCTGAGCAACTTGAATATCCTAAGCAAAAGCTTCCTGAGTAGACGCTACACTACACTAAATTAAATAATTAAAATTAAATGTAATTAATTAAAATTTAATGTAATTAATTAAAATTAAATGTATATAATTAAAATTAAATGTAATTAATTAAAATTAAATATAATTAATTAAAATTAAATGTAATTAATTAAAGTTAATGTAATTAATTAAAATTTAATGTAATTAATTAAAATTAAATGTAATTAATTAAAATTAAATGTAATTAATTAAAATTAATTAAAATTAAATGTAATTAATTAATATTCCTGAGCAATTTGAATATCCTAAGCAAAAGCTTCCTGAGCAACTTGAATATCCTAAGCAAAAGCTTCCTGAGTAGACGCTACACTACACTAAATTAAATAATTAAAATTAAATGTAATTAATTAAAATATAATGTAATTAATTAAAATTAAATGTAATTAATTAAAATTAAATGTAATTAATTAAAATTAAATGTAATTAATTAAAATTAAATGTAATTAATTAAAATTAAATGTAATTAATTAAAATTTAATGTAATTAATTAAAATTAAATGTAATTAATTTAAATTAATTGTAATTAATTAAAATTAAATGTACTTAATTAAAATTTCTGAGCAACTTGAATATCCTAAGCAAAAGTTCCTGAGCAACCCGAGATTCCCGAGCAAAAACTTCCTGAGCAACTCGAATATCCTAAGCAAAAGCTTCCTGAGTAGATGAACTACACTACACTAAATTAATTAATTAAAATTAAATGTAATTAATTAAAATTAAATGTAATTTAATAAAATCAAATGTAATTAATTAAAATTAAAAGTAATTAATTAAAATTAGATGTAATTAATTAAAATTAAATGTAATTAATTAATATTCCTGAGCAATTTGAATATCCTAAGCAAAAGCTTCCTGAGCAACCCGAGATTCCCGAGCAAAAACTTCCTGAGCAACTCGAATATCCTAAGCAAAAGCTTCCTGAGTAGACGCAACTACACTACACTAAATTAATTAATTAAAATTAAATGTAATTATATAAAATCAAATGTAATTAATTAAAATTAAAAATAATTAATTAAAATTAGATGTAATTAATTAAAATCAAATGTAATTAATTAATATTCCTGAGCAATTTGAATATCCTAAGCAAAAGCTTCCTGAGCAACCCGAGAATCCCGAGCAAAAGCTTCCTGAGCAACTTGAATATCCTAAGCAAAAGCTTCCTGAGTAGACGCTAAACTACACTAAATTAATTAATTAAAATTAAATGTAATTAATTAAAATTAAATGTAATTATATAAAATCAAATGTAAATAATTAAAATTAAAAGTAATTAATTAAAATTAGATGTAATTAATTAAAATTAAATGTAATTAATTAAAATTAAATGTAATGAAATAAAATTTAATGTAATTAATTAAAATTTAATGTAAATAATTAAAATTAATTGTATTTAATTAAAATTAAATGTAATTAATTAATATTCCTGAGCAACTTGAATATCCTAAGCAAAAGCTTCCTGAGCAACCCGAGAATCCCGAGCAAAAGCTTCCTGAGCAACTTAAATATCCTAAGCAAAAGCTTCCTGAGCAACCCAAGAATATCGAGCAAAAGCATCCTGTGCAACCCGAAAATCCTAAGCAAAAGCTTCCTGAGCAACCCGAGAATCCCGATCAAAAGCTTCCTGAGCAACCCGAGAATCCCGAGCAAAAGCTTCCTGAGCAACTTGAATATCCCAAGCAAAAGCTTCCTGAGCAACCCTAGAGTACCGAGCAAAAGCTTCCTGAGCAACCCGAAAATCCCGAGCAAAAGCTTCCTGAGCAACTTGAATATCCTAAGCAAAAGCTTCCTGAGCAACCCGAGAATATCGAGCAAAAGCTTCCTGAGCAACCCAAAAATCCTAAGCAAAAGCTTCCTGAGTAACCCGAGAATCCCAAGCAGAAGCTTCCTGGGCAACTTGAATATCCTAAGCAAAAGCTCTCTGAGCAACCCGAGAATCCCGACCAAAAGCTTCCTGAGCAACCCGAGAATATCGAGCAAAAGCTTCGTGAGCCACTTGAATATCCCAAGCAAAAGCTTCCAGAGCAACCCGAGATTTCCGAGCAAAAGCTTCCTGAGCAACTTGAATATCCTAAGAAAAAGCTTCCTGAGCAACCCGAGAATCTCGAGCAAAAGCTTCCTAAATAACCCGAGAATCCCGAGCAAAAGCTTCCTGAGCAACTTGAATATCCCAAGCAAAAGCTTCCTTGGTAACCCGAGAATTCCAAGCAAAAGCTTCCTGAGCAACTTGAATATCCCAAGCAAAAGCTTCCTGAGCAACCCGAAACTCCCGAGCAAAAGCTTCCTGAGCAACTTGAATATCCTAAGCAAAAGCTTCCTGAGCAACCCGAGAATATCAAGCAAAAGCTTCCTGAGCAACCCAAAAATCCTAAGCAAAAGCTTCCTGAGCAACTTGAATATCCTAAGCAAAAGCTTCCTGAGCAACTCGAGAATATCGAGCAAAAGCTTCCTGAGCAACCCAAAAATCCTAAGCAAAAGCTTCCTGAGTAACCCGAGAATTCCGAGCAAAAGCTTCCTGAGCAACTTGAATATCCTAAGCAAAAGCTTTCTGAGCAACCCGAGAATCCCGAGCAAAAGCTTCCTGAGCAACCCGAGAATATCGAGCAAAAGCTTCGTGAGCCACTTGAATATCCCAAGCAAAAGCTTCCAGAGCAACCCGAGATTTCCGAGCAAAAGCTTCCTGAGCAACTTGAATATCCTAAGAAAAAGCTTCCTGAGCAACCCGAAAATCCCGAGCAAAAGCTTCCTGAGCAACTTGAATATCCTAAGCAAAAGCTTCCTGAGCAAATCGAGATTCCCGAGCAAAAACTTCCTGAGCAACTTGAATATCCTAAGGAAAAGCTTCCTGAGCAACCCGAGAATCCCGAGCAAAAGCTTTTTGGGCAACTTGAATATTCTAAGCAAAAGCTTCCTGAGCAACCCTAGAGTACCGAGCAAAAGCTTCCTGAGCAACCCGAAAATCCCGAGCAAAAGCTTCCTGAGCAACTTGAATATCCTAAGCAAAAGCTGTCTGAGCAACCCGAGATTCCTGAGCAAAACCTTCCTGAGCAACTTGAATATCCTAAGCAAAAGCTTCCTGAGCAACCCGAGAATATCGAGCAATAGCTTCCTGGGCAACCCGAAAATCCTAAGCAAAAGCTTCCTGAGCAACCCGAGAATCCCGAGCAAAAGCTTCCTGAGCAACCCGAGAATCCCGAGCAAAAGCTTTCTGAGCAACTTGAATATCCCAAGCAAAAGATTCCTGAGCAACCCGAGATTCCCGAGCAAAAGCTTCCTGAGCAACTTGAATATCCTAAGCAAAAGCTTCCTGAGCAACCCGAGATTCCCGAGTAAAAGCTTCCTGAGCAACTTGAATATCCTAAGCAAAAGCTTCCTGAACAAATCGAGATTCCCGAGCAAAAACTTCCTGAGCAACTTGAATATCCTAAGCAAAAGCTTCCTGAGCAACCCGAGAATCCCGAACAAAAACTTCCTGAGCAACTTGAATATCCTAAGCAAAATCTTTTTGAGCAACCCGAGAATCCCAAGCAAAAGCTTCCTGAGCAACTTAAATATCCTAAGCAAAAGCTTCCTGAGCAACCCGAGAATCCCCAGCAAAAGCTTCCTGAGCAACTTGAATATCCTAAGCAAAAGCTTCCTGAGCAAGTTTCATGTACATTTTCAAAATATAATTTTCTAATTAAACAAAAAATTTACAAAATTCAGAATTGATTTTTAAACTTAGGAGCATAAGTTATAACGGCGCAAATTTAATTTAAAATTAGGCCCTAAGTCATCATTGTCGATGAGTCTGATTAGCCGAAAGGTGAAAGGAGACCGAGAACTCGTCATTTTATTTTTTCTATTTTCTATGATTCCTAATAGTAGTTTTGGCTTTTTAAATTGACCGTGAATGATTTTCGATTATGTTGGGTTTCGACCAAAGTGTATTTCAAGTCTCTCCGCCTATGAGTCTGATTACGCAATTGTTTCGTGGTAAGTGCAGACTCGGATCTCTAGTCGACATGACAGAAATCTGTTTATTGTTTAAAGACGTTTCACCTCTACTCGGTAGAAAACGCTTTCGCTGGTCAAATAAAAATTGAATTTAAAGAGATTGCAGATGCAAGTGCCATCTATCGGTCAAAAATCAGTAGAGCTTGTGAGACGCCGCTCTTAAAATGTTTGAAACTAAATAGTTCCAATTGGAATAAATTGGACGACTCCCATTCGATCTGAAAGTAAGTTTAGCAGTGAATTTAGCAGTTCTAGATATCAAACCAAATCAGATTACTAATGCATCTCATTGTTTAATATTATTGTATTCTCCGGAAACTATTTTATCTTTGTTTTTTGTCCGTTCAAATATTTATTTTGTCGTATAGATGGCGCCAAACGCATAAAACTCTTCCATTTCCATCCGCGCAGCAGATTAAAAAAACTATTGTCCGTATCTGTTTCTTTTCGATTTATTTTGGTGTAAAAGTGGACGTTATGTAGGGTAATTTTGGGAAACTTTGTACTGTTAGTGGGATTACTTTGATTTTTGTACCCAACTTATGTGTCAGCTGTTCAATGTTTCAATTAAAATGTGTTCGCCTCAAAGTAGACTGCATAAAAAGAATATAATTTAATAATTGACTACGATGGAGTCTCCGAAAAGCATGTCTCGGGTCGTCCACGAGACCGTTTTTCAGCGCAGCGTTTTCCATATCATAAAAAATCGCGATTGGGGAATGAGATCGTACATCGGTTGCGAAGATGACGTTCTCGCCAAATTATATAGCAAAATGGACCGCTACGAATTAGCCACTAGACTGAACGCGGACCAGTCCTTTCACGGTGGCATCTTCAACCTAGAATTCAACCTCGATGGGTGATTGTCAAGTGTGCCTAACCGTTTGGAACTTCCTTCATTCGTATATGTTGTAGGAAACTTTTAGTGGCCGCCTGTGAAAGAAACTGCGTTCTCATTTACGACTCATCCAACCAGAGACTGCTGAAGACTATGGAAAGGGCGCACAACAATTGTGTTAATTGTGTCAGGTGAAACATAACCTCATCACGCTCCATTTTAGTGTTTAACGCTTGTTTGCCTAGGTTTCTAAGCGAGAGGCAATTCGCAACGTGCTCGGACGATAACACTATTAAATTGTGGGACACAAGAAATGTGAATAGAGAGGTACGGACGTTACATGGACACTCGAACTGGGTATAATAAGAAAACGAAATCAGTTGTTATGAATGTTATATGTGTCGGTGTTTAGGTGAAAAATATCGAATTTTCGGAACGCGACAAGCTTATGGTAACTTCAGCGTTCGATGGCAGTATATACGCATGGGACCTGAAGAGTCCAACCGAGAGCAGTATGCTTTACAACAAAGTGTTCCTGATGAATGGTTTAATGCGAACAAAGTTGTCACCGGACGGATCCAAAATGGTCATCTCCACTACCAGCGGTTACATGATAATCGTGCACGATCTGAATTTGGCAACTCTAGCTAATGATCTCCGTTCCTTTAAAGTGGGTGTGACCGTTTGTATGCCGGCCTAATTGTAATTCAAAAAGAATTTGCAGCCAGTTCTGTATCGTTTGATGCAAATGAGCGGGCAAAGCTTTCCCGCTGGAACCATCTTCAATTACTTGTTTTTCCCGTCGAGACGAAGAAATCGAATTGAGTTCATCGACGACTTTGTAATAGACGCGGAGGTCATCAGTTCGTTACAGATACACCCGCATGGATGGAACGCGGTTTCACGGAGTCTGAGTGGATGTGAAAATGAAGAGGTGAACAAGACAAAACGAACAATTTCCTCAATGGTCATTTATTTGTATTTTTGTAGGTAACATGTGTGCATGACATACAAAAACGGGATTCTTTCCATTACGAAAATTGCGAAAACCAGCCCTCCGAAGAAGTGGATGAATCGCCGAATTCAGACTCAGACGAAGGTAATAACACCCAGCGACCGACAGATTTGTGGATGGGCTACATTTCAAACTATCAATACACCAACGAGAGGCAGCAGGTGCAGCAGAATATGTTGGAGAACTTCCACTTGCCCACGATGGGAATCATAAATAGCGGACTCATCGGCAGGAATAGTTACAGAGAATTCTTTCAGCAGCATCCCGAGGAACGGAACAAAGTCATATTGAACTTGCCGCGACTCACGCATTTCGTGAAGGAGAGAAGTGCAGGAAGGGGTTTCATCAAAGAATTGTGTTATTCGCCCGATGGACGTGTTATCTGCTCGCCTTACTATAAAGGGATTAGGTTGTTAGGGTTCAGTGACAACTATCAGGAATTGACTTATTGTGTGCCGGATAAACCGAAACAATTGACCACACTTTTAGAAATGAACTATTATCACTCGGCCATTGTAGTTTCGTGTAAATTTAGTCCGCAGGATTTGATGTTGGTCAGTGGGTGCCTCAATGGCGAAATTGTCTGGTACAAACCAGTGTTGTAAACCTTGTTAAATAATTTTTAAATCAACACCCCCTTTTACTCCTGTTTCTTAACATAGATGACTAGTTATAACATCCACTCATGTAACTGTGCTGTTTTTTAATTTTTGATTCTATACCGAATATGGAGTCTTAGCTTTTAATATTAATTATTAAACAAATATCATTTGTGGAACCTAAATTGTTATATAATTATTTAATTTTAGAAAAGGGAAATGATTGAAATTAAAAAATGGCGGTTCCGGAAAATTAGAAAACTGTTTTACTGACAATTTATACAACCCTGAACGTTTTAGTGCCCAGTGGTGGCATCACTGAGATGTCACAGCTGTCAAATCATTCACTGTAAAGGTTATCTTGTTTAACAATAATCACATCATGACTCGTTTAGTTTAATTAGGATTATTATTTGTGTCCGTATCAACAGTTTAATGACAAAATCTCCAGTGAGATGCGTTGCAAGCAGTGCGGTTCGTCATTCCGACTCTCGATTTGGATAATGCAATGTGGGGAATGCAGAGATCAGTATTGCACAAAGTGTATGAAACGAATGAACGGGTAAAGCACAATCATAACGCATAACGCAACTAATTCATCTTATACAGAATATGCTACTGTGACACATGCATCGTACTAATAACACGTCCACCAGATATGGCCCAACTAATGAAACTGAAAGCAAAGGATCTGCAAGAGTATCTAAACAGACATAACGTCCCTACGATCGGCTTAGTTGGTGCGTAAACCTAACACATGCCCACAACTATTGCTTTAACGATATATTTTGCAGAGAAACGCGAACTGGTGGACCTGCTGTGCTACCGAACAATTCCAGTAAAAACAACAAAAAGCTCAACAGTCCTAAATAAAATTTTCAGTAGTCCACCTCAATTCATGCGCGACTCGTTATTGACTTGTTGTGTTTAAGGTAACTTCGAGTCGGTTCTGACAATCCCAGACAGGATCAACAATCAACAAGAACGTAGATCATATCCGCCTGATCGTCCAGTATTCGCGTCAAGCAGCTCGGGAAATTTATTCACTGATCCGAGATTTAGCGAGCAACCGCCCACATCCAACACTTTACCCAAACAGCGTCCGCCACCAAGACCGCCACAGCCGCCCACACCTTCGGCACCCACTGAACCGCCCCAACCCACAACCTCGACAGCCGAACCCAGCCCCACTCCTAGACACATCCCTAAACTGGCGGATTACACAAACGTTGACGAATTGGCGAATCTCTCGGCAAAAGAACTGAAAATCTTGCTCTCATATAATAGAGTCGACTATAAGGGCTGCGTCGAAAAATCAGAATTGCTGGAGAAGGTGGAGCTGCTCTGGCAGGACGCAAAAACACATAAAGATAACTTACCAGAGAATGTCGAGGATCTCTGCAAGTTGTGCATGGATGCTCCGCTTGACTGCGTGTTGCTGGAATGCGGACATATCACCACTTGTATTGATTGCGGAAAGAAATTGGCCGAGTGCCCCATTTGTCGGCAGTACGTATCCAGAATTGTCAGGACGTTCAAGGCATAAATTTAAATGAACAAATCGTTGATGTGGGCATCTACATGCAAATACTTCTTTCTTACACGAAAAACTTTATTAAATGTTATCTTTTACTATCAAGTCGTTTCTTATTGTTCGTTGCATTCTAAAAATAAAGTGTTTATATTTATCTTGGAAATGTGGAATTATTGGTACCGTTTTCGATAAGTGGACATTTGTAACAATAAAAAAAAAACCTTTCCGTTTTTGAAGTTAAATGGCGGCGCGACAACTATCAAACAATTTGTCAAATTTGTCAGCGCTACCAACTGTACAGTGCAACCACAAATACTTTCAAAATTATCGATCGAAGGACAGTTAGAATACTAGAAAGGAGTTTGGTATTTTTAAATTCGCAGTTTCGGCGTGCTTAGTTATTAAAATTCTCTAAATAGTCCACATTCAACATTCTGGCAAATTCAAAATTTATTTTCATATTCATATTTTGGCGACACTGATCGCGCCCTACTTTACCTTTTTTACTTGGTGGTACCGTAGCCACCGTAAGCGAATTTTACGAAGGCTACGGTGGTACTTTGTGTTGGTTCTAGTTGTCAAACAACTGTCAGTCGTGTCAAAATAAAAACAATCTTTCAAAAAAGTGAAATCCTTTACTTAAAAAAATGTGGAAGTCTTCGAGAATGGATCCAGTTAATGACAAGAATAATATATTTCACGATCTCTTGGAAGCTTGCAAACATTCGACTCCGGGATCCCGTCTCACTTATTCGTTACGAAACCGTCTGGAGAAGTATCCTCCAAATATTCGACGCGAAATTGTGAACCGCGTCAAAGTCGGTTGTTCACCCCTATTTTTAGCGTGCAAAAAAGGCCAATCGGAGATAGTAGAATATCTAATTACTGTATGCCAGGCTGATATTGAACAGCGGGGATTATATGAAGTCCACGATGACAGGTACTACATTTTCACTTTGTTTTACTTTCTAATATTGTGATGTAGCTCGACGCATGTTGTGACCCCCTTATGGTGCGCAGCTGTATCCGGAAAGCTACCAGTTGTAGAAATTCTTCTCAAGCACAATGCGGACATAAATGCTGTTTCCGATACAGGTTCCACACCTGTGCGATCAGCTTGCTTCATGACCCACTTCGACATCGTCAAGTATCTGGTGGAACACGGAGCTGACATCAACCGACCCAATTACAACCTAGGCACCTGTCTTATTAATTCGGTGCAGAGTGCACCTTTGTGCGACTTTCTTCTAAGACATGGAGCTGACGTCAACGCTCGGGACATACAAGATAAAACGGCGCTGCATTACGCCATACAAGAGCATAGGTGAAAGAAATTAATTTATGGAATTGAGGTTAGGTCAACGACCTTGCTTTATAGGCTAGAAACAACAAAATTGCTACTCAAGCATGGAGCCAACTATCATGCAAGGTCGAGATATGGCGACGACGCTCTACAGATGGCGTGTCTCAAGGGGGCCGGCCGCATTTTCGACTATCTCGTAACAAACATTTGCTATTCTACCGATAAACTGGCCAATGCACACGAGCTCCTAGGCGCGACCTATTTAGAGGAACAGAACGATGCCGTCATTGCACTGCAACACTGGAAGAAGGGAATGGCTTGTAGGCAGGTTTACGACCTGTTACCTAAACAGCCCGTCGTTGCTCCGAGAGAATGCTATAGGTTTCAGAGAGAGTTTGAAAGCTTTGAAGAGTTGGATAATTTGTCGACCGATTTGGATTGGATTCGGGCGCAGAGTTTAATGATAGCGGAACGTATTTTAGGACCTCATCACAAAGACACAATTTTTCGTCTCATGTACAGGGGTGCCGCCTATGCAGACATATTGAGGTATCAGAGGTGCATTGATCTGTGGAGGAGGGCGCTTGAAATCCGGGTCGAGAAAGATTCGATTTTGTATACGGACACGTGTTTTACTGCTCAAGCTCTAGTGAGGCAAATGGTGGACTACAACGAAAAGAGCATTCTCACAAATGAGAAGGATTCCAGGCAGAGGTTCCATGACATCGTGTCCACATTCAAACTCATCACGCGAGACATTTTAGGTCAGTTGAACGATGTACTCAGTTTTTATTTAGAAATGCGTGTATTCTCATTGCAGGTGTTCGACAGTTGCTGAGCATTAGACCCGTTTACAAGCGCCAAATGGAGTTTTTCGACAAAAACCTAAAATGCGTAACTCATCTCATGTATCTGATGATTGAAACTGCCAAGAGTCGAGACCAGATCGAGCTGGTTGGACATCTTATAGGAAATTTGGTGCGTTTAGATCCGAGGACTCTTTCTACAGACGACACCCTCCTCCACTTGTGCGTCTCCAAAACCAACACGATCCGCTCCACCTACTTTGTTGATGAAGACACAATCGTGAGTGTTTGTAAATTTATGACTTTTTGTATTTGCCCAATTATTATTATGAAAATTGGTTTCAATTGGATTTTTATTGACAATTCATTTTCAAAACTATATATCTATAATCCATATACTTGAGAGAAATTCTCTACACTAACAATTTTCAAAATTTTTCATGTCCTACTTTTTTTTCTGAACGCCGGTTTAATGAAAACTTTTTTGTTGTTCCTAGGTGATATTCCCCAAACCTAACGTAATAAAATTTCTTCTCGACTGTGGCGCAAACATCAACGCCAAGAACGAAGTGGGTTCGACCCCCCTCCACATTGCGACAGAGCGTGAAAATTATTGCGATTGGGTAAGGTAGAAAATTGTCTTTTCCTGCGTTTTAATCATTTTTTTTCAGCTTATTAAAATGCTGCTAAAGCACGGGGGCCACATAGACCAGCCGAATTCTCAGCGCGTCTGTCCCGCCGATTACATCGTCGACGTCGGCAAAAACTCGCACGTAGACATCCATATTTTGAACTATGTCAATTTAAAATGCATATGCGCCACCGTCATCAGTAAACTACAGATACCGTACATGAATCAAATACCGAAGACGCTCGAACGCTTTGTCAAGTTGCACGAGCCGTAATGACACAATACTACGACTCGGAAGCGTACCGACGACGAGAAGACTTCAAAACGTGATATTTGATTTAAGTATTTTTATAAGATGTAAAAGCTGTATTTATTGAGAAGTACGTTAATTTATTGTTTGGCGCGCTTGTTTGATGTGGCGAGCTCTTTGACTTATTTCTATCAATTTCGTGTTGCTGATTAAAACTGACAGTGTGAAAATGTTGCATTTTTATTATTCCCTGTTACCATTTGATGTTAAGTGCGTTTGTCGATTTTTCCACCGCGTGATATTGCGTGTGTAAAATAGCCGCGCACTTGTCGCTCTCCTGACCTCCCAACCACTTTTCATACAATTCTTGCACCACTTTTTCTTGGTCGGGAATTGTTAGAGGTAATGTAGAGTATGCGTTTTCTAGTTGTGTTGTCAGTTCTTTGAGCGGAGTGCCGTCTCTTGGTCTGATTTGCGCCCCACCATTCAAACACCCTGCACAAACAATTATTATAAGTGATTCTGAGTGAAATCGATATGAAGTAATGCACCGGAAGGACAGGCCATCACTTCCACGTAGTGATAATGCGATTTTCCCCGTTTCAATTTTTGTACCAAATTTTGTATGTTGCGGAAGCCGTTAGCTATTGCAAATCGCATCAGCACTTTATCGTCACGCTCAAGTACAACTTCTGTAAAGTCCGGATTCCTAAAATGTAATTGTTGAAATGGTATAGCGAGTTTGTGAAGTTTGAGAATGAGATCACCTCAAACTGTGATATTTTAAATCGTCAACATCGATACCGAACAACTCTTTCGCCGCATATTTGAAGATGTGATCCGAATATCCACCGGAACCGGAACCGATGTGGCGTCTAATCACTGGCACGGTGTCACTTTCTTCGGTGGTTTGTCTCAACAACCACGGTTGGGAGAAGCGTCCCGGTTCGAGATTATCCAAACAACAACCGTCTTTTTCGATCATTTGTTGAAGCTCAACTGCAATTAGCCAAATAATGTAAAGTTCCAATAAAAATAACAATTACTAGGTGTTATCACGCAGTCCACATCGCGACTCTGCGTTTGGGAGTTCAAAAAGTCCTCGCGGGCCGCTTCCAATTTTTTGTCATAGCAAGGCATGAGTGTTACGTGATAAATTGTTCTTCCGCCTAAAACTGCACCCACGCAGTCTTTGATTAAAGACCCCATGATTTGTTGCGGAGATTTTGTGGTTGAAATGTAGGGTAGAATATAAGAGCCGTGCGTCTTCTCAGCATAACACACCCATCCAGGACAACTGGAAGCCAGCATTGGCAGTGCATTTTTAACATTGTCGCTTTCCGTGGCTCGGAAACGACGCACGAATTCTCGTTGGGCTTCAAGCAACGCAAAGTCTTCAGCGACTGTCATGTCCACAACCAAGTCGGCGCCAAGATTTTTAAAATACGTAATTAATTTGGCGGCGCAGTCGTTCACAGGTAAATTGTAATGATTGGCTATCGATAGAATTGGTTGAACCGAGAGCGAAACGATTATTAGTTTACTTTTGTCCACTTCGCCCGCCTTTAACAAAATGTTTTAATGGGTTATTAAAAAAAAAGTCCCAAATTTAATGCCCGACAATAGAGTGACCAAAGATGTGAAAATGTAAAGTAGGTGGATTAAATGAAGGCAGTTTTGCAATGTGCGGCCAAGCAAAAATTTAAGCAGTAATCTAAAGAAAGGGTTCAAAAGAAACATTGCAGATTACACAGGTTTTATTTAAAGCATTTCTAAATCGAAATCAAATACAAAAAAAATTATTCAAACAGAAATCTTAGCAATAGTTTAAGGAACAAAAAACAACAAAGTTAAAAAAAAAATTTTTGCCAAAATAACAATTCCCTATGCACTCTTAATGTACTGAGATAATCCGAAAATGCAGTTTATGGTGCTATGACCGAAAAATACCATATCCTAAACATTTTCTAATATTTTAAATTCAATGGCAAATAATGTGAATAAGTTTAATTTAAATGATAGTGCCTTTATTGTAATTATGATTGATGGCGCTACAACTAATCTATTCATATAGCAAACATAATTCTTTAGTTTATTGAGTTAGGTTCGAAAATTATTAAACGTGCCATATAAAACTTTTATTACTCATAAAAACGAATAAAAAAACAAATGCAACAGAGGATTTGGCTGTAAGGACTCAAATAAATTTAGACTTATACTGAACTCAAGAAGATAACAAGGTCTCTACATTTAATTTTTTCACTCCAAAAAAGTTTGCTCATTAGAATCTTAAAAAGTGGAGTACATCGATCTTGTAACGATTTTTTTTAAACCGTGGCTCAAAATTGGAAAAGTTGTGTGGTATCCAATATTTTAGGAAGTTTATTGAAAAATCATTGTTACACATTTTTTATATAAAATGCACTTTGCCTCAAAAAAATAAATAAAAAAAAACACTTACTAATTTTAGGAGGGTAGAATATTATTTTATTAATGTTGAACAAAGTACAAACTGATAAAAAAAGCACAAAATATGAAAAACATTCTTATTCATCATAGTCAGGAATCCAAACCAAATCAAAATTTTCATCATCAACTTTCGATTTTTTTTTTGAGTTTTTTTATTCATGGTAAATTGGAGATACAAAATGTAGAGTTGAATCAAATTTTTCCAATGCGATTTTTTTGTCACCAATTGCGAAAATCACTTCGTTCGTTTTGACACCAACAAATTAATAGTTTTTAATGTGCAAATACGTACTTAGCTTATTTTTCTTTTTTTTTGTCACTTGAATCCTTTTGCTTCTGACCCCTTCAAATCGTCTCAAACTAATTGAACACATAAAAATATGGGTTCAAATCTATATATCTAACTTTCTGAGGTAAAAATTTATGTTTTGGCCTTCTTCACTCCGCAACTTTGTCCCCATTTAATCAACCTTACATTTTATTCTTGTCAAGAGCCTCAAATATAGGACATTGGGATGCTGGCTGTTACGTTTTTTAACACCGTGTTTTCCTCAAAGACACGAAGCAGTTCTTCCTGACTCTGCTGTGTTACTAAAACGCTCTCGGCCGAAGTTATACAACCAGAACAGGCGAGACAGTCCGAGAGCGTTATCTCCACTTTTTGCAACTTTTGGCTGGAGCCGTCTCGGTCCACTTGTAAATAGGAACCGTCATCCTGTATCGTAATCTTAGCCCCAGTACCGATCCTCGTCTTTTCGATTTTAACAGGTTTTATGCATTCCTGCGTAAACAATTTTGAGGTTAAGCAGACGTCAAAATTTGAGGTTATATCACAAGAGGGAACTCTAGAAGACTTACTTGGGACGGTGTTATAAAATCGTCCAGATCGGTCAGTTGGAGGACTCCGCTAAATCGCGACATCGCACCTTTTCAATTAGGCTTTAAAATTAAAAACTGATTAATGACTGTAAACATGTCACTGTTATCATATGTTTGTGCGGTTGGCAGCACTTTGTTTTGTCAATTGTCACAACCGCGCCAATTTACAATTCGTCGCTGTGTCATTTGAATTTTATAAACATTGTACTAATTGAAAAAGTGCATATTTTGTAAGTCGTGGAGCATGGGCGATGGAGAAGGTCGCGAGAAAGTCGACGAAACGAAAAAAATCGTTCACACCTATCCCCTGATACGAGTGAGTCATTCTATTGATTTGCGAATTAGGGGGATGGACGCATTTAACGCTCTTTCCTCCTAGCATTCGGATATGCCCGAAGAAATGAAGCAAGAATCGATGGAACTGGTGGTGACGGCTTGCGAAAAACACTCGGCGAGCAACGAAGCGGCAGCGAAAATGATTAAGGACGAAATGGACAAAAAATTCGGACCGCCGTTTAATGTGGTAGTGGGTGAAGGATTCGGATTTGAGATTTCGTTCGAGTGCCAGAACTTGCTTTACATGTTTTTCGGGGGTAATTTAGCGATCGTCATATGGAAATGCTAGTCTACATATTTATTGGATTATATAAAAGCGCCTCTCATTAGTAGTACATACAATTCTGTCTTTATACATAAAGATTATATCAGTCGTTTTATACAAAATAATCGAATCGATTTAATTGACACAATCATGAAAATTTCACGCCTAGTGATGTAATTTAGCAGCGACTGCATCAATCAGAAACGGACAATCAGTCTAACAATCAACTACTAAACAATAACTTTAACAATCTTGGGATGCGTAATATTAACAACTCTGATAAAAATTCAGTTAAAACAACGTTCAATTGCACATTCCAACAGATGTAAAAGTCGCATTAATCTTATAAAACATATATCTATATTCAATTCGCTTGCAACAGGCACAAATGAGATTGTACAATAGTATTCATATTATTAAACGATTATTATTCAAGCTTATTGTTATCAATTAATAAATAATAAGGAATCGTTAGAAACTGGACGAGTGTCTCGAATAATAACAATACTATTTGAAGTCATTGCGACGACGAATACCTTGTGATGACTTCCTTGGTTTGTTTCGCAAGATAAAATGCGAATTCTCTTATTTTTACCACGTGGTGTTCGGCCAACGTTGCTTCCCCTTTCTTGTGGGCGTTCTGCAGCAAACTGCACTCTTCCAGCAACAATGGCAAAATGCCACACATGAATTTAATACATTTTCCTTCGGTTTCCTAAAAACACATTGACAGATATTGTCCACAACACTCAATTAAGTCTTGCGTTATATCGTGAACATGTACTTTCATACACTTTAATTTCTTTTTTTTACTTTAAAAGCACGTTATTAGCCTAAATGAATTTTGATGTGGATGCAATCACCATGGTCAGGATATAACGCAGGAGCAGCACTCACTTTAGGCAAGACTGTCGCCAATTTAGCGACGGCTAACTGCACCTTTTCTCCACAAGCCACGCAGTCCTCGTTATCTCTGTCCTGTAAGCTCTTACACAAATGCTGAATACTCCTTGTTATCAGTTCGGTGCATTCGAAAACGACCTGTTTATCTTGCACCCCAACGCCGTACAAACTCTGTGTGGTGTTCCTCGCCTGGTCGCCTTGCTTGATTTGATGTTTGAGCAGTTGCCAGTTTGGCGTCTTCAGACCTTCGCGCGTCTCGTACATACTACTCGGACGCTGATTTTTGCGACTGTGACGCAAATCGGCGTCTCCGTTCTAAAATTGCAAACATCACTGGACGCCACTTAGGCCACCTAATCACCCACCGAAATTATGGTCTGCAACGGGCTGAGGTCGGCGTTGCCGTTAATACTGTTAGTTTCCGGAACCTTGACTTGTGACAGTTGCGTCTTGAGCTGCGAATTCTCGCTTT
The DNA here is from genome assembly GCA_964023215.1 of Eledona agricola. Classification (NCBI taxonomy): domain Eukaryota; kingdom Metazoa; phylum Arthropoda; class Insecta; order Coleoptera; family Tenebrionidae; genus Eledona; species Eledona agricola. The sequence continues at coordinate 27,646,186 of OZ026857.1, read as the reverse complement.
TCAAGCTTTCCAGGTGCGCTTTTAATTGGCTGACCTCCGCTTTCAGGCCCGAGATCGTATTACCCGATTCTTCCAGTTGCTTCGCGAGCTGCTCCATCACAGCTACCACCGGCTTCTCAGTCCGGGTGTTTTCGCTCGAGGGCGTCGCTTCTTGTATGGTGGGGAGTGTGGCGTAGTCTTCGTCGGGAGCGACCGAATCGTAAAGTGGATCGTCGTCGGACACTGGAGAGTATTCGTGCAGGTGTGTTTTGTTCGGACCTGCCAACATTACTAGAAACAGTGCTACCAACCGCGTATTTTCTAACTCGCGTACCTGCCTCGGCCAACATCTGACGCCGCTGAGTGTCGATTAAAATGTCGTAAACTAGACTTTTCAGCTCTGGAGTTGAGAAACGTGCCAACTTTTGCCTGCCTTGGTTGCGCGGTTTCGAAAGAGTCGAATCGACAGGAAGGAACGGTACCACGCTTAAGTCGATGGCGTCAACACAGCTCAACCAAACTAAGAAAAATTAACTGACCAACGATACCCACTAGATTAGAAAAATTACAAACTTACTCGCTCTCCTAGTTTGTTGATAGTAATAGAAATAATAGCGAGGATTTAAATTTTGTTTCAGGGTGGTTTGAATTAGTGGAATACTTACTTGCTTCGGTTTCCCGCCTGTCTATTTCATCAAAAACGTCCATCGCCAGCTGCTCAAACAGCTCGTTTTTCATCTAAAAACACTGACATAACCTTAACCACCAAACTGTAAGCTCTACCTTTTGCAATTTATTTAGCGAGTTATGATTGGATTCAAAACCTCCCTGTGGCAGGATAAAATGAATTCCGTTTTGGTGATCTGGTCTGCGGTGCGTTAGATACTGTATAAAAGCATCGGTCACCTCGTATTGGTTTTCAATCAGTCTGTTCAACAAATCCTTGTTCAGGTTCTTCCTGCACATGAAATGCTGTTACAAATGTTAAAAACTGGCGTCATTACTTGCTTTGCATAATCGATGGGTGTTTTGCCATGAGCGTCGGGGAATGTCGGGTCGGCACCATAGATTAACAGCAGCTCCACTTGCAATTTCTGTTCGGTTTTAACGGCAATGTGCAGAGGAGTTGTACCTCTTTCGTTATGAAAATAATTAGGATCGGCTCCTTGAACTAACAACCTAAAGGACGTCTCCAAATTTGGAGTCCTAACACTGGCATGCAACTGTTTCCCCAGCTCATTCTCTAGTCCCTCGTCGTACGTAGTGTTGTCTCTAAACGTATAGGCGCATTGCAAGTGCTTGTTTCTGATGAACTCATTTTTGATATTGATGGCGTCCTTAGGCAACGGCTTCTTCTTCATAAACTTTGCATTGTTTTCAAGCAAGGTGTGCTCCCAGATGTTGTTGGCCCCATTATTACTTAAAGCCATCACCATCTGCAAAACTACAGTTAAGAAGTTGTCGAAAATGTGAGTCGACTGACTGACAGCTAGTTGGTTGGGGTGCCAGTTGCTTTTCTGCAACGATTTCACTTGCGATATGTGACGGCCAAGGCTTCGGTGGATGCTGCAGCATTGCGTGCATAACATTATTCCCTTATTAAGTGACGCCCAAGTCGCATCTACAACAATTTGTTTAATTTTATTGCGTCGACTAAGTTTCTGTAACTCACCCGTGGCACCGCAGTCGCCGCAAATCTCGATGTTTTGGCGAGATTTTGCGCGAGACATCTTCGCTAACTTACACGACAATAAATCAAATCATAAGATAATAAAAATATAAATTGTTATAAACAGTGTTTTTAATGTTATGACTCCATGTTGGATTAGTTGTCACTTGTCAGATTCGACACTTGGCCTGTGAAAATGGTGCCAACATCGCTAACTGCCTGATATTTAATAGTATTTTTTATTTTCATTAAAATTATATATTACAATATTTGAAAAATCCAACACGTTTCAGTTTGTTGAACCATAATGACGATAGTTCTAGCCAAATACTTATAAGTAGTGCATTCTTAAATTTTGACAACAAGTGTCACCAACATAATAAAACAAACTAAATTGTCTGTAAAAAAAATCATTTTATTATTTAAATTAAGTGTTATCATGCTTTTTTAACATTTCAGCTTCAACAAATAACAATGATAAGTTGATAAACACGTGCGCTTACAAATTTCCTAATACTTTGAAATGGACTACTTGACGGAGGGCATAGCCCTAGGTATTGACCTTGTAATATTCGGGGCATGCCTTAAGCAATATTACAAAAATAAAAATGCCATGGCAATGATACAGGTGATGCGTATGTAATTCGATTTGGTGAGGTGACTGAATTTTGTTGGATTAAAGGGCGCTCCATATCTCACAATCAACAAGGACTTGAAAGAAATCATTGACACTCATCCCGAGAAGCGTCTATCCTATGTTTCGATACGTGGAACAGTCAAACCGTTAGGAAGACCGATAGTGAGCAGCAACAATTCAAATGTAACAGGTGTTGTACAGTTGTTACGAATCAAAGAACATGTCATTCAGAGAAGTACGACAGGATTTTGGGCCGATTCCGAGCGTGTTGTGCAAGAAGTACACAATGTCATGCCGTTTGGAATTACCAATAAGGGTGTTTTGGTGGAGGTGGTCGACCCACTAGCTGCAGACGTTTTAGGTGACTGACAATTTTACTTATTTTTTAACTACTAATTTATTTAGATATGGACGTAATTTCTGACGTGTTTAATCCGACCGTGCCCAGTGTGATGGACCACATTTGGGGCTTCTTTGCTGGTATAAGACAGCGTGGGGTTCAATCGACTGAAAAAATGTTACGTGAAGGCACTACCATAACTGGTATAGGAGAGTTGGTGTATTCGCGTGATGCCAACGTGTTAAGGCTGCAGCCACCTTCAAATGGGGCGCCGTTTTATCTAACGAATATGCAAGTCACCTCGCTCGTGAAGAAATTAAATGGCTCCAAAAAGAACTACCGGTAAATTTGCAGTCAATTACCAAGTCCATATTTCATTTACCAATGTCTCAAACTAGGTTGCTTTGTATATTGTTTGGTACAATTGGATTAGTGATTGGAGGTTTAATTTTACGAAAATATTGGCAATATAAAGATAGACAAGTGCAGGAAAATAAAAGGAAAGAAATGCTTGATGAGTCGCGCCGGAAGCGGAGACGACAAATGCGTGATCAGAATTTACCAGAAAGCCAAATTTGTGTAGTTTGTAAAAGCAATCCAATAGAGGTGAGTCGACTTTTAGAGTTTTTTTAAATCAAAATTCATGTTTTAGATAATTTTATTGCCATGTGGCCACGTGTGCTTGTGCGAGGACTGCTCCATCGATATTTCTAGTAATTGCCCAGTGTGTAGAGCTCCCATAGAAAAAAAATCAGTGGCCTACGTTGCATAACATCTAGTTTTCTTTATTGCTGCAAGCGCAATTTTCTTTACAACATGGATTGTTGACTTCTATCAATTTTTTCACTTTACTCGACTTCCCAATACCTAGCCTTGGAAGTCCCTTGTTGAGTCCTTCTAACAAAATGCACGCCTTACATACATCTTGGGAAGACACATAACCACATCTCGTACATCTAGTTAAAGTAGGCATATTTGCAGTTTCATTTATGATGAGCGATTCACCTGCAGTCAATTTATTATTCATATTCATTTATCGTCAAGTACAGTACCCGAATGGATTATGTTCATTATGACGGAAGAATCAATTTTTTCCAAGTCTTTCAAGAGCATCCGGGCGTGCCCTCTGTAAGCATTTGGGGCAAAGACACATTCGGTGGAAAAGTATACAAGCTTTCTGAAATAGGCGTACATAACGATTTCTTTTTCATATGAATACTTGAGCGGTTTAACTCGAGGAATGCCGTCACCGCTGTCCTAAATCGAGATATTTAGTTTTTAATGTAAGTGGTGCTCTTATAGTTACGGTAATAATGGAGGTGCAGCGGCTGAGACGTGCCAAGTCTCCTCGCAATATGTTCATGAGGACCGTTTCAGCAACATCATCGGCATTATGACCGGTAACTAGGCAGTCAACCTTAAGAAGTGCAGCACCTCGGTCTAATGCTTGTCGCCTGAAGACACCACAAAATGTACAGTTGTTTTTTCTGCCAATCTACGACAACACAGTGAGGAAATGACAATGAATAAAAATATTTGCTGGGCTACTTCTGCCACAATTTCATCCATCGTCCACCCGTACAAGTCTTTGTATGACATAATTTTAAGTGGCATTGCGTAGTCGTCGCGGTTTCGTTTTACTGTATCCAGACTATCGTCTCTGTAGCCTGTAATACCTTCGTCGATTGATAAAAGCACCAAGTCTAGCTTATAGTCATACTTTTCATTGAGTAGTTTCATAACATATGCTAAAACTGTTGAGTCTTTTCCACCAGAAGCTGCAATCGCTACTTTTGAGTGAGGTTTAAATAGTTTTGCTCTTGTGATTGTGAAATGAATCTCGTTCTCAAAGGCTTCAAAGAAACATTCCTTGCACAATGCGTCTCCAGTTTTGGGTCGCTGTAAATGAATTTAAGTGAATGAAATATGTTTAAAGAGTTATGCTCACTTTGAGTATTGCGTTTTTGCCACATTTCGCTGAACATGGGGGCATTTTGAGGTATATTAAGCTATTTCAAATAATAGATCTATTAAATATGTTTCAAATATTCTGATCTAACCTCAATGTTTAATGTCAAGAGAGAGAATAGATGGTCCACTCTCCCTATTCTTTCTAAAGATTATTTATAGTGTCATCTGTTGGGATCTCCTAAAAGTTTCGTTCAAACACCCGTATGAGTACAGAAACCTGTACAGCTTAAGTCGCGCAATTTAATATTTTCGTGCTTTTTGGTTTTTAATTTTTCATTGATTAATATAAAACAATGTACATTTAAAACTGCTTTTTTTATAAATTCACCAAAATAGAATTACAGTTCCTTAACATAGAACATACAAACAAAAACGGAAACTCAAGATGGCCCATTATAACATTATTGCTCGTTATTTCATTGCATACATTAATACTGTTATAATAAAATTATAATTATAATACAAAATAACAAAATAAAATATATACACAACCTAATATGCCTTCGAACAAACACAACACCGTTTCATTTTTTTAAATGAAATGATTGTCCGAAATAAATTAAACACTAAACTAAAAAACACTATTTATTAATTATAAAACTATATTATTAAAATATAAACAAATCAAACACCCGAACAAAAGAAAAATCAAATTAGACGCTGCGAGTTCACAACACTAACTCGAATGGCAAGAGATAAAACGAAGTCATAACAAAACCAGGTGAAAATGCTGAATTCGAATTCTCCAAACAGTGCGATTGTGAGTGGGATAGTCAGTTTACTGCAGTCAGCAATCATAGATTATAGGGAATTTGGGCTGGTTGCAAATTAAGGTTGACCACACTGTGTGAACTAGCAGCTCTTGGCACATACATAAATAAATAAATAAATCAGATAAATGGCGCTCCTACCTTTTATGGCTTCTCCTGAAATTTTTCTTTTTTATGTCGAGATTTGTTATTAACTTTGAAAAATGATGGAATAATATTGAAAAACTTTTGAGTTGTTTGCGTTCATTGTTTGACTGAAATAAAATACGAAAATGACTGTCTAAAAATTGAAAGAGCAAGACTGATTCCATCATGTGTAATTTAAAATAGTTTTGCAAAATCTCATCGACATATTATCATCTTCTCCGCAAATAATTAAATAAATAAATAAATCAGATAAATGGCGCTCCTACCTTTTATGGCTTCTCCTGAAATTTTTCTTTTTTTATGTCTAGATTTGTTATTAACTTTGAAAAATGATGGAATAATATTGAAAAACTTTTGAGTTGTTCGCGTTCATTGTTTGACTGAAATAAAATACGAAAATGACTCTCTAACAATTGAAAGAGCAAGACTGATTCCATCATGTGTAATTTAAAATAGTTTTGCAAAATCTCGATATATTATCATCTTCTCCGCAAATACATAAATAAATAAATAAATCAGATAAATGGCGCTCCTACCTTTTATGGCTTCTCCTGAAATTTTTCTTTTTTATGTCGAGATTTGTTATTAACTTTGAAAAATGATGGAATAATATTGAAAAACTTTTGAGTTGTTCGCGTTCATTGTTTGACTGAAATAAAAAACGAAATTGACTCTCTAAAAATTGAAAGAGCAAGACTGATTCCATCATGTGTAATTTAAAATAGTTTTGCAAAATCTCATCGACATATTATCATATTCTCCGCAAATACATAAATAAATAAATAAATCAGATAAATGGCGCTCCTACCTTTTATGGCTTCTCCTGAAATTTTTCTTTTTTTATGTCGAGATTTGTTATTAACTTTGAAAAATGATGGAATAATATTGAAAAACTTTTGAGTTGTTCGCGTTCATTGTTTGACTGAAATAAAATACGAAAATGACTCTCTAACAATTGAAAGAGCAAGACTGATTCCATCATGTGTAATTTAAAATAGTTTTGCAAAATCTCATCGACATATTATCATCTTCTCCGCACATACATAAATAAATAAATCATTTAAATGGCGCTCCTACCTTTTATGGCTTCTCATGAAATTTTTCTTTTTTTATGTCGAGATTTGTTAATAACTTTGAAAAATGATGGAATAATATTGAAAAACTTTTGAGTTGTTCGCGTTCATCGTTTGACTGAAATAAAATACCTAAATGACTCTCTAAAAATTGAAAGAGCAAGACTGATTCCATCATGTGTAATTTAAGTGTTTTTAAAAACATTCGATTTGTACCCGTTCGTTATTTGACTAAAATATAAAAATTGCTTTTAAAGCATTAATTTTTTTTGTGTCCACATTTTTTATTAATTTTGTAAAATGAAATATAAATATTGCTTTCAAAGAATTATTTTTTGTGTCGAGATTTGTTATTAATTCTGAAAAATGAATGCAAAATTTTTAAAAACGTTGGCGTTTTGGTGTTTGGGATTGTTGACCGTGTTCCAAGCGAACTCCGAAGGGGGGATGTAGTGAGCGCCCCGGGAGGCTAACTCAACAAGTGATCCCAATGAAACTCTGCTAAACGTTTCGTCCACAACCGCGGTGGACATCTTCAGTGGCGGTGTGGTCGTGGTCGACTGGCGATTGTTTGGTGTGATTTGGGTGGTGTGTTGTGTGGTATTGTGTGTGCTGTGGTGGTGGTGGTGCTGTTTTAGTTTTAGTGGTTGTTATTGGTTAGTGTTTTATTGTTTTAGTGTTTTATTGTATTAGTTTTAGTGTTAGTGTTTTATTGTTTTAGTTTTAGTGTTTTAGTGTTAGTGTTTTATTGTTTTAATTTTAGTGTTTAAGAGGTGGGTTATTGGTTAGTGTTTTAGTTTTAGTGTTTTAGTGGTGGGTTATTGGTTAGTGTTTTATTGTTTTAGTTTTAGTGTTTTAGTGGTGGGTTATTGGTTAGTGTTTTATTGTTTTAGTTTTAGTGTTTTAGTGGTGGGTTACTGGTTAGTGTTTTATTGTTTTAGTTTTAGTGTTTTAGTGGTGGGTTATTGGTTAGTGTTTTATTGTTTTAGTTTTAGTGTTTTAGTGGTGGGTTATTGGTTAGTGTTTTATTGTTTTAGTTTTAGTGTTTTAGTGGTGGGTTATTGGTTAGTGTTTTATTGTTTTAGTTTTAGTGTTTTAGTGGTGGGTTATTGGTTAGTGTTTTATTGTTTTAGTTTTAGTGTTTTAGTGGCGGGTTATTGGTTAGTGTTTTAGTTTTAGTGTTTTAGTGGTGGGTTACTGGTTAGTGTGTTATTGTTTTAGTTTTAGTGTTTTGGTGGTGGGTTATTGGTTAGTGTTTTATTGTTTTAGTTTTAGTGTTTTAGTGGTGGGTTATTGGTTAGTGTTTTATTGTTTTAGTTTTAGTGTTTTAGTGGTGGGTTATTGGTTAGTGTTTTATTGTTTTAGTTTTAGTGTTTTAGTGGTGGGTTATTGGTTAGTGTTTTATTGTTTTAGTTTTAGTTTTAGTGTTTTAGTGGCGGGTTATTGGTTAGTGTTTTAGTTTTAGTGTTTTAGTGGTGGGTTACTGGTTAGTGTGTTATTGTTTTAGTTTTAGTGTTTTGGTGGTGGGTTATTGGTTAGTGTTTTATTGTTTTAGTTTTAGTGTTTTAGTGGTGGGTTATTGGTTAGTGTTTTATTGTTTTAGTTTTAGTGTTTTAGTGGTGGGTTATTGGTTAGTGTTTTATTGTTTTAGTTTTAGTCTTTTAGTGGTGGGTTATTGGTTAGTGTTTTATTGTTTTAGTTTTAGTGTATTAGTGGTGGGTTTTTGGTTAGTGTTTTATTGTTTTAGTTTTAGTGTTTTAGTGGTTGGTTATTTGTTAGTGTTTTATTGTTTTAGTTTTATTGTTTTAGTGGTTGGTTATTTGTTAGTGTTTTATTGTTTTAGTTTTAGAGTTTTAGTGGTGTGTTATTGGTTAGTGTTTTATTGTTTTAGTTTTAGTGTTTTAGTGGTGGGTTATTGGTTAGTGTTTTATTGTTTTAGTTTTAGTGTTTTAGTGGTGGGTTATTTATTAGTGTTTTAGTGGTGGGTTATTGGTTAGTGTTTTATTGTTTTAGTGGTGGGTTATTGGTTAGTGTTTTATTGTTTTAGTTTTAGTGTTTTAGTGGTGGGTTACTGGTTAGTGTTTTATTGTTTTAGTTTTAGTGTTTTAGTGGTGGGTTATTGGTTAGTGTTTTATTGTTTTAGTTTTAGTGTTTTAGTGGTGGGTTATTAGTTAGTGTTTTATTGTTTTAGTTTTAGTGTTTTAGTGGTGGGTTATTGGTTAGTGTTTTATTGTTTTAGTTTTAGTGTTTTAGTGCCGGGTTATTGGTTAGTGTTTTAGTTTTAGTGTTTTAGTGGTGGGTTACTGGTTAGTGTGTTATTGTTTTAGTTTTAGTGTTTTGGTGGTGGGTTATTGGTTAGTGTTTTATTGTTTTAGTTTTAGTGTTTTAGTGGTGGGTTATTGGTTAGTGTTTTATTGTTTTAGTTTTAGTGTTTTAGTGGTGGGTTATTGGTTAGTGTTTTATTGTTTTAGTTTTAGTGTTTTAGTGCCGGGTTATTGGTTAGTGTTTTAGTTTTAGTGTTTTAGTGGTGGGTTACTGGTTAGTGTGTTATTGTATTAGTTTTAGTGTTTTGGTGGTGGGTTATTGGTTAGTGTTTTATTGTTTTAGTTTTAGTGTTTTAGTGGTGGGTTATTGGTTAGTGTTTTATTGTTTTAGTTTTAGTGTTTTAGTGGTGGGTTATTGGTTAGTGTTTTATTGTTTTAGTTTTAGTGTTTTAGTGGTGGGTTATTGGTTAGTGTTTTATTGTTTTAGTTTTAGTGTTTTAGTGGCGGGTTATTGGTTAGTGTTTTAGTTTTAGTGTTTTAGTGGTGGGTTACTGGTTAGTGTGTTATTGTTTTAGTTTTAGTGTTTTGGTGGTGGGTTATTGGTTAGTGTTTTATTGTTTTAGTTTTAGTGTTTTAGTGGTGGGTTATTGGTTAGTGTTTTATTGTTTTAGTTTTAGTGTTTTAGTGGTGGGTTATTGGTTAGTGTTTTATTGTTTTAGTTTTAGTCTTTTAGTGGTGGGTTATTGGTTAGTGTTTTATTGTTTTAGTTTTAGTGTATTAGTGGTGGGTTTTTGGTTAGTGTTTTATTGTTTTAGTTTTAGTGTTTTAGTGGTTGGTTATTTGTTAGTGTTTTATTGTTTTAGTTTTATTGTTTTAGTGGTTGGTTATTTGTTAGTGTTTTATTGTTTTAGTTTTAGAGTTTTAGTGGTGTGTTATTGGTTAGTGTTTTATTGTTTTAGTTTTAGTGTTTTAGTGGTGGGTTATTGGTTAGTGTTTTATTGTTTTAGTTTTAGTGTTTTAGTGGTGGGTTATTTATTAGTGTTTTAGTGGTGGGTTATTGGTTAGTGTTTTATTGTTTTAGTGGTGGGTTATTGGTTAGTGTTTTATTGTTTTAGTTTTAGTGTTTTAGTGGTGGGTTACTGGTTAGTGTTTTATTGTTTTAGTTTTAGTGTTTTAGTGGTGGGTTATTGGTTAGTGTTTTATTGTTTTAGTTTTAGTGTTTTAGTGGTGGGTTATTAGTTAGTGTTTTATTGTTTTAGTTTTAGTGTTTTAGTGGTGGGTTATTGGTTAGTGTTTTATTGTTTTAGTTTTAGTGTTTTAGTGCCGGGTTATTGGTTAGTGTTTTAGTTTTAGTGTTTTAGTGGTGGGTTACTGGTTAGTGTGTTATTGTTTTAGTTTTAGTGTTTTGGTGGTGGGTTATTGGTTAGTGTTTTATTGTTTTAGTTTTAGTGTTTTAGTGGTGGGTTATTGGTTAGTGTTTTATTGTTGTAGTTTTAGTGTTTTAGTGGTGGGTTATTGGTTAGTGTTTTATTGTTTTAGTTTTAGTCTTTTAGTGGTGGGTTATTGGTTAGTGTTTTATTGTTTTAGTTTTAGTGTTTTAGTGGTGGGTTTTTGGTTAGTGTTTTATTGTTTTAGTTTTAGTGTTTTAGTGTTAGGTTATTGTTTTATTGTTTTAGTTTTAGTGTTTTAGTGGTTGGTTATTTGTTATTGTTTTATTGTTTTAGTTTTATTGTTTTAGTGGTTGGTTATTTGTTAGTGTTTTATTGTTTTAGTTTTAGAGTTTTAGTGGTGTGTTATTGGTTAGTGTTTTATTGTTTTAGTTTTAGTGTTTTAGTGGTGGGTTATTGGTTAGTGTTTTATTGTTTTAGTTTTAGTGTTTTAGTGGTGGGTTATTTATTAGTGTTTTAGTGGTGGGTTATTGGTTAGTGTTTTATTGTTTTAGTTTTAGTGTTTTAGTGGTGGGTTATTGGTTAGTGTTTTATTGTTTTAGTGGTGGGTTATTGGTTAGTGTTTTATTGTTTTAGTTTTAGTGTTTTAGTGGTGGGTTACTGGTTAGTGTTTTATTGTTTTAGTTTTAGTGTTTTAGTGGTGGGTTATTGGTTAGTGTTTTATTGTTTTAGTTTTAGTGTTTTAGTGGTGGGTTATTGGTTAGTGTTTTATTGTTTTAGTTTTAGTGGTGGGTTATTGGTTAGTGTTTTAGTGGTGGTTTATTGGTTAGTGTTTTATTGTTTTAGTTTTAGTGTTTTAGTGGTGGGTTATTGGTTAGTGTTTTATTGTTTTAGTTTTAGTGTTTTAGTGGCGGGTTATTGGTTAGTGTTTTAGTTTTAGTGTTTTAGTGGTGGTTTACTGGTTAGTGTGTTATTGTTTTAGTTTTAGTGTTTTAGTGGTGGGTTATTGGTTAGTGTTTTATTGTTTTTGTTTTAGTGGTGGGTTATTGGTTAGTGTTTTATTGTTTGAGTTTTAGTGTTTTAGTGGTGGGTTATTGGTTAGTGTTTTATTGTTTTAGTTTTAGTGTTTTAGTGGTGGGTTATTGGTTAGTGTTTTATTGTTTTAGTATTAGTGTTTTAGTGGTGGGTTTTTGGTTAGTGTTTTATTGTTTTAGTTTTAGTGTTTTAGTGTTAGGTTATTGTTTTAGTTTTAGTGTTTTAGTGGTTGGTTATTTGTTAGTGTTATATTGTTTTAGTTTTATTGTTTTAGTGGTTGGTTATTTGTTAGTGTTTTATTGTTTTAGTTTTAGTGTTTTAGTGGTGGGTTATTGGTTAGTGTTTTATTGTTTTAGTTTTAGTGTTTTAGTGGTGGGTTATTGGTTAGTGTTTTATTGTTTTAGTTTTAGTGTTTTAGTGTTGGGTTATTTGTTAGTGTTTTATTGTTTTAGTGGTGGGTTATTGGTTAGTGTTTTATTGTTTTAGTTTTAGTGTTTTAGTGGCGGGTTATTGGTTAGTGTTTTAGTTTTAGTGTTTTAGTGGTGGGTTATTGGTTAATGTTTTATTGTTTTAGTTTTAGTGTTTTAGTGGTGGGTTATTGGTTAGTGTTTTATTGTTTTAGCGGTGGGTTATTGGTTAGTGTTTTATTGTTTTAGTGGTGGGTTATTGGTTATTGTTTTATTGTTTTAGTTTTAGTGTTTTAGTGGTGGGTTATTGGTTAGTGTTTTATTGTTTTAGTTTTAGTCTTTTAGTGGTGGGTTATTGGTTAGTGTTTTATTGTTTTTGTTTTAGTGTTTTAGTGGTGGGTTTTTGGTTAGTGTTTTATTGTTTTAGTTTTAGTGTTTTAGTGTTAGGTTATTGTTTTATTGTTTTAGTTTTAGTGTTTTAGTGGTGGGTTTTTGGTTAGTGTTTTATTGTTTTAGTTTTAGTGTTTTAGTGTTAGGTTATTGTTTTAGTTTTAGTGTTTTAGTGGTTGGTTATTTGTTAGTGTTTTATTGTTTTAGTTTTATTGTTTTAGTGGTTGGTTATTTGTTAGTGTTTTATTGTTTTAGTTTTAGTGTTTTAGTGGTGGGTTATTGGTTAGTGTTTTATTGTTTTAGTTTTAGTGTTTTAGTGGTGGGTTATTTATTAGTGTTTTAGTGGTGGGTTATTGGTTAGTGTTTTATTGTTTTAGTGGTGGGTTATTGGTTAGTGTTTTATTGTTTTAGTTTTAGTGTTTTAGTGTTAGGTTATTGTTTTAGTTTTAGTGTTTTAGTGGTTGGTTATTTGTTAGTGTTTTATTGTTTTAGTTTTATTGTTTTAGTGGTTGGTTATTTGTTAGTGTTTTATTGTTTTAGTTTTAGTGTTTTAGTGGTGGGTTATTGCTAAGTGTTTTATTGTTTTAGTTTTAGTGTTTTAGTGGTGGGTTATTGGTTAGTGTTTTATTGTTTTAGTTTTAGTGTTTTAGTGGTGGGTTATTGGTTAGTGTTTTATTGTTTTAGCGGTGGGTTATTGGTTAGTGGTGGGTTATTGGTTAGTGTTTTATTGTTAGTTTAGTTTTAGTGTTTTGGTGGTGGGTTATTGGTTAGTGTTTTATTGTTTTAGTTTTAGTGTTTTAGTGGTGGGTTATTGGTTAGTGTTTTATTGTTTGAGTTTTAGTGTTTTAGTGGTGGGTTATTGGTTAGTGTTTTATTGTTTTAGTTTTAGTGTTTTAGTGGTGGGTTATTGGTTAGTGTTTTATTGTTTTAGTTTTAGTGTTTTAGTGGTGGGTTATTGGTTAGTGTTTTATTGTTTTAGTTTTAGTCTTTTAGTGGTGGGTTATTGGTTAGTGTTTTATTGTTTTTGTTTTAGTGTTTTAGTGGTGGGTTTTTGGTTAGTGTTTTATTGTTTTAGTTTTAGTGTTTTAGTGTTAGGTTATTGTTTTATTGTTTTAGTTTTAGTGTTTTAGTGGTTGGTTATTTGTTAGTGTTTTATTGTTTTAGTTTTAGAGTTTTAGTGGTGTGTTATTGGTTAGTGTTTTATTGTTTTAGTTTTAGTGTTTTAGTGGTGGGTTATTGGTTAGTGTTTTATTGTTTTAGTTTTAGTGTTTTAGTGGTGGGTTATTTATTAGTGTTTTAGTGGTGGGTTATTGGTTAGTGTTTTATTGTTTTAGTGGTGGGTTATTGGTTAGTGTTTTATTGTTTTAGTTTTAGTGTTTTAGTGGCGGGTTATTGGTTAGTGTTTTAGTTTTAGTGTTTTAGTGGTGGGTTACTGGTTAGTGTGTTATTGTTTTAGTTTTAGTGTTTTGGTGGTGGGTTATTGGTTAGTGTTTTATTGTTTTAGTTTTAGTGTTTTAGTGGTGGGTTATTGGTTAGTGTTTTATTGTTTGAGTTTTAGTGTTTTAGTGGTGGGTTATTGGTTAGTGTTTTATTGTTTTAGTTTTAGTGTTTTAGTGGTGGGTTATTGGTTAGTGTTTTATTGTTTTAGTATTAGTGTTTTAGTGGTGGGTTTTTGGTTAGTGTTTTATTGTTTTAGTTTTAGTGTTTTAGTGTTAGGTTATTGTTTTAGTTTTAGTGTTTTAGTGGTTGGTTATTTGTTAGTGTTTTATTGTTTTAGTTTTATTGTTTTAGTGGTTGGTTATTTGTTAGTGTTTTATTGTTTTAGTTTTAGTGTTTTAGTGGTGGGTTATTGGTTAGTGTTTTATTGTTTTAGTTTTAGTGTTTTAGTGGTGGGTTATTGGTTAGTGTTTTATTGTTTTAGTTTTAGTGTTTTAGTGGCGGGTTATTGGTTAGTGTTTTAGTTTTAGTGTTTTAGTGGTCGGTTATTGGTTAGTGTGTTATTGTTTTAGTTTTAGTGTTTTAGTGGTGGGTTATTGGTTAGTGTTTTATTGTTTTAGTTTTAGTGTTTTAGTGGCGGGTTATTGGTTAGTGTTTTAGTTTTAGTGTTTTAGTGGTGGGTTATTGGTTAGTGTTTTATTGTTTTAGTGGTGGGTTGTTGGTTAGTGTTTTATTGTTTTAGTTTTAGTGTTTTAGTGGTGGGTTATTGGTTAGTGTTTTATTGTTTTAGTTTTAGTGTTTAGTGGTAGGTTATTGGTTAGTGTTTTATTGTTTTTGTTTTATTGTTTTAGTTTTAGTGTTTTAGTGGTTGGTTATTTGTTAGTGTTTTATTGTTTTATTGTTTTGTTGTTATTGTTTTGTTGTTATTGTTTTGTTGTTATTGTTTTGTTGTTATTGTTTTGTTGTTATTGTTTTGTTGTTATTGTTTTGTTGTTATTGTTTTGTTGTTATTGTTTTGTTGTTATTGTTTTGTTGTTATTGTTTTGTTGTTAATGTTTTGTTGTTAATGTTTTGTTGTTAATGTTTTGTTGTTAATGTTTTGTTGTTAATGTTTTGTTGTTAATGTTTTGTTGTTAATGTTTTGTTGTTAATGTTTTGTTGTTAATGTTTTGTTGTTAATGTTTTGTTGTTAATGTTTTGTTGTTAATGTTTTGTTGTTAATGTTTTGTTGTTAATGTTTTGTTGTTAATGTTTTGTTGTTAATGTTTTGTTGTTAATGTTTTGTTGTTAATGTTTTGTTGTTAATGTTTTGTTGTTAATGTTTTGTTGTTAATGTTTTGTTGTTAATGTTTTGTTGTTAATGTTTTGTTGTTAATGTTTTGTTGTTAATGTTTTGTTGTTAATGTTTTGTTGTTAATGTTTTGTTGTTAATGTTTTGTTGTTAATGTTTTGTTGTTAATGTTTTGTTGTTAATGTTTTGTTGTTAATGTTTTGTTGTTAATGTTTTGTTGTTAATGTTTTGTTGTTAATGTTTTGTTGTTAATGTTTTGTTGTTAATGTTTTGTTGTTAATGTTTTGTTGTTAATGTTTTGTTGTTAATGTTTTGTTGTTAATGTTTTGTTGTTATTGTTTTGTTGTTATTGTTTTGTTGTTATTGTTTTGTTGTTATTGTTTTGTTGTTATTGTTTTGTTGTTATTGTTTTGTTGTTATTGTTTTGTTGTTATTGTTTTGTTGTTATTGTTTTGTTGTTATTGTTTTGTTGTTATTGTTTTGTTGTTATTGTTTTGTTGTTATTGTTTTGTTGTTATTGTTTTGTTGTTATTGTTTTGTTGTTATTGTTTTGTTGTTATTGTTTTGTTGTTATTGTTTTGTTGTTATTGTTTTGTTGTTATTGTTTTGTTGTTATTGTTTTGTTGTTATTGTTTTGTTGTTAATGTTTTGTTGTTAATGTTTTGTTGTTAATGTTTTGTTGTTAATGTTTTGTTGTTAATGTTTTGTTGTTAATGTTTTGTTGTTAATGTTTTGTTGTTAATGTTTTGTTGTTAATGTTTTGTTGTTAATGTTTTGTTGTTAATGTTTTGTTGTTAATGTTTTGTTGTTAATGTTTTGTTGTTAATGTTTTGTTGTTAATGTTTTGTTGTTATTGTTTTGTTGTTATTGTTTTGTTGTTATTGTTTTGTTGTTATTGTTTTGTTGTTATTGTTTTGTTGTTATTGTTTTGTTGTTATTGTTTTGTTGTTATTGTTTTGTTGTTATTGTTTTGTTGTTATTGTTTTGTTGTTATTGTTTTGTTGTTATTGTTTTGTTGTTATTGTTTTGTTGTTATTGTTTTGTTGTTATTGTTTTGTTGTTATTGTTTTGTTGTTATTGTTTTGTTGTTATTGTTTTGTTGTTATTGTTTTGTTGTTATTGTTTTGTTGTTATTGTTTTGTTGTTATTGTTTTGTTGTTATTGTTTTGTAGTTATTGTTTTGTAGTTATTGTTTTGTAGTTATTGTTTTGTAGTTATTGTTTATTGTTATTGTTATTGTTATTGTTATTGTTATTGTTATTGTTATTGTTATTGTTTATTGTTTATTGTTATGGTTTATTGTTATTGTTTATTGTTATTGTTATTGTTTATTGTTATTGTTTATTATTATTGTTTATTGTTATTGTTTATATTTATTGTTATTGTTTATTGTTATTGTTTATTGTTATTGTTTATTGTTATTATTTGTTTATTGTTATTGTTTGTTTATTGTTATTGTTTATTGTTATTGTTATTTAGCCCCCCGAGGGGCTCCCAGACGTTTCGTCCACGACGGCGGTGGTCATCGTCAGTGGCCACGTGGTCCAGATCGAAGTGCACTCGAGCCGGTCTCACTTCCAACTGATTGTTATGATGTGCGCCGCTATTTATAGTGGCGTTTGGTGCCGGTTGAAACCGGTTCTTTCTGACGTCATTTCCGGCAGTGTAATTCTCCGATGTCTCAATGCTATTTTTAAATTTTATTGAATATTTAAAATATCTACAAAATTCGCTTTTAAACAATATACATTTGATATTTATGCAAACAATATTTTAGACAATTAATAATAGTTTTCAATAATATAAAAAAAAATTAAAATATAAATAATTAAATAAGCTATGGATTCATTTGTTATTTACGGCTAGTCTAATTCGCTATTTAAGCAAATGATATTTTAGGTAATTAATACTAGTTTCCAGTAATATATAAAAAAAATTAATATACAGAGTGATTCGCGTAGACCGTTCATTAGAACATTTTCAAATTTCCGTTAAGCTAGACAGTTAAAATTTGATGTATGATTATCATCGATTATTCTGAATCGAAGTAAAATACTATCAAGATGGCGGCACTTCCGGTTATACCGGAAATTGACGTCAACTTTGTTATATTAAACGGCAACAACTTATTTTTATGCACTCGTTAGTTTTGGCAATCAATTCTAAATAAGATGTGCCCAAGTTGTCTTATCTTATCTCTCATAGTTTTAGAAATATTCTTAATTTAATGATAAAATTTGGAAATGCAAAAATACTTCTAAAAATTAATATTTCTTGAACCATTTGAAGTATTGCAATAATTGTTTTTACTATCGATTCGTATAACTTTAAAGAATAATTCGAGAGTACTTCTAATACATTTTATTGCCTCGGGTGGGCGTTGGGATTTCCGGAAAATTACTACAACAAAATGCCAAAAACTCAATCTATTATCTACTACAATCTAATAACGGAATTCAATGCAAAAGTAAAAAATAACTCGACCTTTATAAAGATTTGTTATGCCCATTCTCGATAGTTTTTTCGACATTCCATTGGATTTTAGAAAATAGTTCTAACAACGAAGATAAAGGCGAGACCTCCCTAAATGAACATACAAAACTCCCGCTTAAGATGAATATTTAAATTAAAATTCCCGCCATATCCAGAAGGTTTGTGAAGGTAGATGGCGTATCTAGGGGACCGTAGAAATACAAGAGAGCTAGCGTTCTATACTTTTCTCTTTTCTACTAAGGTTACATTGGCATATAGGCAACCAATAATACACCATAATAATTAATTAAATATTTTTTAATGCAAAATTCATAAACATTTAAATGGCCCAAAAATCCTGCAATGTTAGAATTATGTTTAACCACAGTTCAATAAATTTTGTATTTAATGCATAACAAAAATATACTTATAATCAGTCAAATATAGTAGGAATTACAAAAACTTGTCACGGTTTCCGTTTCAATAATAACTCATAGTCGGGACACATCACAAAATTGTTTGAAACATTTCCCAATACTGCAATACATCTCTCGCCGTTTTCTCCACCTGTTATTGTCGTCAATTCCTCTTTTGACTCAAAGGAATTTTCCGGTGTTAGATCGTAAGTAATTCGTCCTATTTGAACCTCCATCTTCCCAGACTTCCTGATAATTAATTTTCCAATTTGACCCTCTAGCATGTTACTCAGGGGATAATCGAATAATTTTTTGACATTGGGGTCATCACTTAGTCCTTTTCCAGCAAAGGAGTCCGGCAATTTTACTATATTCAATGATGGATTTTCTTCTGTGTAAACGTCACTATTAAAAGGCTCGGGTATCAAATTGTTCACCCCTTCTTCTTTCTTCACCAGCAAAAGTTCCTTCTTCCCTAGTTTGTTAGGTTCCGACGACAGAGTTAATGGAGCAAATGACATTTTTTCATCATCACTATCAACATCACAATTAACCAACTCATCCAAAATGACGTCCTCGGCTTTTTTGTTTATTGTCCTGTTGTTTCGGTTGATTGTGGGCATGACTATGTTGGAGACCGAGCTGCTGTCTTTTACGCCACTAACACGTCGTTCTACATGTGGGCTGGGCACTTTCAGTTCACCCGAACCCTGCGAAAAAATTCCATTAGATTGAAGGTATCGTTGGCTGTTATCATTTCTGTTGGATCTCTCCCTCTGTGGCCGTTCCTTTCGTTTTTGATCGTTCTTCTTGAGAAATTCCTTAGTTTTGTCTTTATTTCGTATGACATTGAGGTTAGGTGCGTACTGCTTCTTCGGCTTTGCAAGCCCCAGACTCAAATCGCGGGGTAATTTCAGCGACTGCAAGCGAGCCCCCGAAACATCTTTTTCCAATTTTATAACTTTTTTATCATTCATTTTTCAAAATGTTCGCACATGTGAACATATATCACTGATCTCTATATAAAGTAGATATATAGTGCATAAGCACAACATTGAGATGCGCACGAACTGATTGTGTCCTCCAAAAATGGCTTCGGAGCCTTCTACTCATGCGCATTTGATCAATTTTGAAGTAGTGCAGATCTTTGCCGTTACGTGTGTAACAGTCGCATGGCTGTTGGATATTATTTTTTCAGGAATCTGTAATGTTGGGTGGAATTTTACAGGAATTTATAATTCTGGACGCCATGTGTTTTGAGTGTTTGGGCGTATTTTTGGATTTTACTGGAGCCTTTCCAGTGTAAATGGACAGTTTTCACTTTACTTCAGTTTTAACGGTCTAAATGCTTGGTGCGAATTCAAGACTAACTGTTCATTCTGAAATGAATGCTTAATAAAGTAGGTTTCTGATGCATAATTTTGCAGATTTCTTTCATGTGTTAGAAAATTATTGATAGTTGATGATGAGTTGATTGATAGTTACTATATAAGGTTTCATGTTACATCATTAGATTTATAATTTCGAGTAGTAGTTATTTTGAATACAAACAGTTTTGTAGAAAATTTGGTTATATGGTTGTAAATTTTGCGCCCTCTTGTATTACTCATTCAAACTGCAGTAAAAATGTCGGTAATACAGAACAGTCAAGCGGCCATTTTGTGTTGTCATTTTGAAACCGTTTGTGGTGTGTTGAAAGAGGCGTTTGTTCAAGTTGCCGGTTTTTGAATGATAGACACATAAAAAGTAAGATTCTTTATTTTCTTTACTTATTTTAAGACTGTGTTATGTGGATAATCAGCGCGAAGAATTTCTAACGTCCAGTGCCATTATCTCAATTAGTATTATTAATAAATTGGTCGGTCATTGCTTGAGTCTGAGACGTTGAAGATTTTTGTAGCGCCAGTGATTTGTAGAATAACACGAGAACGCATGCATGTAGTCGTATTGCCGCTTTGTGGTTCGCTTGTACATAATGTATTAATATAACTGTATTCCACTCAATACTTATCTCCCGTGTAATTGGCCTCTACTATTATCTTCTCTGGCACTGGTAAATTAGACCTCAATTCACCTATGAAAGGGTGCCATCCACTCATCCATGGACACAATAACCGCGTTCACTTACTAGGAAGTACTTATTTAATCTATGTCGCTTTCTAGGTGTGTTTTTAAATTCTTGGCAATCGTTTGCGTCGTGAAATTATCGATGTCGCCTCCAGGCGAGCTTAGAGCTTATTTTATCTCTTCATCTCGTATATCTGCTGGGACTTGAAGCAGAACAATGAATTGTAAACAGTAAACATAAGCTATTAGTCACACTGTAATCAAGGAAATATTTCCTTTTGTTAAGAGGGAAAGATTTTGATATAAATACATGTAACACCACTTCGAGTTACTTTGATTATTTATTGATCATTTTAGCACTTGACTAAATTTGAGCATAATACCGGGTGACTATAAATGATTGACATTTTTGTGTTAGGTTGGCAATATTTTTTAACCCTTCCATTGGGTACACTGATTTACAAATTTGAAATTGTCAAATAAACATCAAATTTAAAAATTGCTCATGTCAAAATTGTTTTCAAAATGGTTTTTGCAACTGGAAGATCTTTTCGATCACTCGCTGTAACCATTTTCTCCGTTATTTGTCACTTTTCGTTCGCCATTATTCAGTAAGTTACACTTTTTGACAATAATATTCTAACCTAAAAAGTTAATAGACATAAATCACCACGGTTCTTATACTCATGAGTATAAGAACCGTGATAAATCACGACGACAGTTAATCTGGTACCAATTCCTCACTGTTGCCAATCACCTAAATTTAAGACAATCATTTATAGTCACCCGGTATTAATAAAAACAAAAACACCATACAGACGCTGCCACAATCGACAATCAAGCAATAAGGAATTGCTCGCAGACAAATTTTGATAGTTCCGTATCATTTAAATTCGGAATATTACACAACTTGAAAGGAGCGAAGTTGTTTACAAAATTATCTTTAATCATTGTCGTTTGGCACATGATACCAAGAACATTATACAGCTTCTTAAAAATGCACAGCAGATGGATGGAGCACACGTCGCACTATTTACAAAATGTTAAACGTAGATGTGTAGATTGTTGTGGCTGGCCTTTATGTTATCGGCAAACCGCCAGTTCCTTATCCTCGCATTCCGATTGATAACTAGTTTTCTCGCATACTTTATTCTACATCCTACGACTACGCTTTCTCTAATACGACTAGTTTTTTAATATCTCTGGCAATCGTCTTGTTTTTTATTTGTTTGTTGCATGTACTCTGTAGTTTTTTCAAGCTTATTTTTGCTGTCTCAAGTGTGGTGTAATTAACACGCCGTTTATTGTCTTCCGGGGCTTGGTTTTTTCTCGATTTGGTTCCCGTTTATCTCCTGATCCGATCGCCGTTCCTTCTTTTCCAATGTTTTTGGGTCGGTTTCTTTTAAATAGTGATCCGTACGGCATAAATTATAGGCGAGCGGGATGAGTTCGAAATCGCCGCGTCGTAGCCGTCGCCGCAACACCGACGAAGAAACATTCAAGGCTCCAAATCCGAAAGCAGTCGACGAAGTCGCCGGAGCCATGCTCGAAGTGGTCGAGCCGGCACCGCCACCGCCAGAAGATGCGGTGAACGGGGCCGAGAGTTCGGAAAAGTCCGAATTGGAGGGAGGAAACACCGAGAACGGTAGCGATACGACGAGTCGGTCGTCGACGCCTCTGGCCAAGAAACTGTCAAACGGAAATGATGACGCGAAGAACGGGCTTGAAGAACCGGATCTTGACATTGAGGAGAAGGAGGAGATGGATCCGTTGGTTATAACGGACGAGCCCGATCCCGAGTTGGTGTTCGAGGAGAGTTCCGACCTGGAGTCGGGACGCAGTTCGCCGATTCTTACGAGATGTCGGACCAGACGTTCCGAGAATAGAAACATACCGACACCAAAAACGCCAAGTACTGTTGAGCAACACGAGGGGGAACAGGAAGAGCTAGATGAGGAAGAGGAGGACGAAGTACAGAACACACCTGACGAACAGGATGGGGAGCACGAGGAGTTGGACGTGACTTTTGAGTCGTGTTCAGATAACGTTTCCACGAAAGCCGAAGCTGGCGGGGACTCCACCCGGTTAGAGTACATGGAGATGTCAAATCTGGACAGTAACAGTTTTTTGCAAGGGACCAAAAATAAAACATTTGGGGAGGCGTTGCGGCTCTTGTCGACCAGAAGAACTATCAGACCAGTCAATGAGGATTATAGAAGGAGAGTTTTGCAGGCGAACGTTAGTAAAAGAACTTCGTCCTCCGCCTATCCCACCAGGAATTCAATCGAGCGATTGTCGGTAGGGGTGAAGCGAAGGAGCAGCGCTGATGACGACGAGTGCGGGAAGAGATTCAAAGGCGATTCGCCAGGTTTCTTCTCAAGGCTTACCAGTCCGCTAGCCAGTATTAGGAACCCATTCCGTAACGATTTGTCTTCAAGCACACCCAAGCTGACTGGTTACAAAGATGAAAAGTTTCTCATCGAGGATGATGCCGTTAATAACAAAGTATGCCAAATCAATGGGGAGCGACGTTGGTGCTCAATCATGTAAAGCAATCGCAAAAAATCATTAGTTTGTAGATCATTATCAGATTTGCCGTAAGCGCAAATCTTTTATTCGTTTATACTTAATCTTTTGACCGAGTTGATTTTTATTGTGTAAAAATATATTTACATACCGTTTCTGACATTTTAATATAGGTTTAACGCAGTTGTGCGACTTGTAGCCTTTGTTTTTTATTACTTAAGTATGATTATTCTTTATAAATAAAAGAGTGTGCGTTGAAAGGTAAGGAGTATCATTGAAGCGTCCCTTTATCCCGTTTTCTTTTTTATTTCAATGGTTACATTCCAACATTAAGTGCGATTTATATTTGACTAGTATGTGCTACATTCGATTTTTTTGTTATTTTCTAATTGTCAAAGAAACGATCAACGGTTAATCGTAAGCTATAAATCGATAATTTTGTACATGTCGGATTGGTAATAATAATTATTAATACATTACATCAAGCTTGATTCGTTTGAATACTCCGGGTCAATACTCTTTTTAGGAAGCAACGGTTACTGTCGTTTTTATAATACTGGGTGCATTCCAAACATTATTAATTAAAACTATATCGTTTTGTCCAGGAATCATTGGCAAGTGTTGTTTGTAGATGGACAAAAAATAGGATGACCAGTCTTGATTCTGACCTGTTTTCTTGCCAATAATTCTTGGTCGAATGGGAACTAATCTACAATTAGCCTAATCTATTGACCATAAGGCGTTATTATTGTCGTAAGTTTCACTAAATTACGTTTTCATCAAAATGAAAACTGCAACCTCTTTGGAAGGCTTCTCGCCTCACCGCACAACAGAACCGAATAATCACAGTTGAAATGATCGTATTAGTTTTGTAAACAATAGAAAAATACGAAATCGACGATATGTGGCGACAAATAATTGCAATCGAACGCAGTCTTGAAATGGAAACACAAATAAAAGATCGAAATGTGGCCGTGTGGTTTACAATTCACGGTTTCGATGTGATCTCATCTTAGTGCTAGTTTCATAAGTAGTTCGAACGGTCTGTCACAGCAAACAGCACACTCATATAAATATTATTGACTTACATTAATTGAACAGCTAGAGATTACCTTCTCGCATATAAGAAAAGCTTATAATAGGATTACGGGTTGTTGTTGTTGTTTTTTTTTAATTATTTTCACATTATTTTCCAACGGAACGTTAAAATCTCAAGGACGGCTACTAACAATACTAAACGCCTAACATCTGGGTAATATTGAAAACGTTTAACGCTCTCCTTTGTTCGGTTTGAGCTTTTAGTGTCTTAGTAGTCACTGGAACATTCCGGTGGATTGAGATAACCGAACACGTTCAATTCGTACATACTGGCGAACGTTATGAAAATTAAATACCAAGCCATGAGGATGATTCCGTACTTTCGGTCCAGTTTCCAACCGTTTAAGTGAGTGGCGCCTACCAGGAACACCACCGTTGAGAGAAGCGACAGCGTAGAATATGTTAGGCCTGAAAGCATTCCTCCTCATCTTGTATTAAACTCATCCGTTTTACCTTTGCTAATGACGGGTACTTCCGAACCGGGCTTGATTATCGCCGTTTTAATGAACCACGGAAGACCAAGACAGACGAGAATGTCGAAAACGTTTGAGCCTACAGCATTGGACACCGCCATGTCACCGTAACTGCAAAAACTTAGTTAGACGCCGCTTAGAATAGTCCGGCCGTACCCTTCTTTGATCACCGCTATGCTTGAAAGAGCGTCAGGGACCGACACTCCCGCCGCTACAAACGTCAGCCCCATGACTGTATCAGGAATGCCGAGAGTGGTTCCGATGACGGTGATCATCCACACCATGAAGTAGGAATAAAACGAGATCCAGAGCATGGACATGAAAAAAGTGAACGGGTACCAGTTCTTATACTGCTCGGTCCTGCAGTCCGGCATGGTTTTTCGACACAAGTAGTGAATGGGAAAAACTACAGCCCATACGAACTGTCGATACAACCCACCATCTGTCGGTTTAATCAAAGGATTAATCGCGTTGTTGGGATCGTACTCTTTCGGTCTGTAGTAGTCTTGCTGGACAGCTGGGGGCGGCTGCGTGGTACTAGCTTGGTTCAAAGCGGGACCGCTGAGTTGGTTGTCGAAGCCTGTATATACATACCAAAGCATTTACCTCTAGCACTACGACGCCTTCACTCACCTTGATTGAAATTGTCGCCAATTTCAGGGCTGCACCCGTACCCCGGCTGTTTTCCTTCCTCGCTCAGAGTTTTGTAACTCACCAAGTTTGACTGTTCGTCCGGTGCCACTTTCTTGAACGGAACAGGAAGACGTTGTGCCCACTGCTCCAAGTAAGTGTTGTAGTGCAGAGCTACACAATACACCACATACATCAAGAGCATAAACAGGGACTCCCCCCAGGAAATCATCTTGTCTTGGATTGTCACCAACATTACTAGGATAGAGACGGCGTAGAAGAAACAGTCACGGATCAAGGGCCACCAGTTGAGGTATACTACAGTGGTGGTGCAGAGGGCACATACAGAGATGACGAACATAATGTTGAAAACTGCCGAACCGATGACTCCGGAAATTCCGATGTCGTCTTTGGCAAAAAACACGCCGATGACTACGGTGGCCAGTTCAGGGGCTGAGCTTCCGGCCGCCATAAATGTGGCGCCGGCCACATCCGGTGCCATTTTCAGCTCTAAAAAGGTGGATATTTTTTTGATTTACACAAGAAATTTTTAGTTTTTAAACGACGATTTATGCAAGCATGAACCCGAATCAACCAGATGTTAAACTTGATTTTGAAATCTTGAAAGATTATTTATTACCTTCGCATATTCGATCCAGAGATGCTACAAAGTATTCGTCGCAAACAATGGCCAGGCCTAGGAACGTGTAAACGGCGACAATTATGTGGACGATTATTCCGCCATGTTTGCGTTGAGTAGGTCCGATGAGGGGTCGAGGAAACTGAAAAATGCGGATTCGGAACTAAAATGCTGCCAAAGAAAACACTGAGTCGACCGGACATGGTTCAGGCTTGAGTGTAATTGCATTTGTGTTTGACAAATTGGATCCAGTGTGGACGTTCGATATCAAACAAGAGTCTCGAGAGCAATCTTACAAATCTAACATTTTTGGTTTAGTTGCTATTAAGTGAATTCGGCGAGTGGAATTTTGGAGGAGGAAGTCGAAGATCGCTGCTCCTTACAAAATAATTGAGAATTTATCATAAAAGTCGATCTGTAAACGAGGTCGCAAAGTACCCTTGAAACCCAAGTTTGCAGTTATTCCAAACTCTTATTTATACACGATAATCCTACTCGTCAACTGTACTTAACAGAAACAGAGCGAGATTTTCAGTTGATGAGGATTATTTTAGTCCAAGTAATGCTTTTTGTTCCCAAACTAAATACGCAAACGGGATTTGAATACATTTACGAACGACTAAAATTCATTTTTCGGCTGACAGAATTTTCCGACTCGACGCATCCACCACATGTTTACAGGATTCAGAACACGATTTGTGCTTGTTTCATTCATCTCTGCATTATAAGCTTTAAGTCAACCACTTTGAGTTATTGTTGAAATGAGAGTAGTTTTGCAACAATATTGTAAACAAAACTATAGAAATACTAAAATTTAAATAAAAATTTGCATTTTAGATATTCGCAATTTAAGAGTTATAACTGAGATTATTTATTAATAAATTACCAAGCCGGCAAATTTATAGTGGAAAACTGTGTTTTAATTTTTCCTTATTTTCCATATCACTGGATCCGATTGAAAAACCCTTTTTAGTATATTTTACAATCCAAGGCGAATTACATCACCACAAGCATGTTTCTGAAATTCGACAAATTTTAATTTCGCGCCATGATTTGTTGATTTTTTACAATCGGCCAAACAGTCTTGTTATTAGTGTTGTATCCTTTTGATTTGTATTGTGTACAATTATTTCCCGGACATTTGGAAAGCGTTAGGTAACTTGCTCGAAGTTTGGTGAATCCAGACCGCGCAATTGAAATTTTGCGGCTTTGAAAGGCCGACTTGAAAAATATTGACAAACAACCTTTTTCTTGTGCTTTACCAGATTTTACTAAAGTTATAAATTTTAAATTTGAATAATAAAACTGATTACCATATAAGTCGCATGGGGTCAGATTGGAAACAATGCACAATATAGTTAAGCGTTTAAAATAATTAATAATTGATCATTTTATTAGTTATGTGGATGATTGGTATTTTTTAATACGCTATTAAAATTAAATAATTTCTTGTGAACGCTGAGATGAATTTCTTGAGATTAGCACTTATATTTTTTTATTGCTGGCGTCGTGGGGTTATTATTTCGCTAAATGTAGCTTTGGCCAGAGGTCTAGTGTTTCGGATGATAAAAACGTCCGAAATAATCGTGTAAAGCAAAATTAATTTTTGACACATCATTGAATAATCTGAGTATAATAGTATAAAAAAATTATAAATCATAAGATGAAAAGCTGAAGAGAATGTAGTCAAAGTTAATCGTGCACTTTACAGCGGATTGTTGAAAAGTAGCCAGATGTTTTTGTGCATTTAATAAAACTCACTAAAACACAACTCTGCAGGGATATGTGACAAAAAATGCAAAATCGATTTTTTTGTAATTATAATTTTGTAACTATGTGCTAAAAATCAAAAGGTTAGCGATTATTATTTCTTTGTAAACCAGCAAGTAAAACAAACATTAAAAATTGGGCGGATAAAACTTTTCAATACAGAATTTGGTGCTCAAATAAATAATTTAATCATCGTCTTTATTTTGCATCCAAATTGCTTACCTGATTCAACGCCGGAGGAGTACATGGAATTTGTGTGGTATGTGTAATATTGTGCGTGTTTGTGTGACTCTTGTCAGTTTTATCACGTTCTGTCACGTTCACTTTTCCCGCGGTCTTGTTAGTGAAGTGCGGTGTATCATTGTGAGGAGGGTGTGTTGTGTGACAACTGGTGTTTGTTTTATTCGACTAAAATAACTAGACAAATCAACACCGAGCAATGTTTCTGTGTTTGAAAAACCCTCACCTGCTGAATTGCTGGTGGAGTGCACTCTGACGAATTGCCCATCGGCTTACTTTTCGTTTCAGTTTTATTTTCTTTATGTTTCGTGGTTTTTGGTGTTGTACTCGTGGTTGTAGTCGTGGTCGTGGTGGTAGTACTGGCGGTGGTAACTTTCGTCGTCGTCGTTGTTGCCGCAGTCGTCGTCGTTGGTTCGCTTGTCGTCGTTGAGGGTGCAGCGTTCGTGGTGTTTACATTTTGCGGGGTATTTTCAGAGAAGACGTGAATGATCGAGTATATTAGAAAGAAGACTGAGATTTGTAAAAATTTGTGGCGACGTGTGCGTCTCATCATCTAAAATTAAGAAAAAAATCAATTTACCCGGCGCATCCGCCATAATTTCATGTAATCGTTTTTGGGCATCCTCTCCCGGAACTGTCCGAGATAAATTAACGATGCTCCCCGCACGGTTTTGGCATTGTGGCGTTTTGCTAATTGTCGCAAAACTAATTTACTTAAAACATTAGACGCGGATTTGACGTCACTTAAGTGAACGGGTTAGGGAGGAGAGGTGCAATTAAATAAACCCGAGGGAAGCCGCGTTCCCTCCATGACCTTCCCAATTAAACACCGCGATCTGTGTCAACAGAGTCGAAGACGTTTAGCCAGTACGTCTCTGATAGTAACGTTCACTTTTGATCAATAAACCAACTGAAGAGAAAACGAGCCGACAACGTGGAAACATTACACTAATACATTAATGGGGCCCCATTTGCGGTCGAGTCCGATTTCAAAAACGCACTTCTTTAATTTGATTTTCTAGCTTCGTGCGGATTTGTTAATTGAAATTGTTCCGAACGAAAATATCAGCGTTTCGGTAAAATTTAATTAAATCCAACGTGATTGATTCGTAATTGACGCTCCCCCGAGTTTGCAGAATTGTGCGATTTTCGCATTACGCCATTAAATATTAAAACTTAACCTTTGGAATTATCGGAAAAGTGTCGGTGTGTTGTAGGCTAAGGATGAAAACGTCTAGTTCACCGACAAATAAATTGATATCCTCTCCAGTTTCCCTATTAAATATGTTGTTTTGACAGGCGAAAGACAAGCCGATTCGATATCGGAGAGGCCCTTAAATGTCAAGTTTTTCAACTCCGGAATAACCGCAATTCCATCCATAATTGTTAAGTGCTCGCGGCAAACGCTTTTACTCGCATTAACGATCAAAGACACTTTAAGAGTCCTTCTAAGTAGTCGCGTTTCGACAGGAATTGTTGCCCGTGGTAACGACATGAAATTGCAGGAAATCTCAGTTTGATGAGTGTAATTCCGGCCCGATTTTTCCGGTTTGATGCGGAATTGCATCACTCAAAACATATATGTACCTGGTGCACGGTGTGTTGTTGAGGAAAATTCGTCACTGCACAAAAAATGTTCAGTCGATGGTTAGGGCGGACGTCGGGACGCCGTTATCGTGCTGCGTGAAACTAGCAAACGTTTCCAATATTTTCCCGACCAGTGATGGCGCGCATGCGACATTTTATACGCTTTTCATGCACTCTTGGAATGAGCCGATTCCGAGAAAACAATGGGAGATGGAAATTCTTTGTGAGTAGGCGGACAAAGCAGAGCCGATTAATTTTAATTCTTCGGTTTTCTTCAGAGTAAACTGAACAATAATTTGTTATTTCTTTTTTAAAAATAATTAAAATAAATGTTTGGTCAACTGAATCGATTTTCTGACATCATTACAAGTAGTATCATTATAAAGTTTCAAGGGAAACAAATAATTGGCATTGGAATGAAATAAATGTACGAAAATAATTCTATAGTGTTTTTATTGTAGAAATAATTACAAAATACGCTCCTAATTACTAAATTCTATCTAAAGCTTCCAGCATTACGATGCTGTTGCCTCGGATAACCTAGAAAAAACATTACCTCAAGCTCTTTACTTTTTTTGCACATTATGGACTTACAACCATCCCAATGTTGTTCTTTTTACCGTCTCGACATTCTTCGATACTCTCGTCCACTACGAGGTTCATAAAAGGGTCGAAACCGCGTAAAATTCCAACAACTTGCCGGCCGCCGTTTAGTTTCAAACATAACTTCTTATCCATGAATCTAAAAACATATATAAATTGATGACAATTCCCTTTACATTGCTCACTTTTTAAGTTCCGGAGGGTGTGCTTTAGACATTTTTACGTTCTTTGATTTTATTATTTAACTTTTAGTGGTTAAAAACTAGACGCTTTCAAACGTTGGAAAATTGACAGATGACAAGTGACATTTTAAACTGGGCTACTTTATGCAGTTCAGTGAACAGTGCTGCAAGTTTGGGGCGTTAACACGAGATGGCGCCATCATCATTTTTTTTATACAGTCGATTTATTTATTTATTTATGTTGGTTTTAAGAAATATTGATATGATAATATTTATTTCGGATGTAATAAATATATAGACTAGAAAGTGATTATATTCCTGTTTTGCATATTCGATTAGGGTTAAATTTTAAACATCTAAATAATGCTAAATAAAATTTACGAGTTCAGTTCTCAAGAAAATTATACGTTTTTAATCACTCCCTTCATAAATTGGAAGCTTGAATTGATAACTAATGGGTAAATTAAGTGGGCGAGAAGAAGAGGGATAAGATACCAAAATATGTCAATTTAGAGTGAGGTTGCTATCTTGTTTATTTCCACACAGGCTTTTCAATGAATGCATAAACGATAAAAAAGATGGTACTCAAAATATTGTACATAATAGTAGAAGAATGATTACATTGAAACTACAACAATTTTGACCCGCCACGTGGTGGTGAAATTGTTCACTAACAGCGGGATAATGCGCTTAAACTTGCTAAAACTTTGAGGGAAGAAACTTAGATGTCGCGCAGTACTTGTTCTTGTTTTATTATGGTTCATATTGAGCAATTTGTATTAAACATTATACATATTTGGTACCTAAAGTACAAATTCAAGTTTTATTTTGCCATTTGATTTTATTGGTTTATTATAAATTAATGCAACTATTCGAAGTTCTTCTGACATTTTCCACACTTCTGCCAACCGACTTGACACTAGACCAATCAAGTCAATTCTAGCCGGCAGAATGACATTTAGGCGCATCTGCATTTGACGTTTCATTTTTAATAACAAATTACCGTATTCGATTCCTCTGAATACTAGGACAGGTAAACCAGCCGCTTGTGTTATGAAATGATAGCATCGTTCCCGATCTCTAGTTATTATAGTGTTGATCACGTCTGGCCCCCATGGAGGAAGCCGAACTATCTCCACCACCTCCACCGTCCATAAAAACCTCATCGACGTCGAACGAAGGCGATTGGACGTGTCCCGACTGCGGTAATGTAAATTTTGCGCGGCGCAACAACTGCAACCGTTGCTACAAGAGTCGGGGGCCTTCCTCGGCCGCTGCGGCTGCCGCCAAAAAACGTAAATTGGGACACGAAATCGGCAAAGCTGCGGCGGAGAAGAGTCGGGGGCTGTTCAGCGCCGATGACTGGCAGTGCAATAAATGTGGCAACGTGAATTGGGCGAGGCGGCAACAGTGTAATGTGTGTAATGCTCCCAAATTTGGGGAAGTCGAAGAGCGGACTGGATTTGGCGGGGGATATAACGATAGGGGTGTCGTTGAGTATAAGGAGCACGAGGAGAGCGACGACGAGTATGACGAGTTTGGGAGGAGGAAGCGAAAGCGAACTGATGAAGTGGAGAAGAACGATGCGGATACTACAGTCAAGAGGGTACGAGAAGAAGAGGAAGAGGACGACGATGAAGAGGATGATGATGATGGCGATTTATCCAAATATGATTTGTCTGAATGGGGTGACGCTGGGGAGCGTGATAAGAAAACAAATAACTCTAGGTCGAAATCGAGATCGCGCTCCCCACATGAAAAGAAATATTAGTGGAGTGTTAGTATCCAAAAGTTTTCATAGACCACTAGGTTAATAAATTGGCTTTGCATCGTTGTGGAGAAATGGCGATTAGTGGCGCACTTTTGTGCGAGTTTAATATAATGTTCTTTTCTATTGCATCGCACTGAATATAATGAGGAAACGTCAATTGTTTAGATGCATAGATGTTATCATCACAGTTGTTTTTGTTACATAATTTTAATTCAATTGATTGACTTGATTTATCTGATTTTGTTCTGATTATCCAATTTCCTCGAATTGTTTGATCTGACATAATTTTCTAAGATTCAAAGCACTTATTGTGTATGTCTAAAGTCATTAATAAAATTACAAAAATTAGGAATTTTTGGTATGTAGATGTAAATAAGACGTATTAAATACCAAATAATATGAAATTTTTGAAAGTTTTTCTTTCAACATGTATCACTTTTTAAAAACATTAGCTTTGAATATATTTTCAGCGTTTAGTATGGAAATAAAAATATTTGCGACATCATAGGCGGATTAACATACCAGTGTCTGAGGATGTAGGGCAAATATTTTACCAATAATAAAGCGACTCGTAAGCGATTATTAAATAAACACCCGTTTCTGACTTACTTGCCCGTTAAAAAACGACCCTTAATACCGATTTCAATTTTTAAAATTGATATAAACAGTTTGGCTGAAATTTAAAAAATGTTTAATGGAACTTGACGGGACATGTAATTAACAATCCTGTTTCATAATCTACGCTTAGTTTTTTATTATACTAAAGACCGTTCAAAAATAAAACGAGTTTGCGGTGGCCATGGAATTTATCGGCTTTCCAGTGTAGAAGAAACCATAGCAAACATAAACATATAGATTTAACAAATGTCAAGATCTGTCAGTTTAAAATTTTTCATCAAAATAAAACGGACCAATTTTATTTAAATTGTTTATAATAAATGCCAGGACACATATATACACCGCTCTCATAAACATAATGCTACCCTCCTTCGCATCCATTTACTGAAATTTGTCCTAAAAAATTGTTCAGGCAACTAACTAGTTACATACTTTCATAAATATATCAAAATATCAAACAAATTTTGTTAGAAAAATATACGTGCGTTATTTATTATTTCCAAGCAAAACGCTAGGACAGTTGAATTTTATTTCCAATGAGCCACTTTATGACATAAAAATTATACTTACGACGTCATGTATTTTTGCACAAAGACGTTGGTTTTTAAACCTTCGAATCCAAGCAAATCCGAACCGTCTTTTTCTAATGTATATTGTGTAATATAACTCCCTAGCGGTCGACGTCCGTGTTTAACTATATATACAACGATTTTTGAAATATTAATTGAGAATGCAGTTGCTCTTAAACTGAATTGGTAGGTCTCGAGTTGCGCATAGAGACTGATGACCCATGAAGGTTGACGGGTAACTGAGTGCTGCCAAATATTCTCAAGACATTTTTCGGTTTTGAGACTGATTCTTCTTCATCGATCTATTCACGACTTACAGTTATATCAAATTAATGACCCCAATGGTGGTCGTGTCGATATTCTCCTCAACAGAGGAGAAGCTGTAACAATGAATAGATTGATGTTTGGATTCACAACGATACCGGGAAATGTTTTGCACTTTTTTTATCCCATAATATTTTATCCCATTGTCAACAAGGAAGCTAACCTAAACATGAACAGACTCGAACTGACACTTTGAAATTTTGCTACACTAAATTGATGCACAAAGTTTTTCCATGGCCAACGCAGCCTCGTTTTCTTTTTGAACACGCGTTAGTAGGCCATGAAAAAAAAATGGTTTGTGTACTCACGGCTGTCAAAACTATTTGTTTTGTTTCAGTTCGAACGGATGTGTAGTGAGTACATAACAAACTACTTTAGGTGCATTAGAAATATATTTATTTGAAATTTAATGTGAATCCTAAATGTGGTTAAAAGGTTTTGAGCAAAATAGAAGAAAAAAATTAGGGCGGAAACAAAGCGTTTTTGGAAATTTGTTTATAAGTAACATAAATTTAGCAAGACGAAATATGAATCCACCCCCATGAGATACTGTAACAAAGAATAGATTGATGATTGGATTCACAACGAAAGCGGGAAATGTTTTGCACTTTTTTTATCCCATAATAAAAACCATTTTGATTACAAATAAAATATAGAATTAATTCATTATGGCACAACAAAATTCGTTCCAAATTCAAAAAAGAAAGCAGAAATACTAATGATTCAACTACGTACCAATTGAAAAAAAAGGCTCTTTCAATACAGTTTGATTGTAAGCGATTTTCTAAGGCCATTAACCGCTAGATGCAATTATTCAATAAGCTCTTCGATAAATGTGCATTGAGCAAGGAAGTAGACTATAATATCTTTAAATCAGAACACTAAACATTTTCTAATAATTGGCCATCTGCAATCAATTCTTGCACGACATGAAAGCCAAACTTTAAATTTACGGATACTAAATTTAAAAATATTTAGAATATTTTTCAATGAGTGTAAATGAATCTCTACGGCATGTTCGACCAATACAGAAAATCTTGATCAATTTGCTAATAGTAAAAGCTTATTTAATTCTATGTGAGTCAATTGTTAAATTTTCTCTTCCAACTTAATATACAAATAAAAAATTACTTGTATGGATAAAAAATAAATTAAATCTAATTTCCATTTTCGGAGGCCATTAACTATGTTTATGTGTAAAAAATCTGCACTAAACTGGAGGATATTTTGTGCAACGCGTGCATCTCTCCGTTCTAGAAATCTTTTCGGGGTGGCGTTATTTAAAATTGTGAATCACGATAGATTGTTGTCTGCCAGAGGCGCGCTTCGTATTTCGGTCCGTGATGCGGTTTGTCGGCGCCGCGACGCCCCGCAGTTCAACCCGACGAACTCTGAAAATCGTTGGCCCACCTTGGACATTTCAATCGTCCGAAATCATCAATAAGCATAACGACCGGACCCGACTCTCCGAAACAACGAACCAAATTCGCGTCTGAGAGCAACGTCAGAGAGCGTCGCGGTGCCAATTCTATAATTAAAAGCCGGTATCGAGAAGGGGGTAACGAACACGTAGACTTTGGCTAGTGGATGTCTAGATTTTGCAGTTTTTGGTGTTGCCCGGTCGGGTGCACGCGCTGAAAAAAAGTTCCCCGGTTTGCGATTGAAAACGGTAACTTCTGCTGATTGAATCGAAGTTCGTGTCGATTTTGGTGCGGGGATTGTGCATTTTTGGGAGTGCAGAAATAGAGCGTGGGCTATTAATATCCGGACAATTTCGAAAATAATTCGTGATGTGGTGGGCGAGTGTCTGTTCTCGATTTCATTGAAAATTTTATTTTTAAAGTTTGGCAAATTCGCCCAACAAAGACCTGTATTGTTTATAATTTTTACAGTATAGATTGTTTATAATATTTGTAAACAATCCGGTTTTGTTTTGGGGACGAGCTGACAGAATCTTTATAAATAAAAACTGATTCAATACAGTCTTGCGGCGATCAAATCACGTGTGCCAATAACTATTTTAAAAGAATTACACAACGCTAACTTTTAAATAAATAAACAGATAAGGTGGCGATTTTTGGAGAAAGAAAAAAAGTTGCGGATGTTTGAATGTCGAGAATTTTTCGGACCCACTTGGCGCGTTATCTTGACAATATTTCATAAGAAACATGTGCAGGTGTCAACGTTCCTAAATTAACCCTAAAATTTTGTGTCTAAACGACTATTTGATTGTTGACGGACAGGTGCGAAAGTAAAAGTTTTCGAAGCATAAAAGTCATTTTTAGATTTGTGAACACCTCTCATGGGGGAATAATAAGAAAATGTGCCCGCGCCAGCAATAAATCTTTTCAAATGCGATTTTATTCATACATTTTTCTCAAAATATAATATGTCGGTACCAGTGTGACCCACTGACTAAAACTATTTATAGGGCGATTTATTTCCGCTCGCTTCCAAGCATAAGCAAATCTTTGACTCACTAATCTGAAACGTTTACCAAAGTTCGTCAACGCTATCGATTTAGTTTAGCTGCGGTTTCTATTTTTACATTCTCAAAAACTATCAACAATTTTCAATTATCTCTTATTTTAAGTAATATATCGAACTTGCTTTCTTACTATAATCTCTTCTTCGAGTGCTGCTCTTTTTATTCTTCGAGTGACTTTTCCTGAATTCATTATTAGTTCGCGTTTTGAGCATTATGTCAATAGAACACTAGATATTTTTTATTTCTTTAAAATGATGAAATGTTGAAATATTGTTTTGGAGTTATTTCAATCTGTCTGTTATTATCGGTCATCAACTACAATAGTTTCATGTACTTTTTGCAGTTTTCTTAATTTTACGATAAAATAAATTAATAAAGTACGAATAACTCTTTTAATTTTTTCTGTTTTAACCATTTCCCAATTTCGCTGCTTTTATGAAACATTATTACATGTGTGTGATTGATGAACGAATCAAAGAAAATATTGTATAATTTTAATCCTAGCTATAATTACTATTTATTTTTTTACTTTTTTACTTACATTGTTACATTTTGGAACCTCATGATTAATGAATAGAATTAAATATATTTGGAAAATCTAATCGGCAACATTTCCTTCTTTTTTTTGACAACGTATAATTGACGCAAATTTTTAACTTGGAAATGTTTTAGTTTTTCACTGATTTAATAAAAAAATCCAAGAACCGAACTAGTTCTGGTTAAAAAGTAGTATAGCAATCAGTATTAAGTGAGCCCCATTATAAAAATTAGCTTGTAAAAAATTACACCAGGTGCATTTGCCAAATTTCATTTCAATCAGATAACCGCTTCCATACATTAAAATTGATTTAGGTGGCAGTTTTAGCGACAAATGAAAATGAAGCGGATAATTAAAAAATGTTTACTCTTATGAATAAAAAAATATGATGTTACTTATATGATCTTTCTAAAATTCTATTGGTTCTGTTTTCGTCACGAGAAACTTTATGACGCCATTTAATATAAAATGTAAACAAAATTGTTAACTGGGTTCTTTGTTTGTTCCAAATTTTCTGTTCTTGTTTTTAATTAGATATTTGCTTTTATATGCGTACATGCAATAATTTCAATTAATTAATTTAATATAAATGTTCATGGACTTTAATATAAAAATCTGCACTTCCAAGCGTCGTACTTCGACGGCGCTTCCATGAAAAGCGTTATAACTTTCCTGTTTCCTTTGTTTCTAAGCAGAGAAGTATAATAAGCTTAAATTATTTGGATTTATACAGATCTTTTGTAAAAACCTCGGTCTAAAAGTTGTATAAATATAGATGAATGTAAGTTGTTATTCTCCCAAAAATTAATAGTTTTTCAAGGAGTATTGCAATTTTATGATTTTATTAACATGAATCAACATAGGAACATGATCAATATCCTGAGTTGAATTAATTTAAAAAAATATATAATTCGTGGTGTTCCATTTAATATCTATGATACAATAGTTTATTTTATTGTAGAATTTTTAAATATGTATGTATACCTGTATTAGGATATAATTTTTTTTTTAATATTTATGAACAATTCAAAATTTTCTTATTTTATATTCGTAAACTTCCTGCTGCTTGAACAAGAAAGAATTTGGAAACTGTGATGACACTATAACCCCCCTGCCCCCAAAATCTTCACAAATTTTGGCATTTTGGTCGTTTCTAAATAAAACGCATCAAAAATTTTTGGTTTTAATTTATTGTAATAGATCCCATGTTCGCTGTTCGTCCGTGAAAGTGTATAAATGTCTGGCCACGGGGGCCGCGGTGGGGGCGGCAAGTCGCCGCACCACTTCCGCCCACCATCCCCCTACGCGCCGTCTCCACCCCCGCGCCTGGGGAGTCCCGGCATCAACATGTTTGCAAATAGATTGCCTTACATGGCCTGTCCACGACCCAGATGGCCTGCGGCGATGTCCCCCGTTCCTCCAGGATTTTCGCCGCCGCCCAGACCTTGGATGCCTATGCACCCCGTAAGTTGCCATAAAAAGAAAACCATTTTTTGTGTTCTACATTCTGTTATTTAATCAGTGTTCATTACATTTTAAGAGCAAATATGTAAAATAATTGAAAACGGCATCCACAAAATAAAAACTGTATGCCATTGCGCTTTGCTTCGTTCCGCCGTGTCCACATTACGTTTGCTTCGTTTCAAAGACGAAGCGAAGTCACCTATGAGTTTGTGGAGTAAACGTTTCTAAGAGAACCAACTCACCTCCATGCTTTTCATTCAGAAAGTTTTTGACCGAATAGGGTATGTCGTAGAGTCTGCGTGGAAGTGTGATTGAACCGCTATGGGGAGGCTCTTTGATGTAAAGCGGAATCAAAAATTGCTCGTCGTCGGTATTGCTAGGATTGTCAGTCAAAGGACAAGATCCTGTTACTAAAATTAGCGTACTTTCCTCATCGGTGTTTTCCACCACGTGTTTTACACTTTGCACCAAGTCAGAATAAGCGTGTGCTACCTCTTTCAAATAACCCCCGAGCACGATAATCAGGAAGCCATTTTCGCCACACTCTTGTACGCTGGATAGCGTCTGCTTTACCAAGTCGAACAATCCATTTTCGCACACTTTCCCCAGTTGCTCTAAGTCGTTGGGAACTTCACTACTCCCACTTTCCATATTCACGTCGGTTTTTTTCTCCTTGTCAAGGAGCTTTCCGAAGAATGTAAGTTTGATGTTTGCCAATACGCCAAACACGTCCCAGTTAGACATATCCTCCGATTTGGTGTCCACTGGATCCTGTCGTTTGGCTCTAATTTTGAACACCTCGCTGTGTTCGGGTCCGGTGATGAAATGCGCTTTTTTGTCGCTGCGTGGGTGTTGGTACCCAACTTCCAAATCGTCGTCGCTCGATTTTTTTACACGCAAACCGTCGCTGAAAGTGTCGTTTTCTTGCGAGGCCACGACTGTTGTCATACCCATAACATTTTTGCAGAAACTAATCAGTGATGAAATTCCTGATTTGAGGAGTCTCTTGCAGTCGCACAGACTCGGAACGATGAACGAGGGCACATCCTCTTTAGCGGCACAATGCTAGGATAATTTTTTTAATCAAAATCGTAACCATAAATTTGGTTTTGCAGTACTTTGACCCTGGTTTTTTCAACGAAATTCAACAACTTGATCCCGGAGTCTTGCTCGTAAGACTCTGAGGCGCAAGTTTTGGCAAGGAAAATTACAACGTTGAATTTCTTGTCTTTGCCGCTTTGCGATACTAAAACATCGTTTGAGTTTATGAGAACTAGAAAGCGACTCACAATTTTTAGTTTTGTCCAAATTTATTGACAATAGCATGAAAAGAAGAACAATGTTTTGACAAGATGTCATCGTCTCTCTTTTATTTTAATGACAATAAACTTTGACTTTGCACGAAGTCGACCGATTAAACAAACATGCTAATTTGAGGCAACTAAATTGTATACCTAAAGGCCGGATATTGCGTTACGCGGACTTTGATTTTTGATTTTCTGATTGTTTGCCACCCTAAAATGTTGCTGTTGTTTGCTTGCAGCCTTCACCAGCACCTCGAGGGGCCTCTCCGGAATATTTTAGAGGCATCCACCCTTATTCTCCTTCACCTGACCACTTTCGGCCGCATCCCTATTCGCCGGATTTTGGTCCTCCATCCCGCGAATTCGAGTACGTCGGTGTGCCCTTGGAACCTCCACCTCTGCCCCAGAACTACGAACCCGACGATGACGACAGCGGTCCTTCGACAGCCGAAATCATAGCAAATCAGTCTCAAGACTACATCGATGAAAAACTAGCCGAGTATCAAGCGACCATTTACCAGTTGCAAGGTAAGTGATGCGTTGTTTTATTTTCGTCCGCGATTATGCAACACTATTTAGAAAAATCTCGAAAGCGCCCCGTCTACCTTGACAGCGAAACGGGGTCCGAGTCAAGGAGGTTGTTCACCCAATATTTTAGAATTTGGCACGGATTCGGGCTAATTTGGTCGAATGCGTGCTCGTAAAGTCTCATGTTTTTGTCGGCGCCGAAAAATTGTTAAGAGTGGGTTCGATTGCACCCGGTGATCATGTATCAAAGGTAAACTCGATAATACAAAGTACATAGATTAATCGGTGACGTTCATTTTTTAATAACTCGCATCACAAAGTCGGTGTCAGTGCAAGTGGAACGATGACCGATACGCTGCTAGAGGAATGGCGCGAGTTAGACGAAGATTTCCGCAGACTTGAGGCCACAGGCAAATTGTACCAAGAAAAACTGGAGGAGGTTAATCGCTACCAGAAGGAATGCCTGAAACACATTCAGCATCAGAAATACCGCGTCGGTCTCATCTCCAAAACACTCAAGCGCTTCAAACTCAAGCAATACGACCGACTCGAGGAAGAAATACTCAAGCGCGAAGCCCAGCTCCATGAAATTCAACAGACACTGCCGAAAGAAAGCGGCAGATACTTGAAGATTATTCTGGGAAACGTAAACGTCTCGATATTGAACAAAGAAGACAAGTTGAAGTACAAGAGCGAATACGAAAAGTTCAAGTTGATATTAAGTGCAGTGTCTTTCGTGCTCTCCGTTTCTAATTTATTGTTTATTAATCGCGGCGTGGAACGCTTCCATTTGTTCATGATGGTTTGGTACTATTCCACTTTAACTGTACGCGAAAGTATCCTCATGTTGAACGGATCAAAAATAAAACCTTGGTGGCGAATACACCACTTCATTTCCACTGTTACTGCCGCACTTCTTCTCATTTGGCCAGAAAGTGAAACTTGGAACGAGTTCCGGACGCAGTTCATGACATTCACGGCGTACTTAAGTGTTATACAATATCTACAGTTCCGATACCAGCAGGGAGTGTTGTATCGACTGAAAGCGCTTGGAGAGAAAGACAATATGGAGATTACGGTTGAAGGATTTCATTACTGGATGTGGCGTGGCCTCAGTTTCCTTTTCCCCTTCCTATTCATTATCTACTTTTTCCAGTTCTACATGGCGTGCACTTTGTACAGCTTAAGTAACCTGCAGGAAGCTACTTGGCACGTCAGAATCTTATCAGTGTTGTTTTTCACTTTATCTGTAGGAAATATTACGGTAATGATATTGATAATACCAGATAAGATTAAGCGCAACGTCAAGTCAGCGATTGTGAATAAATGGTATTAGCAGAGGCTTAAAATAAAGTGGTTTCACTACAATTTTATTATTATTATTTGTTTTCTTCATCTGTGGGCTCCGGTGGATTGTCAGATACGTCTTCACTTGGCGGTTCTTCGTCCGGTTCCGTCATATCACAGTCTAAAATTTCAGTCTCTTCAACTGCTGCTTCCTGCACTTCTTCAGTAATTTCTTGGTCGATTTTTCTTAAATCGTCTTCGCTCATCTCGTTGAGAACGTCCTGGACCCACGATTGCTCGATTTCGCTTTGTAGTGTATCGTTGAATGATTTTATGCGTTTCAGAGTCAATTTTGCTCTTTCTTGTACGTTTTTGATCGGATCTTCGACCATAACCCTCACTTGTTTGACAAAATTCTTGACCAACACTGACAAAACACCTTTTAGGTAGCAGTCATGCACTTCGTCACCTTCGATGGAATAGATTACGTGTTTGTGTTCTTTCTGAAGGTTCTCCAAAGTATCTTCTGCATAAAAATTTAGATTGTCTTGGACTCTAACATCTTCAAGTTCTTCGTCCGAGTCGGTGACAAGTTCACCAAGCAATCGACTGAGTGTTATGATTTCGACTAGCGCAATTTTGGCTTGGTCAGAGCTTTGGACTGATTCTTTAAAGTCTCTCAAATATTTCCCGTTTGTATCATTGCTGTCTAAAGTGGGCGAAATCAGTTCTTCCACGGCAAAGAACGTGGTGTATCGGTACAAATAGCGAGGGTCTGTAGCAAATGGCAGCAAAATCGGAACAACCGAGTTTCTCGCCCATTCCATACCGAACTGCTTGATCAGAAGCGGTAGGATCAAAGGAGTCGTTCTTCGGATGGCAAAAATGGGGTCGTTGAGCATAGCGTTGTAGAAGTCTTTCAAGTTGTCGTCGAAGAACTCACTGGTGCTGTTGCGTGAGATATGCATGAAAGCCAAAAGAAGATTTCTGCGTGTTCTCCAGTGAAGTTCCGAGTGCCGCAGTAAATTTTCAACAACGCTTCCGACGGATTTAAGCGATTTCGCGATGTCCACATTCGTGGGAAGTGAGTTCAAATTTTTCAGCATGTTTTCTTTGAACGGCATGTATTCCTCGTTTTCCAAAGCGTCCACCACAACTGGTAGGATATTTTCGTTGAAGCAGTCGTTCCTCAGGATGCCACTCAGAGACAAAATGTTTGTCGACAAAGCAACTCGCACGTCTTCGCCCGGATCTCTGAGCA
Source organism: Eledona agricola (assembly GCA_964023215.1). Lineage (NCBI taxonomy): Eukaryota > Metazoa > Arthropoda > Insecta > Coleoptera > Tenebrionidae > Eledona > Eledona agricola. Next base: position 27,604,532 of record OZ026857.1, on the reverse strand, counting down.
TCATATGTATTTCTGAAAGAATGGTTTCTTCAAAATTCTTTTCAAACAAGTCTTCGAAATTGGGCTCGTTTTTGAAACTCTCCCTGAAGCTCAAGACGAAATTGTACAAGTTTTTGGCGGCGAAAACTCGCACCTCACACTCTTCATCTTGCACGCATCTGTTGTAGATGGTGACGAGTTCGTCGCGTATTTTGTCCGTACTGCGTATTTCGTGGATTCTCCAAGCGATCCGCTGGCGTGCGCGCCAAGATTGGTCCTCGCTCAGTTGCTTGAAGGTCCTTAACAAGTACTCAAAGATTTCAAAGTCTTTGAGTTTTTTCGAAATGGCGATTCCTACATCCACAGCTAAGGTTCGAATGGAATCCTAAAAAAAAACAACATACAATAAGGTTTGGGTGAACGCTTTTAACGTTTTTGGTGTTACCTGCTCGTCCTGAGCCAGGTTGTGAAAAATGGGAACAAACTCCGATATAAGCTCTTCGACTTCAATCAAAGGAATCAACTCCAACAAACTGTTGGCGGTGGAGCGTCTCACCATTGGCGAATCGTCTTGAATTAAATTTCTGAAATGGTTTGTTAGCTCGGTTTGTTTTTCTGGCGACATTTTTGAGTAGCAAATCTGCAAGAAGGAGTTGAATTGTGGACTGTGCTGCCAAGTGCTGCACTTTTCAACTCACTGCAATGAGACATCCCGCCGAGCATTTTGTAGTGAACCAGTCGCTAACAGTCAAGCTCTCTATCAACGGATAGAACGATTGTTCGCAATGCTCCCGATCGAGGCTTTCGCAGATATTCCGCATGGACTCCACCGCTCTATCTCTCACGAGCACCTCGTCTTCACTCGCCAACTTCACCAAGATATCCAAAAGCAAACCCACGTGATCCTCTCCTCCAACAAAGGGAACCAAGCGCTCCAGCATCTCAGCCAGATTGAAGCAGGACTCCTCGGGCATGGCGTCAACGTAAGTGGCCAGGCACGGGATGAGTTCTTCGCGAGTGCGCTTTACATCCATGGCAGATGCCAGCGATGGTAACCGTCGGATGGCGTCGACTTGGACCTAAGCAAAGTGTCAAATGGGGTGATTAATCGTGTTTGTTTTACCGAGACGTTCTCGTCCATAATCGAGTCCTTGAAGACCTCGATGTTGATGCTGTTCGCTTCCAGCATTGTAAATTTGGACGCACACACTTGCTCACTTTTTGATGGTGTGAAGGAAGTGTTGTCGCATGACGGTTTATCTTATCTTTCCGATAAAATTTTGATTGTTTAAGTGTTGTAATTAGCGGAGGAAAATTGCTACAACTTATAGCAGTCCTTTGTGGACTCTTTAGCGTTATTTAGAAATAGTTATTGTGTCCTGCTCAAATGTGAGAATAGAAATTGTATTTGATCGCAGTCACACGTACGTCACGGAGATGGCGCCATGAGTTACTGTTTGCAATTTTGTTGCTCGTATCCAAGGCTCCCCCTCATACTCCTATCAACATATTATTTTTCTGTTTACTTGCTAAATAAGACGAAAGAATATGTTTGCAATTCTTGTTCCGATTTGATTGCAAAATAAATGTTAAGGATTAAAGGATTGCTTTGAATCTAAAATGCTTAAAAAAATAATAAATTTTCATTTTTTCCGAATCAATTCAAAAGTCACAATATTGCAATTTTTTTTAATTTTATTGAGATTTTTGTGTGCGATCTTTTTTTTTATTTCAATCTTGTAAAAATTATACAAAGCAATTATGTAAGTGTATCAAGCAAATCAAAGGCGCTCACTACATCTCCCTAATGGAACTTCAAATGGAACACGGTCTAAAAACCTGATTAAGAACGTTATTATGAAATAAAAAAAACTTCCCCGTAACTTGATGGCATACGTCTGTAATATTGGGGTTGGAAAAAGGACCCGAATCTGCCAAAAATGAGCAAAATGAAGGCATAATTGAAACTGAAGTTGAAGTGATATTGCTTAAGATCCAATTTTGACAAACAAATATTTCCACTGGTGAAGAATTGAAATATTTGAATAATGTGGGCACAAGAAAACTCGTTTTTTTGAAGAATTTAGGTTTTTTATTTTATTATGCCTGTACTGTATACTTTGAAATGTTAATAAACACACTGTAAATATCACTGTTGTGTATTTTAACCTGAATCCTAAATAGTGAACAACCTCGGTGGAGTGACAAAACAATTCATTAATTATTTCATTACTTAGATTGTAAAGATATTTATACAAATTGCAAATTGTAGATTTGAATTCTTTGATTGGAGTGTCATGCTTGCATAATAATTTTTCTGCCATAGATGGAACAAGCAACATGCATATATTTTTCCAGAACATAATTTTTAGTTTTTTCGATCTAATTAAAACTTAATTTGAATTCTAAGAGCGTCAGCGTGTCAGATTCGTAACAGCTGCTGGCTTTATCTGGAGCAAAAGAAAAATTAATATATGTTTAAAAAGAATAGAATGGTTCCAATGAAAACAATTACGCAATACATCTGAAGAAATCACAAAATTTGGTTGCTGTTTTTCTGCTACAAAACTCATTTTTCGGTGCTTTAGCTCTAGGGATGATGTAATTTTTTGAGGATTTTAATACGGAATCTCGGATAATTTTGATATTATAAATACACACATATGATAGAAATTTATTTAAAACATTTTATTTTGTGTATCTACTCTAATGACCATGGCTAATACGTAATAATATGACACGAGAACAAACATATTATTATTTCAGAACAAAGAAAATTTCACATTTCATCAATCTCTTGTGAATTTGCCAATAATTGATGTAATTGTTTAAGTACTGTTGTGAATCGATGAGTGTGTGAAATATTAAGTGAAGTTTGTGTATTTTGATTGATGGTATGCGCGTCATGTTACAAGTTAGTGGAACTTTAATCACTTCGTAATTTGTTCATAATTGTGGGTGATATTAAGCGGATCATCAGCAGCAATAAAAACAACAAAAAGAATGTTGTTAAACTCTCGGCTGGAGCAAAATTTAGAAAAAAAGGTCGCCTAAATCGGGAAGATTCTCTACCACGAGTTTAATTCAAATTAATAAATACCTAAGTAAAGGTGGCAAAGTTTAAAAGAAAACGCGGTTTGAACCATATGTGCCTTCCAAAGATCCGGGTGTGAGTGTGGACTATCATAAAATTAAATATCGATCAGTAAAGTAGAAATTGGCCGACAGCTGACCGGCAGATTTTGCTTTGATGTTTGTATTTGATTTTTCAAGAAAACTGCATCTGGATTGAAGATACTATCACGTTTCTGAATTCGGGGCTCACAATTGATTTTGATGAATTTGGAGTTTTACCACCACAAATCCCCAACCTCTTTTGTTTATACTAAATTTAAAAGATTTTAATCGCTTACAAACTAGTTATACGAATTAGCCGTCTATTAATAACGACATATTTTTATTCCGTAGTTTCAAAATCGTCGATTTCAACACAAGTTGCGGAAACAGTCACGTCCATCACTTTATATTTTAAGCAGCTCGAAGCATTTCCTACTCAAAAATGATTTGCTCTATTTTTGAATTACGTGGCAACGCCCATACTGCGTTCTGGAACTTCTTTCTGATCGTTCCTTGACCTATACCAAGTGCCAATTCATTGCAATTTTTCAGTCCTTGACTCGCTTACGGAATTTCAATGCTAGGTGGCGTACGTTTCGATTGTGATGAATAATAATTCAACGAGATAATTAATGATTTGAAGCGGTGGCCGGTTCCCATGACTTCACGCTTATATCAGTAAATTACATAATTTTTATCACCGAACCAACACATCGTTCACCGGGACGATTCTAATTCAACTCTATATACCAGAGCAACATTGCACAATTGACAATGTAATCGCTTAAAATAAATCCGGCGAGAAGGACAAGGAAAGAAACGGGACATTATCGATTTCCCGACGTCTCTTTCTCTGTTCGGCAATAGAAACATAGAAACATCACGAAATCGGATGAGTTTTAATGGGATAATCGCACGCGGCTGTTAGATTGCAATTAATTGGGCTTAGGTGATGAAAAACTGGACGTAACGGCCTCAATCCGACGACAGCTTCAGACAGTTTTAACAGTTAATAGCTGTCCAGCCTTGACACCGATGTTCCGAGGCTCCAGCTTTCACTCTCGTTTTCCCAAAATCAACACCGAAAAACACGAATTGCGTCACGGATCGCGTGTCTTAACTTCGCGGAGTTGCTTTGCCGTTGCAACCATCAACCCTTAGCATTCAAATTCAATTAGCGTTGGGTTAGTGGGGTAAATGTAAGCTCCGTAATCGATAACACACATTGCGTTCTACGCGGTCGCCTTTCAATGGTTTCGGATTAATTTACCAGCGTCAGCGCACCCAGTACATTTTTTTTTGTGTTTAGATTTGTGGTCAGCGTGCGACCCATAATAAATAATTCATATCCATGGATTACGAAACTGGTTCTCGTTACTATGTCTCATCAATCAAACTAGAAGCTAGTGAAATGCACGAGTGCACTTGGTAACTTTAGGAGAATCAAGTTCTAAATGTAGGGTTCAACCTTCGAAAATCTTAAATCGATAGAATTAGAACTAGTAAATTTATTGCAGTTGTAGGTGCGGCCTTGTTATCTAATCTTGAGATTTTCGCGCAAAATGCGCACTGACGGTGATTGCTGTCATAAACTTATTTTTCAATATACAAACATTTTCATTAGTTTAAATATTTGGAATATTTGGAAATTTAACTAAAAGTGCTGTATCTAGAACTCGCTGCCTGTTTGCTGCAGCTTTCGTTGGTTGTGGAGGCAACTCAGTTTTTGCAGAATTCGTTCTACTATTTTCAAAAGGATTTAGGATTTCAGGTGGTTGTTCTTATTTGAAGTAAAGTTGTCTCGGTACAATAGTAGTTCACTTTATTTGTTCTTGCAGAACTAAATAGGACCTAGAATGTTTTTAATTTTTAATTAGATCACAAGTTTTTGCATCCGTATAATATAACATTTTGCCACATTTTTTCTTTATTAAAATCAAAGTTATATCGAAGAAGTAAACAATTTAATTACAAATATTTTTTGAATTCAAAAAATGGAGCCCTTGATTTATTTAGTTACTTTTTGACTGTCTATGCGAGAAAGAAGAGAAGTGTGTAAATTTTATAACTTAAAAAATATTTCCGTATCGATGTTTTTGTTGTGATGAGAAAGTTCCGGGACGACGAGCATTCAAAAATATATTATACTAAAAAGTAAATATTTTTAATGTAAATTAATTTAATTTAAACGAAGCCGTGTATTCGACAGTTTTGTTTCAAAAATTGTGTCTACATTTGGGTATGGAATTTTTAAATAAAATACTACAACTTAAAAAAATGCATATATTATGTAATTTTCTATAAATAATCTTTGTTTATCTGAGAAACCGTGTAATAAGTTGGTGCTTAATCTTGGCACTTTATGTTTTCTTTGAATTTAGAACGAATCTCTGATACGCTATCTATCGACGTCATTAGTTAAAGTTATACAGAAAGACTTGTTGGGTAATGATTACTGTCGAATTGAACCGAGACGACGCACCCATCATCACACCATTGATGCAGGTGGGCCCCTGAAACTTCCTGGTCCATTAACTAAACCCAGTCGTCGCCAAAGATCCGGTGGAGCCCATCGTCGTTGCGTCCTTCGGTAGCTTCGGCCCGATCCGAGCAGATCCGTTCGCTCCGTGCGCCCGGAGTCTCGTCCTTTCCACTCATGTTCACTTCAGTATCGAACGGTGTCGCGGTACGCAACAACGCAAACGCCACCTTCTAAAGAGCCAAGAAGTGGGTATCTTGATGAGCACCGATGCGTCTCAAAACGAACCGTCATGAGTGCACCGATCAAAGATCCGACTCGGGGGCCCAACCGGCGCCCCGAGAGTCCCGGCAGCTCGCCGGGGCCCCTACGCGATCGCGTTAGCTTCTTCGAGAAAGTGTGGAGTGGTGGGCGGTCGTCGGTCGTCGACGTCGAAGAGCTGGAGCGGCGTCTCGACGAGGAGCGGGCGCGGAACGTGGAGCACAGTCGACTGGAGCAGGTCACTTTGAGGCACACGCCCACGGGGTCGCCGAGACACGCCGGGGGCAGCGTCCAGGCAAGGGTCACGGCAAGGCGGCTTGCAGCCCGTTTTTTTATCAAGTGCCGCGTGGGGGATTACCCCGGGTGCATTTTTCGAACGGGTCTCGTTTCGCGTGACGTCACATTCGGTACGATCAATTTCACCACCCACGTGGCGCTGACTGACCGGGCTGACAAACCCTTGCGCGATCTTAATCAAATTTTCAGGACAGGGTGTCATGTCACGAACCAATTTCGAGTTCGTTTGCATTTATGAGAGTTGCACCACCGTTCCCTGTACATACACCCCAAACTGTTCTCAGCTCTACAAACAGTTTGCCAGAAACTGCATAGTTAGAGTTCGAGGCTCGTTTTTTGAAAGCAGAAGGTACATGCCGCATTCCAAAATATTCCGTAATATTTTATTTAAATTTTTGTACCTAAAAAGTTAACACAACAATGAGGTCGATGAATGAGGCGACCAATGAGCAGCAAATTATATACAGACTATTAGATACCTACTGATATTTACATAATATATTTTTAATTATGTAAGTGTGGAAGGTTTCACGGTCAGTGTTATCAACGATTTTTGTATTTATAAATTGCAACAGCACAAAATATACAAAGTATTTATTTAATATGTAGAGTATAAAAAACTACATTTTCAAATATTTTAGTGTTCTTTGACATCTAGTAGAGGAAACATTGTTATCAAACATTTTATTTTTTCCTTTCTCTTTATTTTTATGCATTCCAGACCTTCATTAGTCCAAACAAACAATTAACAGAATTGCTTTTTAGTTATCGCTAATTGTCCTTGCGTGTGACGTTTTTTGTTGATTTGAATTGAAGATCGTCTTTTAGGACCATAAATATGGTAATAACTGACTATTGGAAGCTTGCGGCATACAAGCAGTATTTCATATGGAATATCCAGTTTTATGTGGCACTTCATTTCTATTGTGTATTCTAATTAGACCATTTGTACTACCTCCAAGACATGGATATCAAAGTAAACAAAACCCACAAGAATCCACTTGACAGTTTGCTACCACCTGCCATTTTTCTTTATCCGCCCGTTCCTTACTACAACGCAGGACTTTATATTTCCGTTTTCTATCAATTGCATTTCTACTTTTTAAGCATCGGTTGTGTTTTGTTTACAAACTGCTCGCAAATAAATTGATTCGTTTTTCTTAAACTAAATATGTGGCTTTTTTTACACCAACCCTAATCCGTAAAATATTTTGTTAAAAAATATCTCGACCCTTCTTGAACTCACTAGAAGTTAAATCTCAAAATTTGTTGCAGAGATTTTTCAACATATGATTAAGATAAACCAGTTTTTCCCTCTGTTTGTTTGGAATTTTTTTAAACACCCCTTGCCGTAGTTTTCAAGTTTATATATTTGAAATTTCGAAAAAAGCAACTTTGTAACAAACGGTTTAGTTTAGATTTTGATGTAGTATTCACCAGCTCTAAACAGGCACGACTTTTTCTGTTTCTTGAAATATACCGCTGTGCCTAAAAGAAGTTCTGAGAGATCAAAAGAATCCAAACACACGATTAAAAAGTGCAAGGAACCATGAAAAGAACCCAAAATCCCTCATTGGAATCTTATGAAAAATTATGATTCAAAGTTAAATAAAAAATCATAGGAATCAAAAGAAAAAGAATCTGAAAAATAGATTTAAAAAATATTATTGTTGGTAGTCAAAGCCATTTTAAGAATATAAAGGTGTAGTCATCAATATTCGCATAAGATGTATACAGAAGCTGTACACGTAATAAATTTAATACATTTATACTTTTTCTTTCAAAAAAAAATAAATTAAAATTAAAATTCATCCAACGAGCCAGTTGGTTATTAAAAAATCGCTGAGCTGATCGATAGATAATGTTCCACTATCCAGAAGTGTAAAACTATGTCAAAATGCCAACTATTAAATAATCAAGTAATTTCGTAATTACACAAGTTTTATTTTAAACAAAAAATGCATTTGTTTGCTATTGTATCTTGCATTTAGCCTAGACCTGTTATATTTTTTGACATCATTATACGCGGGGGTCAGTTCGAGGTTATACCGATTTCCACAGTTAACGAATCATGAATAAGTATGTGCGAATTGCACCACCACAACGTCGCTAATGCACTTAGGTGCAATAACAGCGAGATGTATTCAAAATTGATATTCTTGTCTTGTCTGAATAAACAATGATGTCTTATCTTTTAACCATAACGTTTAATTTAGAACGGTTTGCTAGTTTCAAAAACAAATTGCTTTCAGCGCTTCAGTTGTAATTTATTCCACTTTTACGCTATCGGCTTAAGTTGTAATTTATAAATATTTAATTGAAGAACAATGTGTTTATTGTTTGGTTTTTCGACATTTTGTATTGAAATTTGTATCCGCTGTCTGCTTTAAACATTTTTAGACAAGTTTTTTATCTGTCGATTATTGAAAACCAGATTTAGCATTTTTTTAAATTTTTATCACTTGCAGATTAAATATTTTAATTTTGTTTTCCCTGATCAGATTGTAGCAAAATTATTGCAAAAAATGTGTAATACAAATTTTTACTAACTTGTAAATCTGTACCTATTTAATCAATTTTTAATAAAAGCATCGAAAACGATTTAATATAATACACCCAATATAGTTATCTTTCCATCTGATTAACTCCTGCAAATTGTGTAGACATAAATATGTATAGCAGAATCTGTAATCAAAATTCAAAAGTTATGCAATTATAAATAATAATTTTACATTAATTCGGTTAATCTTTCATTAGCCTTATAATATTGATTGATGCTCATGATGCTCGTTCCACTAAATATAGCTTTAGCTCATATCGAAAATGTTTTGACGAGTTTTGATTGATATTATATGGCTGCAAACCGATTAGGAGTAGACGAATTAATCATCTGTGAACTTCGACAGTTGTAATGTATAGATCATTCTGCATCTTTCGATTTCAATGCCGATAGGATTACGTATGATTGGGTTTTGCTATTCACGAGCGTTCACTAAATGGAAGCAAATTTTTTAGCTTAGAAATTGCCAAAACATCTAAAAATGTATTTATTGCTAAATTGAATAACAAAATCTTGCCAATAAAGCCAAATAATATATTATTATCTTTGCATGGAATGATTTTATGGACTATTCATCTGATTTGTGGGATTCTTTACATAATATGTAATGTAATATGTGTCAAATAAATTATTCCCATACGGTACCGTATATTCCTTAAATAGTAAATTAGGACATGAAACGTTATTTAGTAATTATCAACTAAATTATTCATCTACATTGGTTCAAAAAAATAATTCAACCATTACAATTTATTTATTTAAAAAAAATTATAAATCTATCTATACACAAACATTTTCCGGAAACATGGGGAAAGTTATTTGCCAAAATTAGTTTTTGAATTAATTTATTACATACATGATTTCATATGATTGATTTAGAAAATTGGGGCTTTCTAAATGTTAAAAATAATTTTACGACATAAATAAAAAATCCAAAGAAGCAAAAGAAAAATGAAAAAAAAAATATATTACGTCTTTTTTAAAAAAAAATTTGAGTTGTAATTTTTTTTTGTATAACAAAGTGGATCTATTTTTGTTTTTATCTTATGTAGGTATATTTTTGATTTTCTGGTCATACAATATGTGAATACACTAGGTTAAATTACCAAAGTCGAAATTATGAAGTTTTAGGAGATATTCCTAAGAGATTATAACTGAAATATTTTAATAATAACGCCGTTTATCATTCGGCATATTTTATTTTTAGCAGACGTATTCCAATTATAAATAAAAGTGAACTTTAAACTGTTATTGTCGACAATTACATATATTTTATTCATTTTGTTGATCAATAGTATTCAATTATAACAATCTTTATTATTGCATTGCTATTTTTGAGACTGCTTCATGTAATGTAGGAATCAATCTACGGCTTCCGTTTCCAACGCAACAACCATAATATGATCGATAAGTTTTCTTTCTCAGTGGGCGAGAATTTGAAAGCGCTTTTCTTAGATAGTTACGTGTTGAAACGAATCATAAAAAAACTATTGATGTTGACTTCCTGTTCTTCCAATTATTTACGTTGATTTGCTAAATTAAATAAAGACACGCAACTATAAATTTTGCAGACTTTTATTTTCTTTGTAATACAAAGTACAATTACAAATAAAAATACAAATTACTTTTGTAATGATAATAAAAAAATTGTAAAAAAGTTTTCTTTCTCAGTGGGCGAGAGTATGAAAGCGCTTTTCTTAGATAGTTACGTGTTGAAACGAATTATAAAAAATCTATTGATGTTGACTTCCTGTTCTTCCAATTATTTACATTGATTTGCTAAATTAAATAAAGACACCCAATTATAAATTTTGCAGACTTTTATTTTCCTTGTAATACAAATTATAAATACAAATAATACAAATTACCTAATTAACTACAATATGTTAAAATGAACCCTCATAATTTTTTGACGTATTTGGTGAGATCAAAACAATTCTTCTTAAAAATCGTTTTTTCTCTCTCTTCAACTTATTTTGAAAGTAAATATTCTGTGTTTACTTGTAAAATCTATAATATTGGGATTATCGCAAAACCTATGAAAAGCCAGTCATTAATAATTTATTTGATATTTAGAATTTAGATGTATCAGGTTCGAAGACAAAAAGTTTCGAAGCTCCTGAAGTGCTTTTTTATAATTAAACCATAAGAAACGCCCATTTGTTCCCATATCATTATATTTTCCTTAAAGAATCTTTATGAAATTTATATGAACAAAAATAAAAGTACATTTATTTTTGGCAATCGATTAGAACTTTATCTGCATTTATCTCTTTGTCCACACTTTTCAGGTAAATATTATACCATTTTATAAATTCAAGCGATCCATGTTATTCAATACAACTTTAACGGTTGGTGCAACTCCATAAAATAACACCTTTCTCCTGCAAATTTCTTAGAGCTTGACTCTGCAGGAGACGATAACGACGACCACCGAAGAGGGCGACCTCGCCTCCGGCGTAAAAACCGTAAAATTCGAAAAGGTGACCGTGCGAAAATCCGTGCGTCAAATAAGCTCCGGCGCCCGCAAAATCACCAGCAGGACTCCGTCAGAGGAACTGCTTTTAGATGACTCTGCATATTTGACGCAATCGAACGGAAACTTGGCCACGAGCTCGAAAACATCGAGCATATCGAGCTTGACCACGGGACGTTTTCCTTCGGAGGAGAGCCTGAGGAGGACGCCCTCAAAAGAAGGGCTGAGCAAGGACGAATCGGATAGCGGTAGCAGCAGTAAAGTGACTAGTTCTAGTTCGGAATGGTACAGCGAGTACAGGACTCAAAGTCTACACAGTGGTTCCAATAAATTGGAATATGTGAGGAGCAAGTCGCAGTACGACGAACACATCGCCATAATCAGAGGTCAGCATTGAGCAAGGGAAACCTTCACTGACGTTGTAATTGCACCGCGTCAACGTTTTAATTAATGCTAATCTAATTCGGTCTATTTATAAACGGTAACGTAATACGGTAGACATCTTAAGTTTAGACTGGTCAAAGACAAATATTGTTCTGAAAAGTTCGTGGCGCTTACATCACCAGGTGCATGCTAATAAAATCAGTAGGTGGCAAGTGACGATTTGCAATTTAAGTAACGGCGCCGTCGTTCTGTTAAAAGTTATATCGTACGCTTATAAACACTTGCCTTTTATAAATTTGCACAAGATTCAGAATATTAATATTTATTCGTTGCTTCTTATTCCAATTTGGTTTTCGTCCTTTTTTTTTTTTTACTAGTTTTTTGTTTACATTTTTTTTACTTAACATTTGTAAACTTATTACTTTCTTAGATCAATTGATTTCATCTATAATTAATAGTAATATACCTACAGTCAATAGTTTTCGTCTGTCAACATTTTTCCCAAAAGTTTTCATTTTCATACTACTATTAATTATTATCGATTAAATTATATTTCAAAGCCCCAATTAAAAAAAAATTAAATAAAAGTGAAATGGTTTTTAGGGGTTTGAGAGCAAGTAATCCCATTTTAAACAATACATTTTTCTGGTAAATGAAATATATGTAAAATAAAAATGTCTTTGTAACCCCATCCGTGGACTTACTGTATATTGTTTTTGCTATGCAGGCGGTGATTTTTATACGTTTTTACTTTTATATTTTTGTCGGAGCAAAATGTTGCATGTTTTAACTTTTGCTAGTCACCTGCATCTTCATTTCCGTTTTTTATTTGTTGCTTATCCTAAGTAGCAGCTTTTTCGCTCGTTAGTGTTATGTTACGCTATCCTGTCCACTCCAAATTATAACTAGTTAGCTGAACGAGCTGCTTCGTTCACAATATTTTTTCTTAGAATATATTTTTTAAAGGGAACGCGAAATGGAAGGCGGCATCAAATCGATAGCCGGCGTCTAAAATTAGTTCAGTTGTCGTTTTGCGATTGTGCAACTGCTTGCGACACTAACCTAATTAATTGAAGCTTTTTATACAGCTTTTTACATCTGCTGTTGGGCAGCAACTGTCCGTCCAAATTACAACTTCCGGTGATTGCGGCCCTCACTTCCAATTACAAAGTAAAATGACGCCACGTTATTATCTTTATCATGTTTGGAAGAAAATTATGAAGTCGAGCATGTTTATGTGCAAACTGGATGTAAATCAGCAGGAGAAGGTCGCGTGTAAACATCAAAAATGCGTGCCGAAATTGGTTACATAAAATCCCATCTTCGTCCGTAAATCATAAGGAAAAAGAACAGTGGGCCTTGTCGGTCACGCATATTGCGTCCTGAATTGAGATTTTTGAACCCGGTGACAGACACAACCATCTCTGGTCTTCGGAACGATGTTCGATCAAGATGCGAGCGGCGCATTTATGACGTACAAAGAATTCGTAAAATTTGCATCGGTGTTTGTTATCAAACAGGGTTATCTTAATTGTTCACGCTCGATTCTAATCTCATGTCCCAGCGTTAATCAGAGCGTAGTTTCGCCCGGAATAATCAATTTCGTTTGTTTTGATCGCTCGGATCCTGTTCGCTGTTGGCTTGATTGTGGAAGCAAACAGCTGCAAAGCGTTAAAATTTAAATAATAAACAAGCAAACGATACGGCACACAATGAAAAATACACAAGGAGCCCGTTGGTGAATAAGGAATGTGTGTTTTCAGAAGTCGTAACATAAATTTGTTAATGTTAAAAAGCAACTGCAGATAGGATTATGACTTGAAATACTGATGCGTTTGTTGCACTTGCCAACTACTCGGACAAAATAAATCGCCGGTTTTTTTATATTAATTTCTTCGTTAACAGAAGTTGTAATCGAATTATCAGCCTTGTCTGGTTAATTTTTTACTACTATTAAATTTATAACATAACAATTAAGTCTATTCCCTACAATGAGTTTGTTTTTCGAAGAGTGGATAAAAATTTGACGGGGTTTATAAATTACCCAAATTTTTAGCGTCGCCTCTCTTGATGTTCGACCGAAACTAGATTTTATGGCCGAAACCGAATCGCGGCTTCAGTCTCAGTTTCGGCCGAAACCAAAATTTCATGTTTTAGTGCGAAAAATATAATAAATATTATCATAACCAGTCTTTATTTATTTTTTTAAATCAATCATGTATTAATCCTTCAGCCTCTGATATTTTAACTAATCATTAACTTATCATATCATATTATTACGCCCCTTATTTCAAAAAGCACAAATAAATATACTTTTTTTAATATTATGAAATAAAATAAAAGTTACAAAAAAAATTACTTTTTAGTAAAAAGTAATTACCTAATTAATGTGTTTAATAATACTTCAATCAAATGTATCGAAATAAAAAGATAAAAATCAACTACAGAATCTAAAACATTCAAGGGGTTTTAAAATTTTAAATACAAAGAATGTATAGATTCATATAAAACTAATTAAGAACATGTAAATAAAAAAATTTGTCTAACAAGTGCCTAATAACTGTGTTTAATCTACCAAAAAGTTACGCTACCTAAAAAAGAAAATTCATAAATAAGAAACCAAAGCCAGCCTCAAACCAATTTAAAGATAATTAAAAGAAAATAATAAAATTGCGACAGTGCTTACTGTAAACTAAAGAACCTTATTTCTTAGGAGTATCAGTTTAAAGAGGCCCCAAAGATAGTCTTGGTATCGACTGAAATAGCTAAATAACCTAAAATGCTCACTAATGTGAGCGCCTATACTATTTTTTTCGACCGTGAAAAAAAGTGACATTTACCATGTGCAAAGCTTGTCATTTTTGATTAGTAAAAAAATATTTTTTTAACGGCTTTAAAATGTGGTCGACTCTTCTACGCCAGCAAAGCATTTTCTGTTACTTTTCCAATTTTTTTCATGGAACACCACTGACAAAACTGACATAAGTTCTACGCTTGCAGTTTCATTTATTTCTATGTCTTCACTGCTAGAATCCATCACAAATTGGAACTTTGCTTTGCCAAAAATATTGAGTCAAAGTTTTCGCAACTGTCATTTTTATTTGCTGTCGTAAACATATTATATTAGGTGAACTCAGCATGAAACTTAATAAATATATTAGATAATTTTTTGGAAATAAATACTGTTGCTTTCTTTCGTTTTTCACGGCTGTAGAAAAAACGTCGTTTTTATTTCGTGGTAATATTTTTATTTTGATGGCGCCTTTGAATGTCTTTTTTATCTCGATTAACGGTCTCGACCAAAATTGACATTTTCATGCGCCATCATTAAAAAAACGTTGTGTGCATCTCGGCCAAAAGTGTTTTTTGGCCTTGGCTACAAACAACATATTCGGCCAAAAAAGATCACTTAAGTCCTTAATTTACAAATAACTATTTAAAGAGGATATAGGTATAATAGAAATAAAGTTGACACAACCTAGTCGAAAAGTGTCTAAGATGAAGGTGTCTAAAGAACGAATTATTCAACTTGTTTTTCATCTTGTTATTTTTGTTTGGTCATATACCATTTTTTGCTGTTTACACTTGATGAATTTTTCCTTACAACCTTTTTTTGTTAATCTATTGCACTGGCACCTGTACAGAAATTTGTGATGCAGCATCACAGATTTTATATAAATTTTTTTATTTTAGAATATTTTACGTACAGATTTTATATAAATTTTTTTCTTTTTTTAGATAAGATTTTATATAAAATTTAACAAAGACATTTGACACCATGTCAAATTTTATATAAAATGTTATTTGAAAAAATATATTAAATTAGGATAATTAGGATATTTAAGTTGCTCAGGAAGCTTTTGCTCGGGATTCTCGGGTTGCTCAGGAAGCTTTAGCTTAGGATATTCAAGTTGCTCAGGAAGCTTTTGCTCGGAATTCTCGGGTTGCTCAGGAAGCTTTCGCTCGGGATTCTCGGGTTGCTCAGGAAGCTTTTTCGGGTTGCTCAGGAAGCTTTTGTTTAGGCTATTCAAGTTTCTCAGGAAGCTTTTGCTCGATATTCTCGGGTTGCTCAGAAAGCTTTTGCTTAGGATATTCAAGTTGCTCAGGAAGCTTTTGTTCGGGATTCTCGGGTTGCTCAGGAAGCTTTTGCTTAGGATATTCAAGTTGCTCAGGAAGCTTTTGCTCGGGATTCTCGGGTTGCTCAGGAAGCTTTTGCTCGGGTTTCTCGGGTTGCTCAGGAAGCTTTCGCTCGGGATTCTCGGGTTGCTCAGGAAGCTTTTTCGGGTTGCTCAGGAAGCTTCTGCTTAGGATATTCAAGTTGCTCAGGAAGCTTTTGCTCGATATTCTCGGGTTGCTCAGGAAGCTTTTGCTTAGGATATTCAAGTTGCTCAGGAAGCTTTTGCTCGGGATTCTCGGGTTGCTCAGGAAGCTTTTGCTCGGGATTCTCGGGTTGCTCAGGAAGCTTTTGCTCGGGATTCTCGGATTGCTCAGGAAGCTTTCGCTCGGGATTCTCGGGTTGCTCAGGAAGCTTTTGCTCGGAATTCTCGGGTTGCTCAGGAAGCTTTTGCTCGGGTTTCTCGGGTTGCTCAGGAAGCTTTCGCTCGGGATTCTCGGGTTGCTCAGGAAGCTTTTTCGGGTTGCTCAGGAAGCTTCTGCTTAGGATATTCAAGTTGCTCAGGAAGCTTTTGCTCGATATTCTCGGGTTGCTCAGGAAGCTTTTGCTTAGGATATTCAAGTTGCTCAGGAAGCTTTTGCTCGGGATTCTCGGGTTGCTCAGGAAGCTTTTGCTCGGGATTCTCGGGTTGCTCAGGAAGCTTTTGCTCGGGATTCTCGGATTGCTCAGGAAGCTTTCGCTCGGGATTCTCGGGTTGCTCAGGAAGCTTTTGCTCGGGATTCTCGGGTTGCTCAGGAAGCTTTCGCTCGGAATTCTCGGGTTGCTCAGGAAGCTTTCGCTCGGAATTCTCGGGTTGCTCAGGAAGCTCTTTCGGGTTGCTCAGGAAGCTTTTGCTTAGGATATTCAAGTTGCTCAGGAAGCTTTTGCTTAGGATATTCAAGTTTCTCAGGAAGCTTTTGCTCGATATTCTCGGGTTGCTCAGGAAGCTTTTGCTCGGTACTCTAGGGTTGCTCAGGAAGCTTTTGCTTAGAATATTTAAGTTGCTCTTAAGCTTTTGCTCGGGATTCTCGGGTTGCTCAGAAAGCTTTTGCTTAGGATATTCAAGTTGCTCAGGAAGCTTTTGTTCGGGATTCTCGGGTTGCTCAGGAAGCTTTTGCTTAGGATTTTCAAGTTGCTCAGAAAGCTTTTGCTCGGGATTCTCGGGTTGCTCAGGAAGCTTTTGCTCGGGTTTCTCGGGTTGCTCAGGAAGCTTTTTCGGGTTGCTCAGGAAGCTTTTGCTTAGGATATTCAAGTTGCTCAGGAAGCTTTTGCTCGATATTCTCGGGTTGCTCAGGAAGCTTTTGCTTAGGATATTCAAGTTGCTCAGGAAGCTTTTGCTCGGGATTCTCGGGTTGCTCAGGAAGCTTTTGCTCGGGATTCTCGGGTTGCTCAGGAAGCTTTCGCTCGGGATTCTCGGGTTGCTCAGGAAGCTTTTTCGGGTTGCTCAGGAAGCTTTTGCTTAGGATATTCAAGTTGCTCAGGAAGCTTTTGCTCGATATTCTCGGGTTGCTCAGGAAGCTTTTGCTTAGGATATTCAAGTTGCTCAGGAAGCTTTTGCTCGGGATTCTCGGGTTGCTCAGGAAGCTTTTGCTCGGGATTCTCGGGTTGCTTAGGAAGCTTTTGCTCGGGGTTCTCGGATTGCTCAGGAAGCTTTCGCTCGGGATTCTCGGGTTGCTCAGGAAGCTTTTGCTCGGGATTCTCGGGTTGCTCAGGAAGCTTTCGCTCGGAATTCTCGGGTTGCTCAGGAAGCTTTCGCTCGGGATTCTCGGGTTGCTCAGGAAGCTTTTTCGGGTTGCTCAGGAAGCTTTTGTTTAGGCTATTCAAGTTTCTCAGGAAGCTTTTGCTCGATATTCTCGGGTTGCTCAGAAAGCTTTTGCTTAGGATATTCAAGTTGCTCAGGAAGCTTTTGTTCGGGATTCTCGGGTTGCTCAGGAAGCTTTTGCTTAGGATATTCAAGTTGCTCAGGAAGCTTTTGCTCGGGATTCTCGGGTTGCTCAGGAAGCTTTTGCTCGGGTTTCTCGGGTTGCTCAGGAAGCTTTCGCTCGGGATTCTCGGGTTGCTCAGGAAGCTTTTTCGGGTTGCTCAGGAAGCTTCTGCTTAGGATATTCAAGTTGCTCAGGAAGCTTTTGCTCGATATTCTCGGGTTGCTCAGGAAGCTTTTGCTTAGGATATTCAAGTTGCTCAGGAAGCTTTTGCTCGGGATTCTCGGGTTGCTCAGGAAGCTTTTGCTTAGGATATTCAAGTTGCTCAGGAAGCTTTTGCTCGGGATTCTCGGGTTGCTTAGGAAGCTTTTGCTCGGGATTCTCGGATTGCTCAGGAAGCTTTTGCTCGGAATTCTCGGGTTGCTCAGGAAGCTTTCGCTCGGGATTCTCGGGTTGCTCAGGAAGCTTTTTCGGGTTGCTCAGGAAGCTTTTGTTTAGGCTATTCAAGTTTCTCAGGAAGCTTTTGCTCGATATTCTCGGGTTGCTCAGAAAGCTTTTGCTTAGGATATTCAAGTTGCTCAGGAAGCTTTTGTTCGGGATTCTCGGGTTGCTCAGGAAGCTTTTGCTTAGGATATTCAAGTTGCTCAGGAAGCTTTTGCTCGGGATTCTCGGGTTGCTCAGGAAGCTTTTGCTCGGGTTTCTCGGGTTGCTCAGGAAGCTTTCGCTCGGGATTCTCGGGTTGCTCAGGAAGCTTTTTCGGGTTGCTCAGGAAGCTTCTGCTTAGGATATTCAAGTTGCTCAGGAAGCTTTTGCTCGATATTCTCGGGTTGCTCAGGAAGCTTTTGCTTAGGATATTCAAGTTGCTCAGGAAGCTTTTGCTCGGGATTCTCGGGTTGCTCAGGAAGCTTTTGCTCGGGATTCTCGGGTTGCTCAGGAAGCTTTTGCTCGGGATTCTCGGATTGCTCAGGAAGCTTTCGCTCGGGATTCTCGGGTTGCTCAGGAAGCTTTTGCTCGGAATTCTCGGGTTGCTCAGGAAGCTTTTGCTCGGGTTTCTCGGGTTGCTCAGGAAGCTTTCGCTCGGGATTCTCGGGTTGCTCAGGAAGCTTTTTCGGGTTGCTCAGGAAGCTTCTGCTTAGGATATTCAAGTTGCTCAGGAAGCTTTTGCTCGATATTCTCGGGTTGCTCAGGAAGCTTTTGCTTAGGATATTCAAGTTGCTCAGGAAGCTTTTGCTCGGGATTCTCGGGTTGCTCAGGAAGCTTTTGCTCGGGATTCTCGGGTTGCTCAGGAAGCTTTTGCTCGGGATTCTCGGATTGCTCAGGAAGCTTTCGCTCGGGATTCTCGGGTTGCTCAGGAAGCTTTTGCTCGGGATTCTCGGGTTGCTCAGGAAGCTTTCGCTCGGAATTCTCGGGTTGCTCAGGAAGCTTTCGCTCGGAATTCTCGGGTTGCTCAGGAAGCTCTTTCGGGTTGCTCAGGAAGCTTTTGCTTAGGATATTCAAGTTGCTCAGGAAGCTTTTGCTTAGGATATTCAAGTTTCTCAGGAAGCTTTTGCTCGATATTCTCGGGTTGCTCAGGAAGCTTTTGCTCGGTACTCTAGGGTTGCTCAGGAAGCTTTTGCTTAGAATATTTAAGTTGCTCTTAAGCTTTTGCTCGGGATTCTCGGGTTGCTCAGAAAGCTTTTGCTTAGGATATTCAAGTTGCTCAGGAAGCTTTTGTTCGGGATTCTCGGGTTGCTCAGGAAGCTTTTGCTTAGGATTTTCAAGTTGCTCAGAAAGCTTTTGCTCGGGATTCTCGGGTTGCTCAGGAAGCTTTTGCTCGGGTTTCTCGGGTTGCTCAGGAAGCTTTTTCGGGTTGCTCAGGAAGCTTTTGCTTAGGATATTCAAGTTGCTCAGGAAGCTTTTGCTCGATATTCTCGGGTTGCTCAGGAAGCTTTTGCTTAGGATATTCAAGTTGCTCAGGAAGCTTTTGCTCGGGATTCTCGGGTTGCTCAGGAAGCTTTTGCTCGGGATTCTCGGGTTGCTCAGGAAGCTTTCGCTCGGGATTCTCGGGTTGCTCAGGAAGCTTTTTCGGGTTGCTCAGGAAGCTTTTGCTTAGGATATTCAAGTTGCTCAGGAAGCTTTTGCTCGATATTCTCGGGTTGCTCAGGAAGCTTTTGCTTAGGATATTCAAGTTGCTCAGGAAGCTTTTGCTCGGGATTCTCGGGTTGCTCAGGAAGCTTTTGCTCGGGATTCTCGGGTTGCTCAGGAAGCTTTTGCTCGGGATTCTCGGATTGCTCAGGAAGCTTTCGCTCGGGATTCTCGGGTTGCTCAGGAAGCTTTTGCTCGGGATTCTCGGGTTGCTCAGGAAGCTTTCGCTCGGAATTCTCGGGTTGCTCAGGAAGCTTTCGCTCGGAATTCTCGGGTTGCTCAGGAAGCTCTTTCGGGTTGCTCAGGAAGCTTTTGCTTAGGATATTCAAGTTGCTCAGGAAGCTTTTGCTTAGGATATTCAAGTTTCTCAGGAAGCTTTTGCTCGATATTCTCGGGTTGCTCAGGAAGCTTTTGCTCGGTACTCTAGGGTTGCTCAGGAAGCTTTTGCTTAGAATATTTAAGTTGCTCTTAAGCTTTTGCTCGGGATTCTCGGGTTGCTCAGAAAGCTTTTGCTTAGGATATTCAAGTTGCTCAGGAAGCTTTTGTTCGGGATTCTCGGGTTGCTCAGGAAGCTTTTGCTTAGGATTTTCAAGTTGCTCAGAAAGCTTTTGCTCGGGATTCTCGGGTTGCTCAGGAAGCTTTTGCTCGGGTTTCTCGGGTTGCTCAGGAAGCTTTTTCGGGTTGCTCAGGAAGCTTTTGCTTAGGATATTCAAGTTGCTCAGGAAGCTTTTGCTCGATATTCTCGGGTTGCTCAGGAAGCTTTTGCTTAGGATATTCAAGTTGCTCAGGAAGCTTTTGCTCGGGATTCTCGGGTTGCTCAGGAAGCTTTTGCTCGGGATTCTCGGGTTGCTCAGGAAGCTTTCGCTCGGGATTCTCGGGTTGCTCAGGAAGCTTTTTCGGGTTGCTCAGGAAGCTTTTGCTTAGGATATTCAAGTTGCTCAGGAAGCTTTTGCTCGATATTCTCGGGTTGCTCAGGAAGCTTTTGCTTAGGATATTCAAGTTGCTCAGGAAGCTTTTGCTCGGGATTCTCGGGTTGCTCAGGAAGCTTTTGCTCGGGATTCTCGGGTTGCTCAGGAAGCTTTCGCTCGGGATTCTCGGGTTGCTCAGGAAGCTTTTTCGGGTTGCTCAGGAAGCTTTTGTTTAGGCTATTCAAGTTTCTCAGGAAGCTTTTGCTCGATATTCTCGGGTTGCTCAGAAAGCTTTTGCTTAGGATATTCAAGTTGCTCAGGAAGCTTTTGTTCGGGATTCTCGGGTTGCTCAGGAAGCTTTTGCTTAGGATTTTCAAGTTGCTCAGAAAGCTTTTGCTCGGGATTCTCGGGTTGCTCAGGAAGCTTTTGCTCGGGTTTCTCGGGTTGCTCAGGAAGCTTTTGCTTAGGATATTCAAGTTGCTCAGGAAGCTTTTGCTCGATATTCTCGGGTTGCTCAGGAAGCTTTTGCTTAGGATATTCAAGTTGCTCAGGAAGCTTTTGCTCGGGATTCTCGGGTTGCTCAGGAAGCTTTTGCTCGGGATTCTCGGGTTGCTCAGGAAGCTTTCGCTCGGGATTCTCGGGTTGCTCAGGAAGCTTTTTCGGGTTGCTCAGGAAGCTTTTGTTTAGGCTATTCAAGTTTCTCAGGAAGCTTTTGCTCGATATTCTCGGGTTGCTCAGAAAGCTTTTGCTTAGGATATTCAAGTTGCTCAGGAAGCTTTTGTTCGGGATTCTCGGGTTGCTCAGGAAGCTTTTGCTTAGGATATTCAAGTTGCTCAGGAAGCTATTGCTCGGGATTCTCGGGTTGCTCAGGAAGCTTTTGCTCGGGTTTCTCGGGTTGCTTAGAAAGCTTTTTCGGGTTGCTCAGGAAGCTTTTGCTTAGGATATTCAAGTTGCTCAGGAAGCTTTCGCTCGAGATTCTCGGGTTGTTCAGGAAGCTTTTGCTTAGGATATTCAAGTTGCTCAGGAAGCTTTTGCTCGGGATTCTCGGGTTGCTCAGGAAGCTTTTGCTCGGGATTCTCGGGTTGCTCAGGAAGCTTTCGCTCGGGATTCTCGGGTTGATCAGGAAGCTTTTTTGGGTTGCTCAGGAAGCTTTTGTTTAGGCTATTCAAGTTTCTCAGGAAGCTTTTGCTCGATATTCTCGGGTTGCTCAGGAAGCTTTCGCTTAGGATATTCAAGTTTCTCAGGAAGCTTTTGCTCGATATTCTCGGGTTGCTCAGGAAGCTTTTGCTCGGTACTCTAGGGTTGCTCAGGAAGCTTTTGCTTAGGATATTTAAGTTGCTCAGGAAGCTTTTGCTCGGGATTCTCGGGATGCTCAGGAAGCTTTCGCTCGGAATTCTCGGGTTGCTCAGGAAGCTTTTTCGGGTTGCTCAGGAAGCTTTTTCGGGTTGCTCAGGAAGCTTTTTCGGGTTGCTCAGGAAGCTTTTTCGGGTTGCTCAGGAAGCTTTTGCTTAGGATATTTAAGTTGCTCAGGAAGCTTTTGCTCGATATTCTCGGGTTGCTCAGGAAGCTTTTTCGGGTTGCTCAGGAAGCTTTTTCGGGTTGCTCAGGAAGCTTTTGCTTAGGATATTCAAGTTGCTCAGGAAGCTTTTGCTCGGGATTCTCGGGTTGCTCAGGAAGCTTTTGCTCGGGATTCTCGGGTTGCTCAGGAAGCTTTTGCTCGGGATTCTCGGATTGCTCAGGAAGCTTTCGCTCGGGATTCTCGGGTTGCTCAGGAAGCTTTTGCTCGGGATTCTCGGGTTGCTCAGGAAGCTTTCGCTCGGAATTCTCGGGTTGCTCAGGAAGCTTTCGCTCGGAATTCTCGGGTTGCTCAGGAAGCTCTTTCGGGTTGCTCAGGAAGCTTTTGCTTAGGATATTCAAGTTGCTCAGGAAGCTTTTGCTTAGGATATTCAAGTTTCTCAGGAAGCTTTTGCTCGATATTCTCGGGATGCTCAGGAAGCTTTTGCTCGGTACTCTAGGGTTGCTCAGGAAGCTTTTGCTTAGAATATTTAAGTTGCTCTTAAGCTTTTGCTCGGGATTCTCGGGTTGCTCAGAAAGCTTTTGCTTAGGATATTCAAGTTGCTCAGGAAGCTTTTGTTCGGGATTCTCGGGTTGCTCAGGAAGCTTTTGCTTAGGATTTTCAAGTTGCTCAGAAAGCTTTTGCTCGGGATTCTCGGGTTGCTCAGGAAGCTTTTGCTCGGGTTTCTCGGGTTGCTCAGGAAGCTTTTTCGGGTTGCTCAGGAAGCTTTTGCTTAGGATATTCAAGTTGCTCAGGAAGCTTTTGCTCGATATTCTCGGGTTGCTCAGGAAGCTTTTGCTTAGGATATTCAAGTTGCTCAGGAAGCTTTTGCTCGGGATTCTCGGGTTGCTCAGGAAGCTTTTGCTCGGGATTCTCGGGTTGCTCAGGAAGCTTTCGCTCGGGATTCTCGGGTTGCTCAGGAAGCTTTTTCGGGTTGCTCAGGAAGCTTTTGCTTAGGATATTCAAGTTGCTCAGGAAGCTTTTGCTCGATATTCTCGGGTTGCTCAGGAAGCTTTTGCTTAGGATATTCAAGTTGCTCAGGAAGCTTTTGCTCAGGATTCTCGGGTTGCTCAGGAAGCTTTTGCTCGGGATTCTCGGGTTGCTCAGGAAGCTTTCGCTCGGGATTCTCGGGTTGCTCAGGAAGCTTTTTCGGGTTGCTCAGGAAGCTTTTGTTTAGGCTATTCAAGTTTCTCAGGAAGCTTTTGCTCGATATTCTCGGGTTGCTCAGAAAGCTTTTGCTTAGGATATTCAAGTTGCTCAGGAAGCTTTTGCTCGATATTCTCGGGTTGCTCAGGAAGCTTTTGCTCGGTACTCTAGGGTTGCTCAGGAAGCTTTTGCTTAGAATATTTAAGTTGCTCAGGAAGCTTTTGCTCGGGATTCTCGGGTTGCTCAGAAAGCTTTTGCTTAGGATATTCAAGTTCCTCAGGAAGCTTTTGCTCGGGATTCTCGGGTTGCTCAGGAAGCTTTTGCTCGGGTTTCTCGGGTTGCTCAGGAAGCTTTCGCTCGGGATTCTCGGGTTGCTCAGGAAGCTTTTGCTCGATATTCTCGGGTTGCTCAGGAAGCTTTTGCTTAGGATATTCAAGTTTCTCAGGAAGCTTTTGCTCGATATTCTCGGGTTGCTCAGGAAGCTTTTGCTCGGTACTCTAGGGTTGCTCAGGAAGCTTTTGCTTAGGATATTTAAGTTGCTCAGGAAGCTTTTGCTTGGGATCCTCGGGTTGCTCAGGAAGCTTTTGCTCGGGATTCTCGGATTGCTCAGGAAGCTTTCGCTCGGGATTCTCGGGTTGCTCAGGAAGCTTTTTCGGGTTGCTCAGGAAGTTTTTGCTTAGGATATTCAAGTTTCTCAGGAAGCTTTTGCTCGATATTCTTGGGTTGCTCAGGAAGCTTTTGCTTAGCATATTCAAGTTTCTCAGGAAGCTTTTGCTCGATATTCTCGGGTTGCTCAGGAAGCTTTTACTCGGCACTCTAGGGTTGCTCAGGAAGCTTTTGCTTAGGATATTTAAGTTGCTCAGGAAGCTTTTGCTCGGGATTCTCGGGTTGCTCAGGAAGCTTTTGCTTAGGATATTCAAGTTGCTCAGGAAGCTTTTGCTCGAGATTCTCGGGTTGCTCAGGAAGCTTTTGCTTAGGATATTCAAGTTGCTCAGGAAGCTTTTGCTCGGGATTCTCGGGTTGCTCAGGAAGCTTTTGCTCGGGTTTCTCGGGTTGCTCAGGAAGCTTTCGCTCGGGATTCTAGGGTTGCTCAGGAAGCTTTTGCTCGATATTCTCGGGTTGATCAGGAAGCTTTTTTGGGTTGCTCAGGAAGCTTTTGTTTAGGCTATTCAAGTTTCTCAGGAAGCTTTTGCTCGATATTCTCGGGTTGCTCAGGAAGCTTTCGCTTAGGATATTCAAGTTTCTCAGGAAGCTTTTGCTCGATATTCTCGGGTTGCTCAGGAAGCTTTTGCTCGGCACTCTAGGGTTGCTCAGGAAGCTTTTGCTTAGGATATTTAAGTTGCTCAGGAAGCTTTTGCTCGGGATTCTCGGGTTGCTCAGGAAGCTTTTGCTTAGGATATTCAAGTTGCTCAGGAAGCTTTTGCTCGAGATTCTCGGGTTGCTCAGGAAGCTTTTGCTTAGGATATTTAAGTTGCTCAGGAAGCTTTCGCTCGGAATTCTCGGGTTGCTCAGGAAGCTTTTGCTTAGGATATTCAAGTTGCTCAGGAAGCTTTTGCTCGAGATTCTCGGGTTGCTCAGGAAGCTTTTGCTTAGGATATTTAAGTTGCTCAGGAAGCTTTCGCTCGGAATTCTCGGGTTGCTCAGGAAGCTTTTTCGGGTTGCTCAGGAAGCTTTTTCGGGTTGCTCAGGAAGCTTTTTCGGGTTGCTCAGGAAGCTTTTGCTTAGGATATTTAAGTTGCTCAGGAAGCTTTTGCTTAGGATATTCAAGTTGCTCAGGAAGCTTTTGCTTAGGATATTCAAGTTTCTCAGGAAGCTTTTGCTCGATATTCTCGGATTGCTCAGGAAGCTTTTGCTTGGCACTCTAGGGTTGCTCAGGAAGCTTTTCCTTAGGATATTTAAGTTGCTCAGGAAGCTTTTGCTCGGGATTCTCGGGTTGCTCAGGAAGCTTTTGCTTAGGATATTCAAGTTGCTCAGGAAGCTTTTGCTCGAGATTCTCGGGTTGCTCAGGAAGCTTTTGCTTAGGATATTCAAGTTTCTCAGGAAGCTTTTGCTCGATATTCTCGGGTTGCTCAGGAAGCTTTTGCTCGGCACTCTAGGGTTGCTCAGGAAGCTTTTGCTTAGGATATTTAAGTTGCTCAGGAAGCTTTTGCTCGGGATTCTCGGGTTGCTCAGGAAGCTTTTGCTTAGGATATTCAAGTTGCTCAGG
Source organism: Eledona agricola (assembly GCA_964023215.1). Lineage (NCBI taxonomy): Eukaryota > Metazoa > Arthropoda > Insecta > Coleoptera > Tenebrionidae > Eledona > Eledona agricola. The sequence continues at coordinate 27,578,965 of OZ026857.1, read as the reverse complement.
AAGCTTTTGCTCGGGATTCTCGAGTTGCTCAGGAAGCTTTTGCTCGGGATTCTCGGGTTGCTCAGGAAGCTTTCGCTCGGGATTTTCGGGTTGCTCAGGAAGCTTTTGCTTAGGATATTCAAGTTTCTCAGGAAGCTTTTGCTCGATATTCTCGGGTTGCTCAGGAAGCTTTTGCTCGGTACTCTAGGGTTGCTCAGGAAGCTTTTGCTTAGGATATTTAAGTTGCTCAGGAAGCTTTTGCTCGGGATCCTCGGGTTGCTCAGGAAGCTTTTGCTCTGGATTCTCGGATTGCTCAGGAAGCTTTCGCTCGGGATTCTCGGGTTGCTCAGGAAGCTTTTTCGGGTTGCTCAGGAAGTTTTTGCTTAGGCTATTCAAGTTTCTCAGGAAGCTTTTGCTCGATATTCTCGGGTTGCTCAGGAAGCTTTTGCTTAGCATATTCAAGTTTCTCAGGAAGCTTTTGCTCGATATTCTCGGGTTGCTCAGGAAGCTTTTACTCGGCACTCTAGGGTTGCTCAGGAAGCTTTTGCTTAGGATATTTAAGTTGCTCAGGAAGCTTTTGCTCGGGATTCTCGGGTTGCTCAGGAAGCTTTTGCTTAGGATATTCAAGTTGCTCAGGAAGCTTTTGCTCGAGATTCTCGGGTTGCTCAGGAAGCTTTTGCTTAGGATATTCAAGTTGCTCAGGAAGCTTTCGCTCGGGATTCTCGGGTTGCTCAGGAAGCTTTTTCGGGTTGCTCAGGAAGTTTTTGCTTAGGCTATTCAAGTTTCTCAGGAAGCTTTTGCTCGATATTCTCGGGTTGCTCAGGAAGCTTTTGCTTAGCATATTCAAGTTTCTCAGGAAGCTTTTGCTCGATATTCTCGGGTTGCTCAGGAAGCTTTTGCTCGGCACTCTAGGGTTGCTCAGGAAGCTTTTCCTTAAGATATTTAAGTTGCTCAGGAAGCTTTTTCGGGTTGCTCAGGAAGCTTTTGCTTAGGATATTCAAGTTTCTCAGGAAGCTTTTGCTCGATATTCTCGGGTTGCTCAGGAAGCTTTTGCTCGGCACTCTAGGGTTGCTCAGGAAGCTTTTGCTTAGGATATTTAAGTTGCTCAGGAAGCTTTTGCTCGGGATTCTCGGGTTGCTCAGGAAGCTTTTGCTTAGGATATTCAAGTTGCTCAGGAAGCTTTTGCTCGAGATTCTCGGGTTGCTCAGGAAGCTTTTGCTTAGGATATTCAAGTTGCTCAGGAAGTTTTTGCTCGGGATTCTCGAGTTGCTCAGGAAGCTTTTGCTCGGGATTCTCGGGTTGCTCAGGAAGCTTTCGCTCGGGATTCTTGGGTTGCTCAGGAAGCTTTTTCGGGTTGCTCAGGAAGCTTTTGCTTAAGCTATTCAAGTTTCTCAGGAAGCTTTTGCTCGATATTCTCGGGTTGCTCAGGAAGCTTTTGCTTAGGATATTCAAGTTTCTCAGGAAGCTTTTGCTCGATATTCTCGGGTTGCTCAGGAAGCTTTTGCTCGGCACTCTAGGGTTGCTCAGGAAGCTTTTCCTTAAGATATTTAAGTTGCTCAGGAAGCTTTTGCTCGGGATTCTCGGGTTGCTCAGGAAGCTTTTGCTTAGGATATTCAAGTTGCTCAGGAAGCTTTTGCTCGAGATTCTCGGGTTGCTCAGGAAGCTTTTGCTTAGGATATTCAAGTTTCTCAGGAAGCTTTTGCTCGATATTCTCGGGTTGCTCAGGAAGCTTTTGCTCGGCACTCTAGGGTTGCTCAGGAAGCTTTTGCTTAGGATATTTAAGTTGCTCAGGAAGCTTTTGCTCGGGATTCTCGGGTTGCTCAGGAAGCTTTTGCTTAGGATATTCAAGTTGCTCAGGAAGCTTTTGCTCGGGATTCTCGAGTTGCTCAGGAAGCTTTTGCTCGGGATTCTCGGGTTGCTCAGGAAGCTTTCGCTCGGGATTTTCGGGTTGCTCAGGAAGCTTTTGCTTAGGATATTCAAGTTTCTCAGGAAGCTTTTGCTCGATATTCTCGGGTTGCTCAGGAAGCTTTTGCTCGGTACTCTAGGGTTGCTCAGGAAGCTTTTGCTTAGGATATTTAAGTTGCTCAGGAAGCTTTTGCTCGGGATCCTCGGGTTGCTCAGGAAGCTTTTGCTCTGGATTCTCGGATTGCTCAGGAAGCTTTCGCTCGGGATTCTCGGGTTGCTCAGGAAGCTTTTTCGGGTTGCTCAGGAAGTTTTTGCTTAGGCTATTCAAGTTTCTCAGGAAGCTTTTGCTCGATATTCTCGGGTTGCTCAGGAAGCTTTTGCTTAGCATATTCAAGTTTCTCAGGAAGCTTTTGCTCGATATTCTCGGGTTGCTCAGGAAGCTTTTACTCGGCACTCTAGGGTTGCTCAGGAAGCTTTTGCTTAGGATATTTAAGTTGCTCAGGAAGCTTTTGCTCGGGATTCTCGGGTTGCTCAGGAAGCTTTTGCTTAGGATATTCAAGTTGCTCAGGAAGCTTTTGCTCGAGATTCTCGGGTTGCTCAGGAAGCTTTTGCTTAGGATATTCAAGTTGCTCAGGAAGCTTTCGCTCGGGATTCTCGGGTTGCTCAGGAAGCTTTTTCGGGTTGCTCAGGAAGTTTTTGCTTAGGCTATTCAAGTTTCTCAGGAAGCTTTTGCTCGATATTCTCGGGTTGCTCAGGAAGCTTTTGCTTAGCATATTCAAGTTTCTCAGGAAGCTTTTGCTCGATATTCTCGGGTTGCTCAGGAAGCTTTTGCTCGGCACTCTAGGGTTGCTCAGGAAGCTTTTCCTTAAGATATTTAAGTTGCTCAGGAAGCTTTTTCGGGTTGCTCAGGAAGCTTTTGCTTAGGATATTCAAGTTTCTCAGGAAGCTTTTGCTCGATATTCTCGGGTTGCTCAGGAAGCTTTTGCTCGGCCCTCTAGGGTTGCTCAGGAAGCTTTTGCTTAGGATATTTAAGTTGCTCAGGAAGCTTTTGCTCGGGATTCTCGGGTTGCTCAGGAAGCTTTTGCTTAGGATATTCAAGTTGCTCAGGAAGCTTTTGCTCGAGATTCTCGGGTTGCTCAGGAAGCTTTTGCTTAGGATATTCAAGTTGCTCAGGAAGTTTTTGCTCGGGATTCTCGAGTTGCTCAGGAAGCTTTTGCTCGGGATTCTCGGGTTGCTCAGGAAGCTTTCGCTCGGGATTCTTGGGTTGCTCAGGAAGCTTTTTCGGGTTGCTCAGGAAGCTTTTGCTTAAGCTATTCAAGTTTCTCAGGAAGCTTTTGCTCGATATTCTCGGGTTGCTCAGGAAGCTTTTGCTTAGGATATTCAAGTTTCTCAGGAAGCTTTTGCTCGATATTCTCGGGTTGCTCAGGAAGCTTTTGCTCGGCACTCTAGGGTTGCTCAGGAAGCTTTTCCTTAAGATATTTAAGTTGCTCAGGAAGCTTTTGCTCGGGATTCTCGGGTTGCTCAGGAAGCTTTTGCTTAGGATATTCAAGTTGCTCAGGAAGCTTTTGCTCGAGATTCTCGGGTTGCTCAGGAAGCTTTTGCTTAGGATATTCAAGTTTCTCAGGAAGCTTTTGCTCGATATTCTCGGGTTGCTCAGGAAGCTTTTGCTCGGCACTCTAGGGTTGCTCAGGAAGCTTTTGCTTAGGATATTTAAGTTGCTCAGGAAGCTTTTGCTCGGGATTCTCGGGTTGCTCAGGAAGCTTTTGCTTAGGATATTCAAGTTGCTCAGGAAGCTTTTGCTCGGGATTCTCGAGTTGCTCAGGAAGCTTTTGCTCGGGATTCTCGGGTTGCTCAGGAAGCTTTCGCTCGGGATTTTCGGGTTGCTCAGGAAGCTTTTGCTTAGGATATTCAAGTTTCTCAGGAAGCTTTTGCTCGATATTCTCGGGTTGCTCAGGAAGCTTTTGCTCGGTACTCTAGGGTTGCTCAGGAAGCTTTTGCTTAGGATATTTAAGTTGCTCAGGAAGCTTTTGCTCGGGATCCTCGGGTTGCTCAGGAAGCTTTTGCTCGGTATTCTCGGGTTGCTCAGGAAGCTTTTGCTCGGGATTCTCGAGTTGCTCAGGAAGCTTTTGCTTAGGATATTCAAGTTGCTCAGGAAGCTGCTCGATATTCTCACAATACATATTGGACTAAATATTGAACAATGAAATAATATGATAACAAAGTATTTATGCTATTTTTGAATATTGAATCTTTTTCGAATTAAATTCAAATTTAAATTCATTTTAATTGGCGGAACATTTTGATTACATACAGATTTTATATAAAATTTTACATAGTGTGAAATGTCTGTCAAATTTCATATAAAATCTTATTTAAAAAAAGATATAAAATTTTATATAAAATCTGTACGTAAAATACTCCGAAATAAAAATTTTTATATAAAATTCGTACAGGAATTTGTACACAAATTTCTGTACAGATTTTATATAAAATTTAATATAAACATTTGACACTGTCGAATTTTATATAAAACCTTATTTAAAAAAATATATAAAATTTTATATAAAATCTGTACGTGAAATACTCTGAAATAAATATTTTTATACAAAATCTGTACAGAAATTTGTGATGCAGTATCACAGATTTTATACAACAATATTTATTGCAGAGCATTTTACGTACAGATTTTATATAAAATTTTATGTTTTTTTTAGATACAATTTTATATAAAATTTGACATAGTGTCAGACGGCCTTAATATAGAATATTTTCAAATGTTTTGTTTTGTTCTCGCTTAGTCGTTCATTTCTTGTATTTTTTGTTTTTATAGATTCTATCCTGGTCGTTTTTTCGGATGTCTCTTTGACTCAAATGTAAAATATTATTGTATATGTATATAGTAAAATCGTCCCATTTAAATATTTCTACTTCTGAAAATATTGTGTTCCAAAAACCCAAAATTTTCTTAAACTAAGATTTTTTAACTATTATTGCTTTTAAACAACTGTGTTTTGTGATAAAAACCATCAGTTTATAATAGATAGAATTTTATTTTTTTGCAGGAACTCATTAACTACTAAAATAGAGGAATGTAATTACCGTAGACGTAAACAAATATTTCATGCTTCTAAATTGTCGGGCATTAAAAAATTAAAAAAAGCCATGCCAATAATATGGAGCCAAAAATAATCAATCACAAAATGTGAGGACCGAGAAATTTAAATTGCCAAATTAAGAACCAGGAAGATCGACCGATTGATTTTCTGCACAAGGTCTTGTGCTAAGTGCTGCGGTTTTCAGGACCTTTTGACCTTTCCTCGCGTCTCGCCCACCTATTTTCTCGTCGCTTCGCAGTTTTTACAATTTGCGTACGTCCGGAAAAATGTCAAAGCTCTCGCCAAATATCGGAAACCGCAAACTTGAAAGGCAGTGTGGAAAGATGAATTAAATTAGCGGCTAAAATTAGCTCGCAATAACTGGCTGCTTGATTCAAGTTGGATTAAGTGTTCTATTGTAGTCTTCCACAAAAAGCAAATAAACTAGAATAGAGCGTGATGTCATGTTTGTTATTGTGAATACTTTTATGGCTCGATAATTGCACCACCGCTAATAAAATGTCGTTTTTTATATTTACAGATGAACAGGAACGAGTCCAGAAGAAGACCTTCCTCAATTGGATCAATTCATATCTGTCCAAGGTAAGTTGGGCCAAAACGTTTGCACTCAAGTAAAGTTCAACAGCACATTGTTTTTGATTGATGGCCGTACAACTTTTGCAATTAGTGAATGAAATCGGTGCTTGGTACGCCGGATTATGCTTCACGCAAACCAGATTTCAAATCTGACGTCACGATTATGTTGTAGCGAGTTCCACCGCTTAGGGTAGAGGATTTGATCGACGACTTGAAAGATGGAACTAAATTACTTGCCCTGCTTGAGGTATTGTCTGGAGAGAAACTGGTACGGTGGTACACCTGTAGATTTGAGCTTTTTCACGGGAGTTCTTTTGCAGCCGATGGAGAGAGGCAGAATTCTTCGACGACCACACTTTCTCAGCAACGCCAACACTGCTTTGCAGTTTTTGACCAGCAAACGTATAAAATTGGTTAATATCAACGCCAGCGACTTGGTGGACGGGAGACCTCCAGTCGTACTGGGCCTCATCTGGACCATCATCTTATACTTTCAGGTACTTTTCAATCACATTTCGTAATGCACATGAAAGGGTTTTGTATAACAATCAAAATAAAGCCTTTTGGAGTAGTTAGTGGTAAAAAATTCAAATGTGGAGCATAACGCTCAGAAACTTATAATCTGTAACGATCTTAAAGCTGCGCCGGGAATGGGGTATGAAGTGGGTAAGTCGTACTCTTTGCTGCACACTTTTCCAAGTGTTGAAACCGTATCTGACGCGTTTTTTCAACGCAGATCGAAGAAAATACGCGAGCTCTTCAGTATCTCGCCCAATGGGACAGTTGCAGCAGTTTGGAGAGCGCAGGCACGAGCTCATCCAAAGACAAATGGAAACTCGGAGCGCGCAAGACTCTACTTCATTGGGTATCGAACGCTCTTCCCGGCGACTCGGGCATAGAAGTCAAAGACTTCGGTTCGAGCTGGCGTGACGGGATCGCGTTTCTCGCCATAATCGACGCCATCAAAAAGAATTTGGTGAACATCGCCGAACTGAAGAAAGCTTCCAACAAGACCCGCCTTCAAACCGCGTTTGACGTCGCCGAGAGTGAGTTGGGAATTACGAGACTCTTAGATCCAGAAGACGTCGACGTGCCAAAACCTGACGAACGATCCATTATGACGTACGTGGCGCAATTCTTGCACAAATACCCGGAACCCAAAAGCACAGGACCTGACGCGGTCGCCGCCATACAACAAGAATACAGCGAGTTGTTGTCGTGGTTGCTGAAGAAGACGCAATATTTGGAGCATCTGCAACATACCAACTCGCTGCCGTTGGGCTACACCGAGTATTTGGCGTTCAAGAGCGAAGTCGACGACAAAGAGACCGTCTTCAACAAACTCAAACGATTGATAGAAAAACAAGGAGTGATTTCGATCACGAAGGAGTCGTGGTATGACATTACGAAGCTGTGGAGCAAACTGCAGAATCAACTGCTGTTGTGGTTGTGGCTCCTGGACTCGCGACTTCCCGGTGATTTCAAATTCGTGGGTGAATGGTTGGCGCAAGCCGAGAAGATGGTGTATTGCGACGAAATCCCCACGATCATGAACGAAGAGACTGCATCCATTATTAGTAGGAAGCTAGAGGAACACAAAGCTTTCTTCGCCGATTTGCCAACGGTACAAGAGAAATTTGCTCAGGCTTGTCGTAGTCCTCTAGCCAGCGAAGTGCCTTCAGAACAGTTACAAAATATGGCTGTTAGACTGACCGAGATCGGACCTAAAGCAGCTCAACGACGAGTCAGACTCAAGTTCCTCGAACATAAGGTACCCTACATCAAACCGATAACTCTTCGTTTCGTAATCGGTGTATTTTCAGTGTTGCCTTATTGCATTCTTGCAACTAACCGAGACCAAATTGAGGGTTTGGAGCGGGAAATATGGACGTTTAGAACGAGTAGCACAGCTTTTAGAGCAGTATCGCAACTTTGTTTCCAAAAACCACATCTTCCAGGAGTTTAACAAAGCATTCATTGACATGCAGGCGGTGATTGAAGAGTATAAACGCGATGGAGGCATTGGTGAGTACTCATGAGGTGTAATTCCACAGATTATTCTTCTCAGTGATATTTGTAATTTTTAATGAATAAACCAGATACAGGTCGTATAGCACCAAATTTAATTCTTTGTTCGAAATATGCAGACAAACGAGAAGTGGCCGATATCGAGAAATTCCTGCGTGAAATCGCGGATCGTTGGAAAAACGTCTCAATGGAACTGCGTTGCGTCCAAAGCATGTTAGAAGAAGTCGTAGCTTACTGGCGTCGCTGGGACTCACTTTCGAGCGAGTTCGAGGAATGGCTGAACAAAGCAGAACAAGCGCTCCAACTCCAAGAAGAAGAACGCATGGAATTCTTTCAGGATATCAGCGTGTGGAGAGATAACTATCAACTACTGGGAGACACAGTGAGTTTCCTTATTGCGACAGTCGAAGACAAAATCGCGCTGGAGCTCAAGATTCGTTACCAAAACATGACGGACAGATGGGAGAAGTTGTATCCTCAAGTAAATAAGTACAGTCACGCGGGTGATTTGTTGCGTAATCGCAAAGACTTTCGAGCTGGTGTTGAAATTTTGTCGAGTTGGTTGAGGAAAGCGGAGGAAGCTTTGAATTCCCCACAGCTGGGATCGACGGAACGAATCAAGCAGCATATCGACAAGTTGATGAAGCTCCAGCTTGAAGTGGAGGAAATCGAGAATTTGTTCAAAAATGTCAGTAAAACGTTCCAGACGCTTATACAGGACTTGTCGCGCGACGATGTAGACAAAATGATGAATATTTTAAAACGCGAGAAGGAGAATTTAGTGAAAGTCCGTGCTCTACTTCCTGCACAGATCCACGTTTTTAATCAGCTCCTCGTCCAACAAGAGTCGTTGGAAGCCGGACAAAAAGAAATCAATAGTTGGCTGAACGATGCCGAGACCTTGTTGAGTAGTTTGAGTTTGGAAGCCGATAGAGACGGTTTGAAAGACCAACTAGATAAACTGAAACACTTCTTTACTAGGACGCTGTACTATAAATCGATGTTAGATAGCAAAAATAAAGTTCACACAAATATTGTCAAGTCGGTTGATCAAACTGACAATTCGGACGTGGCCCAGATGACCGCAAACATGGAACAACTCAACGATCGCTTTTTGTACGTCGCTCAGAATGCACAGTTTTGGGAACAACGACTGCAGGAGGCCATTCGTTGTTGGTTCAACTTCTCGGAGTGCGAACGAGTCATCTCTAATTGGTTGAACAACGCTGAAAAACTTATCGGAGAGAAACGGATCGATAACAAGGAAGCTGTCGAGGAGCACAAGAATTTTTTCCAGAGCGTCAACGAACGCTGGATCCACGATCTAGTACAAACTGCTCAAGACTTGTGTAACTGCCTTCCAAAAGAGCAGCACAAGCCGATTTTAGCGTCTGTCCACCAGCTACAAAGCAAGTGGAGAGAAATTCTTTCGTTTGCTCCTCTTCATCTCATGCGGTTGGAGTTCAGACTTGATGAAACAACCTTCAACTATTACGTCAAAGAAATCGAAAAGGAAATCACAACAGAATTTTTGGCGTTCAGCAAGCAGGAGAACATCGAATCGATTATGAGTAGAAATAAACAGTTTTTCGCCTCTCAAGGACCACTGTCTGAAACATATCGATGTGTTGAGAATCTGAAAAAGATTTCGACAACATATAGCCAGCACTATCCCGATGATAAGACTATCGAAGAATCGTTGGAGAAGGTCGAGAAGCAGTGGAGTAGTCTTAATGTGAAGATTGGGAATTTGCGCCAACAATTAGACCAAATTCCTGAAAAGTGGGAGCGGTATAACGAACGCTTCAGCGTGATGGTGAAGTGGATGGATGGCGTGGACCAAACGCTGCAAAACATCTTCAACGACATTAACACCATGGACGAATTCGAGCGGGAAAAAGCAATTTTCCAGGTGAGTACCACAAATTACAAATAACAAATTTTGCTCTAACAACCACTTCAAATTTAAAACGCTCTCAGCTGAAAAAGCTCATGGTAATGCTTGAATTCTTTTAAATAAATTTGGTTGTAACTGTCTGCGGTTTCTAGAGCATTTGTAAAGAAGCCGACTCCAAACGCGAAGACATGAAATGGCTCGTTCAGACCCTGGACTCGCTTTCGTCTCATAGTCCAGAAAACCAAGCAGCGGCGGAACAGAAACGATTAGAGGCTTTGATCACACGTTACAAGAACTTGATTCCTTCGCTGGAAATCACAATGGTGAAAACCGACACCTTGTCTAAATGCTACACTTATCGAAGAGATGTGAAGGAAGTGTGCAGCTTGCTGAAACGCGTCCGTGAACAAACCAAACGAGAAGCTCAACCTCACAGCTTGGAAACTGTAAACGAGTTGATTAAACACCAAGAAGTTGCCATTTCGCAACTGGACCAACAACGACCACACATCATGTCGATGCTTCAGAAGGGTAAAGACTTGATCAAGGACACAAACGCACCTGCCTTTGTTCAAGACGAGATGAAGATTCTGGAAAGCGGGTGGAGTGAAACTTACGATGAAACAGTAGAACGGCTGCATAAACTCGTGAGTACTCAGCACATGTGGGTGAACTACTCCGAACAGAAGCAAGAAATCCTTCAGCTGCTGCAACGTGCCGAGTTGGAATTGAAACGAATCTCACCGAGCCAATACAACTCCAGCAACTTACCAGCTGAACTTTTAGCGAAACAAGAAATGGCAGTGAGACTGAGAGAAGCAACCGAAGAGATGTTGCGCCGTTTAAGGGATTTGAGTCAGAACCTCAGTAGAGTTGCTCCAAACGAACAGAAACCGACCATAGAAAAAGAAATAACAGAAATCGAGCACCGCCTCAGCACTACTCTTGGGAACGTCCAAGAGCGAGTTGTTTTCTTGGAGCAGTACAACACAAAATGGACTGAATTCCAGAGCAAATTGGGTGAGCTTCAGAGCTGGACTACGCAAAATGCCCCCCAACTGTTATCAGCAGTACAGGAAGACAATATTCCTCCCGAAGACCGCGTCACTAAAACCACCCTTCTGCAGTCTGAATTGTGCCAAAAACTCAACATTTTGGAAGAGCTTAATGCGGACGCTTCGCAGCTCATGATAGAAGACAATCCAGATGTGCACAAGTTGCAGGCTCAAGTCGTAGAGCTTCAAGACCGCGTCATTAACATCAACCGGAACGTTGAATCTCATGCGGCTGCTATTAACAGAGATATGGAGAACTGGCGAGAGTACCAAACCAGCATTCAGGAGATTAAACCATGGATTGAAAAATCAGAAAGTCGAATCCAAGCGGGGCCTCCGAGACCGTCAAGTCTGGTAGAAGCTATAATCTTGCAAGAACAAAACAAGGAATTTGCAAAAGAGTGCGACTTGCAGTTTAAGAAACTGCAAGCGGTGGCAAGTTTAAGCCAACAAATCACTTCGAGAACTAACGCGCCTGATGAAATTGACGCGATTCATTCAAGATGGACCATCATTAGTGACACCAGCACACAATGGGAGCACAAAATCGAAAAACTCGTCACCACTTGGAAAGATTTTGACAACAACGCGAAGAATCTTGAAGAGTGGATTGTGAATAGCAACAGAACTTTGACCGCACTTAAAGACAACCTCAACACGCCTAATGTTGACAAACTGGAAAAGGAGTTGGCAAGATTGAAAGCATTCAACAACGAAATTTCGGAACAACAAGCTAAGCTGATCACCTTAACACAAAGTGCCGATTTAATCGGCCATAATGTTAATTCCGAAGGTGGCAATTTAGTCAGGGGAAAAGTGCAGGAGTTGAAAGCGCAAGTAGGGCAACTTGCTGAAACCGTGCGAGCCAAAATAAACAACGTTTCAGACGCAATTCTTGTAAAGCACGACTTCCAAACGAAAATGATCGATTTCACTAACTGGGTGGAGCAGTTAAAAAGCCAAGTCGTCGAAATTGACCACATTTCAACGGATAAAGTTGAATCCGCTCTGATTAATGTCCACGCTTTGCTGCAAGAACACTCGGAGAAGCAGCCAATTTTCAATGGAATTTACACCGAAATTAAAGAAATCACATTGAACGCAACGCCCGACGAGTCGAAAGCTTTAAACCAAGATTACAGCGGCTTGTCTGAAAATTATCAGAATGTTGAAACGAAACTGAAGAACAAAAAAATTGCCTTAGAGAAATGGGGCGATTTGATTAATTGGTATGGAGAAACTCTCAACCAGTTGTTGCACATTAAATACCAACTTGACAGCGGGAAAGCTTCACCAGAAACCTTGCAGAAGCTTCTGCAAGAAACAGACACAGTCATATCCAAACTAACCGCATGGAAGCAACTGGCTCCGAGTATTGACAATATGAAGGATATAGTGATTTTGGACCGGCAAACCGGATTGCCAAGAAGTGCCGACCATACCGTACAAGATATAGAACTGATGGCTACTAACCTGAGAGGACAATTATCAGACAAATTGGATAACGTCCAGAAACTCAAGGCTCACTGGGTCGATTTCCAAGACCTCCAGAAGAAAGTCAACGACAGTTTGGACCAAACCCAAACTCAGCTCAAGGCAATTTTGAGTAACGTTACCACCACAAATCAACTGCCACAGGCTGTGGAACAGCTCAACAATTTAATAGACGAGCAAAATGTGAAATCAACAATCAAGGAAGTTTTACGTAAAGAGGCCCTACAACTGATGAAAGAGGACATTCAGAACGTGTCAGTGATCCAAAATGCAGTCTCGGAAATTGAAACCCACTGGAGTCGCGTCAACGAACAAATCAAGGAAGAAAAACTGAAAATGGCTGATACAATTTTTGCTTGGAACGACTTCGAAGAAGCCAAAATCAAAGTCTTGCAAGATATTCGAAAGGTTGAAGAAACAGTGGAAGGACTCGATGTTCCAAACGATTTGATCCAAGCAAACATCAACAGTGACAAGGCAAAGAAAGCAATGGAGGTGTTGAAAAAAAGCAAAACTAACGTTGATAGACTTGATGCGAAAGGACAAAGCATTGTTAAGAAATCCAACTTTGTATCCGGGATCGAATCGGAGACGCGAAGAGAAATCAGAGAGGTGAATCAAACGTGGTCTAGAGTATACGAAAAGTTGTTGAAAGTGGGACAAACAGCTGATTCTCAAGCAACGATTTGGAAGCACATCGAAGACTCCAAAAATACTTTGCTGCAGTGGCTGTCGCTCCAAAACACGATCCTTGCTTTGGCTGCTGAGAAGCCCAACGAGTTAGAAGCAGCAAAAGCAAAAATTGCGAAATATCGCGAGGAGCTGCCAGCCCAGCAGCGATTACACCAGAGCATTCCCACAAACTATGCACAGCTTGTGAAGCTTACAAATGGAGACGAGATTCCAACGCTACAATCGCTGGTACGGCTTCTGGAAGATCAATTCAAAGATGTTGAATCCAGTGCTCAGAAACTAGAACGTCTAACTAATAAATACGGCGAAAAAGCACAAGAAATTAGAGAAGACATCAAGACCATCACCACACAAATCTCAAGTTTGAGGGAAGGAATCATCAAGTGTGAAGACTTGTCTGGCGACAATGCCAAAATTTTGGAGCGACTTCTCGTCGTACGTCGACTCAAGAACGAAGTACTAGTCTGTGACGAGCCGATCAAAAAAGTCGATCGCGACATTCAACAAATGAAATCTACTTTTCCAAGTTTCAGCGAAAGTAGCTTGCCCAAAGAACAACAGCTTCTGAAGAAGAGGTTCGAAAGTATATTGGTCCATGCCAACAAAATAGAAAACGGTCTTTTGAACTTTTTGAAGAAGTTCCACAACGAAAAGTATGGAGCTTTGCAAAGAATCATTTCAACTCACAAAGAGAAAATTCAGTGGTGTCTTCCGGAAGCCGCCAGCGACAAGTACAACTTGGAGGTGAAACTGAAATCGGTGGTACCGATAGAGGGTGCTTTACAAGATTGTGAAAAACGGCGGCACGACCTCGAGCAGTCGTTATTGCTCTTGCAAAAAGTAGAAAGCCCAGAAAACATCAAACTGCTCATTGCCGAAAAAGATCATCTCCTTTTGGATCTTGATAGTCTTAGGGAGAGCTACACAAATACCAAAGCTCTGCTTGAGCGAAACATTATTTTGCACGACCAATACGACAAGCTAAGCGAAACGATTACGAACTGGTTGAAAGATGTGGAAAACCGTGTCAAAGTCGAAGGCACGACTCAAGTCGATTTGAACGCAATCGATGCTAAAGCTAAAGAAATTGAAAAGTTGCAGAATGACGTCCGAAGCTACGAAACCGACTTGAAAAATCTTATACCTCTTAGTGAAAATCTGATTAAAGAAGTGCCCGAATCACGAGTTGGACAATACGTACAACATTTGAACTCGCGCTACCGAACGGTGTTCAAGTTTCTTTCTAGCTATTTAGAAAAACTGCATGAGTTGAATAGATACAAGGACTTGTACCAAAACAGCATTCAGGATGTGGAGACTTGGTTGGGGCAAGCTGAAAGCAAAGTGAGGAGTTTTTCAGATTTCGCTACTAAACCCAACCAAGCGACTCTCCAAGAGCTAAAAAACTTTGCAAGCGAAAAAGAAAGAGGCCAGCTGCTGCTTGGGAAGGCCGTAGAGCACGGTGAAGCTCTCTTCTCGGGAATTACACCAGAAAATCGGGACGACATCCGTGCGGAGTTGCGAAATTTAAGAGACAAATCGGAAAGTTTAATTGATAAGGTTAACGACATCTACAAGCAAGTGGAAGCGATCTTGTTGCAGAGACATTCGTTCGATGACAATTTACAGCAGGTGAGGCTGTGGATAAGCGATGCGGAGAGCAAACTCGGTCCTGAATTGAAACTAGACGCTACACTTGCCGACAAGAAGCATACTCTTCACGGTTATAAAACGCTGAGTCAAGACGTCAATTTGCATAACAGTATTTTGCAACAACTTCAAGATAAAATCGGCCAAATCGCCGATGCGGATGCAGAGTTCAAGCTCGAGGAGAATTTGTCGAATTATAACAAACTGGCGCAAGAAGTGAACAACCGAATTGAGGTGGTGGAAGATTTTGTAGCGAATCACGAAGCCTACAATCAGGCAATTGAGAAATGTCACGATTGGTTGAGCGCCTTGACATCCGAAGCAGCTTTATTAGTCGACGAATCGTCGCTGGAGGTACCGGAAGCCAAACTCGCTATTGTTGAAAATCTCTTGGCTCAAAAAACAGAAGGAGACAAAATTATTAGTTCTTGTAAAGAACAGCTTGAAGTCGTATTGACTCAAACGGCACCTGCCGGACACCCTCAACTGATTAATAATTTTGAGGAGCAAGAAAAATCGTGGAAGTTGTTCTTGGAGTTGTGCTCCGACGCGCAAACAAAATTACAATCCATTCATTCTCAGTACGCACGAATAACGGATTTGATGGAAAATCTTGATGCATGGTTGAAGCTCAAGGAAGCGCAAATCAAGGATCAGAGTTTGAAAAGCACCGAAGAAACAAAACGAGCGCATTTAGACAAGTTAAACGGATTAGAAAAGGAAGTGTTGGGGAAAGATCAAGATTTCATTAACGTCCAGGAGTTGGCCAGTAACGTAGAAGGCGACATGAAAGTATCCCAGTTGTTGACACGCCATCAAGGTCTTAAAAATATTCTGAGAGAGGCCATCAACAGATATCAGAGTTTCGTAAACGAACATGAACGCTTCAACGACGACTTTACAAACTTCTTGCAATGGTTGTCAGACAAAGCCGAGGAATTATCCGATTTGAGTCATATCGTCGGTGACTTGAATATCCTTCAAACCCGGCAGAAAGAAATACGAAGCTTGATTGAGGCTCGGAATTCGAAAAGTGAGGACTTTGAGAATTTAATCGAAAGTGGGGAGAGGTTATACGCTCACACTTCGCCTGACGGGCGTGAAATCATCAGGCAGCAGCTGAGGAATTTGAGAACGATTTGGGACAGCTTCACCGATGATTTACAGGGATCCACTAATAAGCTCGACCAGTGTCTGGTGCAATTCTCTGATTTTTCCTCAACTCAAGAGCAACTCACGAAATGGTTAAAAGATGTGGAGAAAGCTATGCAGCAACATACCGAACTAAAGACTACCCTTCAGGAGAAGCGGGCTCAACTACAAAACCATAAAATCATGCACCAGGAGATTATGTCACATCAGCAGCTTGTAGAATCGGTTTGTGACAAGGCACAACAGTTGGTAGACCAAACACAAGACAAATCTTTAAATGTTTACCTTCAATCCATCAAACATTTGTTCCTGAGCATAGTGAGCAAATCTGACGAGTTGTTGAAGAATCTTGATGATTGTGCGGAGAAACATAATAAGTACAATATTCAAGTGTCAGCTTTCAAGGACTGGTTGAGCGAGCAAGCCGAGAAATTGATCGAATACAACGTGATCAGTGGCGAAAAAGTTGAATTGTCGAAGAGAATCGGGTTGATAACAAATTTAAAGGACAATAACGAAGATGAGGGTTCCAAGTTTTTGGAAAATCTAAAGCTGCAGTTTATAACAGTGGCCAAAAGCACTGCACCGAAAGGAGTGGACCTGTTGAAGAAAGAACTCGAAGATTTGTACGGTGCACTTAAACAACACTTGGAAGACATGGGTAAGCGAACTTAATTAATGTATAACTTTATTTTCATGAAAAATTGTAGTACATATCGTGGAAAAACAAGAACAAAGCATCAAACAGTGGCAATACTTCGAGTCGGAACTTGACACTTTGAACCAATGGTTTAAAAACGCTGAACTCATGTTTAGGGACCAATCTCTTCAAGCCTCTCTCTCAGACAAAGAAACTCAACTGAAAACGTATCTCGCGAACCGCGAGGAAGTATCCGCCAAAGAAAAAGAAATCGACTCGTTCGTCGACAGAAGTCATGCACTTCTGCAAACCAGTGGAGTCCAAAGAATCAAACCACTCATTTCGCAAATTAGCAATCGCTACCAAAACTTGCACGTTCTAACTAAAGACGTTATTAATCGCTGGCAGAGCATAGTCGACGACCATCAGAAATACCAAGCTAAACTGGAAGAAACCTCCAACTGGTTGAAACATCTTGAAGACAACTTAGCAGAACTGCAAAAGTCCACAAGCTCGGAAGCTGTAGCGAACCGCTTGCAAGTGTTGTTGTCGGAAAAAGACCAAGGCGAACACAAAATCAATTCTTTAACACTGTTGGGTGAACGCATTCTCCCTGAGACTGCAACGCAAGGTCGTGAAATAATCAGAAACGAACTGAGAAAGGTGAGAGAGCGGTGGGATCGCTTGGCTGAAGGAATAAAGGAGCAGCAGAAACTACAGGACGCGCAAAGCTTACAGCTTTCCAGTTATCAAGACATGCTCCAGCAAACTCTGACGTGGTTGGACGCCATGGAAAAACAGATTAATTTGGATCCGTCATGTTGGACTTCAATCCAGGAAGTGCGGTCCAAGCTTCTTAAGCACAGAACGATCTATCAGGAAGTCGTCTCGCACAAGAGAATCATTGAAGGTGTTACTGACAAAGCCCAGACGCTCGTACAGCTTTCAAATAACAAAGAGAAGACGGCAGAAGTGGAAGCGAGCATCAAATCGATTAATGAACGCTACAAGAATGTAGTGCAGGCAATTCAAAGCAACATCAATCAACTGGACAACTGTTTGGAGGTTTACCAGCAGTTCTACGACTTGCAGAAAGCACACCAAGACAACCAAAAGCAGCTTTGGGATAAACTGAACAGCTACTCAGACCTGAGCGGCAATAAGCAAGCGTTGCAAGAGCGCCTGGACAATGTCATCGAGCTTCGCGAACATTTACCGGAGAGCAACATCAAGTTGAAGGAGCTGGAAGAACACGTCGATACGAAAATATCGATTTTGCCGGCACGCGCTCAGGAGAACATGCACAGAGATGTGGCGAACTTGAAGTTCGATCAAGAAAAGTTCGCCACAGCTTCGGTGGACATTAAATCCGGCTTGGAGAGTCGGTTGAAGCTTTGGAACGACTACGAAGATTCTCTTGAGAGGTTGTTATCGTGGCTGGCCGACGCCGAGTTGGCTTTGAAAAATTACACTTTGAAGAATACCGTCGAGGAAAAGGTGGAGCAGTTGGAAAAATATCAGGTGAGCTTCTTGACCATTGTTTTAACATAGTGTTTGACGTGTTCTTAGGATCTAACTAGGTTGACTGAGTCGCGTAGTCGAGATGTGAAGGAGTTTATTGTGATCACAGACCACTTGGAGCAAGTAAGATTTTGATGTTTCGTAGCACTCTTTCTTGGTGGTGGTCTTCGTCTGTTTCACTTCTTCTAGTGGTGTATTTTTACTCTATTATTCAATTTTCTTGTTGTTATATTGTAGCATTGGTCGCATGGTAGTTTAATCGTCTCTATTCCACAGGCTCTGATTTTGAATTTGAAACAAAACGAATCTGAATTCGATAAGATGTCCGATGATTCCACCGAACTGACGCAAAGCAGCGGGGACTCTCGAATTTCTGTTAACGTCCAGCAAATCTCGTCGCGCTTCCAATCCGTGCAAGCAACAGCACGTGAAGTCGTCAAGAAATGCGAACAAAACGTGACCGATCACAAACTTTACAACGAGAAATATCGTCAGTGTTCCGACTGGATCGCTGTCGCCCAATCTCGGTTCGATTCTTGCAAAGAGAGCATAAAGAAAGGAGCGCGTAATGTCCTCATGGAACAATATAAAGCTCTAGAAGAATTGCTGTCGCAACAAACTAGTGCAAGTCTACTCCTAAACAACACCATCGAACTTGGCGAGAAGCTCTACTTAAGTACTGGACCGGAAGGTCGCGACGTCATCAACAACCAACTCCAAGAATTACAGCAAGCATTCGAGACATTGTTTGATGGCATCAACAGCACGGATCGCGACTTGAAAGCAAAACTCACAAGGTAAGTGTTTGATTTTGTGGATTAGCATGTATTTACATGGGATTTGGGATAGGTGGACCGGGTTTGAAGAGTGTGCGAAGAACGTCCGCGCCTGGTTGAAGAAAGCCGAACTGCCGCAAGAATTGGAACTTAAAGCCACTCTAGATGAGAAGCGGGCACAGCTTCAAGTATATCGAACTCTGCTGCATGACGCTTTGGCACATCAGCAGGACGTTGTGGATTTGAGAGATAAACTTGAGAGTCTTCCTGAACGTAACGAAAGCATTGACCAACAACTTGATTCAATCGTTGAACAACACGATAAGGTACTGAAGAGAGCCCAGAGTTTCGTGGAGAGATACGAAAACATCGTCGGTAGCCATCAAGAGTTCAGCAAAGCTGTTTCAGATACTAGCGAGTGGATAAGTGCGACACTCGACGCGGTTAACGCTCTCGCAGAGCTTGATTTGGAACGTATTGCTTTGTTGTCCAACCTGGAACGGTTGAAGAATCTGCAGAAAAGTCTTCCGGAAGAAGAGCTTAGGATTGAAAACATAAAAAGTGTGGGCAATCGCGTTATTGCCGGTACAATTGATTATGGACAACCGGCGATAAGAGCGCAGATAGACACAGCTCAGCAGGAATGGGCAGGTTTAATATCCGCCGTGGCCCAGATTATAGGCCAACTAGAAAGCAAGCTTGAACACTGGTCTGAGTACGAAACCCTCAAAGATGAGTGCTTGGTCTGGATCCGATCGATGGACCACAAGCTTCATTCCGTCGATCTTAAAGCAACAGCCGCCGAAAAGAAAGTCCAGCTAGAAACTTTGAAAAGCCTCCAAGGAGAAATCAGAGCCAAAGAGCTGGAAATCGATGCAGTAACCGACAAAGCACAACAAGTCAACAAAAGTTTGTGCAATAGAAATTCGCAAATCTCCGAACTAGGTGTTAAATACCAACAAGTTGCCCACAAAGTCAAAGATTTGACAAGCCGCTGGCAGCTGTACGTGAACAACCATCAAGATTTCGACTCGAGTGTCAGTATATGCGAGCAGTGGCTTGGGAACATCAACGACAAGTTGACGTACTGTGCGGACATCAGCACGTCCAACCAGAAGGAGCTGGAAGCTAAACTCGAAACAGTCCAAGTGCTGTTATTAAGCAAAGAGGAAGGGTTTGCAAAAATTCAGAATTTGGTAGAACTTGCACAAGCAGTCCTGGCTAACACTTCGCCAAACGGCCACGAAGCGGTGAATCAAGCACTTGCAAACGTACAAGAACTGTGGTCTCAGCTGGCGTCGCGTATGTTTGAAACCAAAGGAGTAATCGAAGAAGCTTTGACCAAGTGGGCAGGACTTTTGGAACAAATCCAAGACTTTGACAAAACATTCGAATGGATGGACGCGCGCCTTAAAGAGTTGTCACTGCTTCAAGGCACCCTACCCGAGAAGAAGACGCAACTGGACCAGATCAAAAACGTCGAAGAAAAAGTTCGTTGCGAGAAAGTCGAACTCGACAACCTCAAAGCGATGGCTTCGGAAGTGTTCAAGAGCAAACAGGCCGCAAAAGAGGACGCACAGAAAATTTTTGACCGCTTCGACGACTGTGCTCAAAAAATCACAAAATTACTGCAAGACAGAGAGCACCAGTACCGTGACCATAAGACGTACAAGGAATCGTACGATGAGGTACAGAGGTGGATGACTAGAGCGCAGGAGAAGGTTCCGCAATTGAAGCAGCGACCAATCGGTGAGAAATTGACCATTGAAACGTTCTCCGGGCCGCTTGACCATTTGTTGAACAAACAAGCACAAGGCGAGGTGCTTATTGAGAATTTGGAGCACGCAGCGCAAGTCGTTTTACCCAACACAAGTCTGCACGGACAAGAACTGATCAAAAACGACATCAGAGCGTTGAAAGAAAGCTTCGAGCGGCTGTTTAAAGATCTTCAACAACAACGCGATCAGCTGGAGTTGGTGCTTCAACACTGGCGCGAATATAAAGACGAATACGAGCGCATTTCTGACTGGCTCCAGCAGAACGCGATTTTAACTAAAAGTCAAAAAATCGCGCTGTTTGCAACTCTGCCCGAGAAGGTTAAACAAGTCGAAGATGTCAAAGACATATTGAAACGGTTTGACGACGGGAAGGCACAAATTGTGGCACTCAACGAGTCCGCAAAAGTTTTGCTCAAATCGCCGCTCGAAATACACGTCAACAATCAGTTGCAGCAGCTCAATTCGCGTTACCAAGTCGAGTTGAATTTGGCGAAAGACGTGTTAAAGAAAGTGGAAACAAACCGCGACCAACACCAAGAGTATGCCGACAATTTGGAAAAGAGTCGGCAATGGATTGACGAAGCTCGCGAACTTATTAGAAACTGCTCGGAGGCTGCATCGCACAGCAGCAAAGACGTGCTTCAGTTGCATCTTAACAAAATCCAGGAACTCATCCAAAAACGTGAAGGGGGACAAAATTTGATCCATGCCACGGTAAATTGTGGCGAGAAAGTGTTGCGAAGCACCAGATCCGATGGTCGGGAGGCCATTAATAACGAACTGAAGGAAATACAAGGAGACTGGGACAGAATCGTCAAAAAAATGTCCACGGTTAAGGTACATCTTGAGACTGCTCTGCTGCAATGGGCGGATTATGACAGTTCTTATAGTCAGCTACAAAAATGGATCACGGATCGCGAGGCGAAGCTGCAGCAAGTTTCCGAACAGAAACTCGTCAAAACCAAAAAGACCCAAACCGGACTCAGCTCGCTGCCTATCGGCGAGCGAAAAGCAACTCTTCGGGAGACTGGAAGCATAGTGCAGGACATCGTCTCGTTCGAACCGATGATACAGTCCGTCACTTCCAAAGCGGAGGACTTGAAACAAGCAGCTCCCGCGTCCGAAATATCCACAAAATACGAGACTCTGTCCAAACACGCAAAAGAGTTGTACGAGAAACAAAAGGAAACCGTGGAACAACACCAAGCGTTTGTCGACGCTGACAACGATTTTGTTCAATGGATTCGTCTGGCTAAAGAACGCTTAAGCAAATGTTCGGAACCAACAGGCGACAAGGAGAGTCTTGGCAGCAAATTGTCGCAACTCAAAGCTCTTCAGAACGAACTTCCTGAAGGCGAAAAGAAGTTAGAGACAGCACTGGAACAAGGTGATAAGGCGTGTCAATACGCAGACGACGAAGATCGCGAGATCATAGAAGAGGAAGTGGGTTTGCTGCAAGAGGAGTTTGACAATTACGTTGAGTCTCTGACAAGTACGCGCAACTTGCTTGAAGTTGGTATTGTAAAGTGGACCGAATACGAAGACCAATACCAAGAGGCTCTTGATTGGCTCGCACAGACCGAGAACTTGGTGCAGTCGTTCAATAAGCTGCAAGATAGTCTTGAAGAGAAACGAGCTGTTTTGGAACAGTTCCAGTTGCAGCTGCAAACCGTCTTCGACTGGCAGTCCGAGCTGGATCGTCTTAACATGAAAGCTCAAGTCTTGCTTGAAACCTGCGCTGACACCAGAATTAGCAATGCAGTAACTCAGCTATCAACAAAATATAACGCCATCTTGTCTATCGCCAAAGAAGTGATGCGGCGCTTGGAACTTCATTATCAAGAGCACCAGCAACACAGCACTTTGTATCAAGAATGTCAAGATTGGATAGATCGCACCAGAGATAAACTGAACATGTGTCAAGATGTCCCGAACAGCGTGCCTGAAGTCAACAGCAAATTGCAGGCGGTGAAGAACATTCGTACTTCATTGGAACAAGGACAAAATAAATTGCGATACATCACCGAACTAAAAGAACGAGTCATCATGAATACCGAGCAGTCAGGCGCTGCTAAAATCCAAGAAGATACAGAGAATCTGAAACACGACATGGAAAAACTGTTGAACGAAGTGCAGGAAGCGCGCAATAAACTTACAAGCCGCGCCACGCAGCTGGAAGAAGTTGCAAAAATGCACGTGGTGCTTGCAGATTGGTTACAAGATATCGAGCACCAGGTGCGATCCGACGACGACTATCTCAATGATTTGAGCGAGAAGAAGGCAAAGTTGGAGAAGTTCAAGGTCTTGCAAAAGGAAATACGAAGCCACAAAGATTTGGTGGAGAAACTACGAGGCAAACTAAGCGAGGACACGAGCCTTAAAACTGAACTCCATGAACACGCCTTCCAAAAATACGAGTCGCTAAAACAGCTGGTGGATAAATCGATTGTCGATCTAGATAAGCAAGTCGGTGATCATGATCTATACAAGAACTCTTACAACAAGGCGGTGGAGCTGATCAGAAAATCGCGGGTGGAGGCTCAGACTTGCTCCGATCTTCACGCCGAGCTTGACAATATCCTAACCCAAGAGGCGAAAATCACGGAAATCGCGAGTTCGCTACCGGACTGCGACAATTTAGTACACAAAACCATCGAGCTGAGTATCGTGGTGATGAAGACGACCGGTGAAGAAGGCAAAGATATCATCAAACAAGAAATTGAACAACTCAACCTGGACTGGGAAGGCCTCCACTTGATTTGCACCGAAACGCAAAAATCCATTATTAAGTGCAAAGAGGCGTGGAAGGAATTCAAAACCAAATACGAGAAGATGTCCAAACGAATCGACAACTTTCAAAAACGCGTCGAAGCAGAGAATGAGAACGACAAGAAAACAACACCCGAAGATTTAACTCGATGCAAACAGCTCCTTGATGAAATCCTTGACGAGAAACCAAACTTGGAAATTCTGACTGACGCCTGCGAATCGCTGATGGAACTCAGTGCGGTTGGTTGGGTGCGAGACAAAACAGTGCAGCTGCAAACCGCATACACAAATCTTCTCACCAGTGCTCAAACTTTACTCTCTAAAATCGAGAAAAATCTATCCGACCACACGGAATTCCTCAAAGCCAAAACCGAGCTGGAACTTTGGTTGCAATCGTCTCAAAAGAGCCTACAAGAGTGTGCGGGAGTTGGTGACGAAACCAGCCTCAGAGAGAAACTTGAAAACATCAAAACGATCACTGCCAACACTCCGGAAGGCCAGAAACTTCTCACCAAGCTGCAAGAAGCGTTTTCCAAAACCATCAACACAGCTCCGACTGACAAGCAAGAATCACTGCGCGAAGACATGACACGTCTGCGTAACAGCTGGGACCAGCTCAACATGGAGTCGAAGTCAATTCAAGCACAGTTGAAAGGTGCTTTAAGTCGCTGGGACGAATATAACGATACAAAGAAGAGTTTGCAGGACTGGCTCGCACAAACTGAGCGAATTTTGGAGCAGAAACCACACACCAAAGGCGAGTTGAGCGAAATGAAAACATTGCAGGAACGCCACAAAAACTTGCAATTAGAAATCAAGAACAAACAGAGCGAATTGAACCGACTGAAAGAGGAAGCAGTGGAGTTGAGCTCGTGGGCCAAACAACCACGAGTTGTCGAAGAAGTCAACCAGTTGCAAACTCTTTACGATAATCTGAGCTCTACATGTAACTCCTTGAAGGAAAGAGTCGAAGCCGAAATGCTCGAATACAACAATTACCATCAAAGCTTGCAAGAGACCGAGAAGTGGTTGTTGCAGATTTCGTTCCAGCTGATGGCGCACAACTCCTTGTACATCACCAACCGTGAGCAGACTGAAGAACAGCTAGCTCAACACGAAGTCCTTCTCAACGAAATTCAAACGTATCAAAACGTTCTGGATGATGTTAAATCAAAAGGACAGGGCCAAATCGAGAGATACGTCAAAGAGGCACCCGCACTTAAGGAGACGATTGAAAAGCAACTAAGCAACGTGCAAGAGAGTTACAATTCTTTGCTACAAACGGCAATACAGATCAAAAACCGTTTGGTCGACTCTTTGGCCAAATTCATCGAATACGAAGACACGTTGGAGAGTATCATGCGTAACTTGGACGAGTACGAACCAGTCGTGTGTCGGGAATGCGATAGAGAGGTTGAAACTCTAGAAGACGCGTTGAGTCAACTGGAAACAGCTAAGGTGAGCTGTTTGTTGTTGACTAACCACAGATCGCTAAGAGTACGTTTTAGGGCTTACACGCAAAGTTACAAGGGGAAAAATCAAGACTAGCGGTAGCTGTTCAGGCGTGCGAAGCTGCTACCGCTTCCATCAGTCGCCCCGGAAGTCCTCGCGACACTCTCCCTCCACCGGTACCGATCAAAGAACTCGAATGTCGAGCGCGCCTGGAAGACCTTATCGATCAGGTAAGTCGCGCGTGTTTTTTTTGGTAGTTGTGGCACTGTTTTGCTTTGCATTTAGACGCACACCGGCTCAGCATGCCCCAAACTCAAATCGCTTGTGGATGCACTAGAGGCGCGCGGTTGTACTAGAAAGTTGCATAACCTAGTCGATAAGGTAGGTTGCACTGCTTCTTGAAATCCGCAGTTCGCTTAGTTTAACACTGTTGCGTAAAACATGTCGGATTTTTCGCAGGTGCAATCTCATCTCAGCAACGTAACGCAGTCCGTTGCGGAGTTTGAAGAGAAGGAAAAGTTCATGGAAGCGTTGAAAGACTGGATTGCGAACCAGAAGAACGTGGTGAACGAGTGGAGGAACCGGCCCACTAAACTGCGAGCAGACGCCGCGAAGCAGGAACTTAACACAATGACCGACCTTTTGACCTCTATCGATCAACGCCGCACCCAGCTACTTACAGAATATGCAACTTGCAAGAATGGTGAATTGGAGCAACAACTGGACGAATTGGAAAACGAGTTGTCCAGCACTATCGCTGGCAAAAACGCGAACCAGGACATCATGGACGAGTACAGACAGCACGTGCAAGTCATCAACAACTGGTTTGATAATTTGGTGAAGCGAATCGACGCGATCGACAAAGGTTCAGGGCTGAACTGCCAACAGAAGCAAGCGGCAATTGCCGATTTACAAGCCGAATTCGACGACCAAGGCACAAAACGCGTGGACGAAGTGAAACGTCTCGCATCTCAAGTTGTGGAATTCGTCAACAACCTAGACGCTCAACAACTCGAAGAGCAAATAAAATCGATCGAACGCAGATACAACGATATTGGGAAGCGGCTCCAGCGGAAGTTGCAAATCTTGGACATGACGCGTAAAGGGATCGAAGATACGCGCAACGAAATCGAACAGGCTCGTGTCTGGGTTAAGGAGCGCTCAATTGAATTGCAACGACCCCCATCGCTGGGCTTTGAAAGCAGAAAAGCAGAAGACAGACTTGGTGCTTTGAGGAGTTTGTTGAAAGAAACCGACAACAAGCTTGTTCTTAAGGAGACCTTAATGAAACGCGTCAGTAACATGACCAACGAACTCGAACCGCCGGAACAGCAACAACTCGAATCTGCGATTAGAAGTTTCGGAAACGAACAAGAACATTTGGTGGAAGAGATTAAAGCGGAAATCGAACGAGTCACTGCCGCCGCCAACACAAGACGCAATCTGGAGTCCGACTTGGACAAGGCGAGGGCTTGGTTGAAATCCAAGAACGCAGAAATACATAAATTGAGCGGATATCTGCCTCTGAAGTCGAACCAAGTGGAAGAAGAAATTGTCCAGCACAAGGAGTACGAGAGCGAAATTAAAGAGTTCAGTGAGGGTGATTTGAACGATTTGCTCAAACTTGGTAACAGTGTTTTGAAAGAGTGCGATGAGAATGATCGTCAAAGTCTGCAAGTTCTTTTGGATGAAGTCAAAGAAGAGTACGACGCACTGAAAGGGGAGTCTATGCAAAAAATTCACGCGCTTAGCGACTTGTTACAAGGTCGCAAACAGTTTGAGAGCGATGTCGACAAGTGTATTGATTGGTTAAAAGAAGCAGAAGTTGCCACAGCCTCAGATATAAGAGCTCCCAACATTGAGGTGCTTGAGGAGCAACTCGCCAAGTACGAGGCTCTGAATAGCGAAGCGAAGCGTGTGCAAGGCGATATAGACAAGATCTTTGAGCAAGGCAAAGCGATTATACCAACAGTCAGTGAGGCTGACAAATTCACCCTTAATGAGACCCTCAACAATATGAAGGACCGTCACAGTCGCATTTCTGCACTGATCCAAGACCGCACGAACGCACTGAAACAAAACATCCAGCAACTCAAAGATGCACAGAACCGAATCGCCGAAAGTGTCCATTTTGTCAACGAAATCCAAAACCAACTCAAAGTGCTCAACAAACCGATCGGTAGTAAAATAGAAGACGTCCAAAACGTGTTGGGTTCCTACGAACGAATCTTGGCAGATCTCAAATCGAACAAAGCCAAACTCGACGACGTCCCTCCTTCGCACTCCGGCGAACTACAAAACGTGTTGTCCGTTCAAGACGAACTTATCAAGTCGATAGAAGACCAAATCGCTCGCCTCCGCCAACTGCTACTTCTTCGCGAACAGTTCATCGCGCTGGTCACCGAAATCATGACTTTCATCACCAAATACACGGAAATCGTGCGCGATATCGAGCGCACCGGAGGCACCGTCGAAGACAAAATAAAAAAATACGACGACGTCATTGTTAAAATTCAAGAGTGCGAAGCGATGTTAGCTTCGGCGGCCGACAAGGGTCAACAGATCGCCGCAGATTGTTCGGTGCAAGACCGTAACAGCATCACCGAGCAGATACAGTCGCTGAAGCAGTCTCTGCAGAATTTGAGACGCGCGGTCGAAAAGCAAAGACAAGAGCACGAGAACACGGCGGCGGAACATCGCAAACTCGCCAGTGAACTCGAAGAAATCCTGGACTGGTTGCACTCGAACGAAGGATTAGTGCGTTCGAGGCCCTTGCTAAGTCGCGACGTTCAGAGCGTGGATAACGAGCTTGACAACCATCGTAGACTGTCCCAGAATGTTAACACCTACCTAGATAAAATCCGCAAGATTCAAGAGGCAACAAGACATGACGACAGCATGCCGGGCTCGCTTTTAGAACAACTCTCCGAAGCCAACTCGCTTCTGGCTTCCTTGCCACGCGAACTAGAAGAGCGCGAGAAGTACTTGCAGACCAACAAACAACTACGCGAAGAGTACGTCAAGCTCAAGAACAAACTCAACGACTGGGTCAAGGAAGCAGAGATACGACTCGCCAGTCACAAAGACGGAGTTGATTTCGAAAACATACTATCGGACTTGGAGGAACATAAAATTTTCTTCAGCACGGAAGCCAACATGAAGGAACTAGTCTCTCAGAACATACAACAAGCAGCAGACAAAATCTGGCCGAGTCTTAATTCGTACGAACAAGAAGAGTTGAGCAGAGAGCAACAGCAACACACGCAGCTCTTGAAGAATACACTGAACTCGGCCAAATCGCAGAAGGCTCAAATGGAACAAGACGCTGAAATATGGAAGGACTATTGTCATATTTTGGACAAAGTGAGGGCGGTGATTGCTCGTACTAAATTCACCGACGAGCCGGTCACTACTCTTGCGGGGCTGCACTTTAACATACAGAAGATTTCGCACGCCTTAAATGACATTCAGGTGAGTTTTTCATTTTTATTTATTTTTATTAAAATTAGTATAATGAATCAGACGAACCAATTAATAGATGAAGTCATTTAGATAAATATTTGGCCAGAATATAGTCAGTGGTATTTATAATTGGGCGTAGATGATTATTTGCTTTATGAATCTTTAGAATAACGTCAAGTTTAGCTGGAAGCGCACATTTTTGATAAATTGATTTGTTCGCTTCTGAATTTTGAAGTGGGGTGGTGGATTTAATTATTAGTAGCTCACTAGCGAATATTTTTTAATTTTTTTTATTTAGGTATTTTTCAATCTTAAATAGTCATCGGTAGAAGGGTAGAAAGAAGTTTACATGACGTTTATCTTTTAAATAATAATAAATAAATCGACGTCATTTCTTATCTAGTAATTGACCGCATTATCAATAAAACTTCTCAATTCGTCGCTGTCGTAACATTTATAATGATGCTTTCATTCAATCGAAAACAATAATTCAGTTTTACTACTGTCATCGAAATAAAAAAGTCTCACGTGAGTGAGTGCGGGTTGTAAAAATAGCAAAATAGGTGGGTCTATGTCAGCCGTAAAATTATCGAATAGAGTCCGATTTTATTTTAGCCGATTTGCATAAACCTAATTGCGCGCCCCAAATTCAATCTGGAAAACTTTCTAGAAAATTTCCTTGCACGAACAATAAAAACGTTTTTAATGAAATATTGCACAAGTTTAAGTCATTCATTTCTTTACCTTAGCACCGGCTCATTAAAACGCTAAACGGCTAAAATATGGGAAGTGTCGCGTCGTAAATTCCAACATTTACGAATCGGACGCTCGCTAAAAAATTGCGTAAAATTCCCATTACTCTCGTTACTGATGCTTTATCGCTAAAACGAGCACTTGTCCGTGTTTACTTTCCATTTCTGCCAAATGTTTCTAATCGCTGTCTTAGGCAACCAAAAATGAACAGCAAAGGTAAACAGCAACAAAATATTCAATGATGTCATTCTATTTTTAAACATGTGATATCACGTCCTTACATCACTGATATAAGAATAATGTGTACTTCATATGACTACAAGGCCGCTTTCTAGCTAAAAACCGTTTTTATAGTTCGCGCCCGGCAAGCGATCCTGACCGCAATTCTTTATCAAACCGAACGAAATATTTTCCCAAATCGGTGATGTAGCGGTCTGTAATTTTATTTTTTTTAATAAAGTGGCGTGCGGCGTTGAGGTAAACACGAGATAAGGTAAATTGTTTGCTTTGCAAGTCGCTCGATACGCGTTGCATCGATGAAATAACAAACCACTTCTTGTGTTCCAGAACCAGCAACTGGAACTGGACTTGCTTCTAGAGCGATCCGGTGAGATCATAAGACAAGCAGACGAGCGTAACAAAGTGAAGACGCAAAGCGAAAGCAGGGAGGTGTCAGAAGAGTGGAGTTCTTTGGTTTCAGACTTGGAGAATCGTCGGGACGCTTTGACCAAGTTGGCACAAGTGTGGGAAACGTTCGAAGGCCGCTGGCAACACTTCGAGAGTCTTCTCTCGGGCATCGAGGAAAGGGCGAGACATGTTGACAACGTTGTCCGAAACAAGGAACATGTGATCGCTACTAACAATAACATTTTGGTGAGTTGTGTTGTGAGCGGGAGTTGTTATTGTGGAATTGTCGAACAGGAACTGCAGTCGGAAGCAGAGTCCTTGGCCAGGTTCAAAGACGAGGTGTTGGAGTTGTCGGAGAACGTCCTCCTCTTCTTGAAACAGTGCTCAAACACCTCTGCCACAGCCCTCAACGAGAAACTCAAGCAACTCGTGCAGACCTATCAAAGGTGAGTTGTTGTAAAAAGTCTCGGCTGACTCACTAGCTCAAATAGTTGAGACAACCTTAGACTAAATTTACGCGAAAAATGTGAAATCGAAGGTCGCTGCCCAACTGTTCGATAATTGGTTTCATGAAATGCGGCGCGCTTCCGCTTTGATTTTTCCTCGTTTGTTTAAACTGGGTCTCGAGTGCATGCGCCGAGCCGGCGCCGCGACGCCGTCGTTTCCCGAATTCAAATTTACACAACGTACGATAAAGTCGAACTGGATGGCTGGATAGTCCCTCCGCTCCGGTATTCTCTCTGCCTGGTACCGCCACTGACGCACGTTATCGCCCCCCCAAATATCGCACGAGGGTGCAATCGAAGAGGACAGTTCTGTGTTCGTGAGCCGGAATCTTGAGGTAAAAACGTTCATAAATCGAAATAGTTTCCAGCGGCGCGATGTTATTTTGGCAGGGCCGAATGTGTACCAGGTCGCGTATTAAAAATAGTCAGTGCTAAAATAAAACTCGTACGGTCACAGTGATACGCTGAAAACACGGTTCACGTTGTTGTTTTAGGCTTTTGGACGACTTGAACGAGAAGCAGAAGAAGGCGGAAGACGATCTTCGCGAAATCGTTGAAGCTTTGGATTGTATCGCGCGGGAAAAAAGCGATTTGGGCGTCCTCAGATCGGAAGTCGACGCTTTCTACGTCTTCGACGCAAATATTGTGGTTACCGAAAACGCTCTGCGGCAGCTCCGCGATCGAGTCGAAGCCCGCATCAAATTGGCCAAGGACTTGTCTTACAGACTCAAAGATAAGTACAGCAAAGCTCAGCAGCTTGTACCTTCGGACGTCGCGCAAGAACTTAACCAATTGGAGCTTTTAACCGAAGCGATAGCAAACGCAATGGAGGAGAAAGACAGAGAATACAAAAAAGCTCGCACCGTGCGTACAGATTACCTCAACGATGTCGACGACGTACAGAGTTGGATTAAAGACGCGGAACTCAAAGTGCAAGATCGTTCCGTCGAACCGCAACTGTTACAAGAACATCTCCAACAGATCCAATCCGAAATCGGTAACATCACCGATCGCTTGGAGAAACTGATCAAAAACGGAAAAGTAATCATTGAAAAGACCAGAGACGATGAGGAGAAACGACTGGTGCAGTCGACGATAGACGAGTTGAGCGGGCAACTGCAACAGGTGCGATCTTGGCTGGACGAACGAAGACAACAAGTCGGTGAGACTCTAGACGCGTGGCAGCGCTTCCTCAGCCTGTACCAAACGGTCATGAGTTGGGTACAAGAAAAACGAGTCTTCCTCAAGGAACCTCTCTACATCACCACGCTCACAGAAGCGCGCCAAAAACTACACGACTATTCCGTGAGTATTTCATAAATTTAATCGGCCATATCATCATTTATAAAATTCTTCGTTGCAAAGAACGCCGTCAAGACTTGTAAATCGTCGAGTAAGAACTTGAGCGAAATGGCGAAGGAGTTGGAGCACATCGGAAGCGTGACCAGCGTTGGGGACCTGCCGACCAAAATGGAGGAAGCCGAAGACGCGAAAACCGAAGTAGAAGCCTTGCTTCTAGAACGTAACGCTCTCCTCCAGGAAACGTCCGAGGAATGGGAACAGTGCGAGAAGAAAATGAAAGACGTTCGTGCTTGGGTTGAGAAAACACAGACCACTTTGGAGTCCCAGCAAAATAAGAAGAAGCCGTTAAGAGACCAGCACGCGCTTTGCGAGAAGATGCTGGCGGACATTCAGATACAAAAAACGAAGATTTCGTTGTCCGTCGAGAAGCTTCAGGTTTGTTTAGGTTACTTTGAAGCTTTTTAGCTGTTGATATTGATATTTTTTTAACTTTTTAATGTATTTTTATTTATTTTTTTACAATTTTTTTTCTGACCAGACCCATATACTAATCGTGGTCTCGCAGTAAAACCCTTTGCGTTTTTTATTTGCAGCTTCATTTCCGTTCCGGCATCGGCGGCGACGCGCGTGTGACTCAGGCGGCAAAGGATCTTCTCAAAGAACTCGACGATCTTAACGGGAGGATAAAGGACCAAAGCGGTAAGCTCGAAGCGGCTATCGCCCAAGTGGAGCAGTACCAGTTGGAGGTGCAGCAGCTCCGCCAGCAGATCGTGCAGGTCGAGCAACAATTGCGCGCGGCAATGGCACCGACTCATCTTCCTCACGATCGCGAGCAGGCGGTTCGGGATCAACAGGTAGGTCGTGTTAAGATTGTCGAGTTGGATGATGAAAGTGGCATGGATGTGTCGTCATCAACACCATCGCAGAACGTGGTGTGCGTTCCGGGTGTGACTAAGACTAACGGTGCCACCTTCATCTCGATTTGCTCAAGCCGCACCGCAGCCGTAGTGAAGCCAATAATGTTCAAAACACAAATCAGTTTAAAGACCGTTCCCGACCAAAACTCCTTCACGGCAAACGAGTTACAAAAAAAAAAACAGTTTGGAAACATTTTGATCGCGAGGTGATTGAAGCGTCCATCAAGGTGTTTCCACCCCCTCTCCTTGAGGCAGCTGGGGATTGTGTTTGTTTTGGTTTCGGGCACTTTTCTATTAGTTCGATTACGCTTCATTTACTGCTTTTTTGTCGCTTCTTACATCAGCGCTTAGTTAAACGCTTGAGTTTCACCACCATTATGTTTGGTTCGTTCGTACCACTTTTTTGTGTTCACTCTCTTCCTCATACCATGCGAGAGGTTAGCGGGGTCGTTCATGATTCATCCCAGCATCTGCACTAGTCGCTTTTTGAGCCAGATAGCGAACACAATCTTGATTTATGTTTGATTGTTTCTCACGGAGCGTTTTTGTTTTGTTCTTTTTTATCATTACTGCTGCACTCCTGTCTACTCCTCGGTAATGTATCAGGCGTGTAGAGATCGCGTGCGCGCCTTGCAGAACAAGATGGCGACTCGCAACGAGCGAATCAAATTGATTCTGCAAAGGGGCGCTCCGGACTCGGAACCGCCTGACACTTAACCCGAACTATATATAATCCTCCCGACTTTGTCCTTCCGCCCGATTTAGACCCCACAACACCTAAAACGACGTGCGTTTCAGCCACCATCTTGCATCGCGCGAATCTTAAAACACAAATGTGATCGCGTTTACTGATTTCTTGCATTGTTGCTGCGTAAACAGGCGCGGATTGAGGCCTTCCGGCAAAGCATCGATTCACTCAACGCCAAGATCCAACTCGTGGATCCCTATTACGTCCAATCCACATCCCTACTCGGGGTTTCTTACGCGGACGTTACCGCCGGACGGTCCAAATCGCAGGAACGCCGAATCGAATCACGCGAAACGAAACTGGAGACGAACGAAACGCAAGTTCTTGAAACAAAACGCGAACCGGTCAAAGCACCGAGAAAAAGTCGATCGCCGAAGAGGCGCGACGACAAACCCAAACCGGAACCCAAGCCACAGCAAATAAGAGAAGCTGCCAAACCACATCAAACCTCGAAACCGGCGATGGAGACAGACACGAAAACCACAGAAGCTTCGCTATTGAAGCCGGAACAGATCAGAGCACGGGCACGATCACCGAGTCCAATGTGGGAACCGGGTTCCACGACTTATGCCGAAATTCTGCGTGGCCAAAATACGCAAACTCAGGAAGCTGTAGTATCTAGCAGTGCCAAACCGAAACCTCCACCATTTGCGAATGAATTTGAACAAGCAGCGGAAAATGTGACTGCTGAGCGTTTTGAAAACGTCCAACCTGAGCGGCTTGAAAAAGTCACACCTGAGAGGGTTGAAACGGTGAAAGGTGAGCATGTCGAAGAAGACAAACCGGACGACGAGGTGGATAATATAGAACCAGAAGTGGGAACACCCCAACAATACGGCTTCATCCCAGCGCAGCAAAGTTGGAATCAATACTCACAATCCCAGTTTCAATATGCAATCCCGCACGAACAGAGTTACTACTCACAACACCAACAAAGCGGCATCTTCGACTATATCCAGCCGATCCCGGACATGGTGAGCTTTCTGGCGCCTGGCCATCAGCTCGTGGGTTCCGGTTTAGGGACGTATTTGTATCCGGATCAGTTCAACCAACCGCTCGTGATTCCACAAGTTACCCATTATGGTACCTACCAGCCGGTTACCGAAGCCGTGGAACCGGTTGCACTTCAACGACAAAGTGTTGAATCAGAACAACGAAATCACGAGGTTGATTCTAGTGAAAAACCGGAAGAGACGCACGCGAAACCCGATTCGGGTAGTCACTTCTCTTACGCACAAGCTTTGACTCAAGGACTCGCCGCGAAGCCTCTCCAGCCATCCAGTGCAGCGGCAACGATGAAGAATCGACAAACTCCGCGACGTAAATCTCCGACGCATGGACGTGAGTCCAAGCAAGAGGACGAAACGAAGTCGAAGGAGTCGAAAACGCGTCGAATTACAAAGGAGTCACTCCCTGATGTTGCCCAAAGGCAACATACGCAGACACACAAGAAACGACACAGACCTATCGAAGAAGTTACATCAGACGGTCGTCATGGAGAGCTCGTCCATGCGACGAGTGATGACAATACTGATGAATCTCCTATTTTACAAGACTTGAACTCGTTTAGTGTAGGTGATAGTGTTCCCCAATATACAGATAAGAAACGCAATACGAAAACGAAAATCGACGATGACGATATCGACAAGGCGCTCAAAGAGATCGCTGATGCCGAACACAATGATAGTAAATCCACAACGGATAGAACGGGTAAGAAACGTAATTCGCACGTGAAACAAATCACTGTTGTAAAAACGACCAAAGAAACGGTAGTCGAAGACACTACCCCAAAAAAGTTGATTATTGAAGAAACCAAAACGAAAACCGTAACGGTGCCGTTACAAGACAAGAAAACAAAAACGAAAAAGAAGAAGGGTGCAAAACCAAGTGAGGAGACCAATAAAGAAAATCTGATCGCCGAAGAACATGAACAAACTCACTCCACAGTCCAAGTGACTGAAACTACTAGTGAAAGTGTGCAAGAAGTAGTTCCAACTAAACCAAAAAGGAAATCTAAATCGAAACCAAAACCCTGCGAAATTGTTCAAACACCAGAAGAAACTCTTCCAGAACCAGAAAGTCCTAAACCGATTGATGAGAAAGTAGCTAAATTAGAAATCACTCCAACTCAAGTTGATGAAGACGACAAAGCTAAATTAGAGAAAAAAATCGAGACAACCAAAACAGAACAACCTCTAAAAACAGACGACGCAATCACAGATAATGTGAGCGAAAAACCCACCAAGCCGCCCAAAACTAAAAAGAAAAAGAGTGTAAAAACTAGCGGCGAAGTAAATTCGGAAACTGAAAACGTGTCACCAAATACAGTTACTGTTGAAACTTCAACACAAATACCGCCAAAATCTAAGAAAAAGTCAAAAGAAGAAAATCCAGTGTATTCTTCTTATGATTTGGTGTCACTTACATCATCGCAAACTTCAGAACAAAGCATTGAAACGATCGTCAAAATCGAGCAAAATACTGACAGTGCTGTTGAAGTTAAAGTAAACGTGGAGCCACTTAAAAAAATCAAAAAGCAGAAGAAATTAAAAACGAAAGTAGTTGCGCTTGAAGATGAAAATGTTGAAGACAGAGTTGTTGTTGAAATAATTCAGTCTAACACGGATTCGTCAAATGGCGCCACCAGTGCGGAAATAACTACAACCAAAGAAGACCAGTACGCAAATTTGCAAGATTTAAACGAAACAGATGTTCTAGAAGTAACAGCAGAACGAAAAATTGTTGAACAACCAGCGACTGATAATTCACATGAGACAGTTTCAGAAACTGCCATTTGTGTAAAAGTTCAAAATTTCACGTCTCAAGAACAAGAAACGGCAAGATTAGAAGTTAAACCTGTAACACCTGAAATCGAAATCGTGCCACAACCAGACGCATCTACAACCGAAAACCCCTCACAAACATTTATCAACGAAGAAACGCAAAATGTACAAGTTGCATCTGAAGACACACCACGTAAAGATAAAAAGTCAAAGAAGAAGAAACAGAAGAAAGAACCGTGTGATTCATCACAAGACAAAAGCCAGAAACCCAAGACCACAATCACAACAGTCACTAGTTTGACAAAAACCCCGGTTTTGACCGAAACTGTTAGTTTGTCAAAACCGATTGTTTCATCTCAAGAAGCAAGATGCACAACTAGTCACGAATTGGTGGAAACTACTGGAGCATTCGACAGTGCCAGCGAAAATAATACTCAAACTAGAGACGCCAACGTTTCCGCAACCTCGACTCACAAAATCGTTCTGATAACACACGAAGAAGTGCGCATGAAACCTGTGGTATCCGTTAAGATGGAGTTTGTGAAAACACCAATTGAAAATATCCACCACATCGAAGAAGCGAACAAAAAAGAAAGTGAAACTTTCGCAAATGTAAACTTGACTTTGGAGAAAGAAATCGAAACGAAATCAGAGATTCTGAGCACAACCACTCACGATGAAGCATCCGCCTCTTTCTGTACACTAGAGTCAAATATTCCTGTTGAAAGTTTTTCCATTAGCTCCACAGAAACAGCAGTAACTCACGATGAATTAAACTCCTCTTACGCTATATTAGAATCTGAGTTACTTAGTGAACCTCAACAGCCTGAATCCGTTGTAACTGTTCCTATTAACAGCATCGAAACTGCGACAACTGAGAAAATCACAACTGCGGAAACCGAACTTTTAGAACCTCTTAATCAGCAGATTGAACCACTACACGATACGACCATTGAATGCAAACACCAAAGATCTCAACTCAAACCAGCTGAACCTCCACAATCTGAAACATCACCTCACAATATTGTCACTAGTTTAACTGAAACGAAAATTGAAAACATTCAAGAAAAATCAATCGTTGATTTAAAACCTGAACCAGAAATTGCAAATAGTGAAAGACCACCAGAACTTGAAACTTCACCTCAAAATGTTGTCACTAATACCACTGAAACTTTGCTAACTGAGAAAATTTCTACGGAGTCTGCGTCTATTGATTCTACCACATTGCTTACTGAAGACGTGGAGCAAATGATATTTGGTTCAGTAAAAGAGCGACCAAGTCAGCGGACAAATGATGCTCAAGTCAGGAAGAAAAAAGACAAGAAACAACAACCTCCAGCAGCTGAAGAATTTACCAACGAAGAACTTGTAGCGTGTAAAGTTTTCGAAGACAAGTTGAAAAAGAAAAAGAAGCGTCAAGGAATTCCTTTGGAATTTCTACTTGAACCTCAGTCTACACCAGACGCCAATGATGAAATCAAGTCGCCTCAATTTGATAGTACAAAAACGTCAGTGTCGAGACTCGAATCTGTCGATTTTGAAGTTAGTAATATCGAGGACGTCATGAATGTTCTGTCGGCCAAAGATGATGTAAGAATAGAACCGAAAGAAGTCAATTTAAGCGACAAAAAGGAAGACGAAGTGCAATATTTGCCTGTTGATGAAAAGAGGGTTCCAATAGAACAAAATCTAGATGTAAACATGACAGATAAAGCCGAAAATATTACAAACGCTGACACCGCTAAATCGAAGCAAAAGAAAAAGAAGAAGAAACTTGCAACAGTAGTTGGTGATGTGGAAAAACCAACGCCCGAAGTTACAACAGCAAAAGAAACACCTGTACTTGAGAAACTTTCAGAAGATTCCACTGCAACCAAATCTTTGTCTTGGGCTAATATCGTTGGTACAAAATCAGGCAGCGAAAAAATTGAAGGAGAGCCGTCAGTCGTACTAAATATTCCAGCACAAACAGAAGTTATAATTAAAGAAGCTGACAATCAGTTAGATGAAGACAAAAAACGTAAAAGGAAAAGGAACAAGAAGAAAAACTTGGAAAGTCAAGAATCTTTTGAAGAATCTCAACCTTTGACCAGTGAACTTCAAACTATTATCGACGAGGCACCTATTAAAGACCAGGTAGAAACTGTCTCAGTTACTCAACATGCAGAACAAGATGTAACAGATGAGGTGTCTCAATCGAAAAAGAAACGGAGCAAGAAAAACAAACACAAGAAAGATCTTGAAGAAGTTGAAGTAGACACATCTAATATTGAGCCAACCGAAGAGCAGCAGCCACCAACTGCAAAGAAAGACAAAAAGAAGAAACGTAAAGACAAAGTGATCCTAAAAGAACCGGGATCGACCACAGAACTTAAATCGAGATCCCATAAAAAGGAAAAATCAGTGTCATTTGAGGAACACCCGCAAATAATAAGTTTTGAAGAGGAAGCACCAGTCGATGAAACTCTAACAGAGTCCACGTCCGAAATTACAAAACTCTTGGACAACACATCTGAAAATTTGATGGGCGAGGAGTTTATATTTATACCAAATGTCATGGCCGACAGAATTGTTGATCTCGTTCCAGAAACGGAAGAGTCGCAGAAATTAATTGATGAGGAAAAACAAACAGAAGAGCAATGGGTTAAAGTTGATAATGATCTTCAAGACGTTCAAAATCAGAATACTATTGTTGAAGCAGCAAATGAGTTGCGTGCTACAGTCGGTGTACTTGAAGATTTGAGCCAAGTTGGTCCAGCAGATGAAGAAGTAATAAAAAATCCTACATTAGATCAAAAAGTTACGGGTGACACACAAAAACCTGCTGAAAAAGTGGCTTATAAAGGTTTGCCTATTGATGATACCACTAATTTGTGGATTGACGTTTTGGATGAACCTATTGAATTATCAGACGATGATGAAGCCAAACCTGAAGCCGAGAAATCTAGTGTAGTGATAGATGCACCAGAACCAGTCAAATCAGCATATAAAGGGTTGCCTCTTGATGAGTCCAGTGAACTCTGGGTTGACATTTTAGATGAACCCCTGGTTTTGTCCGACGAAGAACTACCCGAACTTGTCAAAGAGCAAGATCATATAAAATCGGCCCAAGAAACGTTCCTCGCACAAGAAAAGTCGTTCGACGTCGTTGAAATGGCAGTGAAATCAGAACCCGAAACGGTTCAACACAAAGAACAAAAAGAAGTTGACAATAGCACAATTTTAGACGAAGCCATACAACTTTCCGACGCAGAGCAGAATGTAAATGTCACAAAAATCGAAAACGATCAAAGACCAGTTGAATCAGGAAAAGTAGAGGCACCCATAGAAATCGAAAAAGTGGCATATAAGGGCCTACCAATTGACGAAACCACTGATTTGTGGATTGATGTGTTGGATGAACCCATTGAGTTGTCAGATGAAGACAAACCTCAGCAAACTCAAATCGACAAATCTGGTGATTCACAACCAATTGTACGACGCAAAGATTTAACACCAGAAGAAGTCAAAATAGACGAAACGCCGGTTGAAAAACCAGCTTATAAGGGATTACCTTTAGACCAATCTAGCGAACTTTGGATCGATATTCTAGACGAACCCATGGTCTTCTCAGACGAAGAACAGGAGGTGGCAACTAATATAATTCAACATGGATCATTGGAAGGGAGCGAAATTTTTGAAGCAGATGTTAAAACTCCTAAAGACATAACGTTGGAATTTATAGAACACGAAAAACATTTGCTGGAAGAACTTACCGACAAAATATCGAAAGAAACCATCAAAGAGGACTTGGAACTAATCGGGACCAACGCCCCAGCGAAGGATAACGAGAAAAAAGTGGAGAAATTTGATGTTGTGATATCGGATGAACCAACTGAATTGTTAAATAAACCGGAACCGATAACGAATATTTCTTTGGGCAGTGAAGGTTTCAATGCAAATATTAAATCAGCCAAAGACATATCATTAGAGTTCATTGAACATGAAAAAGAGGAGCTGGAACTACTTACTGAAAAAATAGAAAAAGAATCCATCATGGAGGCGGATGAAGTAAACAAAATTACAGAATTTTTGAAAGTGGAGGAAAGTGTTGATTTAAAACAAGACATCGTCACCGATGCAACAGCATCGGAAAAAGTGGCATATAAAGGACTACCGTTGGACGAATCCAGTGATATGTGGATGAACGTTTATGAAGAAGAAATGACAATTTCAGACGACGATTTCGATGCAAATCCGTCACCAATTGAAAGCAAAATTCAGCAGGAAACCAATCAATCACCCACTTTCACGTTGCCTGAAGTACCAAGCGATGAGATTCAAGTTGAACAGACACCGGCACCCCTGACAATTATTTGTCGTGTACCATCTGGTGACAATGTCGATAAAATTATTCAACAGTTGCAAAATGAGTCTGAAGGTGTCGAAGAGAAAGAAATTCTAGAAGCAGAAAGCAGCATCAGCAATTCAACACTGGAAACGCAAACACTTTCGGAAGATTCTTTGGAGAAAAGCTACATGAATGCATTTGTGGATGATGGTAGAACGCGATATGATTATTTATCGTTGCTGAGGGCGGAAACTGAATATTACGTCACCCTACAAAAACAAAAAATAACGATTGAGGAGAAGACAAAACAGGATGAAAAAATGTGCAAAATACTCGATGGAAAAGAAACAATAGGAAAGGAGGAACAGGCTGAGGTGAAGGAGATTAAGAATGAGCAATATGAGACGGATATCAAAATACAAGCCAATAAACAGGATGAAACACAGAATATGAAAAACAGTTTAACCGAACATCTAGTGACAGAAATTCCGCGGTACGATATATTGTATTTGGTGAACGCAGAAATTGCATGGAACGAAAACAAGGCACAGGAAGCAAAAGCAGGGAACGAACTGGTACAAGTGGAAGAAGAGGTCAAAAAAAAACAGTTTGGACAAGCGGAAACCGACGACAGTATTGTGAGTGTAAAAGAGGTGGAACCATCAGAGGATGTAAAGCTGGAAGTTGGCAATGAATTAAGTGTCGTGGAACAAACAAGTGAGGATATTGAACAAGCTGCGGAAACGATCGAAAATATAGGAAAAAGATCAGAAATACAGCAATCTGAAAATTCAATAAGTGTAGACACACTTGAATCAGAAATTCAAGAAACAAATGAGGAGGAATTTGAGGTTGTAGAAGCTGTTGTAGAAGGTTCAGTAAATCCTGAAATAGTTGAAACTGAGAACAAATTAGTCGGCGAAGCAGTGAGCGTACTTGTGGACACGCAACGCAGTGAAAATATAGAGTGTGTAGAAGGAAAAGGTATTACAGACGTGGAAGACACAATAAAGGTTGTGAAGCCTCAAGTAACAGAGATGACTTCAGAAAGTGGTGATAAATTAGTGGTTGTGGATCAAGCGTCAAATGAAAAAGACATTATAAATGTTATAAATATAGAAACTACGGAACCGGATAAAAAATTGATTGAGGGAGAAACAGCGCAAGAAGCGATTGAGGTTGTTACAGGCGATACAAAAATTCCGGAAGAAGTTGCTTCGACAAATCTAGAATTAGAATCAGAAGTAAGAGAAGAACGGACAATGACAGACGTTGTTTTGAATTTCGTCGCCAATGAACAACACTCGTACGAAACACTGGTCAGATCAGAGCAGGTAACAGATCTTGACGAACCGGTCACAGATTTAGACGATCCATTGCTTGATACACCGAAAGAGGAAGGCGTCGTTAAGACACGATCAGCTGAAGAAACGGAAGCTCGAAGCACTTTGGAAACCCTACAGAAACAAGAACAGGTACAAGTTAGTGAAAAAATTAAGGATCCTGCTGTTATTGAAAAATTCCAAGAAGCATCAAAAACAGACGACACTGATACAGCAGAAGAGACACGTCAAACGGAGAAACCCTACCAACTTCCCGACGAAATTCCGGAAGTATCTTTACTAGCGCTGGCCGAAGCCGAAGAATTGATTCTTCCAACAAAAGAAAGTAGAAAGTCGTCTCAGTTCGAGGCAATTTTGGCAACGGCAACCGAGTTTGTTCCAAAACTAGAACAGTCAACTTTGAATCCAAACGCCGCTGAATTTATCCCTGGATCCGAACAAAGAACACAATTTGTCACCTTTACACCGGAATTTAAAGAAGAAGATTCACAATTCGACGTGAGCTCCAATCAAATGTGGAGTTACGGGGAGCAGATTTACAACGATATCGTTGACAGCCAACAAGATTCCGGATTTGGTACTTCTGAACCTCAGAGCAGTGTTTGGACTGAAGAAGTAACTTCCCAATCAGAAGAAGAAAAAAGTGAAAAGAAAAAAGATTGTGAAGTCGTGGTGGCGGAAAAATTGGAACAAGTTGGTGAGGCTGAAATTATTTTTGAAAATGAACAAGCTTCAGCACCACACAAGGAAGAATCAGCAACGGCAGAA
Organism: Eledona agricola; assembly: GCA_964023215.1. Lineage (NCBI taxonomy): Eukaryota > Metazoa > Arthropoda > Insecta > Coleoptera > Tenebrionidae > Eledona > Eledona agricola. The sequence goes on along the minus strand of OZ026857.1, from coordinate 27,536,945 downwards.
GAAGAAGAAAAACACATTGAAACATTTTTGCCTGCAGAATTAATAAGCGCAGTGGATACAGAATGCGGTGTACAAGTTTCTGAATCAAAGACGTCCGTCAAGAAACGTCGAGGAAAATCTCCGAGATCACCACCAAAAGAAGCTGAAGAACCTACAGTGGAGTCTGATGTATCTACACCTGTTAATGTTTGGGAAAATCTGATGAAAGGTGATAAAACTTATGCTGAAGTGGTTGCTTCCAATTTACTATCATCAGAGTCTGAAGAATCAGAAGGAGTACGAGAGCAAACACCTGGTAAAATTGACGAAAGTGAACCGAGACTTCAAGAGGGGGTTAAAGCGGCCGAAACATTAGACTCGACACAAGAAAACGAACCCATTCAGCTTGTTTCAAAAAAATCTCGCCCCAACAAGTCCGAACTCAAAGAGGAGGTTTTCGAAGAGAAGAAATCAAAACGAAAGTCGCGACGACGACACAAGTCGCCAAAAGACGAAGAGAAGCAAATAGACGAAGACAATACCGTCGATGATATGAAACAGTCTGAAGTGGAAATCAGACTTTCAGAAACAAAAACCGAAATTGGAGTTGATGCTGAGATATTTGACGACAGCAATCAACTTAAGACATATGCTGACGTCGTAACAGGTCGCAGCAGAGAACCTTCTCCGTCTGTTATTCTCGATCCTCTACAGGACATAAATGTACCAATTCCACCTCAAAAACTTACTAAGGAAACAGAAGATCATAAACTATTCGAAGAAAGGCGTAATGACGACAAAGTTACAGACGACGCAGTTGAAAAAGAACCGACGAGAAAGTCTGCAAGGAAATCACGTAAACGGGAAAAGTCTCCAAAACCATTCGAACCTGTGGAATCTCAGTCTGCACCTGAGCCTGCTGAAAGTGAAATTAAACCTCAACTTGCACCTGAGTCTGTTAAAAGTGAAATAATACCTCAACCTGCACCAGTGTCGCCTGAAATTTCCAACGGTAATCAACCGATAACTTATGCCAAAATCGTTGCTTCAGCACGAAGTAGAGAACCTTCTCCGGTTGTAATACCAACAGAGGTCGTCAAGAAACCGGTCGAAATTCACATTCAAGTTGTTGGAGAATCGCAACGAGAACCAGAAGCAAATCCAACCGACGAGGATGGTTTCGTTACAATGATCACTAAAAAAGAGCGACGATCCAGATCTCGATCGCGTTCACGCGCTAAACCCGAACAACCGAAAATTGACAGCACTAGCTTTTTGGAGAATGAGAGGCGCCACGAATCTACCGCAAGAAGTTGGGCGTCCATCGTTGGAACGAGAAGCGAAACAAAACTTGAAACAACGTCCATTGAAAAGGAACTAGTAAAGGCTCTTCCAGTAGAAAAAACTCGAAAATCCACAGCGGTCGAAGAAGTTAAAACTGAAGCACCAAAACCCGCTAAGAGGAAGAAGGAAAAGAAGGAGAAGCAAGAAGAAAAAAGTGGAATTCTAAGTGGAATTTTGTCGTCGGTTAAAAGTGTTTTGGGCGGTTCTAAAAGCAAAGAACCTCAAGTTGAGAAATCTGAGGAGGTTAAAATAGTGCCTGAAACTGTTGAACACAAGAAAAAGAAAAAGCACAAAAAGACCAAAGCGGATAAGTGTATAAAACAAGATGAGCATGCTTCAAAAGTGGAAGAAGTAAAGCAGTTAGAAGAAACAGGAAAACAAGAAGATGTGAATGAGGAAACGGCTCAGATACAAACAGCATCCGAACTTGTGGAGGAAGAAATAAAAAGAACTGTTGGTGAGGTGCATGCAGAGGAAACTCTGCAACCAGAAGAAGTGGTTAAAGAAAGGCCACAAGCGGCGGCAGAAATTGCAGATAAAAGAGAAATAAATGTTAGTGGATTATGGTTAGAGGAACCGCCGAAACAAGATGAAGTGATTGAGAAGACGTCCCAAGAACAAACAACGTCAGACACTGTTATTGAAGAGAAACTGCTTAGAGATGACGTAGTGGAAACACCAGTGCAGGAAACCCTGATCAACGAAACAGGAATGGACGTACAACAAGTTACAGTTGTCGAAGATCAAGAACCAGAAAAATTCGAAGAAATTATAAGTGAATCTGTGGAAGGAATTAAAAAAGAGGTGGCAGTTATTGAACCCGAATTCCAAGAAATAACATCAGATGAAGGGGTTCATGAGACTAATATCACCGGTGGACATATTTCTCGTTTAGCTCAACCTGTTGATAGTGAAATAGTAAATAAATTTATTCAACACGAACAATCATTCGACTTGGAAACACCAAAATCTCCGGTCCAGAAACGTGGAAGCTTTCTCGATAATCTCCTTTCGAAAGTCTCAAGTCCAAAATCTGAGGAAAAAAGAAAAGACAAGTCCAAAAAAGCGGAAAACAATGGAGAAGTCGCCGAGAAGGATCGGAAAAAGAAGCGCAAAGACAAGAAAGGAAACAAACCTCAAACCGATGATATTAAAATCATTGATATTGTGACTGATAATAATGCGCCTGAAAATTCTCTTCCTGCCGAGACTCAACCAGAAATAATAACTGAAGCAATTCAGAAGAATGAGGATATTACACCTGAAACCGTTGAGACGGTAACCGGTACGGAGAAATTGCATGAACTAACACCCGCCGAAGAAGTCGAACTAATAAGGGAAGAAGAGCGCAGCAAAAAGAAGAAGGAAAAAAAAGCAAAGCGCAAGAAGTCGTCGGAATCTGAGTGTGGCAGCGACGTTGAAAAACAATCCGTGTTCGGAGCAATCGTGTCTAAAATTTCGGAAGTGTTCTCGCATAAAAAATCCGATCCCTGTTTGAGTCCCGAGCAAATGTTGACTGCAAATTTATCGCTCGATGGTCCTTTCTGGTTGGACAAGTCGTTTTATGACGATGCCGAAGAAGCTTACCAGATCGATCTGGCAAAGCAAAAGCAGACACAAGCTGATGATGTAACCGATAGCAAATTCGACGAGTCTCCAGACAAGGACGGTGACTCAGACAGTTCTAGCGGTCGTGGCTCTTCGAAATCCCCCCAAGCAAACGGCCATCAAGTAAACGGTGACATTTCGGGTGACGAATATCGCATGTACTCTTTGCCGGGCGGCGTGGGCGGCTGGAAAGACCGCAGCACTTATTTGGAACCGGAACCAATTACTAAACTTAAAACCGCTGATGAACATTTACGCGCAGCGAAACGTCTTTCCGAAAGCATTGCTGAAGACGTAATCGCGGAATCCCTCCCAAATCCTCCTCTAGGGCCCCCAAAGCAGCCAACGATACCGACGCCGGCTCAACCTCAACCGGAAAGTCAGCTGAAGAAGGTGAAATACTGTGTGTTTGTTTAGGGTGTCGTTTTAAGTGCATGGCCGCTTTCTTTCTGATGAAAATAACCAATTAAAACTCTATAACGAATGCATTTGTTTTACGTTTGTGGTGTCTTATTTGAACGAATAATGGTTTCCAACGCTTTTAATAAGTTTATTGGGCGCTCAGTTGTCAGACGATTTTGTCAGTTATGGAGCATTTGTTTATTGCGGAACGTTTGCAGGAACTAACCGAGGACGTGGCCAAGCTGCAGATGTCACTTCAAACCACCGAAATCTCAATCGAGTACTTGCCACGTGAAGGGTTCGACCAGATGATTGAGGCCTTGGAAGTAAGTGGGACGAATGTGGAGACGCATCTGTCTCACCTCATTCTCTTAGTGTTGTTATTACCAATTGTGGTCTTTGTCCAAGGCCGTGAACCGAGCACGGTGCTCTTGGCCGATATTCGGATGTTATCTGCATTATTCAACGAGCGGATGACATCATTCCTTTAATTTTAACAGTGATTCTGGCAAACCGACCACGAGTTCACGCTTTTCTATAATAACTATTTATATTCGTTCATTAAATCATCTCCAAACCGACCGCCGTCAAATTAACAAAGTCGCACTGGTGCGGCTTTTTTTGAATCTTACGTCGCCATCCGAACATTTTGTTTGCAAACTATATTACTTTAGTTTTTCATAAAATATGCCAAAGTAATTAAATTCGATATTCTTGAGAGGTGGATTACCAAATCCTTGAAATCTTACAAGTGTCCGTTGAAATGTTATAAGGACAAGTTACTTGGTTTTGCAAATCACCACACTTATACCTGATGTCTACTTTTCTTATACGCTCTTAACTTGCCTTTTAGTTCTTTTGTAGACGAGTGGTTTATGCTTATTAGAGTTATGTTATCCACGACAAGCTGGAATAATTTTATTCGTTCTAATCCTCGACAATGTAACGACCTCGAATTGGTGGAGCTTTTTTTGAGTCTTACCTCGCCCTCGGAACATTTTGTTTACAAGATATGTGGTATGGCATTCTTATTTCTTGGACTCAAATCAAGTGGACAACCTTTTAATGTGACATTAACATTGGCCGTAAATGCAACAAAACGATTGTGTGCGGTTTTAACATTTGGAATGCGTGGGTCTTTAAAACTATCAAACACCAACGCTGTTCAATCTTCAAACCAATTGACGCATAACACACCTGTCGGTCAATAATTTACACAATTTTCGAATTTACGTTTCTTTTCAAATCCTAAATCTCCTAAACGTCTGCGTGTCCCTGCAATCTTGTTGTTAAGATGGTAATGAAGACTTCGATCAGTCACTACTAATTTAATGAATTAAATTAGCGCACATCAATCAAGGCGCGACCTCTAAAAATAGCGCATCTAAAAGTAAACAAACAAAATCCCACCATCGCCATCGGCGCTTAATTCTTGGCCAGAGTGGTCAGTCAGTCCTGTGCTGAATTCTGTGCCTGTGAGCTCGTTAACCACTCCGGTATGCCACTTTACGTGTTTACCATTGCATCACGCCGATAATTCCATTTATAAATAGCAATTGCTCAGTCGTCGCATTTCTTTTTTAACAACGATTACCTCACCATCCGCTTATTTTCCGCAGGACATAACGAGCGAATTGAAGAAGCAAGCGGCGCAAGCCATCAGTCTCGAAGGACAAGTACTGAAGCTTAAATCGGACCATGAAACACAAGGTCTAGCCGTGCATTTGGCCGGCATCAGGACTCGTATTGCAACCCTACTGTCGCAAGCGGAACACGGAAGAGTTGCCGTTACGGTGAGTGCTAATTTTAAACCCGAATCGTACATAAGCGGCGTTCATTCCAGAACGCGCGAGAGACGCACGTGAAGCGGCAGCAAGAGTTAACCCAATACCAGTCACTGCTGATTGAAATAGAAATTTGGTTGCAAACTGTGCGTCAAACCATCGACTGCGTTACAAGTCACACCAAATCTCAGATCGAAGCCTCAATATCAGATCTCGAGAAGCTGAGGGGCGAGCTAGACGAAAAGGAGAAGCGTTTGGAGGTGTTGGCGACAGTCTGCGACGAGTTCAAAAAGTATCCGGACTTGAAACAACTCGCCGAGACTCTTGTGGAGCAGTTGAGAACGTTAACTTTAGTCTTTGTCGAGCAAAGAAGTGCGATTTTAACGAAAATTGAGGATTTACACACGCAGCTGCATCAACTGAAGACTGGTAAGAGTGCGGACGAGTCGCCGGATGGCACATTAGATTCAGAGTCAATGCCGGTGGAAGAAGGTCCCATCGTTGGTGTTCACATAGAAACGCAAACCGGACGCAGTTTGGCCTCGCCACAAGACCAACGCGACTTGAGTCTGCCCGTGGATGCGCAGATACAAACCCAACCGTCGCACAGTTTATCCGAACAGGAACCCAGCAAGCAGAAGGAGACCATAACGATTTCCAAAACCGTAGCCGACGGGGCCGAGACCATAGAAATTGCGACGCACATGGCGGAGACGCAGCCACTAGTCGAGGAACCGGACGACCTTCTCGTGGAAGCCAACTACAGGAAGCGGACTCAAACGCAGGGCGAGTTGACCGAGCTGAACATCACAAATGCCAAACCAAATCAACCGTTCGAAACCGTTTTCGTCGAACCGGACGAAACTACGACCGAAGTCATCGTGGATGCTGATGGAACGAAGCGAATAATCGTGAAGAAAATGCACAGAACTGTGGTGCGACAACAGCAGACCCTGCAGCAGCAAGAACTTACGACGAAGAGCACGCTAACTGATGGAGGCCAGCCGGTGAGTCAGTCCTTCTCGCAGGTGACTTTGAAGGAACAACAAGCGAGTTCGACCGTTGCTCGAGGTGACGGAAGCAGACAAACTGTTACCAGCAAACAATACGGCGGCAAGATAGTGTCCGGAGTGCCCGGTGGCGAAGTTGACGTGCAAGAATTCGAAACCGAGCCCGAAGTGCACTTTTCGCTGGTCCCCGCAACTGACAAGCCGTCCGAAGTCGAAATCGAAGGAGTGAAACTCCACGAAGGCGATGTTACGTTCGTGGACCAACAAAACAAGCTCGTGCCTGGAAGCAGTGAAATTCACACGTCCAGTTCAAGCGTACGAGCTGTCGTCCAGCAAGTCACCAGGCGCATAATAAGAAAGACCCGAAGAATAATCCGGCGGACGGTCATAGTCGATGGAAAGGAACAAGTAACGGAAGAAGTCATCGAAGAGCCGGAGGAAATCGAAGTTACGGAGGAGGGAATACCGCGTGTTAGCATAAATGTGACGCGAACCGAAGACGGTAAAGTCGTGGACCAACAGCAGTTCGGTGAACCGGTCGTCGTGGTGGAAGAACCAGGAAGTAACGTTGAGCGAACTGTTACGTCCGCAGTGTTCGATGGCGAGCCGGTGATAGTGACAGAAGCTGACGAGAGGTATGTCGTAGAACCGTACACTGCACGTGCACCGACGACCGAATCCAAATCAGCTAGTACAGAATTCATAGAGAGCGAAAGGCTTGCACTTAGTAGTAATGTTGAGGCAGCAGCACCTAGTGTTGGCGATGCACTTGAAGACGCGCAAACTCCACGAGACGAGTTACCGACGACTTCCACCCAATCAGATGATGTTGTTGTTGAAGCAGCCACCTCGAGAAGTGAACAACAAGTCGAAGACGTCGCACCGGACGAAGTGACTGTTGCGCGAGCTCGGACCGAAACAGTTGAAGCAAGACAAGAAACGCCACTCGTGACGAAACCACCAAAACTAGAAGAAGTACCAATTGAGATGACGCAGACCATCCTCCAGACTGTTACCACGCCCACTGTTGACGTTAAAGAAGTACACAAAACGACAGAAGACGCAAAGACAGAAATTGAAGTGGTGGACAAAACCATTGCGCAGCCCGACCGAGTTGAGGAGAAGATCGATGGAACGTTGACCATTGTCGAAAAGTCGTTTTTAACGCCCACTCACGTCAATGGTGACATTCAAAAAGACGTCAGTCTCATAACTCAGGATTTTATCACCTCGCAGCAATTCCACCAACCGGAGGCGTTAATGAGCCAACCGATTTCAAGACCAGACGATGTGTTCAAAAAGGTTTCTGTCCCACAAACGGACGATAACGTAGACATTTCGCTTTCGTTGCAAGAACCAAATAAGGTTGCGTCACCGCTTGAGAAACCGACGAAGCCGGCGCAAGAAGTCGAAATTTCCCTTTCACTTGAAGAAAAACAAGTCGATCCGACGAGTGTGACACCTCAAGTCTGCGTTGTGATGACAGTCGAGGAGAACCAAACGAAAACATCACCAGCAGACATGGTCCAGAAGGATATTCAAGTGACGCTTCCAGCAGTAACACAATCTACCGGTGTAAGTGTCAAATCAGTCGCACTCTCACCAATGGCACCACAACTCGAACGTGAAGAATCCGCAAACACCGTTGCAATAACTCCAAAATTGGAGAGCGAATATATCGAGTCCTCCACACCCAGCGATATCGATCACGGAGGGCGCGGCAGTAAGAAGAAAAAGAAACACAAAGAAGAGTCTAGTCATGAAATAGAAGAAGAAAAAGAAGTATCGTACGCAACCTCGCTTGCAGATTCGACGGAAATCATCTTGCCCGATGATTCGTTGCCGTCGGAAGAAACCCCAATACCCACCGAAGAGATATTCGAAGCGATCATCGAATCCGACGAAGAAGAAGCCAAAGATACGGGGTACGAAGCGGACAAGACCACTGTGGATGAAAGTTTGGCCGACGATGATGGCCACGAACATAAGAAACGAAGAAAGAAGAAGAGGAAACAGAAGTTGAGAGTCAAAGAATCGGAAGAGTCGATTATTGCAAAATCGCTAACCGAATCGTCACCGTTTGGAGATTCGATTCCTCTAACCGATGACGAACCCGTCAAAGTACAAGTCCAGAAAGTTGAAGATGGTAAGAAGACGAAGAAGAAGCGCAAAGGAAGACGCGAAGAGACGAAGCTGTCAGCAAGCGAGCCAGAATCGGAACCGCAAGCAGTGTATGAGGAACACCACAAATCTGAAGAAATTTTATCACCGAATGATTCGTATCGCACTCTATCGACACAATCCGATTTGGGTACTGTGAAAATTGTTGAAGAGTCAGTTTTTAGACCGTCCAGCGAATCGCCTCAGGCAATCGTCGAGAAAATTGTCACTACGGTGCCGGTCCTCGAAGCCGTCATTACGCAAGAAACTCTCGCGCAAACTTCGCCCGAGTTAAACGAAGTCACGCAAAAGTTCATCGAGAGGGAGCAAGTTGTCACCGAACCTGTTTCAGTACAAACCTCACCTGAAATACCCAAAGAGACGGAAGCGGTTTCGATTCAAACCTCCAGAGAGCAATCTCCCGAAATTATAAAACCCCAAGTTCAAGACAGCTCGAGTCAGATCGAAGTCGCAACTAATGAAATTGTCGTCCAGACTGAGACTCCTGAAAAAGCGGAAGTCGTAACTTCGGAAACTTCAATTCAAACCGTTGCTCCGCAAGATGTGAAACTTGTTGAAGAAGCCGCGCAGACCATCTCCCCGGAAACTGTTGAAATTCGAAAAAGCGAATCGGCGATGCAAACCGAGATAGTTTCCAGTCAAGAAGAATTTGTTCAGACGCCCGTTCCGCAAATATCAGAAACGGGGATGCAAGCTCAACCCACACCGGCAGAGCATTCCGTCCAAACTTCTCCAGAACCATCGGCACCACCATTCGAAGAAGTGTTCGCACATGAATCCGTTGCTATTCTCACTAAACAACCACCAGAAACTTTGGAAAATGTCACTCAAACCAGTCCGGTGGCGATTCACGATATCAACGAGCTTACACCTCCTACTAGCTGGTCCGAACAGTACGAAGTCTTAGTGGAAGCGTCGGTAACACTTCCTTCGGAAAGCACAGAAACCAGCGAAAAGACTGACTTAAAAACGGTCCAAGAACCGCAAGAACTTTCTGAAGATATTTCATCATCTGAAGCCGACGTCCAAGTGTACGTCGATGGCGAGCACATTCGGAAACCACGACGCAAGCGTCGTCATCGAAAATCTAGGAAGCAGGAGGAACCGCCACCAAGCGCGGTTGAGAAAGATTTGTTGGCGACGTTTAAACGAGAAGACAACCTAAACATCGATTCCAAAGAACTGTATTCGGAAGTGGCAAAGAAACATTCGCGATCGCAATCACCAGACGATGACAACGCTGTGTTTGTGGGTAAAATGATAACAGACTTGGACGAAGAGAAAGTGAGGAAACTGGCCGCGACATCAAAGAAAGACGACAAAAACTCGGTCAACATTTCGGTTGATATTGTTCCGACGACGCCATCCACCAGTCCCGACGACTTTGAAATCATATCCAAAGATATCATCACGAGAGAGGACACCGAAAAAGACTTCAATGTGACCACTTCAGTGAAAGTCGTACATCCCGACCAAGAAGTACAGGAATTTATAAGTCAGGAAACGTTTACAAGAGCTTCCGATCAGAGTTTCAATGATTTCATCACGAGGGAAAAAGCTGCAGCCGAGCCTGCTGATCAAAATTCGGGCGACGCGAAGCAAAAAACTGAACTGTTTAAACCGGGCGAAGTGCAAGAGATTAAGGAAGACCAATTTAAATCTGCTACTCAACGATCGGAAACAGAAAAAGACGCATCAGAAGTTTCTAAATTGTCAAGTGAAGAATCAGTAGAAGCACCACCACAACATTTAGAACAACAAAGAGAAGAAATAGCTGCAGTGTTAAAAACTGAACCATTCACCGCCGAAAAAGGTGGAGCAGATTTTTTTAAATCCGAAGAAATAGACTCGCAACATTTGGAACAAAAAGTCATTGCGTCTCAAGATGTCAACCAGGAGGAAATTGTACAACCAACAATTCAAGAATTCATCGAAAACGAACAAACAACTTTACAAAGTTCAGATTTTTCAAAACTTATAAAAGCGGAAGAAACAATGGACAGAAGGCTAGCTGTGGAGGAAATCAAGAAACCTAAACCCAAGTCACCATCACCCAAACCCAAACACAAGCCGAAACACGTCTCGACTGTCACGATCGAAGAAATCGAATCAGCGAATTTCCCCCCATCCCCAGATCCCTCAGTTTCGAAACCAGTTTGGCAAAAACCCCAACTGCAAAGCGAACGACAACAAAGCCCCGTCACGGCGCAAGACCTCAACATTAGATGGACCCACACCCAAGCTTTAGAACGCGTAAAGAACTTGCAGAACGCTCGGAACACCACTCATTTGAGTGACGTTTTATACTTGGCCACGCTCCACGAAGTAGTCACCGACGAATCGGTTGAACAACGAAGTTGCGATGTGCAGTCCAACCTAAATCAATTACGAGACGCTGTAGAAAAACGCGACGTCGTGGTGATCCAACAGTCGATGATCACCACTGTGGAGACGATCACCACGTGGCTGGAAACGATAGAGTACCGCATTTACGTCAACCGGCAACAAACTGCTGACGGACCTTCCGAAGAACGAGTCCGCCAGTTTAACAACCTCAAAGAAGAAATCAGCGACATCGAGGACAAGGTTGGACAACTCCAGTCGGTGTTGAGACAAACCGACGAGATTTACAACGAAGAGGATCGTGAGCGCATGAAGAGTTACATCGAATCGCTTCAACAGCAAGTGCGCGTGATCGAAGAAGTCACCAGCGAGAATGAGCAACTTGCCGCCGGGGACTTGAAGAGGTGGGAAGAGTTCGTCGGCGGCGTCGCGGAACTGAGCGGACAAATCGAAGACGTCAGGAAACAACTAGACGAGTTGAAAGAGTCGGATGCGGCGCCGCAAACCAAACTGAACGAGTTGGACAAAATCGAACACGCCAACCGTTGTAACATGCTGAAGGCGGTGCATTTGATTGCCACGGCGAAGGGGTTGATGCGCGATTTCCCCACGCGTGAAATTCCCAAGAGCGTATACAGCAACCACGACAGCACTAAAGTCACGGAGCAGCAAGTGGTCGTGGAACGCGACAAAGCGTTACAGTTCTTGTCGCTGGCCGATGAGTACGAACAGACTTTGAAAGAGTTCGGACAGATAGTTGACGTGGCCGAGGCGTTGGTCGAAAGTCCGATAAACGTGAGCAGTCTCGAACACCTCGAAGACGCCATGCAGAATCATCGCAAGTTCTTCGTGAATTTGAGCCACTGTCGTGCGATTTTAGAGTCGCTGGAGGAAAACCTCGACTCGGAGACCAGATTGCACCACTCGGAACTTCACAGAAACCTGTACGATCGAGCTAAGCTAATTTTGGACCAGGCAACGGGGCGCTTCCAGCAGATGTCGCTGGCAGCGTCCAGATGGACCGTGCTGGAGCAGGGAATGCGCGAAGAAATGAAATGGTTACAAGTGGCGCAACAGCGAGTGCCAGATCTCAGCAATGTAACGTCATCCGACTACGATCGCTACATTGATCTCTACCAGTCGTTGGCACTTGACATAGCTCATCACCAAGCTAAAATTGCACACCTCCGCGGAGTGGCGCAAAAACTGCTGGAACTAGTCGTGTGCTCCGGACTGGAGGAAGCGTATGTGGAGTCTTTGGAGATTATTTTGAAGCTGAACGACGATGTGCAGAACAACTTGAAGCGACTCATCGCTTTCCGCGACTTGTGGACCAGCTATAATTTGCTGAGCGACAAAGTCGAGTACTGGATGAACGATGCTGAGATGCAGCTCCAGCAGCTCGAGTTGCCGTCAGGTCCTCGCGGTCACATGCGACATTTCTGGGAGCTGAAAGCGCAGCACGAAGTGCACAACTGCACGCGCCAGGAGTCCAGTAACAACCTGGAGAAGGCCTTGCAGATCGTACCAATTTCCGATGAAATGATACAGAGGAAATTCCATACCGACCTGCAAGACCACTGGAACAAGATATCGAGTCGCATCAATGACATTCAAGCGTCGATCATTGGAACGATCTCGGCCCCGGATGTGCCCATAAACGAGAAGCTTTTGTTACTGGAGCGCGAGCTCGCAGATTTGAAAACCGATCTTGACAACTTGTGCGGCATCATCAAGTCGGAGGACGAGTTGAATTTGTACATCGAGCGCGTCCAAGTCATGTCCACAAGAATCGAGACGATTCAGAATGAACTCGGACGTTTGGGTCTTTTGTCAGCGAATGAGTCCGACAAAGTCGGCGCGTTGTTGTCGCAGTCGAAGCGACTCGAAATTCTGATTGCCGAAGAACTGGAGGGTGGTACTTTGCTAAAGGAGCGTTTGCAAAACATTCAAAGGGGAATCGCTCGCGTCAATCGGAAACACGCAACTCTTGGGGAAACGCTCGACCAATGTGAAATGTGCGAGAAGCTGGGAAGCGAAGCCGTGGAGAAAGGCGTGAACGAGTGTTACGAAGTGGGCGAGGAGCTCGTAACATTGTGGCAGGACCTCATGGGTCTTCGCCAGCTCCTCCACACGCTACCGATGCGACTCCGCGTCACGGTTTCGCCCGTCAAACTCGAACGCGATATTTCTCAGCTCCAGGATCAGCATTCGCTGTTGGAAAAACGCTGCGGTCAGCTGCTGGCGCTCTTGCGCAATCGTCTGGCGTTGTGGCAAAGATTCGAACATCAACTGGAGCTGGTGCAGCAGAGCGTCCAAGAAGCCGATTTCATGATGGAGCTGCTGACCGTGCAAGGAACCGTCGACTACGAGAGGCTGCGAAAGGCGACCGAGCGGTTAGAGGTGAGTTTAGGATGAAATATTGAACACGCGGTGGCTCGAGGAACGATAAGCGGCGCGAAAATCACAACAGTTTAGTCGAGCCGCGACGTGGAAGTGGTGCGTGTCTGCTGTTAATTGCTGTGGAATTGTGTTCGGGAAATGAGAGCGCTTTGAGGTATTGTTTCGGCGATGATCTAACTGTTGGGATTTGTTTGTTTAAAACTGGAATGATAACGACTAACGAGGAAGGTTGCTGATTTGGTTAACGATTCATGGTGATTGAGCGACGGTAAACATTGAAGTTTGAAGATAAAATTCTGGTAAATAACGTGCTTCTTTCAATGAAAAAGCGCAATTGGAATTCCTCAACTTGCAAATGATTTGAGCAAGTTATATTAAATCATCGGCTGCCCCACAAAACAATTGAAAATATTATGCAGAAATAAGCCGGTTAAAGACTTTTATTAAATTAATTCAACGGGTGACAGGAAGTGTCACCACTTTGTAACCTTCACGTGATAACGTTTGTTAAAAATTGTGTTCGGTTTGAAGATTGACGTAATATATTGCGGCTGCTTAATATTGTTCTAATTACCTAATTTCTATTATTATTTAACTATTTTTCGAATTTCTTTAGCAGTCCGTGACATCCACATTTTTTAGCCATTTTTTCCACAATTTTGTTATTTCATTCATTGCAGTGTCGCGTTATAAAAATAATTAAGAAATTAATAAATTTTATGCAATGAACTGTAAATTTGAATTAGAAATGTTTTATGTGAAATTTCAACTATCTGTAAATTGAAATTTTATTGCTCTTATTTTAATAGTTTATGTATATTTTATACTTTCTCTATTTGTTCTCCAGCCTGTTCTCTAATTTAAATCTCCAGTATTAGTATATTTTGTCCGGGAGCGTTTTACAAACAAAAAATAGTACTATTATAATATTAAAACGATGGATTTAAACGATGGAATTGTTACACGGTAAAAAATTGGTGGGTGCAAGTCTTTATGTTAATATTTTGAAACAAGCCAAGACTTTAAAGCCCTAAAACCTTGGCTTAAAATTCCAAAATGATGATTCAGTGATAACGTACACGTAACGTCCAAAACAAGCAAAGATTTTGATGAACGGATTATGCTGAAAAATATTTACGTTTGCCAATTAGTTGATCCTCATTATCTTATCAGCAGTTCGTAAACGGACCGCCTAGTCTTGTAGCAACTTAACAGCAAGTCGGCTACGTAATGAGGCTATTTATATAATCAAAATAATGTGAAATTTTTATGTTATTTGTCTGATGTGACCCGCAGAGCGTCTCCGTGGACCTAGTGTCACGCGAAACTCTCGTGGCCGAGCTGAAGGCCGCCGCAAAGCCTCTGGCAGACAGTTGCGCGCCGGAGATTTCGGCTCGGGTGGAGGCCGCCGTCGAGGAGGCGGTGAGCGCGTACTCCACCACCTGTACTAATCTGAAGGAGTTGTGCACCAAGTACCAGAATGCGGCGGAGTTGTGGAAGCGGTATCGCGAGGCCAGCGACCTGGTGAGCGAATGGGTGGAAAATCACATGGAGTCCGTCGCCGATCTGGAGCCCGAGGACGCTATCAAAGCTGTGAAGGTAGGGGATTTGTGTTTAGTGTTTACTACCACCGCGACGCGATATTTATAAACCCCGGACGTTGTTCGCTCCCCACATTTCGGGCGGTCCACGACGCAGCTTCTTCGCTCCGACTATCGATCGCGTCCAAGAGGAGGAAGAGTGTATTTTCGAAATTCATGCGAATTTTATAAATATCGTGTCGGCAGTCGGCCAGATCGTGGCTTGGAGTTCGAAGCGCGGACGAAGCGAACGCAAATTCATCATCGGTATTCTCTTGAGGTTTTCGGCTGTGGTTCGTGACTCTATTAGCGTTTCAATTAGTGTCTGGCAAATGTGCACACCGGAGGAACTGAAGGTAAACGTCCGCATGTGTGTTTTATTTACAACGAATAAACTGTTTCAAAATACCAACGAATTGTGGTGAAAATTTTGCGCACGCTCCGACCGGTGCCAGAGATTCCCATTGATAATGATTCCGCTCTCTTTCACCGCGTCTCGCGTTCGACAACTTTGCGCCCCTTAATTTTTCGTGAATGGGGTGCGAGAGCACTCTCTCGACATTGCTAATTTTAAACGTTCAAACAGCGATAGCGTTTGTATTTTTAAAACCGGTTTTATTTCGTTGTTTGCCTCATTTATCGGCAAAAAAATGAGGATTGGGTAGGAACATATTAGATTTATTTTAAACTTTTCTTTTTGGTCGTCCGTAATTTTCCGTTTCAACAAAAAGAGTATTTTCGAATCGGTGTTTGAATTGTGCAGAATCCAAGCCAGTTTAGTCGATTCCACGACAACGGTGCCGTCAGCTTTCCCGGCATTAACAGTATTAGTATTGGAGCATAAAATCTAATTGTACCGGCTCGAATATCTGCATAAATGCAATTGTTATTTTAATTGCGCACGCAACCATTTTTCTTGCAAACTTCCCCGCTGCAAGCAAACTTTCGGAATTCTGTAGCGATCCGTTTTTTCCACCCACAATTTAGGCCCCGGAAACGAACAATTTCCCTTCGTCGGATCGACTCGTCCATGAATGGAAAGTGATTAGAAATCGCGTGCGTCCGAATTATTATTACGCCCTGTGTGTTTCCGATTTAATTGAAACCGAAGCGCGGCCAAGGTTAATGGATGGAAAATTGCTTTCCGCAGGTCTGCGAGGAAACTTTGTCGGCGCATTCGGCCCGCCTGGCCGAGCTCAAAGAGCTGGTGTCTGGAATCGCGGCGGCGGTGGGTTTGGATGCCGGCGCCCTCCTCGGCGGAGAAGTCGAGGCTTTAGGAAAGCGTCTGGAAGATGTTCGCGAATCCCTCACGGCGCTCGCGGACGTCGCCGAAGCTAGAGCCGTGGCCCGCGAGGAAACCACCAACGAGATCAACGGCACCAGAACCTACTTAGACAGCGTGCAGAGGTGTGTGGATAAAATCGAACAGAGTCCCGACACGGACAGCGAAGAGAAGCTGGTGACGTTACGAGATCACCTCCTGGCGCTCAGCAAAGCCGAAGGACAAATTCAGAAAATCAAGAACAAGACGCTAGAAATGACAGAGACCACGAGGACGGAAACGTCGGTCATCGAGATACTAGAGCTGTGGCAACAAGTCTTTAGAGAAACATTCCAACAGTACCATCGACTCAGCACTAGATTGATCAAAAACGAGGACGGGGCGGCGGCGTTGCGCTTATGGCAAGAGTACTTGCTGAACGTACAACAATTCCTGCAAGGTTCCATCCCCGGCGACTACCACAGCTTATCAGAACATCAACACTTGTGTCAGGTACACCAGAATTTATTAACCACCCAACAGAACGTTCTGCGACCGTTGGATAAAGCGGAGGGACAGCTGGGGAGCGGTTTGGTGGAGACGAGCGTCATGGAGCAGTTCAACTCGTTGACGAATCTGCACAACGAAACACTGTCCCGCATCATGGAACGCCACAAGGAAGTACAAAACAGACTCGGCGCTTGGGACGACTACAAACAAGACCAAAACAAACTTCTGATGTGGCTGAAGAACATCGAAAAGGACCGCGAGAAGATGCAGCTGAAGTTCATTCACATTAGACGCATTCCGAAGCTGCTCGCGCGCATCCAAACCCTTCTCGCTAAAATCCCGCAGGGCGAAGAACAAGCCGGCAGTTTACAAAAACAACAGAACCTTCTTCTCCAGTTTTGCGACGACGCTTTGGCCACTTCCATTCGCATGGAGCACGCCGCTATTAAGCAACGAATCGCAAATCTGCAGGCCGGATTGGAGACGTGGAAGCAGTTCCTGGAACGCATCAGTCTCCTCCTGAGGACGCACGAAGATAACGTGCAAATAGTGCAAAACCTGTACGACGACATCCAGGAAATTATAAATCAGTGTGCGGCACAACTACCGTCTTCTTCACATTCGGGAGTTAGTAACAAACTGGAGTCGCTGCAAAGAGCTCGCGTGCGCTTGACCAACGCAACCAAGGATCTCGAGCAGCTGGGGTTGACGCAGGAACAGCTGAAAGAGTGTCTGAGTCCGAGCGACATCAAGACCATCAACCAAAGAATGTGGATTTTGTGGCACCAACAAGGCGACTTGGATCATCAGTTGGCTGTGCTCGTCCATCAACTTGAAGAAAAGTTGGGTTTGAGGTCCATGTTCGAGGCGCGACAAGCTCGCTTTGTGGCGTGGGTGGAGGACGTCGAACGCCGATTAGATGACGAGAGCGTGGGTTCCGTTGCTGCGGTGAAGGACCCGCAAGAGATGCTGCGCAAATTAGAGACGGAACTTCAAGCAGAAATGGCACTGAAGGGGCGCGAATATAACTGGCTGGTAGACACTGGACGCGATTTAGTGGTGAACTGTGGCGAGGAGTACAGCGACGTCACCGCCAAACAAATCATACAGGCGAAAACGGACGTGGTGGTCGAGCGCTGGGAGCGCTTGGACAACATCGGAAAAAGTCGAAGGAACAAGATACACGACATGATGCAGACCATGTCGCAGCTGGAGCGAAGAATCGCCGAAATACGTGCGTGGTTGACACAAATCGAGGCACAACTGGCCAAACCTCTGATGTTCGAGGCCTGCACGAAGGATGTGATCGAGCGAAAGTTGCAGGAACACGATAAGTTGAAGAAGTCGATTGAGAATGAAAGCGGAAACATTGGGGAGGTGCTGAACTTGTGCGAATTGCTGCTCAGCGATGCCGACGTTTGGAAGGCACACTTCCCCACTGAAAACATCACTTCGTCCATACAAAACTTGGAGAAGCGGTGGAAAATCGTCTGCGGCCAGTCGGCCGAGCGCAAGCGCAAAATCAACTTCATCTGGAAGCTTCTTCAGGAGGTGTTGAGAGTGAGTAACGAACAAGAGGCGTGGTTGAACGCCAAGGAGCAAGCAATCAAAGAACTCGACAAACCCACCAAGAAACTACACCGCGAGCAAATCCAAGAACTGATATACTCGACCGAGAACGAACTCAAAGATATAGAAACGCGGAGTCCCGTTTTCGAAATCCTCGAACAGACGTATTCGAAACTAGCAACGGTCGGAGAACTGGAACCGGAAAATCTGCAAGAACTGACGTCGAAAGCTAGAGTCGCGATCACTCGTTGGTCGGCGTTGCTGCCGCGAGTGCACAACTTGCTGCAGCGTCTTCGGGACGAAATCGTGCTGTTTAAAGAATTCTCATTGGCGCACGAAGACGCAGTTATCGGTTTAACGAAGGTGGACGCCCAGCTCACCGAAATCCAACATCTCACCCACCGGAAAGTTCCTCCAGGAGAGCGACTGGACAAGCTTGAGATTCTGGAACGGCAGTTGGCTCTGCACAACCCCGTTTTAGAATCCGCCGACAAGCTCGGCCTACAGATCATGAAGAAAGTGAAGAAGGACGAGGTGAATAAGTACCAGGAAATGATTGACGAGTACCAGATGCTGTGGAAGGACATTCAGGAGCGCCTGGCCACGCTGAAAACCGACCTGAAGAAGGAAATCAAGCAGAAGAGAGAGGCGAAAGAGATCGACGAAGGCATCCAAGTGGAGACGCTGAAATTCGAACAGGACACGGCTGTGCAAGTTAACACTTTGCCACCGCTTCAACGAATGACTTCAATAAGTGCAAAAGACGCATACTTGTTGGAATTAACCAGTGCCATAGACGAGTGTCGCACCAACGTGAACAATCTCGACGAATTGCTAGGCAAAGAAATTCCACAACAGGGCTCGGCGGAGCTTTCGGGGAGCGCCAAACGAATCGCGCGAGTCTCCGCAACTTGTCAGTCAAGCGTTGAGTTGGTGAAACATCTCCACGACCTCCTCATCAACGAGTGCCGGGCAACAGAAGAAGAAGCCTTGAGCGAACAAGTGCAGAACTTGATACGGCGATTTGAGACGCTTCTCCTAAGCGCCAAAGACAAAGAACAGAAAATACGGGAACTGAGGTAAGCAGAGTCAACCGAACGTTTTATAATAACCCTACTAACTCTACGGTGATCGTATTCTTTTAACTCTTCTTAGGTCTACCATTTCTGACGCTTATAAACTGTCATGCAACCAGTAAGTCTCACGCGACGAGCTGTAAATTTGTCACTGAACACGAGTGTTTCTTTTAATAGTGAAGCTGGTCGGTTGCTTTGTCCTCTGTGCACGAAACGCAACTGGGCTCAGCTGGACAACGACCTCTGGAGATTGGAAAAATGGCTACAAGTCGCCGAAGGAACGCAGAAGATGCAGCATTCGCCACCGTCCAACATCGAACAGCTGGAGGATGTGATTCAGGACCATCGCGAGTTTCTTCTGGACTTGGACAGCCACAAGAGCATTGTGAGAAGTTTGAATATTGTCGGGACGCACTTGGCCGACCACACGGAAGACACGGAACGAGCCGATCAGTTGAGGGCCAGACTAGACACGGATAATAAGCGATGGGAGGCGGTGTGTAAGAGCGCCGCCAGTTGGGAGACCCTACTGCAAAAGGCCCTTATGGATGTAATACATGTTACTAGCTAGTGTCAGCAGAAGATTTTACGACGCTTGTTTTCAGAACCAACAGTTCCATACAATAATTGCCGAGCTGTGTACGTGGCTGGAGAAGACAGAGCGGAGGATCAGAATCTCGGAACCGGTGGATTTGGCAGCGGACACGGACACGATCGAGACTAAATATCAGAAGTTCAGGGAGTTGCGAGCGGAGTTGGAGCGGTGCGAGCCGCGCGTGATGAGCCTTCAAGAGGCCGCGAATCAGCTGCTGAGGCACGAAGGAGCCCCGGCCGGGTCGAGCACGACGTGCGACAAACTCACCGAGCTGAGATTGAAGCTTCAAAGTCTGATTCGTCTGACCGGGGTTTACATCATGAAACTGGGGGCCGTTTTGGGCCGAGATCCGAACGAAATCGTTGCCTCCAGCAGCGGCGCAAGCGCTCCTCTGCACACGCTCAACTACGACGTAAGTTTAACAAATCGATGCGTAATTTTGTGAACGACACAGAACCCAGTAGAGATGTCTAGTCGGTGTTGATGTACTTAGCGATTTAGTTGTGTAAAATATGATTTTGTGATTAAACCCATTAACGGCGTTATGTTTAGTTGTAGTCGTTTAGTGTTAAACAAATTATTTTTTGTTGGGTAGCACTGTTAGAATAAGATTGTTGAGGCACTGTTTCACATTTCATTTGCCTGTTTTGGACAGCTCGTGGACCATCCGATCCGGGACCACCCGTCAGCTTCTGCACCCGACGATTCCGTTCAAAAGTAAATATTTTTTTTAATTTATATAGTCGCTAGTTTTGTAGATTTGCTTTATTTGAATCTGATGAAGAAATGTGAAGCGGACCCTTACTTATGTCGTAATTATTCCGTTTCAGTGGTGGTGCTGCCGATGATTTGCACATAAACACTTCGGTTCTTCGAAGAGGTTGTCGTTTCTTAGGTAGAGTTGTGCGAGCTTCTTTACCGATCCAAGCCCTGATGCTGCTCATGCTAGGAGCGGCGTCGCTAGTCCCCTATTCGGAAGACGATTATGCATGTTCGTTAGTCAACAGTATTGCCAACAGTCTAACCCCTACATTGCGATACAACGATGGACCGCCTCCCATATAAACAATACTCTTCCCCCGTCGAAAGTTAATTCATTCCAGATTATTATTAATTTTAGTTGTTGGCGAATTTTATGTTTTGTACGTTTTGTAAATAATACGAGCGATTTGTTAGGTTTGAAACAGACGGCAGCTGAACGTTTCACTAATTGTACGACGGCCATCGAATGGCAAAGACTATCTGTTGTGGACAGACCATAAGAGTAGCGTGTAGTTTTTATATTCATTACGCATAAAAAGAGATCACTTTATCTGTATATTGGGGAAGACGCACAACGCGCATAATATATAATATATTTTATATGGTTGTTTTATAGATTTTATGTGATGGTTGTATAAGAAATTAACGTCTGGTAACCGGGGGAGTGGAACACCTCGGTTCCCCAGATGATTTAATTTTTTTTTCTGTGATGTCATCTCGATTTCGATGGCGCGGACACGACTCTCCACGGTTCGCGTCTGTTTTCGGGCGACTTTTCTCTCCAAAGTCGCCCCTTTTTCTCCCGAACGAAATCGAGGTGAGAACAATTTCAAGATAATGCCTTACATGTTATTTTTAATTGTTACCATCAATTTTAACGTTGCTTTGATGCGTCACTTTCTTTTATCGGTCATGGTGCTATGAAATTATTTTAACACGATTGTATAATCGACCAGTAAAAAATTCCATTTTTTGCTTTGACCATTGCTTGCGAAATGTGTTTAGGATACATTTATTAACGACAGAATAGGATTGTTTTCGCCGTTATTTGATATTCAATATTTTATCTGGCAACTTAATATATTACGAATAAACGCTGTTTTCATTTATAAACCGTGCTTATTTGGCCCTTCTAAGAGGAAAAGTAAGGATAAGTAAATGTCAACTGGTGAGTTGGTAAGTATAAGGATAAACAACTATAGTTCAAAATAAAAGAATGTAAATTTTCATAACTGTTCATACCTGGGGGTCCATTGGGGTTGATTCCAAACGGGGGATGTAGCGAGCGCCCAGAGGGACTAATCCGACCAGTGACTACATCTATGGTCGGCATCCTCGTTGGCGAAGTGGTTTCAGAGGAAGTATCTTCCTCCAGGTCTCACTTCCGACTGATTTTGGGTCTGCTGTGCGTCGCTATTTATACTGGCGTTTTGTTCCGGTCGCAACCGGTTTTCGAAACGTCATTTCCGGTTGTATAAGCTGGTTACAGACTATGCGTAAATTCGCGATTCGTTATGCGCCGTGCGTGATTGGTTCAGTTTATTGTAATTCGTAATAATTCCTAATCAAACAATACATCAAAACTTTCTGGAATAAGAAGAAGAAGACCGCAAACTAGCGCGCACGACACGAACTAGCATGCATCAAGCACGAATTTTTGTTGAATCTGCAGTTCGTGATAAATCCGTGTTCTTTGGTATTCGTGAAAATTTAAAAATTTAAAGAATTTATCTTACAAATAACTTCTCGGTTCAGATCCGTTAAGGGGAAGTGGTGGACAGGACTTCTGTGTCTTCGAATATTATTTTGTGGCTTCCTTCTGTGATCGTACCTCATCGTTGTTGCGTTTTACTAGAACATTCTATAGTTCAAAATGTTTTTTCAATTCCATTGTGCAAAAAATCATCCAGCTGGAATGAATAAATCCACTGAAAAATTGAACAGCGGTTTGCACATGGGACACAATGTGGACAACCATTATAAAGAGTACTCTATTATAAATACTTCATATAAATTTTGCATTATTGATTTTAATCTGCGTGCTAACTCCACGGCCGTTTCAAAGTCCAAATTGTTTGGAAAATGAATCATGCGTTTTGAATCTTAGTTTATTCAACATACGAGTCAAGTCAAGTTCATAATTGTGTGGTAACAAGCTAAAAATTAATTATGAAAAATTTTTCAGGAGATTCCTGCTGATTCAAAATTACGGGTGTTTGTTATATTTTTGGTAAGAAATGTAAAGAAACCGGCATACTCGTGCGTATATTCGAGTATGTTAATTTATTTAAAATAACACTAGAACGGGAAGACCAAAAGAGTAAATTATTGAACGGCGGTTAAGAAAAAAAATATATTAAAATTATATGTTTAAAACTGCTTTCATATGCATCTAATCAAAGTTGTACATTATTAAAATTGACTCAAACATTGGAATTTAATTTTTGCACAATATTCCTTCAAAGATTTTGAGTTTTTATTTTGTTCCTGATGACGACGATAAAAAATATAAACAGGTAAGTGGTCTGTTTGACAAAACAATGTTCATCTTTTGCTCCGTTAAAGATGTAGCGTGTCAAAACTTTGTTAATATGTTATATATAATATTATGTTAATATAACGTGCGTTCAAAAAAAAACGAGGCTGCGTCGGCCATGGAATTTATCGGCTTTCCAGTGTAGAAACCATAGAAAACATAAATATAGATTTGACAAATGTCAAGATCTGTCAGTTTAAAATTTACCATCGAAGTAAAACGGCCCAAACGCTAGGACAATTTAATTTAATTTTTAATGAGCATTTTTAATAACCATTGGTTTTTAAACCTTCGAATCCAAGCAAATCCGAACCTTTATTTCTAATGTATATTGTGTAATTTATAACCCACTAGTGGTCAACGTTCGTGTTTAACTATGTATACAACGATTGGTAGGTCACAAATTATTATTATTATTTCTTAAATGATGGGGAAAAAAAATTTGGTACTTTTAATAAAATGTAAACATGTAAAAATAATTAATGTAAACTTTAATGAAAGACAATCCGTAATTAAACTCCAAAAAGAATAATCTGTGTCCAAAAACAAACAACATTTATCGCAATTGCTTTCGATTTTTTGCCGTAACTCGTCTAAATTTTTTGGCCTACTAAAATAATAAACCTTCGAACCTTTGAATCCAAGCAAACCCGAACCTTTTTTTTCTAATGTATATTGTGTAATACAACTCCCTAACGGTCGACGTCCGTGTTTAACTATATATACAACGATTTTTGAAATATTAATTGAGAATGCAGTTGTTCTTAAACTGAATTGGTAGGTCTCGAGTTGCGCATAGAGACTGATGACCCATGAAGGTTGACGGGTAACTGAGTGCTGCCAAATATTCTCAAGACATTTTTCGGTTTTGAGACTGATTCTTCTTCATCGATCTATTCACGACTTACAGTTATATCAAATTAATGACCGTCCTGGTCGTGCCGATATTCTCCTCAACAGAGGAGAAGCTGTAACAATGAATAGATTGATGTTTGGATTCACAACGATACCGGGAAATGTTTTGCACTTTTTTTTTATCCCATAATGATTTATCCCATTGTCAACAAGGAACCTAACCTAAACATGAGCAGACTCGAACTGACAGTTCGAAATTTTGCTACACTAAATTGATGCACAAAGTTTTTCCATGGCCAACGCAGCCTCGTTTTTTTTTTGAACGCACGTTATAATGTTTAATATCTTATGAAATGTGAAAATTAAACTCGGTTTTATATGGGTTTTATATGGGCGAAATTGACAAACCAATGGATTACGAATTAAGCAAAATTATTATTATCTTACACACTTTCATAAGCAATAAAATCCATAAAAGGGAGTTTTTTCTCTAAATTTTAATAAACACTTATATTTCTTAAAATCTCACCACACCGCTTACTAATAAGAGACTGCGTAGGCCATTTTGCAGTTTGTTACGAGTGTAGAAATTTTTATAACTTGGGTTGTAGAAATTCATTTATTTTTTATTTATATTTGTTGACAACCATTACGGATCCGACACGTTTTGCTAGTTTTTATGAACAAATTTCAACTGGAGGCGTCGGAAGGGACACATTTTTGATTGGAAATTTCTGCCAAATGTCACGGTATTTACACTGGAAAATAAGAAACAGGACTTAAGGTGCGGACAAAAATAAAACTAGGCTGCGTAAGCCATTGAATAACTCGTTATCGCGATGTTCGATAAAGTGTAGCAAAAATTCGATCTTGAGTTGAAAATATTCGCAATTAAGTTCTTTGTTAATGACAGTCTCGGACACGATACATAAGATACATGTAATTCGTCTTCAACAAATTCCATCTCCTGGTCTCGCCTTGGCAATATTTGAGCAAATTTTTGAATAACACATGTCATTATTTGACAGTTTCAAAAGTCGACAGTGTAAAAAATAAAACTCCATGACCTCCTAAGCCTATGTTTTTATTTGTACACACGGTATAATTAGATTACATGGCTGTCTGAGAACCTGATTTATTGTAACATTTTAAAAACAGCGTAGATCTAAATTAAAATTTATACACACAATTATTTATTTATTAGAGTTCGTTAGGCTCGCATTTAGAATAGGGTCCATCAAAAGCGTATAGGGTGTCAGTTTAATAAATTTTTTATCAACCCTTTGTAATTCGTAATTACACCGATTGGATCAAGTGGGCGCTCTTGAATCGGCTGTCAAACGACGCTGTAGGCTGTAGCGAGCGCCTCTACCGACAAAATCCTCAATTAACCTGTAATCGTAATGCTGTGGTGAACAATGGCAATCTAGTGTTGTTTTAGAGCCCCATTTCGCTTCTTGAATGCAGGTCGCGTGCATTTTGTGGCAGGTACGCTGTCCGAATTTCGTTTCGAGGATGGCGTGATGTTAATTGGGGGTGTGTGTCGTGCGCCGCTGAAGAGTTGAAGGTGTCCATCAAGTGGCCGTTGTCGGGGTACCGTCGTCAATAATTTAGGGATAATTGGTGTTAATTGCGGATGGGGGTGGAATCGTGAAGTGCGGGGGCGCGTGAAAGTTCCTAAGGGTTGAAGTAGTCAAATCGCCGGTGTAGCGATTCGGAAAATGGCGCACGATTCAAATGTAAACAAACCGTGCTAGGTGAAGAACCCGAGAGTAGAATGGAACCGATCCTGCAGCGCTTCGGAGATGTCACCATCCAGAGGCTTGAGAAACCCAGAGTGGAGCCTCCTAGCGACGGGGACTCGCTGGACAAGAGCAAGGAGGAGGGCTCGAGCAGTCAGGAGGACGAGAGCAACGATGAGACCCTCAACCTGAAGCGCTCTTTCCCCGACTCGCAGATCTCAATAAAGAAGTTCAAGTTTGATCCCAACACCGTCACTCTGGAGAAGAAGGCGAGCGACGAGTCCGATCGCAAAAAAAACACCATCGACGATTCTAGCAACGATAAGCAGCATAAGTTCTTGGACAGCGACGAAATGAACTTTACCGGCTCGGAAATCTCTGATTTTGATAGCGAATCGGAACCCGAGTCGGACGTGGAGCCGAGCGCTAAAGCTAACATCTCCAAAACCAATTCCGATGACGAGTTCACATCAAACTCGTTTCTTGACAAGTTCGCGGATGACCCGTTCGTCGCCTCTGAGCCGGAAACACCCAAACCGGAAGTCGCACAGCCCGACTCGGAGGACTACGATTTCGACATTAAAGAAAAACTCAAGGAGATGGGCGAAATTAGCTTTCAAACGGTGAAAAAAGGCGAGGTTAAGCCTAAAAAAGTGGAAGTCAGCACTGAGAATGAAGTGGTGGTCACACCAGCTCGTAAGCCAGGTGATTAAATCATAAAATATTATAAGTTAACCATTTTTTTAATAAAAACGGGTACTAAATTCAATAATTTTTCTATAAAAAGGGTTTCTTCCGGGCTGAGTACAAAAAGCGGCTGTTGCCATGGCTAAGTATTTTTCTTTTGTGTTTTTGTTTAAATAAGTGTAGTTTAAATTAATTAAAAGTTCAGGCTCAAACATTAACAAATATATTAAAAAAAATGTTTATGGACTCTTGGGGCATTCATAAAATAAAGTATCAAGTTCTTGTTGTGATAATTGGTGAGAATATTGTTCAAGGTGATAGAGTTTGTAGTACAGTCTGTAAATGGGGTAAGTTTCTCCACCTGATCTTTTTGGGTTTAAATTGGGGGATTTGAAAGGCCACAACAAACAACTTTGTTTTTTTTCTCAAAAAAGTTTATTGTTTTCTGGACAAAACGTGGACAGACGTTATCTTGTTGAAAAACAAAACATTTATAATCTAGATACAGCAGAAGAAGGGGTTGCTGAAAGTTATCAATAAATTCTAATGAATCACACCTACAGTACAGCAAACTCAATATGAAACATCTGGTCACTTTTCTATTATACATTTATCCTGTAACTCGAATCGAGTCGCGATTAAACGCTCAACACATTATCGGCTCGACGTTCCAGTCTTTGTCGATATCGTCGGAATTCAAACCTATACTGCCATTCTAAGAAAAAAATTCCCAACTCCATGTTGGTCCTCATTATTTTTCATTTCATTATTTAATGATTTTTAAGGTATTCCAGCCTAGTAATGTTCCACACGCAAGAAAGCGTGTTAATTTAATTTAATTAATTGTAGAACAAAAATGTGACACATTACATATTTACGTTGATGATTTTTGTTAGGAGCAACCGCCGATGACGACCTGGCCGATCGTAAAGGGCTCAACTTGCGCCGTAACATCCGTGAAGTCATGGACGAGACGAAACTCGACGAATCAACACTGGCGGCGCAGCGGCAAGAAATGGAGCGTCTTCAGCGCGTCCAAGAACAGCAACGTCTTTTGCGCGAGTTCCAAAGACAAGCAGCACAGGAACGTGTGCAGAACAAAGTCATGTCACTGTTGCAAGGCAACAATTTTAATAAGCCCGGTACATCAAGCACTAGAATCGGAAACACGGTTTTGGTGAAGCTCCCCAACGGCCAGACTAAACCCATGACGCGGTTGCCGAAGAGGCCGTTGGATTTGGTTAGAGTGCAAAAAGGGGCTGTTGCTATGAACAGCTTACCTAACAAGAATGCCAGGAGTGTAATCTCGATGAAGAAACCGAGCGGTAATTTAACGCCCTCTGTTAGCATAGCACCGGTTTCTAAGAAGATGCCGCCGATGCCGAAGGCGCCGAGTGATAGCGAGAGTGATGATGATGATGTTAAATTACCTGAGAAGCTCAAAGGTAAGGGATTTGGAATTGTAGATTAACTTTTTGGATATATTAAGTAAGATGTAATGCGACGAGAGGCGCTAGATGTCGCGAGTTGTTACAAACTTCAATGGTAGTCGTTTCACTTTGTATGAAAGGAACGCGAAGCAAAGGCTTTTCTGACGATCCCTCCGTTTGGAGTGGCAGTTATTATTTGTAAACTTTCTCTAGGAAGAGGTGTGTATCACTCACGTGATATTCGCCTCGTAATATAATTTAAAAAAAAAAATTCTCTAATATAAACACCACTTCCATTAACTTCATTTTAGTCATGGTTTGGTGTGTGGTAATTTTTGTATTTGGTCTTCGTCAAGTACGTGGTTGTTTGTTTACCTGTTACAGTAGGAAATTTAAACTAAACATTTAATATTTTATTTATTGGGTTCAACTGCAAATTTTTTTAATGTTTTATTTTTTATTTGGTCGTACGAAAAGAACACAACAAAACTGATGAATAAAGTTCCGTTTTTGAAACTTGTTACAAAATGTACTATTTGCGTACAAAAATCAACAGAGAGCGATCATGGATCGTTTGAAGATTAAATGAATAAAGACTCCCAAAACACCAGTTCGTTTCGGGGCGATATTAAACAATTTTTTTGGTTGTGTAACTGGCAGTTATAATTATACAATTGATTTTTAAGTAGCGGCAGGCACTAGAATTTTTTTTAGGGTTTGATTTTTAAGACTAGCCTCTAGCTTCTAATTTACTACAAGGCAATTGTTTTAATTTAAATTAGGGCTCATATGTTTTTTACATAACTTGAAAGAAATTATTTTTCTTGTTACATCAATTTACAATCTGTTTAATTTTATGTAACAAATTTAAAAAATTATTAAAATTAAAAAATATTGAATAAGTATTACTAAAACTTAGATGGTTGCATGGTGTCAATATAAAATCATTGAGGTTAACAATAATCTGATTAATAATAAATTATTTATTCAAAATGAATAATTTTAGTTACTTAAGAGATGTGATATTTTTATGGATGAAAAATTTATGTATATATTTTATATGCTGTTTTGTAATCTTAAAAAAACCGTATTGTCTTAATAAACCTCATGAAAATAGAATTTATTACATTTTAGTAATTTTTTTCTATTTTGATATTTTTTTAAACACTAATAAACTAAACTAAAAGTAATATTGTTTCCTTTTTATTTTATTAATTTTAAAATAGAATATATTCCTATAAAAAACTTTGCACATATTTCATTTCCGTCCCTATGAAAAAAAAATGAAAAGCTTATAATTATTTTATTATTTATTTATTTTAATTTTCACTTATTTTTTCGCGATATGATTTATATTAATTTTTTGTTTTTGAGAATTTGGGTAAGAAATAAATTAAATTTTAACACACATTTTTAATTTTCTTCCCCGTAAAAAAATATAAGCTTATAAATATTTTATTATTTATTTATTTTTATTTTCCCACGATATGATTGATATTTATTCTTTGTTTTTGAGAATTAAATTACATTTTAATACACAACCCATTTTTCATTTCCTTCCCTATAAAAAAATTACTAGCTTATAATTATTTTATTATTTATTAATTTTTATTACATTTTAGTAATTTTTTTCAATATTGATATTTTTTTAAACACTAATTTTAAGTAAAAGTAAAATATATTGCATATGAATACTAGAAAAATAGCATACTAGAAAAATAATTTCTTTCAAATTATGCAAAATATGTCCTAATTTAAAATAAAAAAATAGAATATCGCACACAATATACCATGGCAATTAGAAAAATTCAAAAAAATGGTCGGCTTGTAATAAATTGGAAGCTATTTAATATGGTTGATTTTTTTTTAAATTGGTCTATAAATAAAACTTTTACCATCACCTTCCGATTTTTAAAAATCACCCTTTAATAATAATTATATAATAATTAAGTCGTAAAAAGTGTTTATATTGTTAATTGTTAGGAGATGAAAGGTGAAGGAAAAAAAATTGAAATATCACGCTAATCACTTTCAGGGTTCCAGTCGAAATGCACCGAAAAATATAATTTCTAGAATTCATAACGACAATACTAAAAAAAACCTAATAGTTCTACTGAGATAGCAGTCTCCAAAACCTCTCGAAGCGGTGCCCTAAAATGGCAAAAATAAAACATAAAAACTGACAATAATTTTAGTAAACAAAACTATAGTAATACATGATTTATTTACAACATTATTATGAATAATATTTGTAAGCTAAAGAGCCGGCGGTTCCGACCATTGACATTTCCTCGGACGAGGATTGCATCGTCGTTTCGGAACCGGAGGCCGAGGAGCCGGAAGATGACCCCAGCAACTCTGGCATGCACACCAATGACGAATTCAATCAGCCAGACGAACAGGGACGTGTCGTCGTAAACATTGGCCACCCGGATAACGAATCGGACGTGTTTCTGGCCCCTCAGATCGCCCGAATTATCAAACCGCATCAAATCGGCGGCATCCGATTCCTCTACGACAACGTGATCGAAAGCACGAGCCGCTACGAAAGCTCGGCCGGGTTCGGTTGCATCCTCGCCCATTCCATGGGTCTCGGAAAGACTCTGCAGGTGGTTTCGTTTTCGGACATTTTTCTACGACACACCCCATCAAAAACGATTCTCTGCATAATGCCCATCAATACGTTGCAGAACTGGATGGCCGAGTACAACATGTGGTTGCCGACGGAGGAAGCGGTCGCGAATAGTTCTCTCGCAGCGCACGGCGAAGTTAGGTCGCGTAATTTTAATTTGCACGTTTTGAACGATAGTCATAAGACTCTGGCCGCGCGCCATAAAGTGATACACGCGTGGAAGGCTGGCGGTGGAGTGCTTCTGATGGGTTATGAACAGTTCCGGTTGTTGTCGCTTCGAAAACATCCGAAATCGAGGCGAAAATCGAATCTTGCCGAAACGAGGGACGACGACAAGAATAAAGAGTTTTTTGACGGTAAGTTATTCACACTGTTGCGAGGTAATTTTATAAACGTGTACGCTAAAATTTGCATTCTGGATCACTAAAAAAAAATCCGCATGAGTATACATGCATTATTTATTGTTTCCAAGCAAAACGCTAGGACAGTTGAATTTTATTTTCTAATGAGCCACCTTATGACATAAAAATTATACTTACGACGTCATGTATTTTTGCACAAAGACGTCATCATTGGTTTTTGTACCTTCGAATCCAAGCAAATCCGAACCGTCTTTTTCTAATGTATATTGTGTAATATAACTCCCTAGCGGTCGACGTCCGTGTTTAACTATATATACAACGATTTTTGAAATATTAATTGAGAATGCAGTTGCTCTTAAACTGAATTGGTAGGTCTCGAGTTGCGCATAGAGACTGATGACCCATGAAGGTTGACGGGACAAACTGAGTGGTGCCCAAATATTCTCAAAACATTTCTCGGTTTTGTGACTGACTCTTCATCTATCTATTCACGACTTACAGTAATAAAGGAATTAATGACCCGTCCTGTTAATTCAGAAATGGCACAACAACCATTCCTGAATTCCCCGGACGAATCATGATTCGCCTCGACAAGAGGAAATACTGTAACAAAGAATAGATTGATGATTGGATTCACAACGAAAGCGGGAAATGTTTTGCACTTTTTTTTATCCCATAATAAAAACCATTTTGATTACAAATAAAATATTATATAATTAATTCATTATGGCACAACAAAATTCAAACGCACTCGACCGAACCGACTGTTCGACTATATTAAGTGCAGATGGATGCCGAGAAGTCCAAATTGGCGTCTGGAGATGGAAAGCACTAAATGCATCGTATACGAAACCATTGTCAACAAAGAACCTAACCTAAACATGAACTGAGTTCGAAATTTTGCTACACTAAATTGATGCACAAAGTTTTTCCATGGCCAACGCAGCCTCGTTTTCTTTTTGAACACACTTTAAGTTTTAAGCTTATAATTATTTTACTTATTTATTTTTTCTCACGATGTGATTTATTTTTATTTTTTGTTTTTAATAATTTGGGCAAGAATTAAATTAAATTTTAATACACAACACATATTTTATTTCTTTCCTTGTTATAAATTATAATATAAATTATTTTATTATATATTTATTTTTATTTTCACTTATTTTCTCCCGATATGATTTATATTAATTTTTTGTTTTTGGGAATTTGTGTAATAATTAAACTAAATTTTAATACACAACACATTTTTCATTTTCTTCCCTGTAAAAAAATTATAAGCTTATAATTATTTTATTATTTGTTTATTTTCTGTTTTGGAAAATTTGGTTAAGAATTTATTTAAATTTTTATACACAACTATTTTATGAAATCTAACTTTACATTATATAAATATGTTAATATCCATAAAGTATATAAGCGTGTATATTATGTGTATCGTGATGCTGTTGTATTGTCAACTCAGTTTTAGGTTTTAGTTTTTTTATTAGAATCTATTTTTTCGTAATTATTGTTATCCATATTCTGTGTTATGAAATTAATGTTGTGCCTGAAACTTTGTAGTGCAGTTTTGTCATCTTTTAGAAATCCACGAGGCGTTGGTAAAGCCAGGACCGGACCTAGTGATCTGCGACGAGGGGCACCGCATCAAGAACTCGCACGCTTCCATCTCGCAGGCGCTCAAACAGATGAGGACGAAGAGACGCGTGGTCCTCACCGGCTATCCTCTTCAGAATAACTTGATGGAGTACTGGTGCATGGTTGACTTCGTCAGACCGAATTATCTCGGCTCGAAGACCGAGTTTTGCAACATGTTCGAGCGACCAATAATGAACGGTCAGTGCATCGATTCGACCGAGGCGGATATTAAGTTGATGAGGTATCGGGCGCACGTGCTCCATTCCTTATTGGTCGGTTTCGTGCAGCGTCGCTCGCACGCCGTTCTTCAAACGGCGCTGCCCCAGAAGGAAGAGTACGTTCTGTTGGTGCGGATGTTGCCGTTCCAGCGCAAACTCTACGAAACGTTCATGGACGAAGTGGTGCGCTCGCAGGCGGTGCCGAATCCGCTCAAGGCGTTCGCGGTGTGTTTAAAGATCTGGAACCATCCGGACGTTTTATACAACTTCTTGAAGAAGCGCGCGCGCGGTGACGCCGTAGATATCGACCTGGAGGAGGTCGCGAGTACTACAGGCGTGACGCCGGCGGGCGAACGCAACAAGGCCCGTAAAGCTCCGCCGAGGCCCAGACGAGCACCTCCGCGTGCCAGAAGCGGAGTCAAGCCGGCGGCGTCGGTAACGCCATACAACACCAACACCGAAACTAATCCCAACATCAGTAGCCATTCCAGTCCAGCGAACGACACTTCCAACTGCCCGCGTAACAGTTTTTTCGACTCGCCGCATCCGTTCCCCAATACGAACACTTTCGAGACCTCGTCGAACTCCAGCGGCTTTCACAGCTTTGCCAGTTCGCAGAACAGTTTCACCGGAAACATATCAACGGAGAATTCGCATCCGCGCAGTTTCAACAATTTCGAGCAGAATTCCTACTTTTGGAATCAGTCCAACGAGTTCTACAACCAGCAGCAACACTTCAATTCGAATTTCAATAATACGAATCAGCCGTGGCCCAAGAAGGAAGAGAGTAGCCCGCTGAAGTCTGAAAACAGCAACGACGTCAAACCCAAGATCAACATCATCAGCGACATTAAACTGCCGTCGGTTTTTAACGGTCCCGATAAGAAGATTAAGATTTTGAGCGACATAAAGATCGAACCGAAAGTCGACGAGATCGACGACAAGTCCGACATTAAGCCCGAAATAAAGCAACTAATCAAGGAGGAGATTAACAACGAGTTGAATTCAGAGGATAAGTTGCTTAGTGAAGCGCCACTCACTCCCAAGCTTGCAGCCAAAGATATCAAAGAGGACAGTGGCATTCCCTACGATTGGGTACTAGTTTTGTGCCAGTTTTGCATGTCGAAAACTAATTTTCGTTTTCAGGCGATCGAGTTGCTGAAGGATTACGTGCCTGGCCGAATCGAAAATTCGGCAAAAATGGACATCCTTTTTTGTATAATCAGAGAGAGTCTGGCGCTGGGTGACAGACTTTTGGTTTTCAGCCAGTCTTTGGTCACTCTTGATTTAATTGAGCAGTTCCTACAGATGAACGTGGTACCTGGTGACACTGTCAATTGGAGTCGCAACACTAGTTACTTCCGTAAGTTTTACTCTCGAATCGTCCGTTTATGTTTATTTAATACTCTGTGGCGTATAACATACTTTTTGTATTTGGCCTTTTGCATTTAGTACATATTTTTCAATACAAATAAAAATTGTAGGTAATGTCATTTGGTGATTGTAGACCTTTTGTGTAGGTTTGGACGGGTCGACGAGCGCACTGGAGCGCGAGAAGCTTATCAACGAGTTCAACTCTAACCCCAAAATCCACCTGTTTCTCGTGTCCACGCGGGCGGGTTCCTTGGGGATAAACCTGATCGGCGCTAACCGCGTGGTGGTCCTGGACGCCTCCTGGAATCCGTGCCACGACACGCAAGCCGTGTGTCGGGTGTACAGATACGGACAAAGAAAACCGTGCTTCGTCTACCGCTTGGTGGTGGACAACTGCTTAGAGAAGAAAATCTATGACAGACAAATCAACAAGCAAGGGATGTCGGATCGCGTAGTGGACGAATGCAATCCCGACGCTCATCTCACAATGAAAGACGTCAGCACGCTGTGTTGGGACGACAAGAAAGACGAGGGAGCAGAAAAAGACTGGACGCACGTCAAAGGCAACTACATCGACGTGGTCTTGCAGAAGGTGCTCCAAAATCATGGCAGGACACTAAACAAGGAGCCGTTCCAGCACGAATCGCTGCTGGTCGACAGAAAAGAGAAACAGCTGAGTCAGTTGGAGAAGCGGTTGGCCAAGAAAGGATACGAGCGCGAGAAACAAGCGGCGGCAAGACAACCGGCTTATTTGCTGGCGGGTGGTCGCGGTCAAAGACCAATTGCCTCGGTCAGACCGATGCTGCAAGGTAACGACAGGCCGTCCAGATGGATTCCGGCGGAGCACTGGCAAAGACAAGGGATGACAGCGCAGGAAATGACACTGCCGCTGGACGTGGTAATTCCGACGAATCAGCCCGAAAAAGGAAACATTGTCCTGAAAGCCGGACAAAAGGTGCTGATTCTAAAGTCGCCCAAGGGCGTCTACATGCAATTGGAAAGCGGGAAGATTGTATCGATCAAGACCGCGATTAAAGTAAAGGGCAAGGCCGAAGATAACCACGATCCCACCAAGATGATGAAGCCGACGCTTCCTCCCACCATGAAAGTGAATCCGTCGCTGTCGGTGATGCCGCAGAAACGAGTGGTTAAACCGTACGTGACAGGCAACGTTAAAATGAACGTTAGAAGTATACGACAGTCGGTGCCGAATTTGGCGTCGCGCATACAGAACTACAAGAAGGAACCGGGCGTGAGGAATCGGGCGTACAGCGTGCGGGAAATCGAGCGAAGACAGGTGCCGAAACCGAGAGAAATCGGAAGTAGCAGCGATGAGGAGCACGTGCAGAGCGAACGCGTCAGGGGCTTGGGAATGTCCGGTCGGCTGCCGGTTCCGGACGATATCCAGAAGCGGATCTCGTTGCTGAAGAAACAAGTTTCGATCAAGAGGTTGCCAAACCAGACGCCGGAGTCGAAGCACTCGTCAGCGCTGCAGAGGCTCGAGGAGACCACGACTTCGGTTTTAAACGACAACACTCCATTCCAAGTATGACTGATGATTTTTTTTCGTATGCGCTTGTCCGCCGACTAGAAAACCGTTTCAGTTTTAAGCATGAATTTGTACAGAAATTTACCGGGAGCATTCGCTAAAAATATTTAGAATGTGTATTTTTACGTGTTAAATGCAACGGATAACTTTTTTTTTCGTTATTAGCCGTCCGGAAGCTGGACTATTTTTTTATTGTAATTTTCACGATTTGGCACTACACCTTCAAACGAAGCAATAAAAAACTGAAAGTTATTGATGAGCGTATTAAATAACTGAATTCCAAAATTTGACTGCAATACTAACTATGGAATAAGTTTTTTTTATTTGAAACGTTTAAACTAACGTGCGTTCATAAAAAAACGAGGCTGCGTTGGCCATGGAATTTATCGGCTTTCCAGTGTTGAAACCACAAATGACAAGAACTGTCAGTCTAAAATTTTCTACCAAAATAAAACGGACCAATTTTATGTAAATTGTTTATAATAAATGCCAGGACATGTGTACATCGCTCTCATAAACATAATGCCACCCTCGTTTGCGTCCATTTATTGAAATTTGTCCCAACATAATAATCGTTTACGAAACCATTGTCATCAAAGAACCCAACCTAAAAACTATCTGAGAGATTCGAACTGACAGTTCGAAATTTTGCTACACTAAATTGATGCACAAAGTTTTTCCATGGCCAACGCAGCCTCGTTTTTTTTTTTTGAACGCACGTTATTAACTTTATTAACATTCGTTTTTTAGATGATAAGATCATTTTATGAAACAAAATCACAAGACAGGGAAAAATAAAAAGCGCACAGTTGAACTTTTTCGTTAGCTATGAGATGCAGAATAAAGTGAAATACATCCAAATCCAAACAAATTAATATTACATTTTTTGATCGTTTCAGTTTACAATAGAGTACAAATAAAAATCTTTTATATGCTAATATTTACTCCAGTTACTTCAACTAGAGTTTACGGATCGGGTGACGGCAAAATTGTTGGAAGTA